>JAOQGH010000012.1:30255640-30328928 GCA_025769975.1 Gallinago jamesoni
ATGCTCTAGTGCCCAAGATTATTGGTTTGTCGTGGGCTGCTGTGTGGGTGGGTGATGGTTTGTTGTTTGTTGTTTGTGGTTTTTTTTGTTTTGTTTTTTGTTTTTGTTTTGTTTTTTTGTTTTTTTGTTTTTTGTGGTTGGACTCGATGATCTCTGAGGTCCCTTCCAACCACCACAATTCTGTGATTCTGTGATCTGCCAAGTACCTTGTGTCTGACTGACAGCCATACACCATGTTTTCTTTCACTGCTGTCCCTTCCTTCAGCTCCTAATCCAATACCTACTTTTCTTACAGATTTTATGTAACACAGAAAAATCCCTCTCGTACTCACAAAATTTTCTTATCCCTCACATTTGCTGCTTTTACTTAAATCCTATTAGCAGCAATCTCAGATAATTCAGGGCTCTCTTTATTCTACTATGTGAAATGACAGTGTTTCAAGGATCTAAACCCTATAAAACAGGGTTTGAATTCAATGAAATGTGCATACAAAATCCCCAGAGTAGAGAAAACGGAAGCCTGATGTTCCAGAGTGTTTCTGCTACACTGGTGACAAAAACCAACTGACTCTGCTGGAGTTATACTATTACAAATGAGAAGACATTAAGACCATTTCTTGACATCCTATGAATATTATAACAATTTTTTGCACGTCTTTTTTATACAAATCACATTCTTGAAGACAGCAGAGTTATTCCCATGAATACAAGACTATGTAGAAGAAATAATAAAGGGAGCCAAATAATTGAAATAAATAAAATGCTGGTGGTAATTGACATTAATATATTGTGCTAGATCATGCCTATTTAAAATTACCGGAGCTAAAATTTGGGTACAGTCTTAGAAGACAAGTAAAGAACCACAGTCATTAAAATATTCTGTTATTCATTACTGCACATTTTTCCAAAAATCCCACAACACAAATTTTCCATGTATCTTTTGTTTTCTGCTCTCCTTTATATTCAAAGGACAATGGTCTCTTAGAGCTAATTGATTCTATATTTTTCTGTACTCCTGTGTGCTAGGGGCTACAGAAGTAGATCTGCTTGAAAGTAGGAGATGCACATCTGATGATTTACTGGAAAATACAGTGCTGTATAAAACATTTTCAATCTAGCATGACTAATCACTTGACAGCACTTCAGAAAGAAGATCGGAATCTCTTTGTACCTTCACTCTGCCAGACTCCACGTAGCCACAAAGAGTTTGCAAACAGGGTAATTTATTAGCTCAAAACCCTGAGATGACCAGCACAGAGGGCAATTGTGGTAGCAATCAAGGGATGTATCTATTCAAGTGTATCTTTTGGCAAGGTTAGGATAGACAAGACATGAATATAAAAGAAAGGAGGAGTAACCAATCTCACTTTGCTGGTGAGAGAGTGAGGCATAGATCAGTGAGATGACTTCACACGCTAAGAAAAAGCAAAGACGTGAAGCCAGAGCTCTCAAAAGCCCCAAGTCTTATTCATTTTCTTTTAACCTGCCTTCACAGGCACTGTTTCAGACTGTGCTATCCTACCACAGCAAGTGTTTCTTTCTCAGCCTGTGAGTTTCACAAGAAAGCACAATTTCCTGGTAGACGTCATTTTCCAAAGCGCTACAAAATGTCACTGGATGAGTACAGTGGGTTTTTGTTGTTGGTGGTGTTTTAAAAAAGCTGCATTCTCTTTTTGAAATGAATTATTAATGCAAACAGGGTAATTTATGAAGTACTGCCAGTTACAGTCTAACTACATCAGTTTTTATGTATGAGTTTCCATCATGCTGAACTAAGAGTTTAATAATATAGCTGTCAGAGTCACTACAGTTAGCAGAGCTTTAAAAGCTGTCTCTCAACAAAATGGTGTCCTAAATCTTATGAAAGATAAAGGATGAAAAACAAATTCCAGGGAAACAAATCCATAGATCTTTGTCCCCAGCTATTTAACACATTTTCCTCTAAAATGCTTTTAATAAATAAAATAGATGCATGAACGATGGGGAAAAGAAGTTCTGTGGCTGCTACTCAGTTCTGAAAGAAAATTTTTCAATTCAAACCAAACACTGGCCCGTGACTCAGAGCTCCTTAACTGGAATGCTGTAGAGCTGTACTTCCCTTGAAGAATTTTTTTCACTACTTATTAAAAAAAGTTTCAACTTCAGGGAGAAATTACAAGCTCTGTCTGACACATGCTTAATTTTACTCACATAAGGACTGTAAATGACGTAGCATAAATATTACTGCTTCACTAAATAACTATGATCAGACAAATTCATCGAGACATAATGAGAGCAATTATATAAAAATTTAAACAGACAGAACAAACAAATTAAGTAGGAAAAATGTTTTCTTTAAACTAATCCTGTTTGTTACCTGTAAATAAGGAGAATTAGCCAAAGTTTTTCAGCTAGTTGTAAAAATAAAACAGGTTCCATATTTTGACAGGATATATTCTATAGGCAGAATAAGAAACTATAACCTAGTTTTAGGTCAGCTTGATTTCAACAAAAGCATTAACCTGGTTTTGCTTTCTGTGGCAGCGTGTCCAGTGGAGCTGACATATGGGCAACTTGTGAGGGCTGAGGTCTGCAAGGAAGTGCAGTGATTTCTGGTCTGACTCAGCTCTGCTGAGAATCCAGAAAGTGTTAGGATTGCTGCAGCTTTATATAGGCTGTGTACACATAGGCTTTGGCTTCTATAGTTTAAAGTGTAGTGTTTAGAGAGGGCTACACCAGAGTCCATCCTGCCTGACCAGAAAAGTAAGATTTACTCTTGGTATTTGAACACTGCTAGAGCTGCTTAGAAGCTACATCCTCCCAGGTGGGTTAGCGTGAAGGGAAATACAGTACATGAAGTCTTGAAACAAAATTTCTGTGCAGCTTTGTATGGCGTCATCTTAACTGGGACATGCGGTATCCACATGGAGTTCACATAGAGTGTACAGCCACAGATTGCATCTTCTCCCTTCAGCACATGTCCTGACATACTTGAGTTTAATTACCTTGTTCATCATTCAGTACAATTCCAGTGAGTACAGATGCTTAGAACTAACTAACTAATGAAATAAATAAATAAACTCCGTTATATCTGAATTTATACTCTGCTCACGGAATTATCCCTTTTGATGATAGCTAGATGTGCAGATCAGGCTAGTATAGCATTTAGTTTTGTACAAGATTCAGGCAGAAAGGCTTTCTCAGATTGATTAATTATGTTAATAATTGTTCCTATCTCTCCAAATTGTTTTTTGCAGCTGTAGTGTTTCTTAGAAACAGCTTTATTACAGTAGTAAATTTTTTTGGTATTTTTTTTTTTTCTAAATTCATATTATTTTGATAAGAAGAAAAACATAAGACAAAATAATATTCTCACTGTGGCAAATTCTTGTTACATTTTAGCAGGCAAATTCTTCCCATTAAGTTGTTAAAGTCACTAAAGCACAATTCCACAATTAAAATATATTTCTTTAAAAAAATAGAGCCTAGCAGAATTTTACCTGTTTTTTTACTTTTCCTCAGAGCTTTGTATTCACATCAAAAGTTATACTAGGACTCTCATAATTTTTTTTTTTTATTATTATTTTCTGCCTATACACTACCACCTTAATTTAGTAAGTTATTTACTTCATTTTCTATGTTTTGTTTAGATTGGTTACTCTTTTGGGAGCAGAGAGTGATACTCTAGAGCACCTCCTCTTAGCCTGTGGAGGAGGAATTCCTTCTTGCTCCATGCAGTGTAAATAAATTGTATGCTAAGAAAAGCAACCTATTTAAATGTCATCATGTCTTTTATTTTATGCATCTTCATCTTTCCAATCTCAATAATTGGAAACTCACTATTATGAGTCAGACTAGAAAAGAGAAAACCAAGCAAATGGAAGTGCAGGATTATCTCTGCTTTCCAAATAATTAGGTATTTTAAATTAAGATTATGGCATTATAATCTCTCAGATAATGTTTAATTTTCCCTTACCACTGTGAGGTACATTTCGTACAATCCATTTCTGGAGAGAATTTGAGCAAGATGATTTTATGTCTCTACTTCTGCAGAAACTCTTGCCATCCACATTTATCAGTCCCTAAATCAGCAATTAATCTTACAGCCAAGTTAAAAATCAATCCTGATCCTTAAATCACTCTTGATTCTTGAATGATTATTTGACAGCAGTGACACTGAAATCACTGATCCTTCAAGCATCCTTGTCCCCCACACAGTCTGTCAATCAAAACTGCAGCTCCCAACCCAGTCACAGCCCTCAAAATCCCTGTCTACATTGTCCCACAACCTCTCTCCTACTAGTAGCCCTGCTCCTTGGTCCCCACATCCTCGTCTTCCTACCTCCTACCTGAAATTTGCTTCATGAGGTCCTTCAGCATCCTCTTCTAAAGCAGCAGAACATCTCAGACCAAAGGCAGAAGAGGCACCATAAGAAGACAAAGAGAAGCTTTTATTGCTCAGGGAAGGGAGAAAAGAGAGTGAATCCAATTCCATCTGCTGAAGGATGTCTCACTTAACAGCAGATACTGGGAGAACCAGACTGTTTTTCGATAGGATATAAACCAGTGGGTTAGGGATAGATCAGAAGAGCTCTCAGACAGAAACTTCTCATATTGTGGGATTTTGCTCTGGGAAAAATTCCATCTCTGAGGCAGGAACTGAGGTTCATAACCGAAATGTCTGTATAGCACTGAGGGTCTTTGAGGAGAAGACCAGCATGCTACAAAACAGCCAGTAACAAATGCTCATGGTAGCTACAGGTGAAGTTCATTAGATGTGGGCCAAAGCCCTGGGAGAGAAGCGCTTTGTGCTTTACACCTGTACACAATAATTAAAGGCTTTAAAAAACCCTGAGTAGCATGTCTGTCTCTTGACTAGCAGAACAGGGAGAGAAAGAAAGGGCAACTTCTGAAGGGCTGCTAGTCTCTACTTGATAGTCTATACTTCCTTCCTTCCAGAGGCAAGGAAGTGATCAGATCTCTGGTCTCGCTTTTTCCATGGCTGTGTGGTTATTTTACACCCAGAACTGAGTGTTAGTGAAGGATTATGCTGTGGCTCTGGTTCTTCATCAGTAATACTAAGAATCTAGTTGGTGGTGTTCTCCAGGGGTCAGTACTGAGTCCAGTCTTGTTCAACGTATTCATCAATGACCCAGATGAGGGGACAGAGTGTATCCTTAGCAAGTTTGCTGATGACACCAAACTGTGAGGAGTGGCTGTGAGGAACAACCTCATGCACCAGCACAGGTTAGGGTAGGGGTTAACCTGTTGGAAAGCAGCTCTGCAGAGAAGAAACTGGGAGTCCTGGTGGACAAGAGGTTGATCATAAGCCAGCGGTGTGCCCTTGTGGTCTCCTGGGATGGACCAAAAAGATCATGGCCAGAAGGTCAAGGGAGGTCATCCTCCCCCTCTACTCTGGCCTGGTGAGACCACATCTGGAGTAATGTGTCCAGTTCTTGGCTCCCTAGTTCAAGAAGGACAAGAAACTACTGGAGAGAGTTCAGTGGAGGACTGCAAAGATGATCAAGGTATGGGAACGTCTTTCTTCTGAGGAAAGGCTGAGGGACTTGGGTCTGTTTAGCCTGGAGAAGACTGAGAGGGGACCTCATCAATGCTTATAAATATCTAAAGGTTAAGTGTCAAGAGGATGGGGTGAGACTCTTCTCAGTGGTACTCAGTGACAGGATAAGGGGCAACGGGCACAAACTGGAACACAGGAAGTTCCATCACAACATGCGGAAAAACTTCTTTACTTTGAGAGTGACAGAGCCCTGGAACAGGCTTCCCAGAGAGGGTGTGTGGAGTCTCCCTCTCTTGAGATATTCAAAATCTGCCTGAGTGTGTTTCTGTCCTGCCTGGTCTGGGTGACCCTGCTTTGGCAGGGGGTTTGGACTAGATGATCTCTGAAGGCCACTTCCAGCCCCTACCATTCTGTGATTCTGTTATACCATGTGCTGCTCTAGAGCTGGTTTGGACATGCCCAGGTCATTACAGTGGACCTAAAAAAGTACTGAATTAGAAAAATAAAGCACTTTGCTGAATAAGACCTTCAAAGATGAGCACGTCAAGGCTATATTGGAGCCTGCCACAGTGGTAACCCTCAGTTCCAATATTTTATCTTGTTAGTATTTTTCCAGTTATGCTTCTCACTATTTGTTTTGCAACCATTTTTTATCTCTGCTTCCCTCATCTATGTGCTATCCATCACCCAGTGTGTTGCTTTATCATAATTACGCAGTTTTTTGCTTTTCTGATATTTGGCCTGAAATACGTATTTCATTTTCTCTTCATATAGCTTAATTTCCTTCCTCTCTAAATCTCTAAATTGCTGTGTAGATAATACATTACATCAAATACATGCTGCTATAGAGGCTGAGATAAATGATTTGGCACCTGGTCGACACCACGTTGCCAAGTTAGCACTCCAAATATCTGCAGTCTCATTGTGGAAATGTTACTAATGTTCATCCTTTGCTCACATACACTATAGGAAATAAGCAGAAACCATACTGAATAGAGAGTCTAAGAATTTAGGAAGATGAGTTGAAAAAAGAACACTCAATGATAAACTTCTGGAAAAGTTTTAGGAGACCTTTGAACCTCCTGAATAATTTCCTTCAGTGCTAGTGTCCTTAATTAAATCTTCACCAGCTCTGCACTAACTCCAGGGTAAAATTACCATCCTTGATCTTTGCATTGGAATTTCTAAGCTCTCCCCTCCACCAATTTCAATTCTTTTTTTTCAACTGGCACTTTCTGTATTTCTTGCTTGTAACACAGCATTTCTTCTGCCTTTCCTGTCTTGGTGTCTTCTTCCCCCTAGAGATACTGTTATTAGTGGTACCTCTGTGTATCAGTCCTAAAGTCATGTAGTCAAATAATGACTTTAATAATACTTTTTCTTGATCCATTTCTTCTGGGACGATCACAGGCACCATACAAAGAACTGGAAAATATATAGAATAGATTAAATATATATTAACCTGTACTTGACATTTCTTTCTGCCTCAGTGGATGTATGCTTGATGTTTTGTGTTACCTTTTCACGTTAAAGTATACTTTTCTTTGTACTTGTTCTTCATAAAGAGACTGACAAAGATGTTTTAGCCATTGAAATCCCACTGTATTTGGCAACTGGCATACATATTTATGGGATATATTTACTGAAAGTGGTCCATCTGTGGTTGAAACTACATGTCAAGTTCCTTACCTGAGATGAGTGAATATAGCACCTGTACCATAATTAACTAAAACTCTTTTTACTTTTTTTTTTTTTTAGTTCTCCCTAAGCCTCCTTGCAGCAGTGTTTCAGAAATAATTTTCAGCAACAACACTCAAAAGTCTGGAATTATTTTTATTTCTGAAGTTATTACTATTTCTCACTAAACAGCAGCAGCATTTTATTATTTGCTTTTCCACCAAAATGACATTGTCATGGTGATTGCAACTGAAATAAGAATGAAGATACAATAAAGAAATACATAGAAAGCACAGGGATAGAGGTGGTAGAAATATTATTGTTAGTCTTGCAAGAACTAGTTGGTTTTGTATTTATATTGTCTTAGATAGGACATGGAATTTATATTTTACATTTACTGTTTTTCCCAAGCAGCATTCTGAAATCTTGACGTCATTTGTCTTGATTGCTTGAATGAATGATGGCATTAATAATTCCTTTGGGCTTTTCCTGGGCTGTTTTCTGTATGCATTTGTTTTGGTTTTGTTTGTTTAATTTTTGCTGTTCTCATTTTATTTTTAATTAGTTCAGTGTTCCTATTTCCAGTCCAAGTTGCACAATGCCTTTTGAAGTAACAAAGAAATAAGTCAGGAGGGAATAATTCCATTCTTTAGGAAATGCTGAAATTTTGATTTTTTTTTTTCATTATGAAATGTAATTAAAGTGACCTATAAAGCACCCTTTCAAAAAATCATTAAAAACATTTGGTGAAATCATGTTGCTTTCTTACAATAAAATCTAAACATTTTGCTCTTGAAACATTTTTAAGACATGATCTATATTAAAATAGAAGTTATTTCAAAGTGAGTTTGGAAATAAATGAATCAAAACTTCCACAAATGTCAAAATGCGTGAAAAAATGTGCCAAATTGTCCAGGATTTCCCAACATATTGTTTTCCTTTTCTTATAATTTGGTAAAGATTCAGTACTCTTCACCTTAGGGTAACCTTCAGGCAATACAGAGCAGCCATTTCAAGAAAGCAACACTGCAACTTCTTTCTCTTACAGAAACTTTTCTCTTTTCCCTCTGCTCATCAACTGGGAGGACATTGAATATCTTTGTTTCTAGTCTGCTTCCCTAATATCTTCAACACTGAATAACACTGCTCTCTTCTCAAGCTTCCAGAAGCCCCTCTCCTGGTAACTCCTGTTGGTGACTGACATCAACCTACAGACCTCTGACTCTTCAGAACGCAGTCAACTTCACTGTTGACTTTCTTGCCCACCTTCAAGTTGACAACAGCTGTTATGGGCTCGTCACGGCCAAAATGCAGAACTGCCCCCGTTTGGAAGGGCTACCAGCTATGTTTTACACTCCACCCCTTCAAGCATGTGGCTTCCCTGGCTCCAGCTGATCTTTTTTCTGCCTTCCCTCTCCATAAGTTTCTTTCTTTTGTCAGGGTTTCAACACATCCAAAGGTCTTTGATACATTTTATTCTCCCCCTAGACCCATTTCTGTGAATTCCAATTCAATTGCTATCCTGATACTGATGCACCCAACATAGAATCCTTCTATCCAAATAAAAATGCCAATCTCTTTTGGTTTGTCTCACCATTTCTGCCAGTTTAACATATCTGGCATATCTAACAGATGTCTTACATTTTCTTTTACAATTTTTCTCTGCTGCTTTGTTTTTTGCTAAGGACTACCCTGTTTGCTATACTATTTTATAATTAGGTATTGACTTTTATTTGCTATGCATGTGAAGACCTACGGAAGTTTATAACTAAACCTTGCTGACACCTTTCAGCTATGGTCAGTAACAACACATCTTCTGAGACACAAACATTCATCCAGTAATCCATTTTCTTGCATTTTTATTTCCGCAGCATCCTATAACTGGAACTGAACTAGAAAGCTTGAGCAGACTTGGACAGGGTAAGCAGGAAGAAATGGGACTGTAAAAAAGCACCCAAGGGGACAGGGCAGGTAAAGGTATAATTTAAAATGCTGAGGGAAAGAAGCAAATTATTTGTACCTGCTAAAGTACATACACTCTGGATTGTGATATGGAACCCATGATTCCTAATTGTCACTATTTTGTCTACCATTAAACACCAATTTTGTCTTTTGGTGATAAACTACTGTTGTTACCAATTACTTTAATTTCCAAAGTGGCAGAACTTTAATTTCTAAAGTGGCAGAAATTTACATTAATCTAAGACTATTACTCTGCTGATTAAATAAATGACATTCAGAGTTACCATAAGATGGTGCTTTTATTTTTACAGTCTGCCTAGGAATTTCCAGAAGTAAGTTTGTCTACTGAGAAAATTTAAGCCAGGAGGCGTATATCTCACCAGGAAAGTGGGTAAAGTTGACAAGTAGGTGAATGGTTAACTTTGTATGGGCAGTATGAAACACCAGGTAAAATCACATTTACCTTAACTCTTTAACCCTTTTCCAGCCACAGCCAAATCTACTTCTACAGAGAATTTGCAAAGCACCCCTCAAGGAAAACAAATTAAAGAAAAGGATGTTTATTTCATTTAGTGTACCTGAAATACCTGCTCTGGGGTTTTAGAATTAAGGTGACTGTCACATATCGTATTCCTGCTTCATTTCTTGCAGATGCTCTGAGCGATGTCTGTACTGTACCAACTAGAAATGGAAAAATTGTACTTACTCCAAAGTTGCTCTCCCTAGAGTCTGAATTGCAGGAGTGCTCAGCATGCCTGATTTCCCACTCAAGCCAGTGAAGCCATGTGCTTTGTATTTAAGAAGTATGGGCACTACCTGCTTATTTAAAAGGAAAGTATTTGGGCCAGTTATTATCCAAGTTGAGCATCCAAGTTAATTTTGATCTCTGTAGTTTAGCTATCTTCCATCTACCTGCAGAACAGCAACAGCATGCTGTCATCTCAGAAGGATCTTGAAAAGATTCATTCATTAATACATATCTGATGGTACCCAAAGTGAGTGAATGAAGACCAGCTGAGAGCTTGTGAACAAGACCCAGTCATAGCTGGTGACTCAGCTGAGGGTCTTCAGGGCAGGCTCTTATCCCCACAGCTCCCAAGACTTGAGCACCATGATCTTTAAGCAGTGTTTGCCAAGGACAAACATAGTCAATTAGTAATTATGTCTTCAAAATACAATTTGAAAACTTCAGCCCAGCTGAAGTGCATCTACACAAATGCACGCAGCATGGGCAACAAACAGGAGCAGCTGCAGAGACACTCTCCATCATTTACCAGCAGTCCTGGCAAACTGGGGAGGTCCCAGCTGACTGTCATCTAGTAAATGTGACGCCCATCCACAAAAAGGGTCAGAAGGATGACCCGGGGAACTACAGGCCTGTCAGTCTGACCTCGGTGCCTGGAAAGGTGATGGAACAGATCATCCTGAGAGCCATCATGCATCATGTGTTGGTCAACTGTCAGCTGAACATGAGGCAGCAGTGTGCTCAGATGGCCAAGGCAGCCAACAGCATCCTGGCCTGTATCAGGAATAGTGTGGTGAGTAGGACCCAAGAGGTGATCATCTCCCTGTACTGGGCACTGGTGAGGCCTTGCCTTGAGTACTGTGCCCAGTTTTGGGCCCCTTACCACAAAAAAGACATTGAGTTGCTGGAGTGAGCCCAGAGAAGGGCAACAAAGTGGTGAGGAGTCTGGAGAGTAAATCTTATGAAGAGAGGCTGAGGGAGCTGGGGGTGTTCGGTATGGAGAAGAGGTGGCTGAGGGGAGACCTTGTCACATTCTATAACTACCTGAAAGGCGGTGTAGAGAGGCGGGGGTCAGTCTTGTCTCCCAAGTCACAGGAGATAGGACAAGGGGAAACAGCCTCAAGTTGCACCAGGGGAGGTTTAGATTGGATATGTGAAACATTTCTTCACTGAAAGGGTTATCAAGCATTGGAATGGGCTGCCCAGGGAAGTGGTTGAGGCACCATCCCTGAAGGTGTTAAAAAGACAGATTGACATGGTCCTCAGGAATATGGTTTAGTGCTTTTTATTTCTTATTTATTTGTCAGAGTTAGGTTGATGATTGGACTAAATGATCTTTAAGGTCCTTTCCAAGCTAGATGATTCTATGATTCTAAGCTGTACAAATGATGTTGTGAATATAAAAATATTAAGTAACTGGTCATTAAATGAGCATTAGCATTTTTTTGCACAGGAGGAGGCAGATGTTCTGTGGAAAAAACAGCATGTAAACATGTCCTAATGTATAGGTGAAAGGAAATTAATTGTGGGTGATAAGGCATCCTTAATTATCACACTTCTTAACTGGCAAGCATGGGACTCTATAGGTATAGTACTGTTATTCAAATGCAGGTACGTCTGTGTAATTGAACTAATGGATATTCTGCACATACTCTTTCACATGGTTTTCTCACTAGTCCCCAGTCCCCAATAATATTTTTTTCTGCAGTGGTGCTGGTTGCTCAGCCTAGTTCTTGCTGAATAGAACCTGTAATGTAATCGGTGCAGAGGAAGTATAGCACATTGCAAGTAGTCAGCACAGTCAGCTCAGATCACTTCTTGTGCATTAGAAACAAATATGAAGCTCAAAAGCTGTGTTGCAGCTCAGATTCTGTGAAGGATGACACACCTTTCCCAGAGATTTCTAGTGACACCTTTTGGTAATAAACCCATGGTCTGTAATCTGATTGAATGCACAGACTTGTTGGCATATTTTCCCAGTATGTGTCCATTTACAGCCCTATTTAATGACTACAGATGAAAACAGAATAGAAAAGAGAAAAATCAGTGCATAATTTAAATAAAAGGTGAGCAGAATACGGGTGGCAATGCAAAGTGTAAATAATCAGGATAAATTCTGAAAGTAAATTGTTGCCATAGACTAGGATTAGTGATTTTGTATCCTAGCTGGGAGACAAATCCTCAGCTGGCTTACTTGGTGCAGCCACGTTACTGGATATTACTGGAACTGTACTCACCAGCACAGTGGCTTTGGCCCAGAGAGCAAGAATCCTGGAGTCCTGAAGGAGCAGAGAAAGAAAATGGTTGATCTTGTCATCTTTTCATTTCCACTTTCTTTTGGTTTGAAGAACCTATGCTAAAGTTTTATTTTACAGTTTTTTATAACCAGATCAACATAAAACACTAAGGAAAACATACCTTCTCATTTGGCCACCTTAGATGTGGTATGCCAGTGCCATTCTAAGTAAACATGGGGAAATGAGCTCCCACGTTGTTTACCAGTTGATCTCTGGAATCTTTTTCTCTCCGGCTGTCTTTTGATGCAAATGACTAAAAAAACGAAGCCCACGCTCTGCCTTTTCCAGCAAGGGAGAATTTATAGTGTACATTACTGTAGCTCTCCCTCTCCTGTTATGGCCACCCAGCATTAGGCAAATTCCATGTTGCAAGAAGCTCTGGGTCCAGGGTAAACACTGTTTGCAGGACATGCTCCCTACTTAGCACATGATCTATTTCTCATACTTTCCCAACATTTCTGCTCTAAAGGAGTGCCTGCAGCTACAGTTTCCTTTTTTTTTTTTTTAATTATGCAAAATCACTTAAAAATAATACACTACTGTGCATGATTAAACAGAAAGAAAGAAGGATCAGAGGATGGATAGGCAAGTGGCATAAGGTTGAAGTCATAATGCCATTTACATCTGGCAGAGGTCAAACAAGGTAAGTTACCTTTAGATAAGACTGGAGATTTCAGAAAAATTTAGGTGATGATCTGCCCAAGCTCCACTGAAATTTATGGCCCGAGAAGATATACTGTGATCACACTGAAGAGTAGAATTTGAAGTAAAATGGTCCAAAGCCAGTTTTCAAGAAAAATAGTCAATATAGCAATACTGCAATAAAATCACTGCTGAGACAGTTATCAATTAGTATTATGTATGTCTTATTTCATAAGACATACACCAATCTTTCAGTTGTACTGTGATTGTGGTAATTTAATTATCTTAACTTTAGCAGATGGGACACAATGGTTTGGAAGAAGGAGCACTGGATTAATGTTTTAGGATATATTACTCATTAACATATTTTTTACCTTGTATGTCTCTTGCTTCATAGATTTTTAAACCTAGGATGGACTATTGTCCATATAGATGGATTTCTTGCAGAACATGGACTATAACACCAGTAATTAATGTTGCAAATTAATAAATGCTGTCTGAGCTACAAGACATCTTTCACAGCAAGTATCTTGCCATATTCTTTCTTCTCACCTTTACCTGTTCCCTTTGCTTCCCTTTCTTGTTCCTTTGAAAAGTCTATTTTCATCCTGCAGCTCCTAGCAACACTTTTTCTTAAGTCACACATAAACCACAAATGCAGCTTATTAGATACTGTATATGACAGTCATAGATACATTGATTTTTTGAGCACCCGCTCTGTACCAACTTTGACCACTTGCTGACATGACAGTGATAACCTTGACCCTGCGTTATACATAAAGACATATGATTTGTCATATGTACAGAGACAAAGCAGACAGGAAGGCAGGTGTAGATTTATCATGACCTGGCTTGAATAGTTCTTCTCTGTGCTCTTGTTACTGCCACAGCCACAGAAATCTTGCCAAAGGAGGAGACTCTGGGGAGATTTAGTTACAGATGTTTTTATTCACCTTTCTGGCTGGGATAGATGAATGGTCTTCATTTTTGTGTGCAAATATTGCAGGGTATGACCAGGGAGGCAAGAAACATTTTATTTCACTACTTCATGTTTACTGAGAATTTTCATTAGAGAATCTCAAACTCTGAGACCTAAACATGCCTAAGTGAGGAAAATTATACTGATTTTTGATAAACTATAACTGAGACTGAGCCAATGGCCAAATGAGTGCAAAGCTATTTGTGGACTCAGTGGGACTGAGTCAGAAAAGGCCACCCACTTCCTGGCCATGCAGCGAATGCAGAAACGCAAGCTCATGGACACTCCTCAGGACAATCAGAGATAGCTCTTCTATGTAGAAACCTCTACAGTTATGAGGGCTCGAGGAGTATGGTTTGATATTTTGGATTTAGGACTAGAATCTAGGTCTAGGTGCTATCTAAGGAGCTAAAGTCATTTGGGGTGTTTGGTGAAGCAGTCCTAAAGTAAAGCACACCCTGAAGCATGAAACTGGTTCAAGATATTTCGGTATTAATTTCATTGTCTTGACACCAAATATAATCTCTTTAATCCTTGCACAGCTCTCTTCTGCTTTGGAACGTTGTTCATAGACATTTTGTTCAACTGTCCCCCAATTGGTCACGTTATATGTTTATTAAATTTCTTTAAATAGGACAGACAGTAACATTAAATGGTTACTTGGACTTTCCTGTGTAGTACAGAACCACAACCTTATTTGATTGCCCTCTCGCCTTGAATTAGAATCTTTCACATGTATTCATGTGATTATATGTGTAACCTACATCAAATTTAATAAGGGAACTCGGCAGTTTCGAAATTACACTATTGACATCCCTGGAGTTCATTATCACCTTTTTTAATTTCTCTCCTGAAGCCTGCTATTTCTCGAGACTGGAATCATAACTGTGCTTTTAATCAAGCAGTGTTACTTCATTATTCCACAAAATTATAACTGTTTTCAGTAAGGCAGGTCCTTTGCGGAATAGTAATATTCAGGCTCAATAGTTTAAATCCCTGGCTCACTAAGTGTTAGACAAAAAAATTTCTAAATGTGTTTCTATGGAGACCTAGTAGGAAGAAGATGTAATTTATAATCCTGGTAAATGCAGACCTTTAGTTTTCAGGTTGACATAAAAAATCCGGTTTGGATAAGCTCTTCTATTATTAAATGTTGGGTTTTTTTTTATTCTTATCTGACACCCAATTTTTCATATACAAAGGGATTTTATGTTTGAAAAATTGTAGACAACAAGAAGATGATCCAAACAAGGAGAAGTTAGGGTGTTTTTCAAAGAAGTCAGGGACTTAGAAGTATAGAAAGTGTCTAGGCTGCTCTGACTCTGACAGAATAAAAAGCATTGCAACTTAAATTACATCATTCTGATTTATTGACTCTTAAGCTATGCTGAACACCAATAATTCTTTTTCATTAATTTTTCCTCTTAAGTCACCCTGAACTTATATTTCCTTTTTCTTTTTTTTCTTCTTTTTTTTTATTTTTTTTTCTTCTTTTTTTTTTTTTTTTTGTTTGCAGAGAGCTTTACAAATCCCTCCTGTAAGAGAGAGATCAGCAAGTCTGGGACATGGGACTCTATCCAGCAAATTTATGCAATGGGAATCTGGGCTATATGCATGTGCACCACCAGTGATATAAGTGTTTATACTCCAGACCTATTTGTTCAGAATCTTCCATTAAGCTATATCCATTCTATAATGTCTCTGTGAGGGGAGAAAACATGGAGAGAAAAAAATAAATAAATAAAATGTTTTCCCCTAGGAAACCTAAGGACCTTTCTTCTATTAATTGGGCCATTGCCAGCCACCTTGATTTCCCTTATCTCTTGAGCTAACCCACCCAATCAGTCTTGTTTGAGACAGAGCTCAGATCAGGCTTGTTTCAACTGGAGTTAACTACACCCTCGGATTGTTTAAGCAAATGGCATCCGAAGCATTTACTGGTCTATGTGTATCACATTAGGAATGTTTTACTGGCTACAACATATTTTTTTTTTTTTTTTACTTTTTTTGTGTGGTATACCCCTGCTGTGAGTTTCATAACTGGAGTGGTGCAAAAGGGGAAATCCCACTGCAAGAGTGTCGCACTGCGTGTCCCAGCATCTGACGCTCAGCCCTCAGCTCTGCTCTGAGTCAGACCAGCAGACGTCACCTAAATTTTGCACTCTGTTTTGCATCATCAGTGAAAAGAATTCCTCTTTCTTTGCATTAGGCTCGTAGGTATTTGTTCCCCTTTCTGTTCAAAATGTGTTTAGTTCTTGCTTTATTGTTAGACGTAAGTAAAAGCAATCCTTAAAAATATAAAAATCTTGTCTCGCAGGAGGCATAGAAAGGGAAAACATTTCCCCAAAGTCATTTATTTTGTTACAGAAATCGGGGTTCTGTCAAATGTATACTGTTACTTGTAGTCCTGTCTTTGCGTCTAAAATAATGAAATACATTGGATAAAGGAAAGCACAGGATTAAATTAATAACATAATTCAAAAACATGTTTAGTACATAGAACTTGCATGTCTATAAAGAAAGATTTGCACTAAAACCTTAAAGACGATTCTTTTATTGAACAGTTGTTTTTATCCCTCGTGACTTTCTGAAGGATATTTGATTTCAAAGTTCTCAAATTCCTAGAAGCTTTTATCATTCCTGCAATATATATATCTTTGGATGAGGCTGTGTTGTGGATGTGATACTACTGCATATGCCTCACAGACCTCTTCAGTCCATATGGAACTCAGCACTTACACTCTTTTAGGGAAGGGATTTAAACTGTGCATTAAACACTGAGAGGTTTTACACAGTTACCTTCCATAGGCTGAGAACTGCCTGTGGTGGTATTCAGTGGTGCTGGTGTGTCCAGAGCTGCCACATGCAGGAAAAAAAGGCTTTGCACTGATTTTAAATCCTGCAGACTGGAGGTGTACCTTCTTGCACCGCAGAGCTGTGCTCAGGCGTCTGGCTGGAGGTTGCTTGGTGGCGCCACGTGGCTCGGTGTGCCACCACAGGGCAAGGGCACCAGGGAACCACAACCCACTGTATTAGATCAGCTGTATCACTGCTGCAGACCACAAAATGAACTCTATAGACTATCAAGCTACAGTTCTCTTTTTGTTTTCTTTTATGCTTCTAAAATGAGTTTCAGGTGTGTTGGCAATCACAGCTCTTACTGAAGGCAGTTGGGGTTGCAAGTGCGCAGCTCAAAGCTGATTAAAGATCAGCTTTGTGTGAAACGTAAATATTTCATAGCATAGCTTTCAGCACATTTTGAAGGAAAAACAAATGTAAGTGCTGCCTAAAAACTTCAGTTTGGTATTTAGAAGAGAACATACCTATGCTTTGATTAGTATTTTTTGTTTTAACGTCTATGATTTTAACTCTGTTTGATAACCTCTGTGACTTAATCAATACGAGTGTAGAATTAGTTATGTGGATGTTGGGTCAGGCAGAGTTCCTTCGCCACATTAGCAAGAGCTCCAAAGTGGCCATCCTTTGGCTGAGGACTGTAATCAGCCTCAGGAAGCTGCACCTCTGCTAAAGTATCCTCATGAGCTTTTCTGCAAAGCCACAGAGGAACAGAACTGCTGTCTCCTCCCTAAGGAAATAAGCTGGCCAGCATTTATGTGTGTGGCTAAAACTAGTCAACGGGTTTCCCCTGCCCCACAGGTGGTCCAGCAGGTTGTTGCCAGATGGGGAACTTTTTCTCCCCATGGTTATTTAGCTGTAGCAAAGGATGGTTGGGTCTCTCCTTGGCTGCTCTGACCGCAGCTCTGAATAATGTTTTGTTGGGAAACCTCTCTAATTCCAGGTATGCTAATGCAACTTGGGGTTAGGCAGGTGTATTTAGAAACAGGATGGGGTATAATGTCTTTCTTTTTAGGTATCTGCTTTGTTGGACTTCTAAATTCAAAGCACTTTAACCTTGACTGGTCTCGTTAGCAGTTACTAATGAGCTCAAGTTACTTTGATACGCCTTCTCTAGTAGTGAGGTGAGTTCTGCTCTTCTGTATTTTAATATATCCCTTGAATTTCTAGAACCATTACTTTATCAACTAAAGAATAGGGCATCTAAATACAGCATTTACTATTGAGCACACTTTTTATTTATATGGAGTAGTCCCCACATATGGTAAGCTTTCCTGAAATATATGCCTGGAAAAACTCAATGTTTCTTGTAGGATCTAAGATTTGACTCATATTTGGAGGCTTGACCCTGCTTTTTTTTAATCAATTTCTGGTACCTATCAGAAAAATCTTTCCCTTGATATTTTATGCTCTCAAAGATAAAGCAGATTGCTCTTTATCACTTATTTCTTACGTCTCTCTGTACAATAAGAATTATTTTCAGGACAAAATGTTTCTCTGGGTAGTAAGTAATAAAACTAAAGCTATAAAATCAGAATTCCTAAACTTCCAGAAAGCACATAATTTAATTTAATTTAAACTAATTACACCTAGAAATCAATTGTACTAGATTTATGTCATTTTCCATGTCGTTTTGTTTTGCTGTGACAGAACATGTGGCTGTGGTATAAATTCTCTCTCTCTGAATTTAAAAGAACATTAAACTGCTCTGCAAAGGAGCTAGATAAAGTTAGGGAGAGAACATATTTTACTGTCTCAAACGAGTATTTTTTCAGGTGATTTAGAGCTCCTTCAGCAAAAGAGCAAGCAAGCAGGGAGGGGAAAAAGTCTTAGACACCATATTAAAAGAAAAGGAACCTTCAAAGATAATACTTTATAAGGAAGAAAGGCTCTAAGACAAGATTGGGATGTACTGAATTTACTTCTTGCTCTGAATGTGGCTGTTCATGTAGGTGGTTTAATTGTTCAGCTTCTGCTTACAGTAGAATACCTGTCCTGGTTGATCTATCCACTACGAGAATCTTAAAATAGGCAAAATTGTAATTAACTCTCTCCTTTAGGCTACTTTATCTATTGGACACCATGAGAAGGGACCTACTATAAATGAAAATCAGATCTCTCTGCTTCCGTTTTCCTATTTCTCGATTAAATGGGATTGGAAAGGAGTAGACATGACGCTTTGGAAACTTAATTACTTGGATCATCTCAGAGTAAAATTTTTTTACCTTTCTCAGTGGAATCAGAATATTACAGCTGCTACATTTCTAGTTTCTTCAGTCAATTCTGGGTCTATTTTTTGTTTTTGTTTTGGGGTTGTTTTTTGGAGGGAGGGAATTGTAGGCATTTCTTAAGGCCATACAGTCAATTCCTTAGCATTTTTGTGACTGCTTTTGGAAAAATAAATTTGTTATTGGTGGGAAAATGAAACAAGTGGCAGCGGCAGTGTTTAGCATTCACTTTATTTCTTTCCAGTTTGATAGTATATTTAAAATGTCAATTTTGTTGTTGTTGGTTGGTTGGTTGGTTTTTGTCTTTGTTTTGGGGGTTTTGTTTTTGTTTTTTTTTTTTATTGTTGTCCTGGACCAGAAAACTCCACTGTTGTCTAGTGCTGTCCCCTTTCATTCGGCTAATAGAAACCCTTGCCTTTTTCAGATGGCTCAATTTTCTTTTCTTTTACTAAAATTCTCAATTGCCTCAAAGTCAACAATCAGTGCTCTGTACATAAATTTACAGGAGAGTCAACAGAATACAAGCAACCATCTCTTGTTTTTCTTTGCATCCCTTGTTCCAAACCAAGTAATATCTACCTTTTAGGAAAGCTGAGGTGCAATCAATTGATAAGGAAAAATCATATTGAAAGGAGTAGATGGAAGAGAAACAGATCACAGACAGCTTTGGCCATGGTCTTCCCTACTTGGATATTAAAAATAGCATTGCAGTGAATATTAGAAGCGTTATGGGCTTAACTTAACCTGAGTTATTTAAAAATAATACAATTTCAAATAAAAGTGTTAGATTTGTTATTATGAGCTTAATGTCCATTTTTCATTCTGGCTTTTATTGTAACTTTCAAGGAATACAATGCCAAACACATTCTTCAGCTAGTAGTAAATGATTCCCTGATGAGAAAATTCTTGGTGTTTAAAGCCTTTGCCAAACACCTTCACCTTACACTGTATATTGCTTATATATTATTATTGTGTGTCTGCGTTTGTGTAGGCATCTGTTTGCCTATGCAGACACAATTTATGCCTTTGCACTTAAAAATTTATTGACCCACTTGTTTCACATGAAATCCAAGCATAATGTTATATGCCTCAGAAAAATTCATAAAGAGGAGGGATTTGACTGTTGTGATTTCTTTAGCATACTCAACAAGTGACTACGGTACTTAATTTTTTTTGAGACGTTAATATTATATTTGATCTATACCCCACCATACCCATCCCTTTGACATCAGTAGGAATTATATTTGTAAATTCATTGAGAGCAAATTTAAGTCTGTGGTAGGTACAGTTAAAGGCATAGCTTGGTTTTTATGTTGGGAATTCTATGCCAAGAAGCAACTTGTACCATTTATCCCATGCAGCCTGTTATTTTCCTACACTACTGAGCCAAATAAGTGCTTTCTCTTCATGAGGAGATCAATTTTGTTATAATATTTACAGGTTTATTCTACTTTAAACTGTATACAGGTTGTATTATTTTTTTTTTCATTTTCCCACTGATAATTATACCATATGTTCTAGTACTATAAGCTAATATATTCTAAAATAATTTAGGAATTCTAGTGACTGTAGAGATTATATACTCAATATACGTAACACTATGAGTATGATTTTCAGTCAGAGTATGGTCTGTAGGCACCTGAAGCTAGAGAATTTAATTCTGTTGATTTGAATGGATTCTGGATCAACACCTTACCTCTTGGATAAGAAATAAGATGAGAAAAATTGCTGGCAAAATCCCTTCATTAATTTGTCATGAATTTGTAGCTGGAGTTCCTAACACCCTGCCTGCATCTGCAGAGACAAATCGAAAGGTCAGCATTTGAAAGAATGTTTTCACTGATGGTCACTTCACTGTGTGTGACAGAAGCTGTTTTCTATTCCAAATATCTGCAAATGCTAAGCTTTTCAGGAAAAAGGCAATACCTAGTGAACATTGAAAGTTTACAGGGAACTACTGTGTCTGGCATTCTTTATAAAAATCAATTAAGTTCAACCAAAATCTTTCTTATCAAAGGGAGGCTATTTATAGAGACATCTACAAGGATTTCAACATGTGTTACCACTTACACAGTGGCTTCTCTCCAGTTAAAGTGACAAAATTACACAGTGCTGTTAAAATGAAACATATATGTATAACTTGTGCAATTTTCAGGCCAATATGGGTAAAAAATGGTTTTATTTGGTTTTAATTGACCAAGAACATGTGCATTCAGATTGTTTAAGAAATCTTCCTTTTTAGATTTTGATGCTTATAAAGAAAAAAAACATTTCAAATTGACTTGCAGGATTCCTTCTGTTCTTCTTGAGCCTCCTACCTCTCCAGTTTAAAAAAAAATAAATGGTTTAAGCTCATTCTTTTTTTTTTTTCTTAGAATTTGATTGGAATTCAGGCTTTTGTTTGTATGCTTGCAAATTAAAACATGGTAGTTATCACCATTAGCTAAATGCAACAACAAGATTTTAGCTCAATGTTTTAAGAGCCTTTTTGATTACCTGACTTTCCAATGGGACCATTACATTATGGTTTTCCTAAAAGCCTATCAGAAATGTGCACAAGAAGTAAAAGGTTTGAATGCTGTAGTGAGACCCTGGTGAATAACTCACTGCAAGAATAGCTACAGAAACACTTGTTCTACTTTTTACACATTCATCTCATTTGTGCAGCCTATGCTGTAAATAATCCAGCTGTCCCTGCCTCAGTCCCCTGATAACCACCAAGTTCAAATGAACGCAGAAGATGCACAGGGAACGGAGAACATGGGCTGCGCATCCAAATTATGTGCTATAAAAAGAAACCACAAGAAAACTGAGTAGCTGAAAAATGTATTTTCCCTAAGCACGCTTTCTCACCGCGTGTAGTCAGCAACTCTGAGCCTCAGATCAGTGGCCTCATATGCCATGATTGTCTTTATTTATAGATGTGCAGAAGAGGACAACCCAAATACAGAAGAGACAGTTAGCATAAGCAGTGTTAATATGCCAGTAGTCCCATTACAGGAAGGACCATACTATCCATATGAAGCTCAGTAACCCCTTCAGATTAGTGAACAATAAAGAACAGAGTTAATGACTCTCAGGGAAATCAATGTCTTTCAAATTATGGCCATAATAACTGTTAAGATTCTGGGTTTTGGGTGTTGAGACAAAAATGAAAGGCTCTGAGAAACAGATGGATTTTTATGTAAAGAAGACAGGAGTTAGGATAAATTTGGAATGCTCTTTCATTCACAAAGTGTTGTGAATGAGGTTTAAAAATCATATTGTAAGAGCATGATAAAGAAAATTATGACAATAGAGGAGAACCCAGAACAGGGGGAGCAACAGAGCAACATCTCTTTTGACACTGTAAGCCTCAAAGCAGCCAGATATCTCTCTGAATGGAGAACAAGAGTTTGAAGGTCATAAAAAGGTTGATAATAAATCTAATGCAATTTGTCACCAATATTTCCTTTTAATATTTTTTCATGCTTTTTTTCTTTCATGCAGTATTAACAAGTAGGGGGAAAGGAAGATGCGCAGGGTAAGAAAGGCACGTACTGAATAAATACTGTTTTCTTTTTATGAACTCTGAAGAATACTGTGAATTGCAACATATCAAACAGTCGCAGAGATAAACAATATCCTGCCACTTTTACACAGACTGTATTGTTGGCTTTTGAAAAAAAAAATTGGAGATAAACAGTAACATGATGAGGAATGCAGAGATCACATATAGCAGAAGTTCTAGGTGCCATGTGGATTGTCCTGGTGAAGCTTTTTACTGTGACTAAGGAAACTTATTCAGGCAAATCTTCACTTACCAAAATATTGGATTTAAAATTAGGCAAAATTAAACAAAAGGAAAATACGACTTCACCTGAATTGACTCTTTCATTAGATTTTTTTGGTTCTTTCTACTTTTGCCAGATATAGTTTCAGCTTTTCCTTAAAGAAATTGGCACTCTGAGAAAAACCTAGAACTGTACACTTTCTTTGAAACTGGTGAGCTAAACCAAATATTTCTGAGATTTGTATGTACATACAAACTATAAAAACAGGGAGGAGGTAGCAAAAAGAAGCGGAAATGAAAAAACAATTCTCTTTTCCAATGAGGTTTTTGAATATAGGGAAACTTAAAAGATTCATCACTTCTCCTGATGGTGAACTTCTTTCTTGAAGCATTGAAGTTCAGAGATTTAATTTTGTGTAGGAAATGCCTACTTAGGGTTACACAGAGGTTTATGAAATACAAACATTGAAATCTCTAAATTCATAACTAAGGGCAGGGCCTGTGATTACTTGCAACTTCTAGAAGATATGTGTCATTGGAGACCACCATCTCTTTCCACACAGCTAGCACGTGGGTGAAGGCCAGCAGCAGTCTTGCTTTTTATAATGTCCTGGAACACTTCAGACTTCTTGTAGCAATTGACATTAATCCTCTGTTTGTACAAGTAATATCATAGCCATGTGGGAAACATGCAGCAAAGACTTTGAAAGTATCATACTCAGTATGTCTGTGATTAATGAGATTTATGTTAGTGTAAGGGAACACAGGCGTTAGATCAAAAGATATTTATGCAAACATCATTTTACTGTATATTTGGTCTTGTTATTAAGTTATTTATAGGTACAATTTACTTAACCGGTGCTTCTGTGTCTGGCTTCTGTTTCAAAAACTCATCAAAAATTAATCATCTCGTCTGTTCAATAATATATATTTTGAAATGGAAAGCAACAAACTATAAATGATATAGGAGGAAAGGAAAACACATGTTGTTTATTAATTTTGAATGGATATGAAGCAGAAAAGTGAGTGCGTGTCAAATAAATGTGAGCACTGGCTTGCAAGATAGTAAACAGAAAGAGTTAAAAGATGCTTCTTTGTCACAATTACTGAAATTTAATGGAGGAGGGTACTTTTTCTCCACTCATCAGGAGTCCTAACTTCTGGTCATTCTGCCATCCTGCAAATTGTACCGCATTGTGCAGATCCCTGATGTCTGAGTCCAAAGAAACTGCATTCAGCACATGGGGAGAGTTAGACTCTTGGAAGTCATTGCTTCAGAACTGGCATCTAAAGCTTTGCTGCAGGGGACCAGTGCTGCGTATCCAGCCTGGCCCTAGGCAGCAACGCGGAAATGGTGAATGGATTTCAGTGCATTATTTAGTGTACATTTCTGTATACCCTCACTACCTGAAAGAAAAATATGCACTGATTTCAGTGCAAACACTGCTATGAGCAATGATTGCAGTGGGCTCTCAGACTTCCAGTTTTTGGTTTTGTACCTAGCAAGTGTTGAGTAAGAGAAGGCAGCACTGGGCAAATGGGGAAATGGGATTTGGAAAAAGCCTTCTTGCATAACCTTTGATTCATCCTTACAATGAAACTGTGTTCATGTCATTGTTAGTGACAGGAAGATGAGTGTAATCCTTGTGGGATTTATATGTTGGTGAGTCTTAATCACTTCTCCCCACAGGCTAGTGGAGGGCTCATGTCAGCAGTCAGACTGCAGACAGTGACGCTCGAACAAAAATTTCTTTAAAGCCATTCTGGCAAGAGGCCTTATTTTGATTCCAGTTACTGTCAAAAGCACAATTGAAAACTGAAAAACTCCCCAGGCATTTTTTGAAGTATTCAGGTGGAGTATTTCTCCCAGAGGAAGATGGACAGAGTTAGAGACACACATTACCCTGCATAAGGAGTTCCAGGGTCTCAGGAGAGCCCTACACAGAGCTTTCCAAGCAGCCTCCAGAACTGCAGCAACTCCATGTCAGAGAGTATTATAAAATGGTATATAATGTTTTATAAAAAACAGACAGAAAGGATCTTTGTGAAGGTAACCAGCATTTGTAAACTTTCAAGAAATTAGGTTATTCTACTGTGTGGATCCAAGGTCAAGAGAACTGCAGAGGCCGTATATAAATGTTCCTCAAAACATTTGAGCTCGGCTGCATTGTAGAATTGAAAGCCACATTTCCTGTAAACTAGTTGTCAAAGCTATGAAATAAGAAGCTTACACTTGAGCTGATATTTTTCTTGGTGAAATCCAAGGGTGCTTGTCCATCTTGCTCATCTGTGAGCTCTGTGGTCTGGAGGACTTCTAAGCCATTGTGAACCTGGACCTCTTTGTGCTTTGGTTTTCTTCTTGCTTCCAGAGTCCAAGTCAAGATTTTTGCTGTTTCAAAATCTCTTATATTATTTGTGAATTAAAGGAACTTTCACCCTTCTTAACACCCTCCTCTCTTTTATCCATCCTCCGAGACCTTTCTGAGGTGAGCACTGCCTCTGAGGAGTTGTGAAACCTCCCTTTGGCCAATCAGACAAATAGTTTCAACCACATTTCTAAGTCAGAAATTTGATAAAGGTATATGCCAGTTGATGGAAAATTTTGAAGGTTTCTCGTGGTCTGGTGACCCAAAAGGTTGAGATTTATTGATCTGGAGAATAGAGGTGAAAATTATCACAAATGTCATCCTGCTGCCAGGGCTCAGGACAAAATTTCAGTATGGCTTTTTTTAACCCCTATATGAAGGTGCATAAATGAACTTGTCTAACTCCTTTATAGAGCTGGGGTAGGAAAAGCAGGGAGGTAATAGTAGAAAAAAATAATTGAAGTCTTCAGGTGATAAAGTAGGGGAAGTTATATATCTTAGATATATGAATATACCGAAGTGACATACTGCTTGATGGAAATTTATTTGTGGAAGAGTTGTTTCTTCCCAGCATTATTTAGTAAACTATTAGACTGACTTTCAGGAAAAGTTATGAATGCGGTGCTAAACAATACTTCTTACCAGGAGTTTAAGAAAACTTTAATATTCAGCTTAGGACTGTTTTTCTTGCCATCTGTAGTATTTCTGGGCTGCTTGTTTTGTTTCCTGGACCTCCTCTAACATTACCAGGGGAGTACGTCCACCATTTTCTAAGTTCAGACAAAGAAGAGTTTGTTTCTCAAGGAAAGATTCAGGTTTTTTTGTTATGGAGCCAAAATGAAGAGCAGCTTCCCCAACACTTTGATATTTCATGTTCCTTTCCACCTGCCCCTCTCTCCCCCCTTATTGGGGTGGATGTTGGTAATGAGAGAGTCTATCAGATTCTTAATTTGGTTCCTGTATGGATTGGACGTTTTCTCAGCTAAAAAGGAAGTATCTTCTGTCACTCTGTCAGGTGTCCAGAGAAGACAGTCTCTGTGGTTGTAATCATTATTACTATCTTATCCTATTGTTAGTTTATTATTATTGCTATCTTATGTGCTCTTTTTCACTGATGGTTTTAGTTTTAGCAGCTGGCAACAATGTAAGATTTGCGATTAAACAAAGCTGAAGGGGCCAGTGTCTTCAGAAGAAAAGAGAGCTGGTAGCATGCTTCTTATTTGTGTGATAGGTATTTTTATTAGAATTAAATTTCAGACTCCTCCTCTTCCCTATTCCCTTTAACATGCCAGGATAATTACGGGTGAGCACAAGACAAAATATATTTTTATCTTCCCTTGTAAGCTAATTGTTCACAATGGTAAAAAGAGATGATTTGCATATTTCCATATTGAAGTACAAATGAAAGCAGAGTGAGTGTGAAGGGAGAGCAATCAATCACAGCAGTGCACAGGGCTCCACGTGCACATTAGGGTGGCTGGTGGATTTGCTATGCTAAGTCAAAAATCGGTGCAAATATCAGTATATACCGATGGGAGACGTTTCTGCCTGCAGCGCCCTGTGAGTAGAACTCCAGCTCTGTTTCCGAGAGAGGTTATGTTTACATTTTAATATGCCTTTATTAGAGTATAAAAATGTAAATGTCTGCAGATTGGCTGTACGCAATTCATTGTAGGGGGCACAAAAATCCCTTCGCTCGGCTTTGTGTGTTTAATTGGAATAATTAATGAGCCTGACAATTTAATTCTGCATAATCATGTTCCCATAAGCAATTCCACAACTCCTCATTTATCAAATTCTGCAGGACAAGCAAAAATAGTACAAAAATAGACATGGAACAAACTCTGAGCTCCACTGGGTGCTGCCTGCACCTGAACAAGAAAGGAGGGGGGAAAAAAAAAAAAAAGTCATAAGTATGAATATCCTCCATCTTTAAGCTAAAGGTTTTTTGCTACACATGTGAAAGACTGGGTAGTAGATCAGACTCTTCACAGGGTTCAGATTACTGATGAGTTTAAATCACGAAGAATAACAGAAGTTAGGGGATCTAAATCAATGATGTGGCCAGTATCAGCCCCAAGGACTAATTTATTTCTTTAAAGACACCATGTCCTTTCCTGCTGAGACTTTTGCAGTTGAGAGAAACCAAACATTGCCCAGACACCAAGTCTGGAGATTCTCTCTTATAATCATCCAGATACAGTTTACTAGAGTAACCTGAAATAATGAGAATTACTGTTGGATTTTTGCAACAGTAACTTAAATACTTTGAAGGTTAATTGTTAGTGGAAGACAGCAGGATGTGCAGTCTAATGGGGCTTGATTAATGATCCTTTATTATATCAGGGTTTAAAAGAAAGTTGCTTTATTTTGTACCTGACTGTCCACAAAACTAAGTGCTGCACCACACTTGGTATAAGAGCTATTTATAGCACATGGTACAAACACTGATGCTATGCATTTCCTTCCAAGGCACAATATTAAGACTCAAACCCCAAATTTAAATTATATGTAATCGATTTTAGTTCTTACCAAAATTATCTGTAGTAGTCAGTAACTTTCTAAAGGACCATGCATTAGGCACACAGATTTTAGGAAAGATACATAGTCTGTTGTTTTTTCCACCTCCATCAGGAAGATGACAAGTCCACATATTTCTACTCATGTCTGGTGTCTCTGCCTGTTGTTAGCAGTGACTCTCCTGAGGAAAGTGACAGACTCCATTGTCTTTATGCTGTGTCAGATTTGAGGAATATGTCACCTATTTCTGGTAACATTGTTTGTTTGGAATGACAACCCTACAGGACCCTGGGGCAAACTATTGTGACTCATTCCCGTTCAAAAATATGGGGGTTCAGAGTTCTTTTTTTTCTTGTTTGGTTTGGTTTGCTTTCCAAAAGAAGCAGAGCACCAGTTTCATGTTTCTAGGACATCAAATCAAACAAAATGGTCTTTGCGTTGCCTTTTCTGTCTTTATGTTCTCTTTTAACCTTACTAACCAGGTGCACCAGTATTTTAACAGGCCAGAGGTTCTTATTCCAGATTTCTTTTAAACAGAAACAATAAGTGCTATTTTTGTAATAAAATCATGCTAAATAGAGATCAGACTCTAACTTTGCATTATTTCTGTTTAAGATTTCTATTCTTTTGTCATTTTCATTCCCCATCAGAACATTGCCCACACATTCTAGAGGATGTGCTTATCCAAGCTCCTGTGTGTGTTCTGCACTGAGGTTCTAGGACCCAGATTATCCACGCAGTTGCCATTACTTCCTCAATCCTCACCACCCACCCCTCTGCCCCAATTCTCCAGGGAAGTCTACAATTAAAATTCCACTGGTGATGAGATGGACCAGGATGAAAAAGAAGAAATGTATTATGTAGAGGTACCTGTCACAGACTTATTTAAAATCTACTATCTGGGAATATAATCAATTTACCTTTTTGGAGGAAGAGGATTGGCTTGATTAGAAAAGAAAATTAAAAAACTATGAGAATTAAGTTTGGTTCTAGAGATGTTAAGTCTCTTATCACATGTCTATTCATCCTGTAACATAGGTCCCATTCCCAAACCATTTTTATCCTTCCTAGATGGGGTAGATACAATGAAGTTCTCTCTGCAGTGAGTCATCAGAATCCATTACTCCTTACCTAGCAGGACCTGTATGTGCTAAAAGGGAACATTTCTAGGAAAATGCTACAGATCTACTGTGTGCTATTTTTCTTTTTTTTTTTTTTTTGGTGATGCCTGCAAGTTAGAGGACAATGTCTTAGAGAAAGGGGAATGGAAAATTATGTTGTGGAAACAGTTGGCACTAAAAAAAAAAGGCACAATCAGTGAAGAGGGGAACAGCATACTGGGTCTATAGCCGGTCATGAATCAAGAGCTGATGATAGACCTCAGTTCATCACATATTGTTGAAGCACCATGACTACGCTGAAACGGTTGGGTAGCACCAGTATCTAGCTAGATCAGGAAACAGTATTACTTGTTTTTCCTTGCAAGCATGTTAAATTAAATTCAAAATATTAAAACATTATTTTAAAGATTAGCAGAGGCTTTAGAGAACCCTCATAATGGTTTTAATTAGTTAACCATGAAGGCACATTTAATCGAAGTGCTATCTCAGGTAGACAAGAAATGCAGTCAGCAGGAGAATGCAATGTGTTCAGTTTCCATGGAAATTTAGGAAAAGGGAAGGTAAGCACTTGTTCCATATATAAGGCAGTAAAATATTCTTTAAAACATCATAAAGTCACCTAGTCTGCTATAAAAAAAACCAATAAAATGCAATAGCAGTTTTCAAACTCTGTAGCTATATAGATAAGCAGTGTAAATTTCTAGGGGCAGAGCAAGCAAGGGAAGAGTTCAAAACTATACCTGTTAGTAAGTTTGCTTAGTAACAGGCACAGTCTGCTGAGTGAGGCAAAGCTGTCTTTGCCAGAGTAACTCCTATTTTTAGAATGATCACTGAATTCTGCAAGCTCATCTATGACTTCATTGGCTAAACCAAAATGTTGTCTAGCCTGACAAAAGCCAACAACAGATGATGATTTTTATGACTGCATCTACAAATATGAATGATGCTTTTATGCGTTTTTTTTTTTATATATACATGTTAATTTTATGCAGGTGATACTTGGTTTTGTTTAAAAAATGCAGGAGTCCCCAATTCAAGGGTGGAAACAAGTGATCTTTAGTAAAGGACGCAACTGCTGCTTAGAAAATACAAACAAAAGAGCTTTTTATTATTTTCTTGTAATCGGTGCTATATTTGTTGCTTATATACTTGATATCAATTTACTGATTTGTTTTGACTAAGTGTGTATTCATGCTTTTATATTATTTATGATGCTATTTTTGTTGCCTACCTGGAGTCTGAAGTACCCTGAGGGAGTTAGGATGAAATGTTTTACAGTGTCCGCATCCACTCAGTTACTGGTCAGCAGCATTCAGAAATATAAATATCTTTTTAGTAAATCAAAGAGTATTAATCCAAATACAAATGTTAAATTCTTTAAGTATAAGCTGTAAGGAGGTGTTTAATAAAACTCAGCTTTATTTCAGTGAATCACGGTTCCCCTGAAGTCATCTCTCTTGCCTGCTGGCTACATATTAAGTTCCACATTTAATAGAAGTCTGCTATTACTTTTTTGTGGCATTGTCACATTTTAAAGGTAAATTAATCTTATGTACCTTGTTCAATGAAGACCTCATCATAAAATTTTGTGAGCCCTTCTCTCATGTCTTAGTTTGTGGAGCAAATGGGTAATTCCTGGTGACCTTAAATCCGTGGTATAGGCAACATAAGTACAAGCCTTTCTTCATCCCTTCTTTGCATTACTGAAGTAAAGCAATCATTTATGTTTTATTTTCATTTCAACCGACTGATTGGCAACAAGGGTCCCGTGATAAAGTTGACACTTACTACTTCATCAGCTAAAGGTTTATTTATTTGCCTCTCACTTTGCATGGTATTAATGGTGAGTTTTTAATATGGAACCGTGCTAACATGAAACCATAGTAAACAACTAGGTCCAAAATCATCTTGCAGAGATTTTGCCATTTGAACTAGTTACACTGGAAGTATATGAGGTTCTAAGATTTATGTAGTAATTATCTTTTGCTGTTAGGGTTTGATCCAGCTTGCACTGAAGTTAATGTATATTTCATCATGCCAATAGCAGTTGGCTTAGGCCCTTAGGGGTGAACTTATTAAAAATAATAATAATTAAAAATTAAGTATCATCTTGCTTTTGAATTAAAGTAGTAACATATTAAAGAGATAATTAGACTTGCTGAAGTGTTATGGGCTTGGCAGTCAAATGTGAGAACCAATATAGAACAAGAATTACATTAAAAGAAGCACAAAATCATTGTTAAAGAAAAAGTGTTAGACCAAAAAACCAAGCTGAGAGTTTTGCTACCTTAAATTTTTGTTACCTTTTTCGGAAGGCATTGGGATTTGTGCTGAAACAGAGCCGTGTCTACCTCAAAAACACCTCTGTACAAACTTACACTGTCACACTTTGTGACTGGCCCTTTTCTTTTAGTCATGCAGCCCTGTCACCGTATTAAGTAGATATAAACAACAAATATAACATGTTAGCATGAATACTGCATAGTAGATTTGGTGAAAGCATGGAGCATCCCTAGTGCAGTGGCAGAAAAACATTGTGTTTCGTATCTTCCCCCATGTTGAAATAAACTGCTGTGCAATTGCATGACATTTGGTAAGCAAGAAGTAAAATCCCTACAACGCTGAGGATATATTAGCTATGATGTTCCCATTTTAGATCATCCAGAATGCGTGTAGCATATTAATTCCTGAAATGTTTCCTCTGAAGAACTAAGCTCCTGTTATAATTACCTGACGCAGCACCCACCCCCAACCCAAAACATAAACAAATTTACTTCTCAGATGCAGATAAAGAGAACAAATCAATAACACCATTGTAAAATAGTACTAGCTTCAGGAGACAGCTGTGAGAGTAAATAGGTCCATTTGTTTTGAAATCCTTCCTGAACATCATGACTCATCTTCCGGATCTATTTTGGGCTCTGTCGTATGTGTGTGTGGCTGAGGTCACACACACAAATAATCCAAACAGCTGAAGCAGGGAGAGTTGTCAAAAGGAAGAGTTTATTACGTGGATTTGCTGTACAGAAATGTCTTTTCATGCTCTGCCTGTTCATAAAAAGAATATGAGCAATAATCTGTCTCAGCTGCAATGACTTAAATCTTCTTATTCAGGATTGGAGAGAGCTTCAAATTCCTTCTCTAGATAATTTCAAATCTAAGCCTTAACTTCCAGGGAAATCAGGTAAAAATAATTAAGACAGCTTTTTGTTTTATCTGGAAAGCTGTTTTAGGAGGAGTCAGAAGAACACCATATTTCTAGGTTTAGATAGTACCTTTTGCTCTATTAATGCTCCCAGAAGACTGAAAAGGTCACTAGCTGCTTTCTACCCATTCATCCTTTAATTAGGCTATTTCAGTATCTATGCACTTGATGCTAAGCCTGATCATGAGTGCTTTTTTAGCTTGCACGTCAATTTTCAGGGCTGCAGAGAATACAAAACATGAACCCTCACTCGCTGGGACATCTCGAGTGGGTCCTGTTCAGGACACAAGATGAGTCATCTCTGGCTGGCGGAGGGTGCCCCTCGGTTGGGTGAGCAAACCTCTCTGGTGGGAGCATTACCCACTTGGAGGGAAGCAGATGTGTTGGGATAGAGAGAGAGGAGATGCCCACGATATACTCACAAAGAAAATGGTGTGTTTCCACCAGTTTTTAAGCTTTTCATTTAGTCCTTTTGAGAGCTGAGAATAGCAGTATAATTTAATACAAGCATCTGGATGAGATGATGATAGCTCTTAGAGTCCGACAATAAGAATAAGAATCCACTAATTTCACTTGAGTACTGTCAGTGTGCCCTCATCACCCCAGAGCAATTCTTGCTTTTAGGTTTGACAGTCTTGGAATTCTGGGAACAGCATTGTGTTGCAAATAAATGGAAAGGAAAAAAAAAACAACCCACTTTGATCTCTGCTATTCAATAAAAATTCTTGGGAAGCTCATGTCTGACAAAGATCATGACTTTCAAAGAAAACTTGGTTGGCAATTTGGTTTGGGATTTTTGTTGCCGTTGATTAATTATTTCATTTTAATTAACTATTTAATTTTTGAAGTTTTCTTTTATTTTTTTCCCAAAGCTCCTAAGCCCTTCACAGTATGGAGAACAAATAAACTTTCTAACCAAATTAGGATGAGAACGGGTGTTTCTCAGAACCCTGAGATTTCAGGATCCATATAGAGGACTTTGTTAGACTCTGACCAAAACCTCATCTCTAGGTTTAATTCTTTTCACCAGTGTCCCGGGAATAAAGTACGATGGGAAGCAAGTCACCTTATGGCCAGGATTGGCCATAAGTACTCAGCTTGCTCTCTGATATAGTAGGTTTTCTCATTCTTGCTTCCAGGTCTTGCTGTAATGGATATCCTGATCCTATCACAGCAAAGTTTTGAAAAAAAGAGAAATTACTGGCAATCAGCAGTAAAATAGCCAATATAAGCTTATTAAGAGTCCTGATCGCAAGGGCATCTAGACACCTTGGAGCCAGCAGCTAATGTAGACAAAAAGCTATTTAACAAACAGTAGCATAAAGTCCCTTATGCTTCTTATTCTCCTACTGCATATCACTAGTATGCTTTATGGTGGATGCCTTTACAGTCTTTGAAGACCTTTTCAGAACAACTGCTAAAGCAAGTGAAGAAACAGTGGTTATATTTTTCTAATTAAGTATCTGGAGAAGAGGTCCTTCCAGTTGATGAAGGAAAACTGATGTTTACAAAAAATTCATGCCTCACCTAAATTCCCATCTCTGCTATATGCAACTAAATATATCGGCGCTGTGTCTTCCAGATTCTGATTATTTATTGGTCTCATATACTACTGTTACAAGAAATTCTAGTATCTAGAATAGTTTTGCGAAGAAATTTATCAAGAAATCTGAACAGGCACCAAAATCTAGTAAATATTCATTAGAAAAACGTATGTTGTTATCAAACTGCAGGCACTAGACCATGTTGATTCGTCTGGAGCAAAAAAAACCCAGCAGTGTACCTAGCAACATTCTAACAAGTGAAATGTACGTATCCCAATGCTTATTAATTTATCTTAATTTTGTGGGAATAGTAGGAGTAGTACCAAGATTATACGTTAAAGGAATAAAGACATTTCTTTAACATTTGGCCAGCTGGATAACTCCTTTCACCCGTAGAAACTCATTGACTAGTTTCTAGTAGATACCAAAGTAGCACGCATAGCCTAGGAAGAAGGGGTAACTTGTCTTGCAGTTGCTATGATTCTCCAAGATGTAATCTCCACAGCAAAATGACTGACTGGTATCGATAGGTCCTGCTTTAAAATAAATAAATAAATAAAATTTAAAAACAGCCCTCCCCAAAACCTCACCCCAAACCTAAAACAGAGAGAATATACTTTTTTCAAGGTACAAAAATATAAAAATTGCTGTGTCTAAATTTCATGTTTACCAGGCCTGAGATGTACAGACCAACCTGAAAAATCAGCTTTGCTGTCTATGGTACAGATATAAAAAGCTTCAGTAAAGTAAGACAGTAGGGGCTTTTGCTTTTGCATTTAGTGATTTTTTTGAATCTTCCCTTCCTTTTTTCCCTTCCCTCCCTTTTTCTGAATATTCCCTTCTTCCCTCCCCCATGGTGAAGCTCTGGCATTGTAATTAATGCAAATCATATAGAAGTTGCAACAGAAGAAAAGGTGCAATTGAAACATAAACTGTTGTTACTGCACTCTGCTACAGAAATTTGGGAGCTGCAATACAAATTAATCTGCTGAATGCTATAAGAACGCAAAAAAAGTAGAGATTTTTGTAGAAGTATTGGCTGTCAGTTAATAAGCTTATTTATTTCCCTAGGGAAAATTGATTTTCCGTCTGTAAAGTTTTTGGGTTTTTTTATTTCCTCACATTGTGCAGTACTATAAATTGCATGCAAGGGACTTGGTTGGAATTTACAAATGACTGTAGCCTTTCATTGGATTTTATGCACTTGTAAAACCAGAATGGCTACTGTAACTACAGTAATATAGTAGTCGTCTTTTACGCAATTTGATTTAGGGAAATCTAATATCTGGTAATTTATTACATGATTAACATTAATATTCTTTCCTGCTCTTTTCTAGTTTAGTATCTCACTTCTAATACTAAGTTCATTGGCATTCTCCCAGTCATGCTCAAGGTTATTTGTTACACAATCATTACTGCCCACTTTCAACTCACTTTTGGGGAATTTCCAGTCTCAGATAGTTATTGTTGGAGACCCCTTCAACAATTTTAAAGTTTTGCCAAAATCAAAATAAGTGCTTCCTTGGCACTATCCCAAACGTGTGGGTATTGGTGGGACACCCTGTACCCCCCCCCATTGCCCCCCAGGAGGAGCTGCAGTGATAACCTCCGACAGCACAGCCGTAGCTTTGTTCCACGCTGTTACCCAAGAGCGATGGCCAGTGAAGTTTCTGAGCGTACCACAGGCCTTTACGGGTTCCTCTACACCCCTCTTGTCTTTTTGATGTGTGGCTTTTATCCCAGTACACTTAAAGCTATTTCTTGAAATGGAATTTGTGCTAAAAATAAGGACCATTGAACCCAAATGCACCTGAACTCTATAGGTTTGATTTGCAGGGAACATGCCTTTCTGCACTGCCAACTTTGTGATTTTAAGCTGAAGTCTCCTGACATTTGCTGTTTAAGTTAATGACCTGTCTCTTGAAGACTGGTGATTGTAAGACTGTCTGCTTTCATTTCGGTGAAATCTCTAGGTCTGTAACTCTATGGGAAAGTTTGAAAACTTACTTTGAGTTCACTTTATGTTTTCAGTAACAAAGACGGAAGCCTTCCAATTAAAAAAGAATTTAGCCTCTCCTCTCATCTTTTCTTCAGGTTATGGATTTCTTTTTATCATTTTGGATTGTGGTACCTTTTCTAAAATCAAACCTCTTGCACTTGGCAGAATAACACATTGCCTTCATTGTTATTTTTGTCACTGTTGTTGACAAGTTATTAACCCTCAAAAATCACTTTGAAGACCTTTCAGTTGCTACTTCTTATTAAAAAAGGCTGTAAATGATCAGTTAGCATAACATATTGATTAGCCAGCTGACCCAGGGATCCCTATGAGAAAATCGATGACATTAGATTTTTCTGAAGTGGAATGCAATGAAAATGCTTTGGGTTTGTTAGATGAATTCTTTGCTCTTGACCAATCATATCCTATCTATAATCAAGTCAGTAGTTTTAAGCATAAAGAACCCAGGGTATAGATGTCTGACAGGAAAAAAAACAGAGAAAGGTGTTAGAAAGAAGGGAAAACTGAGAAAATCTGAGTAGTTTTCTTCAAGCAATATCAATTTCAGAGGGCTGATTAGCACCAAGGAGCCAGAACTCTTGGTGCTGGCACCTTACCCCAATGCAAAAAGAGGCTGCCATGTTGTAATAAAATAATTTTCTGCTCCAAGGAAAACTGATTTTTTAGCTGGAGATATTTTACTGCTTCACAGAAATAAAGCAGTGGGATGTGCAAGATGCCTCACTATATATACACCCTCCAGCTATACTAACTTTTGAGAGATTCCCTATGATAATTTTCTACATGTTCCCTCTTCCTAATCACTTAACTTTGAATGCCACAAGTAGTTGGTAGCTGCTTCCTGGGTAAGAAAAGGGGCAGAAAGGGCCCCCGCCTGCTTTAAACAGGTCCAAGTTTGGAGGGGAACTCCTCTGTCACAGTTATAAACCAGCATGAAGTTAGTGTTGGAGAAGGCCCGTGTGTTTGACTCTGCAAACTAACACTTAGGGCACTTAACCAGTAGAGAAAAGACCTTGTTTAAGATGTATGCTCCATGGTGATAATATATGAATGGATGACTCCACTCATATGAATTTAAAAAAAATAATAATTTCCTTTTAAAAACACCAAAACAGACACAAATAGGTTTTCACAGGAGCAGGAAGTAAGAGTTCCTTACTTCCTAGGCTATAATGCTGGGATATTTCTTCTCTGATGTCCTTCTAGACCTCTAAGCATTGCATTTCTACAATATATCTCAGATTTTCTTGGGTCAGAACCTTACATTTGAGTTGATAATATTCCTTCTGTTTAAAACTGCAGCTGAGGTTTTAGCTCCTCCATTGTCTTGTCCCAGCTCCAGTCAGCATGTCATGGCAAAGCTTACCTTGTACTGGCAACAAATCCACGCTGCTAAAGGACAGCAAGGGGACTATTCGGTTTCAACCGCTGTCATTCTAAGCTTCCCCCCAAATTCCTGTGCTTTCCAGCAGGCACTAGGAACAGCAGGTTTTCTCAGCCTCGCCAGTAGCTGGCTGCCACTTCACAATACCAAGAGGGTGTTCAAACAGTATATTCAGCAATTAAAGAAAGCCTCATTTGAGTATTCAATTACAGCTGACCGGCAGCTGAACATTAGCCAAGCCACGGCAATGCAGAAAAGACAATGAGACTTAGTGCTTCATGGCTTGATCTTTCTTCTTGCCGGACTGGGTTGGTTGTTTTTAATTTGTTTTTTGGTGTTGTTTTTTGTTTGTTTGTTTTTTGTTGTTTTTTTTTTTTTTTTAGACAATCATCATGGAAGTATATGATGCAATACAATGTAATCTGAACATTTCTTCCTCGTAAAACTTCAATCTCCACCAACTGCTTGCTCACTACTCCTTTGAACTTAGTAGCCAGTTTGTGGAAGCAGCAGAAATACATGCAAAGTTATTGTGTAGGATAACTGTAACAGCATTTTTCATGCAGCAGCAAATCACTTAGAAATGGGTTTTCCACGTGCCTCCGGTCTTGGAGTGCAGAGGGTCTAGCATTTGGACAGGATGAGTCAGAAGGCCTTGTTGGTCAGACCTATATTCTTACTCCATTAAAAACCAAAACATATTGGAGGTTTTTCACCTTTTCATTTCATACCTTTTCTCATATTTTCATTTTGTAACTTTTTTTTTTTTCCCCTTGTATTTCTTATGTGTTTTCCCCCTTCCCCTCTTCACCTTCCTCTTTTTCCACCCCCTTTTTCTGTGCAGTTCAAGCTTTGGTGATCTGATTAGACTCATCCTCAAAGTGGAGTTAAGCTGGGATTGAAGAAAAGTGTTTGCTCACCTCTCAGAAATAGAAACTGGTCAGGAAACGTGCACACCACCTGTGACCAGAAAATAATTAAAATAGTAACATACGTAACTCTGGAGGTAGGACACTCCAGAGTGTCCTTGCAGGGGGTGCTAAAAGACCATGTCTAAGGAAATTTCTCACTGCCCATCTAAGAAGAAGATATTGAAACATTAACTTTCAAGAAATATTGACAATGGCAAAAGGAAATATTTTGTGAATGAAAAAGTAAATTGAAAGATTGTGTCGGTGGAAATGTAAGGGGAGAAGAGGGAGAATGACATCATGCTTCATGAAAAAACCTCAGATGTCCCTCAGGAGTGAAAGTGACACCTGTCACTCTTCCACCAGATCAGCGGGTCCTCACAGGCAGGGCTGGTGGCTGCACTTGGGGCATCTCACCAGCACAGGCAGGGCTGGTGGCTGCACGTGGGGCATCTCACCAGCACCCCACTTTTATCCCCTTTTCCTTGCTCAGTCTGGATGACAGTGAGTGCAGTGTTATGGGGGAGAAAAAGAAAAAAGGAGCTGGTCATACAAAAGGAACTGAGATGCAAAGGGGAAGGGGAATAGGAACATCAGCATTCCTTGTTGTTAATGAATGGTGAGAAACAGGCTGATTTAAGACAACTATTTTTCTCTTTTGTGCCCTTAAAAGTCACCTTTACAGCTAGAAATTGACTGATGCGTATGAATCTACATCTAGCTTTAAAACATGCTGCTAATCCTGCAACACATACACAGTGAAGTCTTGTTTCATTATTTGAGTAAAAAAGAACATGACTTTGGTAAATGGAGAAGGTGTCCCAATTTCTGTGTCTCAACTGATCCTTGTGCTCAAATTTGTCTCAACTAATCCCTGTGCTATAACCAGAAAGGAGTATTTTTAGTGTACTATAAATACATATGGCTTATTTATTCCTAGATTTTCAGAAGAGACCTTAGTGTGCTCTGCATGAATGGAAGTGAGGGCTATAGGAAAATTAAGTGGCTTTTGCAACAGAAATCATAAATACTACATTCTTCAGCAAGCAACCATACTGTTAATCTTTGCAAAGAAATGGTAGTTCCAAAAGGTGGGTTTGTTTTTTTATTTTTGTGGGGGGTTTTGTTGGGTTTTTTTGGTTGTTGGTTTTGGTTTTTTTTTTCACAAAGGTAGATGCTTGGTATTTAAAGACCTGATGGTGAACCTGTGTAAAACTTCGTTGTGAGATAATTTCTAAAACTCCTGGAGGAACAGAGGAGGGAAGGTGACTAAAATACAAAGTGTTCATGAGGACTGGAAAAAAAGAACAGCCTGCAGAAGACCCTGCAGCAATGACAGCATTGCCTTTGTAACCCAGAAAAGGCACTGTCACCAGGGAGATCATTACACAGGGACTGGTATCCAAAAGCTTCGCATCACCTTATAGAAAAAAAAAGGCAGCAAAACAAACCTCTGGCACGGACAAATCTCTAGGACCACAGCACAGAAATAGGTAATCCCTACTTTCCCAGCCCCCTAAGAGATCAATTATGGAATTCTTTTGAATAACAAAACATAAGTAAAATTTCAGTCTCTGCTGCTACCTTACCTTGCACTTAAATTGAGTCCTCAGAAAGGTGAAGGCAGTGGCACGGGAAGGGTAGGGGAAGTTTATAGCCTATAGTTTATAGTGCTCTGGCTTGGCATGAATAAAGTAGGTATCTTGCACAGAAATGGTTACTGTGACTGGTATTACTGGTTTTGAGTGCCTAATTTCAAGCCCCTCGTTTACAATTTATGCTGCTGCAGAAGCAGTAATTCTGGAGGACAGCTTGGTGTAAATGGTCCCAGGCTGGCAATAGCCATCGTGTTGCTCCCCACCTCCCACCAAGGCTGCAGCTGGTGCTCCCCAGTACCCACAGCCCACTGCCCAGGGCCACCCCAGCACCACTTCACCCTGCCCGGAGCTCCTCTCAGAAAGGAATGTTTCCACAGGAATTAGCTCTTTAGGACAGGTTTTTGATTAGTAGCATTTCTTTGTAACTGGTACTGTCTGACACTCTGAATGGTCTGTGAGATCTCTCCTTAAGGCAGAGGCTGTTGTGCAGAAATGAGGGGACAGTGCCAATTCCTGTGGTATTTATACAGGAACCCTGTCATGGATTTCTGCTAGCCTGGGATGACATCATGAAGTGACACATTTGCTTACTTTTAACCTCTCACAAACAATACCAGAAGTCCTTTTTCTGCAGCACTTCCAGGTTCCTTCTTGTAACTCCAGACTTTTTTTCTCCATGGGTTATTGCTGGAGCATGCCGGTTGTTGATTTAATAGTGAGACCGTGGAATGGGGCGGCAGGTTCTGCATCGTGGCCTGTGGAGCTTTTCCCGTAGTCTGCTATGCGAAGATATTAACATAGCATGGAGTCTATCAGACCATCTTTGAACTAATGTTTGCAAGCATCGTATGTAGGAACAGCTCTTGTGCAATGAAGCAGGTTTGGAGCAGGAAAGTTGCAATACGAATCCACAGTTTGTCTTCCAGAGCTTACCCCCTTCTTGTAGTGAAATCCCTTTGCAGAATGACCAGGCTTGCACTTAGCAGCTAGGAAGAAATTGTGCACAATTGCATGTTTTCTCTCTTTTTTTTTTTTTCTTTTTTTTTCAAAGAGGTTTTATGTTTACCTTGTAAGAAGAGGGCTAATGGTGTGGGTCACAAGCCCTGTAGCCCCACAGCAGCTGGGCTGGGAGACTGGTGTGATGGCAAAGCAAGGGTTCCCTGCCCCAGCTCTGTGGGTTCCAGCTCATGCCCAGGCACTGAGAACCTCACAGTAATCCTCTTGAGCCAGGGAGTGGGATTAAATTTATTTCTGTAACTCTGAAATTCAAAACTGCAGCTACTGAAGTTAATCACCATACATTTCATAAAGGTTCACAGACATTTTCTAAGCCAAGTATTGACGTTCGTGGAGGTGTTGCATTAAAAAGCAAAGAATTGACTATTTAGATCTCTTTGACTGGTAACGCTCAACCAAGACACTGTTTGGAGAGTGAGAGGATAAAAGCAAGTCCCATCATACAGAATACAGTGCTGGTATGTGAAAGGTTAACTTCAGGTAGTGAGACTGTTTCAGAAACATCTCAGCCAGAACTGACAGTTTTATAGCCTGCTGGAAAATATACTTTTACTTTTCTCAGCAGCACTTCAGAGCCTTCATATATCAATTGGTCCAGAAGGAAAATGTGAAGATTATTGTTTTGTCTAAACAAAAATAGTCTGTTCCAACAGATTTTGTGGCCAAAATTAATGGGACTAAAATAATATGTCAAAATCATTGTGTACTTAATATCAGTATCATGTTCACTTGTTTTCCTTTGGGTCTACACACTGGAAAACATTTACAGGATGAGAGACTCCTTGGGAATTTCCATGGGTTTTAAGCCTACAGATAAACTCAGTAATATAAAAATACATGTGATTAATGACCAGTACTTGTAATAATATGGCAGAAGTATTGGCAAAGGTCAAGTTTTTATGTCTCTATTCCATCTTGTTTACTGTGGGAAATGTTGGGTATGTTGCTGAAGTCCCAGTGGGGTATATATGGGTCCCCTTATGTCATTGCACATATCTTTCAAACTTTTCACTGACTGAATAATTTTTCTTGAGGTAACTGTGGTTTATGAGGGAGCCACGCCAATTCCAACCAACAGATATTAAGTTCAATGGAGTGCAAGGCACTTTCTTTTGCGTTACAGCTAAAATCTCATAACCATCTCTATCCAAAAGAAATACGAGCTTTTAACAGCTTTGAGGTGAAACTCATAATAATAACAACTTTTTTTTATGTAGCATTTTTCATTTCAGGATTGCACAAAGCACTTTGATTGATGGAATTGCTTTTAAGCCAAGAGAAAGCATTATGACTTTGGTCTCCTGCAAAGCGTGGACCTGAGGTTCTTCTACAGTGCCATGTAACCGGTGGCCACTGTGGTAACCTTGGGAGACTCCCATCAGGCAGGTTATATCAGACCTATTTTGCAAATAGGGAAATTGTGATATTCAGTTAACTGGCTGGCTCTTAGAACACACAGCAAGAAACACAATGCTCAAAATAAATTGAAATTAATCTAGAAATTAATTGTTTTGCCAGCTGCAAAATACCTAGCTGTTTTCAGACATGCATTTGATGGGGGGAGGGAGGGGAAACAAGCCTGTGAGCATAGTCCCTTCTTTAAGTCTCAAGGACTTGTAAGTACAGGACTAATTGTCTTTAACTGAAACCATAAGTGCTGTGATAGACACTTGCTGATAATCATTTGGGGGTTTCATTAGAGTATTTGGAATCAATGTGTAACATCAAGAAGGAGAAAGTTTGTCTTCCTTACATGTCAGTAACAAGCTGGTGGTGATGAAAGCAAGTCATAAGGAGTGCATTGGGGAGTGTTTACCACATTCTGTTACAATGATAAAATAACGAAATAGTGATAAAAAGAGGCAAATTAGAGAACAGCAAAAGAAAATCAAGGTTCAAAGTTCTTTATGTTCAATGATAATAAAGAGCAACTTGCTTTTGTGTTCATGAGACACTGATAAGCAGAGTTGTGTGGATAAGTATGGAGTAATTTAAACAGAATATCAGGTACAAAGAACCTGTTATTTTAAAATAATTTCTAATTGAAATGATGAAACTATAAGGCTTATTTTCACCTACAGTAGTGACTTTTTGAGATGCAGTGCAACATATCCTGTTCAGGATCAGAATTAATGAAACAGATTTAACAGAACCAGTTTATGGCTAAACTAAATATAGTTACTGTATTGTTCACAGACTATAGGAAAAATCATATTAACATCAACCCAAATTGCATTTAAGTTTTTAGACTTAGAGGCTAGCACTAATAGATATATAAATTATGGATAATAACCCCAGTTCCACAAATTATTCTTGTAAGGACTAATTTCCAAGGTTACTAACCACCTTTCTAAAAGTGTTGCATAGACAGTTTTTGATGACACTCTTTTTTTATCTGCCCGCTTTCATCAAAGTTTATGTTTGCTGTTGCTACTTTATCAAATCAGGGAATTCAAAATACCCGAATCTAGAGAAAAGTTTAGGGTTTCTAGGGAACATGATTCCTTATAGAAAAGTTTCTATTGTTTTGGGAGAGCTGTTGTTTTATTAATTTATTTTCTGTGGTTTTTAGGGGTTTTTTTGTTTGTTTATTTTTTTCTTTAAATCGGTGATCCACTTAATTACACAAGATAATAATTTATCAATCTTGGAGTACAATATAGCTTCATATCAATTTTGATTTCTCAGAAGGCTCTTACTGTGTTTGTTACACTTTGAGTCAGGTCCTGGGTATTGACAGAAAGACTCGATCCTTTTAAAGAATGGCTTCCAGTGTAGCCCTAAGTAGATGACAGGAGTGTTCATACAGGGCCACTTTATTGTTTATCTGGTTTCTCATGATTCCTGAAGAGACCGACTTTTCCAGCTTTGCTGAAAAAAAAAACAAACAAGGAAGCAAAACGAGGAAATAAAATTACCTGTTTCTTCACCTTACGTTCTTACAGCCATCTGAGGTCAGTCTGCTGTTTTTTTTTTGTGGTGATATACATTGCTGCATACTCCACCACAGATATTTATCAGAGATTTTTTCACTTGAGTGGTAGAAATAATTAATAACTAATTAGTAATTAATTTTCACATTACTGACATTCCTTTCAAGCTGATTCTATGCTACTGTTCAAGTTAACGTACCACATCATTGATTTTTAAACACAAAGAGGTTCCTGATTTCCCATGGATTTAATGATGTTAGGGAGGCTGGGGAAACTGTCGTTTGTTCTGATTTGGTTTGCAGCATTTAGGTGTTCAAATTTTGCTTAGTTAGCACTGTATTGATTTTAGCTCCTAAGTGACCTATGATTATGGGCTTATGTTCTAACATTTGAATGTAGATGGAAAAGGGGGAATGACTCTCTTTGTATCAATTTTCTTTTTTTCCTCTAATGGCTAGGAAGCCATGAAAATTTAAGATAAGCTGTATCAGTGTGATTTCAGGGGCAAAATGTCAGCTTCAAAGCATTCAGCTTATTTCTGAGCATGAGATGCAACATAGCAGCACGAGTTCAAACTACTGAAGGCTTTCATCTAGAGTCTGCATTCATCGCTATTACTCTCAGAAACCAAGCTACACACCTGAAACAGTGAAGCCTTTAATTTCAGCATTGCAGAAACACTACACTGGAACCAGTTTTCTCCAGGAAACATGGTAAATTGTACACTGAGCACCTGAAAGGAAGAAAATAATTCGAAGTATGCCTTTATGGTTTACTGTGGTTATAAAATGACAAACATAACAAAGCGGAGCACGGGCAGAGCAGAACCTCTGTATGCAGTTGAAGAAGTTATCATTAGTGTGTTGTGGAATCCATTAAAAAATGCATTGCTTTATGGAGTGTCTTTGGTAATCTAAATGGAAAGAAAATCTACCACAGATAGCAAATCTGAAGAACACGGATGAATTTGGCATCCTGCACAAAAACGCAGGAGCATCGTTGTTTTGTGGTATGCCCGAGGCCATCAATTGCTCTGCAGCACACTGCAAATGCTGCAGTTAGGGTTTTCATTAAAAACTCTTTTCCAGTCTCTTCAGTGTCACACAGCGGTGGGCAAGTCCATCACTCAGCTCTGAATCTTGCCCCGCTGAATTGTTCATGTTCTCTTCTTTGATTTTGCTCCTGCTAATGGTAAAAGGCTATTTCTGCTGCTTAGAAATACATGACAGTTCTCAAAAACGTACTGAGCAGCAACAGGATGAAACCAAAACCTTCCTAAGGTTTCTCTCCCACTTCTGAAATACTGGATTATGACACCTAACCCAGAGTAGCAAAGACTTCGGTTGTAAAGAAACTCAGGATACAGGTGGGTTATGAAGGCATGGAACAGCCAATATATCTCAAATTTCCTAGTATGAATTATGACACCTCTGGCTTTGAAGGTTTCTTGCTTCTTGCCTGAATGTCCAAACTGTAAGACAAATAGCTCGGTCGATTAGACCAAAAAATAGTTTTGTGATCTTGAGAAACCTTTGCTAAGGAAAGTTGCACTGAGATTTGTACATGAAGTCTTTAGTATTAAGTAATATAATAACTGCAGATTGTTCTTTTTTATTTATTTATTGTCTCTGCATAGGAAGACTTGAATGCTATAGACTTGGGTTTTGACAGATTTATTTTTTTCTGCATTCATTTTAGTGGAACTAGGGGAGTGATGGGTTGGTTTTTTATGTTCAGGTTTGGTTTTGTTTTATTTATTTTATTTTATTTATTTCATTTGCGGCTTTTTATGCATAGGCACTCTGGAAAAGGTAGAACTATCCCATAAATCTGTGTCTCTTGCACAGATGGAGCCTTCCATCATTGTACAGATGTCCACCTTGTTGAATGGACACCTGATTGCTTTTTCTTGATATTTAATCTGGAAAACACAGAAGAACAAGCTGCTATAAAGTTCTTTTGAAGTGATGTTGCAGAAACAATCTTTTCCCTCCCCTGTCTAAACTACTGCATCTCTTTTGAGTTAGCTGCAAAAGTGCTTTGGATTTCAGCCTTTTCCAAACCACTCTGTGTGCTCATGTAATTAATACAGATGGGATTGTTCTTGGATTAGAGGCAAGTGGATGTTCACTCCAGAGTGTCTTTGCTCATCTTAACATCTAAAAGTCCAATCAATACATTTTACAGATTCCTATGTCAAGAAATCGTAGGATTATGGAAAAATAGGATTGGAAGCAATCTGAAAAATCTACCCCATTCCTCTGTTCCGTGGTGGAACCAGCCAGGTTTGTGGCATTTTAAAAGTGAAGATTGCAGAGCCTCCTCAGCAGTGGGTTCATGCTTAACAGTAGATTGCTCCTGATAACAAACCCACCCACTTTCTCTAAGTGAAGTTCACCCAGGTGTTCTGACTGTTTCTGCCATGGTAATATATTCCAACATACTGCATTACATAAAAAACTGAGCAATTATTAATAGGAGATGCACCAACTCTTTAGTTATGTTCCCTTTTAATACGGTTGAGTATTTCTCTGGTAAGAACACTGATGCAAGTATAGAGCGAGGAAACTGACAGTATCCTTTAAATTAACATATGTTTTTAATTGAGGCGTAACTGAAAAATACATCAGGGAAAAAGAAAATGTGGTACTTAATGGTTTCTGCTGCTACTGTGGTGCTTAGGATAATTGCAGAACCATAATTGCATTCTTTTTAACTAATCAAGCAGAAGTAAAGTTTTCCAAAATAATTGTTATTGGCAATAGTCTTCCCTAAAACCAGTAGCTTCAATTGATATTTAGAATCATATCAAATCAAACTAGACAGAATCTTTTTATTTTGTATTTTTTGACAACCACTCTACAAAATTTTTCATAGAGTGAAGGGTGAAAAGCTCAGTGGAACATACTAGCTTGAAAACTAGTGATTTTTATCACGCAAAATGGCTTTAATATAATGCCCAAATATTTCATTGGTGATTTATTTTTTTAACCCAGTATAAATACATCTGCAAGAACTGATTATTTACAAGCTCATTTTGATGTTACAAATTAATTTTATATTAAATAAAATATTTAGAAACATGAAAATTTATGGTTGATACACAGTCCTGCATAAATGCATCACCATTATAGCAAATACTATGGACGTGAGGGTAAAAGGGTCAATTTAGTGAAGCATTTTAAGGATAAGCATAAAATCTTTGATTTCAGTGGGATGAATTGCACTCTGAGCCTTCTTAACACACTTTTAAAATTATATATTAATTAAATACCTTTTTTGCAGTGAGAAAAATAAAAGCTGCTGTTTAGCCTAACTCACAGTTTGTCAAGATCAAAGGTAAATCGTTTGTCTCCTTCATCTTCCTACCATCGCTGTGCTATTTCTCTAGAATAAAAGACAAAGGGGAAAGAAATCCGCTCCATCCGAACTGTCAAGCACTAGGTATTCAGTTTGTATGTCTGCTAAATGTTGAAATAATGAAAGAAAAATTGCCATTCTCTTTCCAGCACCATAAGAGCAGAATGGGGAAATGAAGGCTATCCCAGGCTTTAGGCTGAGCGGGAAATGGGAGAGAGAACTTCAGTGCACTCCTCTGCTCCAGGCTTCCTGTATAAGGTATTTCTTCCTATTTATTCCTCAGGTAAATCGTTTTTCCAGATGTAAAATAAAATAGATAAATCTAACTCCCCATTCCTTGAAGTGTTGTAAATAGATGTATTATGTATCAGCTGGTCAGGAATGAGGACTAATCTAAAAGGTTTCAAAAAGATGGTCAGTGAGATGCCTTCTAGAAATTTAATACTGCGTGATAATTTAGCCTATCTGAAAACATTCTTAAAGCTCTTTATTGGTTAGATGTTTAAGGGAAGGAATATGTTAAAACTTGAAAGAGCAGCAGTTAGATTTGCACTGTAGCTTAAGCCATTGAAGAACAGTAAATGACTTCATGTCAGCAACATAACATTCAGAGCAGCCCAAACCACTGATCCTGATCAAGCTTTTTAGCAGACTAAAGAATTAAATTGCCCAATTTTAAAAGAACGTTTTCTGAAGCACAATCCTTTAAATTTGTCTCAAATTGGTGATTCAAAAAACAGCTAGTTCAAGTCATTAGTCCATCTTGAAAATCTTGGTCTTCAGTTTAGAACAGATCACTGTATTTCGACGAATCCTTTGCATTCAAAGAGCTCTTTATAAACTCTCCTTCAGAAGCGTGGGACGTGATAGTTAATGTAAGCAATTTCTACAGCATAAGTCATGGGGATAGGTTTCAGCTTAGACACAAATTCTGGTACAGTTAAAGATCTGAAAAATGAGTACAGAACAGAAGGGCTGGCTCAGTGTTAACCTTGTGCAGTTTAATCAATATTGTAATAGAGACCCTCAAGCTGAGACAGCATCACCCTTCCTGATCACCCCTACTCACTGCATGCTGCAGCGCACCGTGTAAACGCTTCCTTTAACGTTACAGGAATGGATTTAAAAATAGAAATTAGGTGCAATAGAAATTAGGGGGTGGCTTTTGGAAAGGGAGGATGTTAGAGACATCAGAGAAAAATCTTATCCTTTCCTTATAAGTGCATTGGGTAAGAGAGAACTTGCATTAGTTATTCAAGCCACATTCTGACACTGCACTGGTAAAACTCTCACTTTTGAAAACTTCTGGCGAGTTTAAAAGCCCAAAAGCAGGACCAGGCCTGCAAACTTGACGAAGAATGCAACGGACTGCTTCCTGGCTCTGGGATCCCAGAATTTTTCCAGCAAAGTTGTACAGATTGTTCTGTGGTTGGTTTATAGGGGCTCAGTGACTGATCAAACAGAATCATCAGGTAGACTCAAAATATGTTTTTTCTAGCTAAAACTAATAACTCTAACAAAAACAATCAAAAAACCTGCATTTCATTTTCACTTACTTTCCACTTTTGAAAGTCATGTTTCTCTAATGAATGTCTAAATTAGCCAATTTGTTTCTGTTTAGAAAGTGTCAAAAATATTCTGGTACTTCAGGGATATATTTCTTATGAATAATTGGGAGAGAGGAAGAATTCTCTATAAAAGAGATTTTGTTTAATAAATCATCCATCTTAAAGCTGGACGTGGCTCTATTCCATTTTTAATAGATGCCTGTGTGTGCTCAGTCCAGTCGTTAAGACTGTAATCAGCTTAATATCACTGTTAAGCAAAAAAACACTGTCAAAACTGATTCCATTATTGGTAGTCTTGCCAAGTAGATCAAAGACTGAATGGATTGTGAGGCTATTTAGGCATCTGGAATGGGCTCTTTTCTCACCTGTAAAGCTTGGCTCATCATAAAGAGACTGGGGAGGATGAGGATGCCAAAGAACAGCTTTTTCTTTCGTCACATGAGCTTACTGTGTTATTTTCCAGTTCATTTAATTAAAACGCAGAAATGTATTGCACTGCAACCTGATGATTTTAATTGTTATAATGAAATGATAACAAAATGATCTGTGATTTTAATGACTTGAAACAAAACTCTGAGAACTATGGAACTCATTATACTGATTTCCAATTTGACCTGTCAGAATTATTTTTCTAAAGGTAACTAAAAGCTTAATATAATGCAATTAAATATTTTTAAATAGTATTGAGGAAATAGTATTGATCTAATGAAAATTTATCAATAAAAACTAAGAAATAATATTTTAAATTACTGTAACCATAGAAGAAAACAAAAATAATTCATTGCAGTAGATCTTGCTTCATTTTTTTTTTTAATTTTATTGTCACTTTTGAGAATTGCACCCAGGGGGACCTTTAATATGGAATTGGGATTCTAAAATTAAGTTTCTATTTTTGCCCAGATGTGTCATTCTCTTTTCAGTCTTTAATCTTATTAGAGATAATTTGCCTGTTATTATAAGGATTATTTTATTAAAACTCTTCATCTCTCTGCTTACACATTCACTTCTGCAGCTTGAACTGATACACTCTAGTCGTTCAGTGCTGAATTCAAATCTGTCTTTCGACATAACTGCCGAAGTGGCTGGTTTTGTTAGATGCAAGTCTCTCATTTTCAATTATATTCTAATTTATCAGACAGCATTCTTGTGTGTACAGCGTTTTGGGTTTTTTTCATTTCTTGTTGTGATTAATAGTCTCCACATGAGAAATTATTTTCAATGGCTTCTAGGCGTGGTGGTGCAACTCCCCACTCCTTTAGACCACCTCGTGCTTGGTGCAATTTCACACACACACACACACACACACGAAACATAACAATACAATGGGCCAGAACATTACCTGAGACACATAATGGTCCAACATAAAGGAAAGAAAAAGGTGGAAAGTAATTGACCAGAACAACCTGGCAACCCCTTAGCGTACCTGGCTCCCGTCGTTTGGGAGTAATTGCAATAATTGATCACTCCTGACAATGTATCGATCGTGGCCCAAGGAGGGCGATGATACTCGAACTTCAAGATCTAGCAAGTTCTGGCTTGTGCAAATGGTGGAAAGTACCAGAATATCCCTGGATATTGTCCCTGGGCTGGAGTGGACAAGCACCTGATGGAGGTCAGTTATGTCGGATCTGGATATAGAAAGCTTTCAAAGTAGTTTCCTTTGAACTCTATGATTTGAAATTTTAGATTTTTCATATCAAAAGCAAAAGATTCTAAAGTGAATTTAATTATGTAGAACTGTATATATGAGATAAGGTGTTAAACATATCTAATTCATTGAAGAAGCTGTATTTATTACTTTCTAGTTTATTTTCTCTGAAATAAGAAGCTGATGAGGAGAGCAGCACAGAGTGGACATTGAGCAGCAGGACTTGCCCTTTTGTCTTTGATGGTGCTGGAAGTGTATGCTTTCATTTCAACATGAATAGATAAAAGATATTCTGCACTGTCCCCTTTTTGAGAGGTCCAATAAAACATCTGTGGCTCAGGGCACTTGTGAGGATATGACTGCAGTCTGAATGTATTTTATACCACACAAAGAGGACAAGGCTCCTTGCATTTGGGGAATTGATGACACAGTATAGGCCAGGTTTTGATTTTAGATGCAGCAAAATATGGCTAGTACTACATTTGTGTTATTAGTTAACATATTAATATTGACTCTTTCACTCAGTGAGTGTGACAAAGTGCCATACGGCTACACATCACAGGGGCCCTGTGCTTGTGGCTCAGCAGCCAGATAAAATCTCCACAACACCACAATGCAAAAGTCCTAAAAGAAGAAGAAAGTTCTGAATGAAGTATCATCGAAAACCATGATATTCAAGTCTATCAGTTCTCAAATGCATTTTGGTCACTTCTGCTGCTCTCATTTCATCTCTCCAGAGACTACCATCAGCCTTATTTTGAAAGCATTGTACCACATATTCGGGCGCTTTTAGTCACTCTGCTAAGACTCTTTGGTTCAAATTTTGTGATGTTTCTCAGCTCCGCTACAGCGTTTTTCAAATGAGAAAGTGCAGAAAGAGACTTACTTTTCTGTTTAATAACTACCACTCAGATTTAAAAGCTATCTGACTAAAATAGCAAGACTAAAGGAGCAATTAATCCATTATTTTAGTGACACTGTAACTGCAATGACTCTTTGCTAGTATTATTTTATTGATACCTTTCGCATTATTTCATTTGATGTGACATGTTTCAGTCACTAGAGTAATGAAAAATTGCCAGCTGTATATTACTGTTGCCAAAGATGCTTGTAGTCATATTATTAAACTGGACTAACAGAACAAATGACAGAAAATTTTCCATCATAATCCCATCATCCCTTAATTACCTCGAACTTCAGCTTCTTTACTTTCTTCTCCATAAGTAATGTGTAAAAGTTGATCTTAGAGTGTTGTGATCATTATTAAAACTCTGTGTTTCTTTCAGATAATGCACATTCAACCAGTTCATCAATGGTGGAGACACATTTACCATGGCAAAGCTAGAGGGCTGAGGTTGGGCTGAGCTGCCACTGGGATCTTAATATGAGGTAGCTGGAAGGTTTAACCACTACAGGTGATGCACGTGTAGTTTTAGGTCTCTTAAAGCATGTACAGTAGTATCTGAGCATAAAATACAAATATTACGAGCTCAATCTACGTTGCTTAATTAATACTAGTAAATTGTAAGTCAGCACTCTTAAGAGGTGGAATTTGGCTCAGTCATTTGACTTAGGTTACTTGTGGTTTCCACTAAAAGAAGGAAAAAGATACTTGCCCAATAGAGTTAAATTCATTGCAGAAATGAACAGTCAAAACTTTAGCAAGGTCATTTGACTTAGTTAAAACATAAAATAACATAGCCTCCAGTGCTTAGAAAATTTCTGTTCTGTGTCTAAACAACTTTATATCCCTATTTAGAATAAAGAATATACAAACAGTATGTTCCCTCTTGCTTTCCATCTTAATTAGGCTGGAAAGTCTTACCAGGGCCATATGGCGTGTGCACAGTTAGGCATCCCTCAGTTGACTTGAGAATGAACAAATATTACTGTTATGGTGTAAAACCAAACTATCATTCAAAGTCTTTAAAGAGGTAGGAGATACCCCTTCCTAAACCAGGATACCCTTAACCTAAACCAGGTTAAAATGATGCCAAACTGGACATCTCTGAAAATTGTTCTGTATTTCTTAGGGGTTTTTTCACTCTGTGAAGGCCCCTGTTTGAAGTGAGAGAGAAGCATTTCTTCATTTTATTCAGTGCCTGGCAAATGCCATGACAAAGAGTGAAATAAACATCTAAGGATGGTGAGCATCCAAGGTATAATCCAGTGTGTGCAAAAGGCTCGGCCTGAGGCCCAGGTTTCAAGAGCACAACAAGTGGTGCCAATATTTTCTGCTCACACTCCACCCTGGCCTTTTTTTTAATCCTTCATGAGAACCATGCTCTGTACATTTCAGGCAATTAAATAAATGCCGATATTTTTTTTTCATTACCTTTTTAAACATATTTTCAGCTAATTTTACAATATAAAAGTAGAAGTTAAAAAGATCCCAGCACTTTAAGTTTACGATCAGTGAACATTTTGGAAAGAAAAGAGCTCGCAGTCTGAGCAAATAAAGTGGTACTGAGAAATAATTAGTGTTCTTTGCCCTCAGGGACATTGCTTTTAAATCTTACCCAGTTTACCCTGCTCTTGGCGTTCTGCTGCTGACATCGAACAGACATTGTGCAGTTAGTTACCTAGGCTGTGTCATAGATGTATGTGTCCCAGAAGAAGCTAACCGTATAAAAGGAGCTTAGCAAAACCAGCAAGCCATTCATAATGTGTCTCCAAGTACCTGCTGGCTTTTGCACTAAAATTCCAGCAACAATCACCACAGCTTCCAGAGTGCTGCAGAGCCTGCTTCTGGTCTGTGGTGAAAAGGGTGCCTAGCTTTTTTTTTCATTACTGATGTAAAATTGAAGCACGCTTGCAACAAAACTTTTAAAATTATTTTAAAAGCACTGGTGTTTTTTGATATTTTTTTTATGTTTGTGTATACTTATTACCATTTCAAAAACTTTGGATGCAAGCCTCATTTAGTATATGTTGAGATCAGTGATGCTGGGCTGCTATACACAGATGCTGTGTGATACTACTCACGTGAATTTGATAAGCAAATTTTTATATTTTGAAGGTAGCCTCTGGTATTGAATGAATCAGCCTCAGACTTACAGCACTGTCCTGGGAGGGCTGTGACTCCTTCCTTAACTTTCCCAATTCAGTGAGCTCACTTTGTGTCCTGCGATGCTGAGATGCCAGGAGTGGTGTTGCTTCTCCAGCTTTGTCTGGGCAGCCGCTGCTTCAAACCCCACAAAGGGACACTCTTGGCCCTTTTTCTCTTTTGCCTTGTCATTTCCTCCAAGAAAATGACTCCATGCTTATTTTAATCCAGAATGGTTGGATAGGAAACAGATTCAAGGTAGGATTTCACAAGACAGCAGAGCTGTGCTCTGACACTGAAGGCAGCTGGTTCAACTCAGCGAATCAGTAGAAAAATAATTTAGGAAAACAAGGGATTGGTTTTCTTTCAGGTGAGTATATTTCAGATATTTGACAGACAATTGTGAAGGAGAGAGAAGGGCCATACACCTGTGAGCATTGACACTTTAAGGAGCGGTGACTCATTTAGCTGATCAGCTGGAAGTGAGCTCCTTGAGTTTTTCTCACGGTTTAACCCCAGCCAGCAACTATGCACCACACAGCCTCTCACTCACACTCCCCCCGGTGGGATGGGGGAGAGAATCAGAAGTGTAAAACTGAGAAAAAAATGTGTGGGTTCTGATAAAGACAGTTTAATAGGTAAAGCAAAAGCCATGTACATGAGCAAAGCAAAACAAGGAATTCATTCACTGCTTCCCATGGGCAGGCAGGTGTTCTGCCATCTCCAGGAAAGCAGAGCTCCATCATGCATAATAGTTACTTGGGAAAATAAACACCATCACTACGAACCCCCCCTTTTCCTTCTTCTTCCCCCAGCTTTCACAGCTGAACACAGTGACATAGGTTATAGGATATCCATTTGGTCAATTGGGGTCAGCTGTCCCAGCTGTGTCTCCTCCCAACTTCTTGTGCACCCTCCTACTCTCTGACAGGGCAGTGTGTGAAGCAGAAAAGACCTTGATTACTTAACAACAACCAAAACCATCAGTGCGCTGAATTCACCATTCTCATCCCAAATCCACAACACAACACTACACCAGCTGCTAGGAAGAAAGTCAACTCTATCCCAGCTGAAACTATGATAGTTTTAAAGAGTAAAGTTAAATCTATCCAAATCCCTCGAAGAGCATTGAAGAGGACACTGGCAAAGAACGATTAGAACGCGTGAGTTTCTGTCCTTTACTTTATACCAAACACCTTGACTTGTCCTGTGCAGTGGATCATGAATGTTCATATGTGTATAGTCTGTGTTTGAGGGAGAATTAGATGTGTGGTACTCAAACTGCTGGTGCAGAATCAGATTGCTAATGGTACTAAAATGGCAGTCATGATTGAAGGGACCGTGGCAGTCAAAATTTGGTGGACATCTGTGATCTTTCTGTGTGGATGAAAAGCATCTCTGTGCCCTTTACAGTTGAATTCTGTAGTTGCTTCAAGGAGATTGTGACAATTGCTTTTTGCTCTGACTTTATGCAATGCCTTGTCTAAGAGTACCGGTGCTGCCTGTTTCTGGATCAGTTACTGCAAATAGCACAGTGATAAATCCCTTTAAATATGTTGGTCTAAATTATCTCCTGACCTTCAGCTCTGTCCTATGAGCATCAGGCTACAAATCTCTACAGTATGAGTTTTTCACTGTTTACATCAATATCCAAGATGTGCAAAGAGGCAGAAGGAGGTGCAGATGTAATAGAAGAGTAATGAAAGACCAAGGCAGGGTTAGAGTATTGTGAGTTGCCTTTAAAGAAGTCTTAATGAGTCTTGATGATAATGTTACAGTGAAGGGGGAAACAATAAAAAAAATATAATAAAATAATAAAAAAAAACCATCAGAAAATCCCAATTAGAATAGGAAAAAAAGGAGAGAATTTTGAAGACTGAGATTTTGGATGTAATCACTTTAATGTCTGTAGGTACTTTGTAGGTACTTAAACCTTTAAAACTTTCTTATGATCCTCTCCTTCATTAATTAAGCTAATTACAAAGAGGATTACAGACAAGATTATGCAAGCTAAATTTTGATTACTTTTTGTGCTCAGAAATGACTGATTTTTCTTGAGGGGAGTACTAGCCACAGAGGAATATTTTCCAGAACTGTATATGAGCCAAACGAGGCTAGAAAAAGTAATCTATATTTTTTTATTTTTGCATTCATGCATGGAAACTATGAGGCATCTGCCACTAAATGAAGCACAGTAAAAAAATTAACTCCAGAACGATGAAGAGTCATGCTGGGTTTTGTTAGTCTGTGACTTTAGACAATGGGTGACATTAGTGTTTATTTCCATTTAAGTCAAGTTGTTTTGCAAAATTTTGATGGGGCATAACAAATAACATAATACAGGAACTCTGTAACTAACCTCAGCAATTATTTCTCTGCCTGTTACTCTGTACTATGTTGGCTTCCTCTTAGCATTTGTGTAAGCACTTTTGTGCTCATTTTAGTCATGTGCTGCCAGTATTTTAGTAAGTACCTCCCACAAAAATGTTCCTATGTGCTGTATAACAAATGCTGCATCCTTCTGGTGCAAAGAAAAGGAGGGATAATGGGAGGGGAGGACATTTGGAGTTTTAAGTTCTTTTTCTTAAAGAGAGAAAAAATTGATGATTCGTGTTATAAGCCATTTAATACAGGTAAATATAGGGAAATAGCGTGGTTTCGGGGGTGGTATTTTGTCAGCATTTGCAAGACTACTGTCCTGAAAGTGTAACACTTGGTAACATAAACCCAGCAGAATACAGACTAATGTGGCTATATAACTAAGATATTTTAATATGTACAGTGAAAACTATTATTACTGCACATAATGAAGGGCCAGAGCATCCTTAGCTTATACACATCCTTAGTTTATACACATCTTTTAATGAATCCATTCTGCCTTAATGAGAAAAAGAGAGAGCTAGCAGCCCTATTCTAAGTTAATGGGCATCCCTAAGGACAAAAATAATTGGACTTGAGGGAAAAAAAATATATGCAAAGCCAGTACCTTATTTGGAGGCTTGTTGGTGGGCCCAGATTCAAGATTTCTCATTTAGACTAACTAGCCTGGCATGTTATTTTCCTATACTCAGTGATATTCGTTTTGAAAGAACCATGCTGAGGTAGAGAGAGCTCACCTGAAATTACAAAGTTACAGGAAAGTTGTTCATTTTGGGAATGATCCAATTATATAGTGAAATATGAAATATTATTTCAGTTAATAAGATGTGGCCAAAATTCTTGTTGCTGCCTGTTCTGGAGGTGCATCTGTCATGAACTGTTGGATTATTTAAATATTGTCTTTTCTCAAGAAAAACTTGCTGATTTGGTGTAACGCAGTCTCGGGTCTTACTTCCAGTTGAGGATTATACCGAGAGATAGAGGGACTCCTCTATGAATGTCTCTATATGCTAAAGTTAGTTCCCAGCTTTTATTTTTATTGGCCATAGGGAAAATGGAAGGCTGAAATAAAAGAATAACAGCAGTCAGGATTTCTACAAAAACATCCTGTCTCAGAGGTCCACTGGTAAGTGAATAAAAACATCTCTTACATAGCTAATCTTACAGCCCATCTCACTTTATGGCCTCCAGTTGCAACCCAGGCTAGCTCCTCTCTCCTAAAGGTCCATCCTACTTCTGCACGTAGTGTGAGGGTATCGCTGACCCCTCACATGACTACACCATTGGTCAGGTGGGGTGTACTTTCTCCACGTGCAGTGAGATGTGTAGATAACACATGGTAGATAACCCACCATAGATAACCACCTCAGCTTGGTTAGCTGAGGGCTACGTGTCTGGTTACACGACAGAATAGAGCCTGCAAATGCTTCTTGTGAAGAACCTGTGAACCTTGCTGCAGCCAAAAGACCAGTATTTCTTAACATACCACTTTATGATAAGCCAGATAACTATAAAGGCAGGAATGTCCAATGGATAAGGCCTGAACTAAAGTTTGGAAGTTCTGGAGTGACATCCTTTGGGTGACCTTGGAAAAAAAAGTTTTTCTAGCTTCACTTTGCTTCTTATGCTTTTTCTCACTCTCCATTATTGGAGATCACAGCACAATAGATCTTCAGCATCAAAAAAGCCATTCATGTAGTACAAATAGATAACAATAATAATCATCCAAGCAATAATAAACTCTCTTTTTCCCACCGTCTCCTCTTTTACCCTCCCCTCCTCTCCAGACATACTTTAGAGCAGACAAAAATAAACTGTGAAGAGGGCTTGAAATGTGTTGATTGGCTCTTAATATCTTGTGGAGGTTCTAATTACTGTATCATCCACGTCCTGTATTTTGGTTAATTTCCTTCTCTGTTGAAATAAGATGACATGAATTTCAGTAGAAGTGCAATGGTCTCACATAAGCTCCATCAACATTGTTCCTAGATTCTAATATGCTGCATTTCTGTGCCAGAAGGGCTTACCTTTATGCAATCCAATCTTCAAAGTATAATCCCACTTGTAAAAAGTCCTTCAACAAGACAAAAGCCATGTGAGGTTAAAGGGACTGTTAAAACCAGGAGACTGGCCTCAACTTCTGTGCTGCTGTGAAATTTCTTGGCTTAATTTATTAAAAAATGTATAAAATAGCAAGAAACCAGGAACCTGTGAGAAGGCGTCTTTTGTGTAGGGTCAAAATATCATCCTTTATCTTTGGCTTCTGTCTATTAACAGACAGGACTATCATATTTCTTTGTTTTCTTTTGTTCTTTGTCTGGATATGTTCTTCTCTCCTGCCTTCAAAGTGTGGGCAGATTTTTTTTGGCTGGGTCAGCCTGTGTGCAGGTTGTTTTCAACCTCATCAAAGACTGGATCCTGAAATCTATTCTTGAGCAAAGAGCCCAGCGAAGGGCTGAGCTCAGCCACTAACAGGAGAGCAGGGAACCAGCAAGGGACATTGGTAGGGTTTGTAAAAACCCTGTGAGTGTTGGTGGGCATGGGGCAGAGGTGGACAGAAACTCACAGAGGTGCTGTACAGGTGGTACAAAGCTTGAGGAGCTAAGGTTGTTGGAGGCAGGGATCCAACTTAGGAGGAGCTTTGGGGGAAGGAGAAGCTTCAGAGGGCTGGGTTCAGAGGAAGCAGGGGGTCTCAGGACCCAGGGATGTGGGTGAAGGAGTGTGACTGAGAGGTGAGGTGAGGTGAGGTGGGAGCCCATGCTGAACAGCTGCCAGTCGTGTCAAGGAGAGGACACCTCTGAGAAAAGGGAGTGAGCAAACCTGGGAAGGCAGGCTGGCAGCTTGGATGGCAAAGGGGTCTGTGTAACCAAGGGGCCAAGGTGAACTCTTCTAACCAGCACCTGCCATGGAAAATGCGACCACAACAACTTCCACATGAGCCTTCACAGCTCCTTCTCGTTCTCCTCATCTCAGCAGCACCATCACTTCTGCTTTAAGGAGCAATATAGGCCTTTTATAGGCAAATAAATAATGGGAAGGGACAAGGTCCATTTAGTTTTCCTACAGTAGTTAGGTGTGTTTGATACCCTGACATGCAGTGTACATGGACGGCCATTGACGTCATCTTGCTTGCTGGAGGTCTCAAGGTGACGAGACTTGTTTGTATGTATGAAAATGGGGCTTCTGACCTAAAACCTTTAACAATGCTTGCAGGCATGTGGAGCCAATTCAGATTTCTGTTTCTATGAGATAATCCCCTGGCACTAATGACTAAGGTCTGTAATTTATTCTTCAAAATGTCCCAACTCCCTCTTGCTTTGTGACGTCTTCACACTGAGGCTTCAGGCTTTGGTATTTATACATATATATATATATTTAGTTTTGATAATCCTTTTTAACCCTACTACCAATAGGACCTCAGGGAGAGGTTTTCAGTTACACACAGTTAGTTTTATAAGAAGCATTATTAAACAATCCATTAGCTGGTTGTTTTTTTTTTTTAAAAAAAAAAACTCATTTATTAATAGCAATAAAGGCTTTTGTATGAAGAATAGGGGATGGCATTATATGAAATGGTTTCAGACTCTAGTAATAACATTTCCTACTTGTGAGTAGAATTTAGAAATGAGCCTTCTCATGTGAGATTTCATTCAAAATCTGACACTCCTTTCCCCCCCACCCTTTGTCACCTCCGTGTTTTTTCCCTCTGATGCATGAAGTAGGGCTATGCTGGATGCCAAGCGAGAAGACAGGTCACGGGGCAGGGCTATTGCAGAAGAAGTCTGGCTCGGTTACCAGCAGCTTAGGATCGTGCTCCCCCATGATCAGCCCCATTGCCAGAGGCAGCTGGTCAGAGGATCATGGCTTAGTTCAACCAGCTGCTCTTGGCACTTGAGGCCATGGACCAGGAGAGGGTCAATAGTTGTTGCCAAATAAATAGATGAGTTATCTCTGCAGCTTGGGATAAGGGAGATGGGGTTCTAGAAAGGAGCCTACAGGGGTGTGCTAGGACTGTGCCAGTCTTGTGTTTATAAGAGCACCGGGAGGGTCAGGGTGAGAGCAGATGCCTGCCTGCTCCAGCCCCACAGTCTCCAGGGGAGAGCGTGAGAAAGAGAGCAAGTGCAGGATAATATTTCTTCCTGCTGCGTTTTCAGTGTCTGATTCTGTGTTATATAAAGCTGGTGGCTGTATACACAAACCACCGCATCCACAAGGCACCTTTTTTCCATAAATTTGACTAATTGCCTTTTGCACCCATATACGCTTTTGTCTTCAACAATATCCCGTAACACATTGCCCAGTTCCTCACTGTGTGAAAAGGTGCTTTTGCTTATTTTTAAACCCATCGCCTGATAACTTCATTGTTATGAGACAGACTGAGCAGTCATTGCTTAATCACTTCCTCCCTGTCACTCCTGATTCCTTTTGTTCTCAGGGTATTGTATTTGACAAGGCTGTATTTATATCTAGTTCTGAATTTGCCACAAACGTAATGTTTAAAGCTCTGAAGTTGTGGAGTGGGGCTGAATGCACTCATCTTTGTCTGCTCTCTTGGGGCTATTGTGCTGCCATCCCTATTCCTGGCAGGCCAGTTCATTTACATTTTAAAACTTGGGATTTAGAATAGATATGTAAATGGACTTTTCGGCAGTAATTCCTGCTACTTAGTTTTAAATTAAAATCCTGATCGTAAATTTAGGATTGAAGATATAGGCTATATTCTTGGCCAATTTGTACTGAAAGTGTTGTAAGTAACAATTTGATATGAGAAAGCTGAAATAAATACCCAATTAAATCCAATCAGCAGTATAATTTCTTTATTGAAGGTTCAGAAACCTGTGTGAGTTTTGTCTGACCTTCTTAAACAAAAATTTGCTTTTTCAAGCTTACTTTTATGATTGTGCAATACAAAAAGAGAAAATTCAAGAGCATATTCTTATAAGGAGGCCTGGTTTCCCCAGCAAGCTCCACAGACAGCCCTCTTCTCAATAGCAAGTTCATTCTGTTTTAGGAAAAAATATGAGCAAATTACTTTTGCTTATGAACACATCATGGTTTAATCCCAACCAGCAGCTAAGCATCTCACAGCCACTCACCCACACTCCTTCCCTGGTGGGATGGAGGACAGAATCAGAAGGGTAAAAGTGAGAAAATTCATGGGTTGAGATGATAGAGACAGTTTAATAGGTAAAGCAAAAGCCGCGCACACAAGTGAAGCAAAACAAGGAATTAGTTCACCACTTCCCAGGGGCAGGCAGGTGTTCAGCCATCTCCAACAGAGCAGGACTCCATCACAGAATGGTCACTTGGGAAGACAACGCCATAACTCTGAATATTCTCTCTTCCTCCTCCTTCCCCCAGTTTTTATGGCTGAACGTGATGACATATGGTATGGGGTATCCCTTTGGTCAGTTGGAGTCAACTGTCCCAGCTTTGTCCCCTCCCAACTTCTCGTGTATCCCCAGTCTGCTCACTGGTGGGGTGGTGTGAGGAGCAGGAAAGGCCTTGATGCTGTGTAAGCCCTACTCAGCAGTAACCAAAACATCCCTTTATTATTGACACTGTTTCCATCAGAAATCCAAAACATAGCCCCATACTAGCTACCATGAAGAAAATCAAGTCTATCCAAACCAGCACAACACAGTAAAAGGAGTGGACGTTCCTCTTTTTAACTCACAGGATCTGTAAATGAAGAAAAAAGTGAAAAAAGGCATTGCTCATTTCCCTAGGATTAACAGAACCACAATCTTTCAACCAGTGGTCATTTTCCTCTTCTCTTCTATGTCTTAGAAAAGGAAAATAAAATCCATGCAAAGGTCCAGTGGACAACATAATTTTCCTTTGTTTATTTTGTTAAAAAATATATATACTGTAAATTAAAAAAAATAGATATATATATACACATTGGCAACAAATATAAAATGGCACTTTCTGTTCTAAGAATAATCACACGTCATTTGAAGAACTATATCCCATACTGTCTGTAGGCATTTATTGACAGCAGAACTAAAAAGAAAAATGGTGTCACCCATGCTGGGCTAATATTTTCTTTACATATCTACAGGTTTTTTTTAGGACTTCTCCAGACAATTCAATAGACTGACAGGTGTCTCACACTCATGTGCAGAATGCCATTGACTACATGCTCTTCCTAGGACAGGAAAAAAAATCCAACCCCTTTATTCTCCATTGTATTGTCTTTTCATGGGTAATTTTCACAGTTACAACAAAGCTTTATATTCCTACATGGGTCAGCTGACCATAGCTGAAAAAGATATTAGCTGACGAAAAAGCAAGAGTTTAGCTGGGAAAACAGTATTACCATCTGCAGGTCTAAATAATAGCCTGTATTATTTAGTAGGCCATTGCTGGTCTGATCGCTTATTCCTAAAGTACTCCTGGACTCAGTAAGTCTTGAGAGTCAACTCAACGCGACAAAATAGAGTTGCTTCTTAGGAGCTGCTTAGTGTTTGCTTTTCACAGAGCTTAGGTTTACAGGAAGAATTTGTGAAAATCAGTCAATTTCACACACGCGCACAAAGACTTAAAAGAAACACTTGCCCCCATCCTCCCCATTTTTCTGGCCTCAGAAGTAAGAAGGATGGCTGATGCCTCTTCCCTTTTTCTTCCCTGGAGGACTCCACAAAGAACGCCCCTCGCCCTGCAGCTTGATCTTGGCATCTGATCTGCTGTCTGGAGACTTTCTTGGGGAGTAGCCCTTTACTTAGATTTTAAAAGAAACTTCCTTTTCCTTTCCTAAACCTCTGCTTTCCAAAAAAAGCAAGTGAAACCTAAGGAACTGAATCCTTCTGCAAACCTAACTGGAGGACTGGAACTTATGTGGGGGAATAATTTGCCTTTTCTCTTCTCTCTTGACTGTTCTTATTTCAGAAACATGTCACCTCACTGCACCATTAAATGACAAGGAGCTGAGATGCCTCTGCACTGTAACAACAGGAATAGCTTCCAACTCCACTGAAAAAAACCAACATTTCTAGCATCTAGGTTTTCCTTGTCACTGGCCACCATGGAAGGCATCTGCCAGGCCTGAGGGAACCATTTTTCCAGTTATCATGGGTAGATGGAATGGTAAAGCAATAGATGCACTCACAAGTTTTTCATTTGCTTGTTTGCTTAAGAAACATACCTATTCAGAATTTAGAAGGATGGTGAAAGGGTGGGGTTTTTTTCTGCCTACACATACAAAGGGAAATGGAACTGGCTGACACAGCTCTTTTCCCCAGGCTGCACAAAGAAATTGGTAAACTGGGAGCAGAGGGTCATTTCAGGCAAAGACCAGGGGCTGGCATTTTTCCTTCTCTCCTCCTGAGGAGTTGTTAGACTCATCCCACTTCGCAGAAACCCAGGAAGGTATGTGTCCAGGCTCATGGGAAAGCTGTCCTCTCTTGACAGGGTGGGAGGAAAGGAGAAAAGGTCAAGAACAGAGTGTGTTTACCAAAGCCATGTGCTCCTAGATGTGTGTTGCTGCTGAGCGCAGCTGCTTCCACTCTCAGCTGGCATTTTGTGGTTTTGAATACTAGAGAATAAAATATGGGGTTTTAATACCTTTTTTTTTTAATATAACCAGTGTGGGCTGCTAAAGTAAACAGAATATTGCATGAGTGCACATTTCATTCACATGAGCAGAAGCTTAAAGCAAAAATGGGGAGTGCAATTAGCAACCAAAGCCCAGAGTCAAAGACCCCGGAGTACAGCACAACTACAGACAGATATAAATTCCCTTTTAAAGAAATATACTTGGAGAACCAGTTGCATAATTCTGCAAGCTAAGGAGAACACTGACTCACTAAGTCAATATTTGCTAAATCTCCTGGGCCAAATTCAACTCTCATTCAAGACTGAAACAACTTTGCTGTTGTTTCACAGCAATGGAAGGGCCTGGACATGAGAAGAACAGGCAACAGCTTCTACTCCCCCAGCACTTCTCTTCCCGATCCCGGTCACTGACCACCTTCTCAGGCTGGATTGTCCTTCAGCCTTGAAGGCTTTGGGCAGCTTGTCCTTCATATTTGGAATAATCACACAGCTAGGAAAGGGTGTTAATTGTATCTTTCCCCCCTCTTTTGACTAGTAGTAATAACAGGAAAATACAGGACTGAACGAAGAAATTATTTTCTTTTTCAGTAGGGCGTGTAGTAAAGGCACATTTACTAAAGGTAAGAAATTATTATGTCCAAAAAAAGGATGGAAGCAGACACCTGTCTTCAGAAGCAGCAGCAAGCCAAGTTGCTTAGCTGTTGCAGCCAGGTTAACAAAAGAGGGGAAAAAAGAACTTAAAAAAATAGGAAAAAATTAAAGTGGCTTAACAGGGCATTAAGTAAGGGAGCACGACCCGCTGGGACACAGGAAGATCAGCTGATGAGAGAACATGGTGAAGGTGAAAGATTTGCTCTGTGATCTCCTCTGGTATTCCAGCTCTTAGGGAGCCAAAAAAGAATTTCCCTGCAGTTTTAAGCAGGGAGATGATGCGTGACCTGTTGCACCACTGCAAAATCCTCTTCAGGCTTCACAGTCTCTGCTATGAGCAGGGGCGAAGGTGAAAGCAGCAGCAGTCTGGGAAACCTACCAAAAATTTCCCTGGGAAGGTGCAGTGGTACACTGTAAGTATCTTAAAGAAATTATTTTTAATATTTATAATTTTAATATTTGAATTTATCATTTTAGATGAGATGCCTTTTAAAAGAAGCCTATTTTAAAAGGAACAGGCACAAAAGAGAAAGACAACAGCTACTTTCTCCCTTTTGGGGGGCTTCACTACCCGCAAGCTGGAAGGAACAGCTGGTCTCTGCACCAAAGTACAGATAACAAGAGAATGTCATTTTATATTTTCTCTGCAGCTCTTTTTAAAACTACACAGGACAAGATATAAAATAGGTGCTAGCACCTGAAACAACAGGGATCTCTGATGAGCTGACTCCCTTTTTCTCCACCTTTCCTTGATCAGCAAAAACAATTGCTGTTCTGTGGGCTGAATTCCTCATTCTGTTGCAAATCAGGATATGATTATCTGTCCGGTGAAGCCAGATAACTTGCACAGATACTAAATCAGTTGGTGAGTGAGCTTTTCTACTACCTAAGAAAGTGCTCTTTCCTCCCTGAGCTATACATGCTTCGGAAAATCTTAATGAAAGTAGGAAAGAAACCAGGTTAGAGGACAGGGGAGGTGAAGAAAAAATATTTAAATGAACAATTTTGTTTTAGAATCACAAAACCTCCTTTCCTAGTAGAGATCACCTAAGACAACAGTGGAAGCACAGGTTATGGGCTGAAATGTTACTCCTTTGTAGTACTCCTGAAAGAATTTGGCTTCGTCTTGTCAACTGCAAGTGATGGCAGAACACCACTTTTCTTTTCAGCTGGTTGTCATGAGTACTTGCTGATGTTTCTGAATGAATGTTGATCAAAGGTGCTCAAAATGGCTTTAACCTTTTAGATCTACTGCTTAACTAAAAATATATTTAACAACTTATGTTAAGGACTTTAATAAAGTTGTTTTGCCTGTAGCAATTACTCAACCTGTATTTTCTCTATTTATAATAAGCTACCCAGTAATTGAAAAATTTATATTGATAGCACCTAAACAGGGTTCTTTTTAGAGCAAATGACTAATGATAATTAATTGCTCCATAAACAAATGAGACTAAAAACCACCCAACTGTTAACTTTTTGGAGAAAATAATAGCCATCACGTACATTCTTCATATGGTAAAGTAGAAGAAAATTATTACCAGAAGCAGGTATGAACTGTGTACAGCCCTTGTACCTAGAAAGCCACCCTTCTCTATTTACCTAATTGTTTATCAACAGTAGGGTAGGAATAGGCAAGTGTTCAGAGGGATGGAGAGTGCACACCAAAAAGGCTTCCTGAATTTCTGCTCAGCAGAATCTAGACAAATTTTCTGGAACTCTTGGCGGGGGGGGAGGGGGGGGGTAAAAAGTAAGAAAGACACAACCCCTGTTGAATTACATTACCAAACTGGTTGCCTTTAGCCATTACATTGCCTGTCTCTTTTCCAGTCTCCAAAAAAAGACACCAGAAGCTGTTTTGGAAGGACTGAGCAGTACACGCCTATTTTTCCAGGTGCAAATAATGGTTGACTTCTTGTTCTGTGAGAAGATGAGGTTAATTATGTCCCAGTTAAGGACAAAGAACACTAAGGTTTTTTTCTAGGCTACCCTGCACCCATTGACTTAAAGTTGAGCATTTGGTGCACCAATTGAAATAATGTATTAAATATTTAATTTCAATACCACACTGAAAACAATGTAAACCAAGGCCCCACAGGTTGAACCCATCCATACATAGTTCTGTCTTTAAAACTGATCTCCACTTGAAAGTCACTGCAATCAGAAATAGCTCCTTTTAGAAACTGCACTACAAGAATTCAAGTCATTTTTGTCCCTAGTTTCATCCTCCACTTTTTTATTTTACTTACTCAGTATCCCTTAGGAAGGTCTGACGATCTGTAGCTGAGAACCATGGGGCTAGACCCAACATCAACTCCGGTAAAACAAACTGCATTCTGCCTGTTCTGCCAGCATCACTGAAACACAAATATCTGCAGTACAGTTTCCCAAGAGATTTTTTCCCAGAAACACATCTTGATAGTCTATTCTTCTTCCTCTGTTTTGGAGAAAGCACTTGCCCTTAACACCTCCATGCAGTTCACAAGAATTAACGTTCCAGTTAACTCTCGCCATTGTTTTGTTACTGGGTTTTTCATTTTATCCAAGGCTGACTGCAGGTCTTGCAAGACATCCCTGTAACTGTCTCCATAATGGGCACCCCACGTGTAGAGAAAGTCATATGCAGGTTTCCACATCATCTGCAAATAAAGGAGGGAAAAAAAAAAGTTTAGTTGCAGAAATTGAATTATTGAGCAAAAAATTTAAATCTTTCCAATAGTAGAAAATTGATAGGGAAGAAAATAAATGTTTGATCGTTAGCCACACTGAAATGCTATATCATAAAAGACATATTGATATAAAAACTGCAGTAACCTCATGTACTTAATTTCTATGAAACTTTCAGTTTCTTAGAGGGGTAAATAATGGAAAGATAAATTCTTCATTCAGATGATTACCCTACCACCAAGTTGAAATACATCCCTGATTGAAAATATAATTCAAAGAACAGGGGTGAAAGGAAAACAGTTTCCTTCTCAGTCCTTTTTGCAATGCCTACACCCAACAGCCACTTCCCTATTTGGAGTTTGGCTGTGCTTTTGGTGGTTAAAGCCTCCCTTTGTCTCATTAATCAACATCCCACTGTCTCCAGTGTTTCGCCTGAAACATTTAAACATGATTCTTATCTTTTAAAAAATGTCTTCTGGTAACAGCAGCAGGAAGATGATCTATCTAGAAAATCTCTGTTTAAAAAAAAAAAAGAAAGAAAGAAAGAAAACCTCAAAACACTCCAGAAACAGGAGAGTCAAAAGCTTTCATAATTTTTTTTAAATCAAAACATGCAATTTAAAAAGTTTCCTGCAAGAAACAGGGGAAATGAAAAGACAGGTTACCAGTGCTCCTTATTTCAAACTACAATGTCTTTATTTTGTGCCAAACAAATATGGAGCAGATCCTTAGCAGGTGTAATTTGTCATTGGTTTAGTAAAATTAAATATTAAGCTATGACAGCATGATTCAGATACCAAGCTGGACGTACATCTTTCAAAGTCCTGATGGGCAGAGTAAGTTTGCTCACTTTACAAACAAAAAGATTGTCTTCCCAGCTGCTGCTTTTCCAAATTTAACTTGGGTTATCCACTTTCAAGTTTCCCACTCATCATTGGCAATGAAGGTTTTGCCAACAGCAATTGAGTAGCAATTGCAGTAATGATACACAAAGCCACAAAGAAATCCATCGCTTTTCTAAAAGGTACTGGTATTTTCTGTATTAGCAGAAACACACTTATGCATAGTAATAAAAGCATATGGATTGATGTGTGCACATTCTTATGTATATATACACACACATAAAAGTGATCAGGAAGTCCAGATTTTTTAACATCTTTTTCTCTTTTAAGGGAAAATCAGTTTTTATGGTTCTGAAGGAAAATTCAGGAGGAAATTGGTTATTTCCTCAATATAATCTGACTAAATTACAAATAATACACAACACAAAGCTCTGCTTCCTTGATTTAAGCTTTACTTGATCGCTTAAGAAACTGAGTAGCAGGAGAAATTCTTTGCTCATAGTTCTGAGCTTTTCTCCACATTTGGGCTAAGAACTCTCAATTTACCCCAAGATTTATTCTGTCATAATTTCTGTAAACATCTCCCTCAACTTTTGCTGCCTTTCTTCCCCATCCCCAAATGGAAATCAAACTCATAACTCCAGTAGTCTCTCTCACAGTCTGATTAGTCTGGCTTCTGCCTTCAGTTTAGGACATAAAAAAATTCCTATGTTTTCAGTGAAGTTTCTCATTTTAGGTCTACAGAAGGGAAGAGTATCATCATTTACCCAAAATACATGGTGTCTACTTCCTGCTTTAAGCAAGTCTATCTTAAATCATAACCATTAGGTTAAAAAAGGAGGAAAGAAAAGTAGTTTGGTAGTAGGTTGGAAGAAGGAGAGTGATGAATTCTTTCCTTTTATTAGGCAGGCTACGTTAAAAAAGAAGTTTATACTGCACTACTGTAGATACTAGGTGTTACAATATATTTTAATGAACTAAAGCAGCTCATCACTGTTATATTTATGCTAAGACCAGAAAGTGCCTGCGTTCCTATTTTTAGCTTGATAATCAAAGTAGTCAACAAGAGAAGCTGGGATTTTCTGATATTCTGCTGCTGGTTATGCCTTTTCTCTGTCTCACGCTTCCTTTCCTTATATTCCTGTAAGACCAGGATATTTGAAGAATCGGGGCTTCTGTCTTCACTAGAATGTGAAGAGACAGTGAGTATGAAAAGATGCTGTGCTGGGACATGCTGAAGGTTGGTCTGACACTGCAATCAGAGAATTGGTTGAAATATGCCAAAAATACAAACCCTGCCTTCTACTCTGTCACAGCTGATATTTTTCCTGGTACAGGAAAAAAAAAAAAAAAAAAAAGATAAAGAAAAAAAAGGGGGGGAATCAAAAGCTTTATAAACTGGTCATCAATGATGCATTATGACTCAGTAATAATCTACACGATCACCACATCAAATTAAGACTGTAAACCAGGCTTCTAAGGCAGGTCCTTCTCCACATCCCCATTCTTTAATGTGGTGGGTGAACTGAATTGCATTTGACATTCCTGAATTATATCAAGGCAGATTTTCAGGCAAAGTATTAAGTCACTGCAGCATGCTGGGCAAGTCTCATCTTGCTGCGTGCATGAGTTTTCCCTCAGCTCCCACTGCCTCTGCTGAGTAGGTAATAATGATACCTACATCACCTGTAAAGTGATTTGGGATTTACTGATGAAAAGCACTTCAAAATCTAGACACCAATTGTATGTACCTCAAGCTGCCTGTGTGATCATCTGGGAGAAGATTTCTCCCATTAAAAAATATATTTAGTTTAAAAGTAGAACCATTTTTCAGCCAATCAATGCTCTTGGTGGTAGAACAGTTCTTGATGGGTAAAGAACTGCTTAATGTTTTCAGGTAATCCTCGCTAATTAATCAAAATGTATTACTCTCTCATCTTTGTTTGGCTTCCTATTTTCACACCAGCAACTACTATCAAAAAAAAAGCTTTTCCATTAGAAAACTCCAGGCTGGGATAAGGTGGTTTTAATCAGGGCTCTGTTATCCCTGCTAAGTAAATGTGAGGATCAGCAATCATTCTGCAATTAGTCAGACTAATACTAACCTTGTAACGACACTGGGGGCATCTCTACACAGGTATGAATTTACACTGTGGTAGTTGCATTAATTTTGCATCTCTTTTGAACAAAATACACCAAACTATATAAACAGAGTATTGCTTTCTCTATTTAAATTTTCAAATTCATCCGAGCTCTGAGAAGTTCAGAGGTCAGAAGAAAGCATTGAAATTCAGTATAAAATTAAGGTTAAATTTTACTGAATTTTACTGATTTTTCAGTGAAATTTAAGATTAGATTCAGAGGATGTCGAGGATGCTGAGTTTTCATATGAGATACCAAGTGCTAGAAGCCTGGTGTGTTTTGAACTCACACCTGTGTGGAAAAGAACTGGTACAAAACTTACACAAAACCAGTAAATACCTGTCTGCTGCCAGAAGACAGTACAGTCAAGTTCATCATAAGAAAGCCAACAAAAGAACAAGTTCTATTTTTTTAAGAAAACATTCAACAAGCAATCAAAATCAGAATTTTGCTTTATTTTTATGTAATTTCTCAAGACTTAGGACGGCCCTGTAAGGTATTTACTGCACGGTCAGCTGGAGCATCATTCAGCAATGCTCATAAAAGAGGATGTTCAGCGTAAAACCCAATCTGGGACCTGGAAGTCACTGGCACATAACTCTGTGGGAAACAGTGGATCTACTGTATGCTTCGATGGTCAAGTAAAAGTAGAGAAATGCAGGAAGCAACTTGGCTGCCCAGGCTAAGGTGTGCCAGAAGCACAGGCTGGCCCTTGGCTCAGAGACACAGACAAGGGCCTACCCTAAGTCTTGTGACATAGCTGACATCGCACGGATGTCGTGGGCACCTCTGGTCATGTCAAATGGCACTAGATATTATATTAGACAGCTAAATTGCTCCTCAGACTCATAAAGCACTAAAATACATCTGAGAGGAAAACTTCACTTTTATTTAGAACTCTTACTTCTGTATCTCTGCATTACAAAGGACAAATAGCATGACCTACCCGACAAACTATGAAATTAATGCATGTATTTGCCATGTTCATATGGTATGACAGACATTAGTGTCAGAACTTCCAACCTCTTGTCATGTTACTTAAGTTAAATGATGGCAAATACTACACAGGCACGGAAGAGAAAAGTGTTAATGATGGAGGTAATCTTCCTTTCCCTTTCTTTTCCCTTTCCTTTCCAAGTGGAGAGAGCCAAAGCTGTGCTGAGGATGATTTGAAGTGGCTCTTCCAAGGACTGGATGGTCTCTCTCACTGTGTCAGGGATGACAGCAGAGGAGTGACTGAGATTAACAAGTGGGCAGGACAGTACAAAGGGACTGAAAGTGGTCCTTGGGGTGGGAGTAAAGAGCTGAAGCTCAAGACAGAGACCAGGACCTCCACGAAGAATTAATTTGGCACAATAATAGTGAACAATTGGCCTCCAAGGAGCATCTAGATAGCTGCTAACAGAAGTCAATGAGAATTCCTCACATTGAAGGGCTTACAAATTAAAGTGACCAGACCGCAAAAGGGAAGGGAAGACGCGTACAAAGCAAGGAAGAAGAAAGGTCCCTGGCCGTGTTTGAGCAGAGGAGCTAGTGTGCACACCAGAGCCTTACCTCCAGAGCCATCGTGCCATTTTTCCCGTGGTGGGGTACTTCGTAAGCCTCAATTTGCTGCTTTGTGAGTCGGGCTAGCTTCTCCGCAAGTTCCCGCCAGTACTTGCCAAGCTTGACAGCTGAAGTCAAAATGATGGTGTCCTGGGTAAGACGTGCCACTAATCCCTGGCAATCTATTTTCAGAAGTGCCTGCAACAATCATTTTCATTAGTGTTCCTTCACCAGTAATTACAAACAGAACATTTTAATTTGTTTTTATAGCACTATTCTGCATTTCTAAGCAGACAGGAAGGCTTTTTGTCTATTTTGTGTTCTTATAAGTATGTAACTTTTTTTTTCCTACAAAAGTTGTTGCCAACAGTTTCACAGGAAAACTGCCCACAAGCTTAAGAAAAAATTAAGCTGGCATTCAGCTGCTTCAGCATTCCAGTGTCACATGGATCCTGCCAAGCTTACAGAATCTAAAGGAAAAATATGCTTTTCCAATAAAAATATTTGGGACATCAAATTTAGCTTCTTGAAAGTATAACATGAAACTTAAAAATGAAGTTAGAGCATTATTATACTAAGGTGTGGTCCTTCGTCTGCTGCTTTTCCAGAAAATCATTGCTTATGTTGGCCAGCACCTGCTGATTTACTCCTCCAACAGGACTGATAATTTGTTGCATATTAAGAAGAAATGCAAGCATGAAATTCTTTCCTCCCCGTGCCAAATGAACTTTTAACAACATACAAATTAAAATGGTTCCAGGAGTGAAACTCTGAAATGCAGATATGTTGCATTCTCCTTTCTTTATTTGCTTCGATTAGAGCTAATGAAAAAAATAGGTGTTGTTTTTCCTTCTCCTCAAATTAACAGCACAATGATCCATGGAAAATGTTGACTTTTTCAGTGAAAGATCAATAACAAATTCAGAAGATTTCCTTGTTTTTTAGCTACTGATTTCTAATAAAATAGCAAGCACTTCTGCAGAAATCAGGTATTTGTGTGATTTAATTGTAAAGCATTTTTCCACAAAAATCCTCATTGCAAACCAGAAATTTTGGTAGGCACAGTACTGAGAAGCAGACTATAGTACACGGTACAAAAATCACTCTATACTTTGGCAAAGTTGTTCAGTTTGCCTTTGCTCTGATATACAGAAACCCTATTAAACACAAATGCAGGAGATTAATTTAAACCCAAAAGTGACATGGATGATATCTAACTTTAAAGTCTAGCTTTACGAAGACAGGGATCTGCATTGACAAAATCATATACATACCAATGAAATGGGACATATTGTTAATCTGCTTGTGCCCCACCTTTGCCTGTTCTGTAGTGAACTCTATTTCACTGGATGCAATTAAAAGTTTGGATCATTTTCACCTTTAACTCATACCTCCCCTTTTTGTACAGAGGCATGGCAGACTAAACTCTACTTCAGACTTCCTCAGTTTTATTCCACAGAGTTTACTGCAGTTTTAAAATTTGAAGTGGCCACTGCTACCAAAATTTTCTGAATCCTACTGAAATTGCTGTCAGCACTTTAAAGGGGAGAGACTAGTTATGAGAAGACCAGGCTGGATGGGGCTTTGAGCAACCTGGTCCAGTGGGAGGTGTCCCTGCCCATGGCAGGGGGGCTGGAACTCTATGATCTTTAAGTTCCCTTCCAACCCAAACCATTCTCCGATTCTAAGTAAACTCTGCCAAGGTTTGCAATTCAGTATAGTCAAAAGGCTTCAGCTTGAACTCTTAAATGTGAAATTTTCTTATAATATTTTATTTTCATATGAGAAATTAATTATGTTCTGTCTTTACATAGGTAGACTGGTAGACTCCTGGTAGACTTTTCAGCCAGAACCAAGGACAATACTGAGTAATCATCAACTCCAAATTAATTTGCATAAAGATCCTTAAGTAAATTAAGATGGTTAACAATGCATCCTATTTCCTGGAAGCTTTTAGAATAAAACCACTTTTGATTGACATGTAATGGCACTGAATAACATAGTTGTCCACTGGCTTAAAATACTTACTGAAATACTTGCCATATTGTCCTTAAGTCACTACAACAGTGACTGTAAAGTTGTTGTATGTAGATAAAAATATCTTGTCTTCAGCATGTGGGTCAGGATTCCCTTACTTTAAAAATATGAAGCAAACTTAGACATGTACCTTAGGGTACACAAGATATACAAATAATGGCATTTCTACACAATAGGGTTACTAAATATTTCAGAATGGGAACATGAATTGGTCAGGAAAGCAATTTACTATGATGACTTCCATAACAAAAGACAAAATTATTTCTATCATGGTCTTTGGAAAACAAAGTCAATTCAATCAACCTACTGAATGAACAAGGTTCCTGGAACATTTACAAAACACTGTTCAGAATTAATTCATCAAAGTATTAATCTTCACAAGAATCTGGATGTATTTTCCATCTACAGGTGACTACAACTTTTAGTAAGCTCTTCAGGGCCGTTTTTTCTTGTCCACACATTACTATTGAGTAGTTTCTTTGCAATGCATTCCCAATAACCAAATTGCAATACTTACAACAATGAGCTCATAAAGAAAGAGTCTTTTTTTTTTGTTAGCGTGGCAATCT
>JAOQGH010000012.1:30329028-30410347 GCA_025769975.1 Gallinago jamesoni
CCAATAACCAAATTGCAATACTTACAACAATGAGCTCATAAAGAAAGAGTCTTTTTTTTTTGTTAGCGTGGCAATCTTCCTTCATCCTCTTCACAACATGTGCTACTCGCTCTGATTCTTTATTGGCATGTGCCTCATTGAAGTCATCCAAAGACATGTGTGAATATCCTAGCACCTCAGCCAAAGCTCTCCAGTCATAAACGCTCTCTGATACTGTAGAGAGAACTACAGCGTAGATGTAAGTGAGTTTTTTGAATGGCAGTGCAATTTGTTCAACAAGATTCCTTGTTGTTAGCTCACTGTCAGCAGTGTCCATAGCTTGTTCTTTGGAAATCACCTTAATATTTTTGCAATGTACAAGACCAATCTTTTTTCTGAGAACTCCTACATACCACTCTTTTATTTTTGTTTGTCCAATGGCTTTTACTTTATCTTCCCCAAGAAGAGCTATTGTGTCCCCTTTAAAATATTCTAGCAAATAGTCAATCTTATTTTGACGTAATACAGTTTTCAAAGCCACTCCGTAAGTATTAACACTCAAAGCTTTATCTTGAAACTTTGGATATTTAACTGTTGGTATTAAAAGCAAAGGTGCAGACTTGATTTCTTTGCGGTTTTGTAAGCGCTTTGGCCTATTGACAATTCCACTTAATTTGGGAGCTGGATCAGGAGTCGTCACATGGAACTGCATTACTTGGCTGCTTTTTAAGACTTTAATTTGAACGAGGAAAACAAAGAAATGCATCTCCCTACAACCAAGCATGGAAAACAGGAATTGCTGGCGGACCATTTCACCAGTTTTTAGCTCCTCCTCTTTAATATTTTTGCTTTGGTCTTCCATCTTCACTTCAAAATCTGGATCACAGGACATTAAAGAAATGTTTAGATCTTGTGGCTTTTCAAGCAGAAATGTATGTTTTCCCCAGAGCTGAAACACAACGGGAGGCATACTTTTCCCCGCCTTTTTAATATCATAAATTGTGAGTTTTCCTGGAATGTAGTTGTGACCAAAGACTGTAAAAACTGCTGTAAAGGATGGATGAATATATTTGGGACCATAAATTCCAACTGAGACTGTCCTATGAACGTAGTCCCAGACATTAGTTGCTGGAGGCTGGATTTTGTTTGCTTGTACGGCAATCACTGCATACATCACATGACTTAGGTCTGTTAGCTTCACTTGTATGGTATCTTGGTAAGTGTAGCAATTCTCTAGTTTCTTAAAAGGCCCTTCTTTATTGAGACTAAAAAAACACACAATATCACTCATAACTTGGCTGAGTGGGTCATTCTTCACTTTAGCTGCAACTTTCACCTCCAGGAAAATGGCTTCCCTTGTGTTGAGGTTGCTCAGCCTGAGTTCTATCAGAGGACTTACAGTGCTAGACAGCTCATTGTTAAATGATGACGGAGGGTTAAGAATAGCCTTTAAACCAACTTCTTGGAATTCCCCAGGTAATACATGACCCACAGGGACATGAATGTTGATATCTGAGTCAGGTAGCTGGACTGAACCCCCTTCATGATTCAGTTTACAAACCACGTGAATGTCTGTAGCTTGAGTTTGAGCCCATCCAGGACTATGGCTCATGGCTTCCAAATCTAGGCAAGACCGGGTGAGTTGTCGGTGGCTCAACCAAGCCATCTTGTAGGCTTCGCGGTCATTTTGAAGCCATGTCATGTCTGAAGCTATAGTCTTTTGAGGTGGCGTCTTGCGAGGATTAAGTTTTCGGTTATCGACAATATCCAGAAAATCAGAGACACTCTTGGATCGTCCAGATCTTCTCGATGAAGTCTTTCTTAGAAGACAATCAATATCTAGCTCATCACCTGAGGAAGCCAAAGAATCTCTGTTGCTAGAAACTTTGGAGCACAAATAGGGTTTTTCTTTTAAGATCGAAAGGTATTTATTATTTTCATTTCTGTTTGAAACAGCTATGTCATGTACAAAAGGGTTGGAGGCTGACAGTTCATTCCAGAAAGGATTAGTCTTGGAAACAGCATGGGCATGTTTGAATACATCAGACCAGTCAATATCCAAATCCAATTTACTTTCATTGACATCTGTTTAAAAGGAAAAACAAAAGTATTTCTTAACGCACAGAGAATTGAGACGTTCCATTCATTTCCAAACAATAGTCTGTTAAGCTAACAGGTGGCTAAATTAATCCTCCTGAAATACATATAAATCACTTAAATATTTCTCCTTCAGGTTTTTAAAGAGTATCAATATTGATTTCTAAGTAGCACTAAGAATCTTTGTTAATAGAAAGAGCGCTGACAAATTAGTGCTGAAGGATGTAAAGCATCTACTGCAAGATGCCGATCACTATCAGCTCTTACAACTATTAATTGACATTGAGTATGCTAAGGTCCCATAATGTTTGAACCCTTATATTTCAGTAATTTTTGGCCTCTTACAAAACACAATGGATCTCTTTCCTTAATCTCTCTGCAGAGATTAAACAACTACTGTTTCATTTGGCAAATGCTGTACACAGTACAGTTAAATGCATTATTCAGGATTCCTTTTCATGCTAGTGCACACGCATTAGTTGATAACAGCGCTTTTACAATTTATCTCAGTGTGTGGAATTTGTTATACTAACTTTCCATTAAAAAAATTCATTGGTATGATTTATGAGGTCCTGTACAATTTGAAACTTGGAGATAAATGTTTTTGTGGCTACTAATTTATTCTGAGATTGCACTTAAATAGACAAACAAGGGTGTAAAATTGATATTTAATAGTAAAAATACTCATTATTAACAATAATGTCTATTTATTCTGAAGTCCTCATATTTTATATTAATAACAGTTCACAGAATCTGTTTTATAAGTTGATTAAGGCTCATGCTTCCTGCAATGAATAGACTACAACTTTTTGTGCTAAGCGTTTCTATTACTTCACTTTGCTGTTATTTTTCTGTATACAGAGGTTATACCCTCCCTTCTTTGTATATCCTTGTAAAGAATTTTAATTTTAGAGGGAACATTTAGCATTTCTATACTTTCAGCATATCTATATCCTTCATTATTACACTTTTTATCTCCAAGGCTACTAATTATTGCTTAATTGCAAGAATGACAGTGCATTCATACACAAAAAGAAAAAAATAAAGAAACTTTAGTACTTTTCTTTTTGTTTGATTTGTCATGAATTGGGACAAAAAGCCAGAATCGTGAAGGCTTTCCACAGTTCCAGAAAAATCCCAATTTGGAAGAACCAAAGTGAAATTTATCTGCTTCCCAGGTGCCCATCTGGAAGCCTCTGTCACTGTCTTGACAAGAGCCTTCCAGGTGACCTGCCTGGAGGAGCAAGCCCAGAGGCAGCTTCCTGTCCCCCTGGCACTCAGCCTTGGCCAGGGCCACCAGACGGAGCTAGACTGCTCAAGAACCAGCTGAAAAGTCCTTTTGTTTCTGCCTACAGGCCAAAAGATTTCCTTGCCCTGTGATGCTATTACAGTCACACCATTAACATCTATTAACAAATAAATTAATTAATCCCAAAAGAAACATTAGGGTTTGTTTCCCTATAGAAAGGGCATTTTTCTACATGAAAAGTCTGAGCAGAAATCCCTGGCAAAAACTGAGTCATTAGGCTGGACACTTTCTCATGCCAAGGTAACCACAATGTTGGGGTGCAGTAGGTTAGCGAGGAAATAATTCCTGCCCCCCAACTCACACAGCAAGTGCCAGGCCCACTGTTACTCACATCTGCTACTGGACAAAGAGCAGAGAATGCTTACCTTGTGGAGGGGAATATTTTCCTAAGTTTTGGGTTAAAATAGCAATGAGGTTAAATCAACTTTCCTAAGACTTCAGTTCTTGGGCTAACTCCAAGGTTACCTTGTCCTCCTGGTTCTTAAAACCCTAAATTAACGCGGTTTGTCTAAGAACTTCCTCTTCTCGACCCCAATGAACATACAGAGCATTTATTCATAAAAGGTTAACAATTCCAGCTCTTCCTCTCAACCTGCCTAACCCACATTTGCTACGGCAGGGGCCAGAGGACTTCTCAGAATGTTTCTCCTAGGGGACCTAATGAAAATCCCTTGTGTTCTCATTCCAAGGACATCTATGATGACCTGAGTAGTGCAAACCACATGCAACAAAATAATAAAAAAGCCACCACAAACAAACAAAAAACCATCAAGCAAAATAGTGCTCTACAGGAGTTTTCAGAGTAGCTATAGCTCTTGACAGTACTGAGAATTTTGCAGAAATACAGACTTTAGGTGTAAGGCATTAGTATAGAAAATTGCAAAGCGACATACTGTAGGTGGCTGAAGGTGTTCGGTCATCCACATCAATCAAAGTCCCCTCTGATCTGCTCCGTGGAATCTCTCCACTGCTTAGGGAACCTGTTCCACTACTAGAAGTATTTTCCTCCTAGGAAACAGTTAAACATATAAAACATCAGCAAGTATGCAATTTGAAAAAGGGGAAACTGTTGAAACAAACAACAACAAAAAAGTAAAGTTCTGTTTTATGAGTAAATCTATGGAGTCTGCCCAAGAGCATCACAATCCTGAGTGAGTCTTACTGTATAATTTGCAGCGAAAAGACCAGATGCTACAGCTGTAGTACAATTCATTACCCCAGTCCACAGTGAAGTCCAATGACTCACATAATTAAGTATCTTGCAATTGGAACTGAGCCAATTGTGCGATAACTTCTTGTTCAGAAGGCCTTGAATAAATTTATTATTTTTTAAATAGATATCCTAATTCTAGTTTTCAGACAAGTTTGATCGGAAACATTAAAGGGGAGGAGCTAGATCTGTTCCTTCCTTTGCCAGTTACTATGAAATATTTACACCCTTTCTGCTTTATTATTCTTCCTATGCTCTTCCCTGAGAGAACACCAGGTCAGATTTTTTTTATTCTGTACAAGAATGACTTAAAGTACCCTTCTGCAGCACCCATGCCAGCACAGTAACAGCCCAAGAGAAGACATTAAGCTCTCTCTTCTTCCCTGTTCTGGCTACAAAAAGTTCTGTTTGGTTTTGATGCAGTTTTCAGGTGGACTGAGCCACACAAGAGCTGTAAACCAGGTGCTGTGGTTGAAAGACAGAAGGTCAATGGCAAACTGATCTCTAGGGCAGGGCGGGAGGAGCATCCTTTTGAGGCAGGCAACAGGAGAATGGACCTCCCAAGGTACCACTGCCCAATGTTCTTTTCAGGTGCCCAGAAAGAGGAGTTGCAGGTCTTCAAAGAAGCATTGGGTATCCTACATGCTGAAGTTGCTGAGTCCCAGAAACAGAAGCTGGAGGAAATAAAATATTATAGACACTTTTGTGCAGGAGACCTCATTAAATCAATGTTATAAACCAAGGGATCATTTAGTGGCTTTCCCAGAATTCTCTCACTGGTCCTGTACGTAATGAAGTATAAATGTTGATGGGCAATAGAAATATTAAGACATATGGTTAAAAAGAAAAGAAACAACAACAAAAAAAAAACAAGGAAAAAAGGAGAAAAGGTAAAAAACCCAGAAGTATTTTTGGGTCCATCCATAGGATACAACAGTCATCTTTTTTCAGGAGTCTGAAATATGGCAGCCTGCTGCTTCTGCAGCAGCAATTGCAGCCTAAGCAGATCTCAGTTTATCATCTTTAAAATGAAAAAAAAGAAAAATATGCATTTGACCTGTTTTTACTGTGGCTGTAAGAAAAAGGAATTTTCAGTTACAGTTCTAGTAGATAAGTTATGGGAAAAAGGAAGCATACCTTATATCAAAGCATTACTGAGTAGAAACTGGAAGTTGGCTGTTTCCATTGCACAATGCAATGCTTTAAGATACCTTTTTTTTCCCCCACTACAAAAGTGGGAAGAACAAAAAGTACCAATTTACAAGAGCTACCTTTGGCTAACGGCAATCTGTTCAGCTGCTGATTTTTATCCAGCCAGGACAAAAGGCTGAGGTCAGGCTAAGCCTGACAGACACCCAGTCACACTGCTGTCACGGGACTGTACCCACTTTCAGGTTCCTCTGTTAACAGAAACCTCAGGTGTTGGCCTCAAAAGTCCTGATTTCAGATGGAAGTGAAAATTAACCTCCAAGACCCACACTTTGTGGCTTCTGCTATTAATGTCCCACCAGAATCAAACTGGAAACTAAAATAGGTCCTTAATCCAAACGCTGTAGTTCCATGATCAGACATATCACATCTGTATAAAAATATCAGTGTTACTCCCATCTCTAATCAGAGATAGTATCTTTTATAATATGTACCAATTCCTTCAAAGGAAGCAAGTTTTGTTCTCCTGCATCTCAAAACTTTGAAAAACTGAACACGCTGTATGAACATGCACAATTTTTATCTCAGGCTGCTACTTGAGGATTTGGGGAGGTTTAGTCACCAGTGTAAGGTATACACAGTCTAAAATTCCAATAAGTGCACAAAAAGAAAATCTACTTTTTACAATACCAGTGTATTTGTTGCCAGTGCTGATCTCTGATGACTTATTGATCAATTGGCATAGCAATCTAAGAACCATTCTTTAAATAGTTAAAAAAACACAGTCATTGCGGTAGCTGTAGGAAATGTGAGGCAGAAAGTAAGGATGAGGAAAGAGCACAAGACTGCAAGTAGATGCACAGAGGCTAAAATTGGAAACCTTAGGGGAAGGGAAAGAGAGAGAGAAAGAAAAACAAAATCTCTTTACGCAGTGGGAGTATATTGACAGAGACGTGACAACAAGATTGCATATAGAAGTTTTATAAACACTAAGAATTTCTCCAAACAGAATGAGCCATTTCCTAAAAGTTCCCTCTGGGAACTCCTTAAAATCTTCACCTCTAGCCTGGCACAAAGACAGAAAAGGCTGATACTGAAAAGGAAAACCACTTTCAAAAATAAGTCATGCCCTCCCCCTGCTCCAAAAGCATTCCTTGGTAGGAGAGCACGATGAGGGAGCCCTTGTGATTTAGGCATGTCTTCAGGCCAGCCAAGAAGAAGATGAGAGAAGGGGGAAATATAAACATTCCTGTGCAAAAGATGACCACGTTTGGTCACTATGTCAAGGGATGTGGGAAATGCTGAGGACGAGCTGTACACACGCCGTCGGGTACCAGGCAACGTGCCTCCTGAACAGAGACACGTGATCTGACACCAGGGCTGGATCCCATCTCTCCTGTGTTCCAGCCTCAGTGCTGGGAATGCTTAAATCCCCAGTGTCTTTCCATGAGACTAGGAAAATAAGAAAACCCAACGCTCACCCTTTTCTGTGGGTACGTTCTGTGATAAAGTAGCTTCCCAAATGAAACTTTTGATAGGACATCCCTATTAATTAGGATCTTACCTGCACAAATCCAGAAGAAAGATCATCCACAAGAGAAGAGAGATCAGTGCATGTTGCGTATAAAGCCATGCTGATCAGTGGCAAAAGGGAACGGTATGAAACCCTTTTGCTGGAAAAAGAGGGGATTATGAATAGGAAGAATCAGAAGCTAAGCTTTTCATTTGCTGTAGCTATTGAGTAAGAAAGATGAAAACTGCCAAGTGCTTAATGGTGCAAAGAATTATCTGACTGATGTTGTGTCAGCTCACAGCGTGAAGTGAGCAGGGAATGAAGTGAAGAGATTGGAAAGAGATCAGCTACAGAGGTGATCAGGGAGTGAACCTGAGTGGCTGCTGAGAGAGGTGGCGTTTTTCTGGGTGAGGGCAAGGAGCAGTTTGCCAGGTGCACCCTGCTGTTCCAGCCTGGAGTACATTGCTGGAGCCAGAAAAGCAGGGGACTCAGGACCCACGGTGCTGCTGGCAGGCACGTTGCTGCACTGTTACACAGGAAGAAAAACACATCAGAGGAAGAAGAAAGTCTCAGGTAGAAAGTTCAGTTTCACAGAAGTCAGGAGACAGATGTACTGCAAATGGCAAAATGGCATTTTTGTTGCACGTTAAACCTCCAGAAATCTCTTCCAGGTCTTTTAAATTTCAAGTGCACTTTTTTTTTCCTTAAACTTTTTTTTTTTCCCCTCTTTCCAGTCTCTCTACCAAAGAAAACATGCCCTGCTCTGCTTAAAATAGTGGTAAGGAAGAAAATTTACAAAGCCCAAAAGCAAACACTTCTCCACTGTCCTTGCCCTCAAAAATGAGAGAGAACACATTCCTTTGTGTTTTTAAAGAATCAACATCCCAGAGCAAAACGCTAGCAATTTGCCTTTCATTCACCCTTAACCCTTCTTCCAAAGCAGGGTGCGTTAAAAGCAGAGCTCTCCTGTGGCAGTGTCCCCCCACAGACCCCCACACGCTCCTTACACAGACAATGTACCATTAGTCACAATGATTCATGGCCTTTGTATCCAGAGGATGAAGTTTATGCATTTGCAGAGACAGGACAAGCAACACAAGCAGGTGATGGAGATGCACCTCATTCCTCTGGCTCACTTTTAGCTGTCCTGGGGAAAAATGACTTGCTAGTTATATAGGTTGGGTTGTTAGACTTTCTTTACGAGTTTATTTCTGAAAAAGGAGAAAGGTGTATTCACCAGAATGTTAAACACAACGTTCCTGATCTGACCACATACTAAGTATACTGAATTATTTAAGTTCTATTAAACAGAAGAAAAGGAATTCTAAAGAGAAAGCAATACACAGAAAAGAGATGGTTTCAGAAGGCACTACACACCACCATCAAATCTAAACCACTGCCTGCTCTTGGGAGATAACATGTTTCTAGCTAAACATTAGTTACAGTTAAAAGGTAGTATTTTAACAGTTCCTGGGTACTTGTGGCCTGGAACAGCTTTATGCAGTTTGGAGTTTGGTGAGAGGCAGCTGGACTTTGATTACAGGGCTGAACTGTGGGGCTGTAGCTCATGGTAGTACGGGAAAGCAAATGAAACCTTCAGTTGAAGCAATAAACTCCGACTTATTCTCTTAGCCCGGTGCCTGCGAGGCAGTCAAGAAAACGCAGCTGTATCTCATTTTGAACAGAGACAGAAATGGCTTTTAAGATTCAACCTTGAGAGCTCTCAACCCTCATCTTACTAATACTCGGCAACAATCTTAATGTTTTAGTAGGACCCCATTACTCATCACTTTGCCTATAATGATAGAAAAGCATTTCCAATTAATCTATCTACTGGTTTAGTCTCTTGTTTAATAGGTGTCGAGTTTGGTACCTACTTTCTCGATGCTCTGAAAATTTATCACCCTGTGGGACCCTGTGGAACCATTCCTGCTCCTTCCTGAACCCAGGGTTTCAGCGTTCTGCAGACCCCACAGAAGTCCTCACTACTGCCTATAACCTCGTAATGCTTCACCTGAGCTCCTGCTAAAGGGTACAGCCAGTAGTCTCAGCGCAACAAAAACAGGGCTTGAAGTGGGTCATCCTCTCAGTAGATTTCCATAAGTTTGCAAACGGGTTTTTACAGCCTCTGCTCAGCTCCGCATGACCCAGAACTGACTGATTTACAACCCGCTTGGGGAACACCATGCGAGCAAAAACAACTGTACCATAGACACTCCCTCTACAAGGCAAGAATCCTTCCTTCCATTCCTCACATCTACGCTTCTAAAATTGCTTGTCGTGAGCAGAAGGGCTAGAGCATTTATTTTCAATTACAAACTTTACATTTGGGAATATTGCTGTCCAGAAGCCTCAAGAATGTGTAGTTAAGTTTTGATGTTCTCCTCTGGGTTTCAGCTACCACCCAGAAATACTCCATGGTTTCTCTTTGGGCCTCAGGAAAAACTAAATATGTTGCCTTCTGCATACATTACTAAGTAACTTTTTAAAGAACAGGAAATGGAAAGTAAAGATGTCACTAACAAATTAATTAAGGATCCAACTTTGTACTATTAAATTGTAGTATTTCTTCTTTTTGCTGAGCAGAGGAAACTTTGCAAGTTTATTAGCTTAATTCTTCTATGAACTCATTTCCTTACCACCATTCAAAACCCTCTAAAAATCAATAATAGTTAAAAATCACACTGGATTCTCACTTACTATATGTATGGAAGCACAGCTAGTTTCTTGACTTTTGGAGGTCCTATGAAAACATTTCTGGCTGTTTCACAGAGATTACAGTACTACAAGTTATTACTGACTGTGCTGCCAACAGAGTTATTCCTTCAAAACAGTGTACTCTGTAAGGAACACCATTTATTTAGCAGTTTCATTAAATGGTAAAAGTTTCCATTTCTAGGTGCTGCAAGTGTTTCAATGCCACCACAATCCATGCAATATTGCAAAGCAAAAGCAAAGCCTCCATGTACCGTGTTCTGCATGAAACTAGAGCTCTGCTGCCCATCCTTGGGTTCTTTTAATGGATGAAACAAAAACCTCAACTGTCAGCATTTCTGAACAACCTAGAGGAGTGGGAGCAACTGGGAATCTCCAAATCTCTGCTAGCTGTTTATAGCCTTGTGAACAATGGCTGTGATCACAGGTTTGTAAGTGCAGGATATCTCCAAAGTACTCAATGTATTATTTTGTTACCCTGATTTCTTCTTCTCTTTCTGTTACATTAGACTTTTAATCACATCCAGTCTGCACTCAGAAGTTACACTGAGTCTTTAACTGAGGAGCTTACCTGTCAGTGGCAAGTGGAGATAAAGCCTTACACACCTGCACACTAGTTTGGCTCAGAGAGCACTCCCAACTCTGCAGAGTATTTATTATGGTCTTCTCCAGAAAAGGCTCGTGTCTGTTAATGCCAAAAGCTTTGTGGGGGGACAGATATGAGCTGTGGTCTTTGAGGGCAGGAAGCAGTGGTGGGGAACAGAAGTAGCAGTAGCATTAAGAGACAGGAATGATTTACGATCTCAGAGCTAACTTCAAGGAAAATAAAGCAAATTTCTTAAAAAAAAAAAAAGAAAAAGAAAAAAAAGCTTTTGTATGCCCCAGTCACAGAGGCATTACAAAAAAAAAAAAAAAATTGAAAAAAAAAGAGGGACTTTATTTTGGCAATATCTTATCATTTAACACTTTAACACTCTTCCAGTTATATATAGAAAATAACACATTTACTATCCACCCAGAAAACAAGCAAAGGGTAACAGCTTCCAGAAAATCAAACCCAGGTCAAGTAGTGAAGTAGTTCTTTGTTAGGAACTGACAATCAGGCACTGAGCAGTTATATGTTTCACAGAAATAATAGCTTTTTAAATTTAAGGGCTGAGAACATGCAGGGGGATAATTCCTCTTGATTTTCAACATTTAATGTCTCATCCGGTCCAGTGATGCGATAACAGAAATCCTACAAGAGCTGTGCTCTCTTCACAGCATCGGGGCAAAGCAGAACACACCAAGGAACACACCTGCCAGGAAGGGCCAGTGTTTTATTGGCTCATGGCTCTTGAAGTTCTTAAAATTATAGTTTTAATTAACCTTAAAAACAGCTTTTAAGGGCCTGCATTAGCTAGGTACATTGCAAATGTGTAGGATGGGGTTTTTTGCTATTCCATGCTAAAACCAATATGATAAAGTGATGTGGTCACGGTTATGCCAGGAACCATCTTGAACATCCAGCTGTAGGACTGAATTGCCTGTCAGTACACTGCCTGGATACTGACACTTTATTTTGGACAGATGTAGACTGAAGATGTATGAACAAAGCATGCAATGGCAATCTTGAACTAAATTGAGCCTGATATCCAGACATATACCAGGTGCCTTTACTCTTCTGGTGCTGTTTTCAGCAAGCTGAGGTGAGCGCCTGGAGAAAGATACCGTGGGCACCACAGCGTGATGTGCTTTTGATGAGAAGGAGGACTAGAAAGATCTCTTCCCATAAGCATGACAGACTTTTGCTCCAGGGGAAAGGAAAATATGTCAGAAAACCTGTACTGTCAAGTGGGCCTTTTTATATGGAACCACTTTCATTTGGTGTTTGTTAACTTGGACGGGGACAAAAAAACCTCTACCAATCCACAGGACACCCCCACCCTCACCAAAAGATAAGTTAACAGGGCAATACACAAGGAGAGTTTGCTTTGCAACATTTAAACTATGTCAGAGAAGCTTTCACAGTGTACAAAGCACCCAAGAAGAAATCCCAGTTGTGTAGGGCATGAATGGGGGGCAGGAGAGGGGACAGGACGGGACCCAAGTCAGTCACTTGTTCCATCTCTCCCAGGGAATACAAAGGGAGTTCAATATTGAGAGGGCAGAAATGATGGAAGATGGGTGACCAGCTCAACATGGATAAAAAAAGGAATAAAACAGGCAGCCACCTGTGTTGGGAAAGTAATTCCATTAGATATGGTAGAAGCAAGTACATCTATTTGGCAAGGACTCCTCTAGTTGCTATTAGCGGTTAGTTCAGAGAGTTAATAACTGTAAGTGAAATCATTCTTCACTGCATCCACAAATTACATTTTGCTCTACTTGACTGACCACGCAACAGACACAAAGGATATGTAACAGCACAAATAGTATGTTTGATAGATTGTGATAATATTTACAAGGAGAGACTGATACCTATTTTTTGTGTATTGATCTGTTTTGACTGAAGGACTTGTTTAATAGTTCTTGGCACTTTAGGAACATAGTGAAGAGAGCATCAGATGGGAGTCTTAATCACAGGGACATTTTCCAAGGTGTACTGCAGAAAGTGCACTTTTTCTTCGTTGCTTTTTATGGCAATTATAGTCCCCAAAGTTTGGCCAGAACTCTTCTCCAAGATTGTGACATCATCACGTTTAAAACATTTTTGCCTGCGTTGTTAATAATAGGCTGAGCTGTCCATTAAGGTAAACCTGCCAATATTTTAAAGCTATTTTTGACACTGTAATTTTGAAGGGAAGAAGGGAGGGGAATTCATAACAAAGTATTCTGTCCTCTAAAAGCCAAACCCAGTACCTCTCAGTATATTGCAAACTATCCATTTAGATAGCAATTACAACATGCTCTTGACAAGCAGAAAACCCGCTTATTTCTATCAAATGACAGATAGTTTCTCTACAAATGAAGGGCATCTGAATCTCTGAATTGTGCCTTTTACTACTTATTAATAACATTGTTAACAGAATACTTTTACTGAAATAATATTACTGCCAGATCAACTCTAAAATGGTAATGATCCAGTAACAAAAATGAAGTCAGAGGAAGATAAGCTGCTATGCAATATCAGATCCCATTAATAATTCATCCCTGATGCCAGAAGACTACATATTTCAGAGAAAGAAGTAAGAAGACCTACGTGTGAAAGTGAGGAAGAGCTGCTGCTTCCAGTATTGCTGGTAGTTTAATATCTGAAATGAGTGATTTTATGTTTTGGAAAAAAGTACATTAGCCTACAGTATCAGTGTGGTCTTTGTGTAAGGGAATGGTCAAGTTCAAGAAGATCTGAGGCAACTAGTTCACAATAGATTGCATACCCTTATGTGTCTAAATTTAGTTCTTAAATCTAGCTGCCTTTCAGGGTCATTGATTGAACCGTCTATTCCTACCTGTTCAGAAGAGGCACCTATACTTTTTCTTGTTACTGCTTGGTACGATAAGAAGAAATGGCCAATTTCATCCATTTTTATGCATCAGTGAAAAGTCACTCAAAGATTTTCTCTTCCTTTCTTTTTCAAAAAGTGAAATTAAGAATTATGGGAGATGTTGTCCCAGGTCTCCTCTTCCTCCAGTCCCTACATTCTTTATCCACCTTCATTCTCTCCAATGCATCACAGTGTCCAACTGTCTTTCCAGCAGCAGTTCTTCCTCTGGTGATACATACCGTTATCTTGGATGCAATAACTTCTTGGAAAGCTAGGTTTCCCATCCAGGAAAACCACACTATTATATTGCAATGGATGGCATTACCCACTGGAAGCATTTTAAGGGTGTGTATTCCCTCATCCTGCCTCCATGGATGGCCTGGGGGCAGAAACCATTCCTGAGGTTCTCACCAGTCAGCTGGTGATCCAAAAATCAATCAACGCTTATACAACAACTCAGAGAAGGACCTCATGTTACTCAAGGCTATGCTGACTTTAATCTCCCATTGTCTCTATTCACCCCCAAAATCAACAGCGAAGCTCCATCTTGCTCTTGCAAACACCCCTCCCCCTCGGGCTGCTACAGGCACCCTGCCTCCCCACTGGTTCCAGATCTTTCTTCTGAGCCAACATGACTGACTTTTGAGGGCAAAATTTGATGAAGAACCTGAGAGCACTGCAATTTCTCAGGACTAGAATGAACAGGCACTATACGTAGATGGGTACCTACTCATTCAAGAAACCTTTCCCTCTCAACCCTATAAGGTCTTTTCTTGCCATTTGCCATGAAAAAAAAAAAAAAGCACTTCATGTCATTTCTTCTTTGCATTTTGTATGACACAGAAAGAAGGCATAAAGCTGTCATTTCCTTCTTTCTTATTTGCTTCTCTAATGCCACACAGGTGCACTGGCTACGACACTATTAGAAACGTGGAGGGAATTAGCGTAGGACAGAAAATTAGGGGCTCAGTGTCTCAAGCACTATAATATTGAAGACTCTCGCCTTAAGTCACACATCAAAGGGGAAAAAAAAAACAAAAACAATCCCTAAATTGTCAAAAAAATTATCCTTCTATACACAAAAAATAGTTTAGTTGAAAAAAAACAAACCTCATCTGCCCCAACAAATCTGGCTGATACTCTCAAATAAAGATAATGGCTGGAGTGATGCAGTTACAAATTGCTCAGAAAGCTGGCTGAAAATCAAACTCACCAAATTCCCAAACAGTGCCTCTTAGATAACCCTGCAGAAAATCTTCAGGAAAATGATTCCGAAATGCTGTGGATTATACTCTATCTGTTCAAAATGTGTGCCCAGTTTTTTATTTCATTTTTTCTGCCTCAGCAAGCTTTACTGTTAGTCACCACAGCTGAAGTTATTGCCTTTCTAGTAGAAGTAGAGGACTGCAGATCAGTAACTCTTAGACATAACCACAGTATTTCAGTATATTATCTCCAGCCTCCTCCCTTGCCTGTCCCTGTCCCCCCAACCCAGCCGCAGACCCCCCCCAAAAAAAGCCCCCACAATTCCAGTCAGTCCTGCACCCCTTCAAGAATTTTGACATGCAGTTAATTAAGTTTCAATCATATGGAAGCCTCTGCAAGATCTGGCCACTGTTCGGCCTTGAGAAGATCCTGGTGTCAATCCTTTGGTTTGCCTCACCCTTCAGAGCCACTGCACATGTTCATCTCTCAATTTCGTATAGACTGAGCATGCTCAGTGTTTTATACTATTAAAAGGTTGCAGTTCTTTGACCTTGTTGGCTTTCTACACAGAAAAATCCTGCGCCTCATTTTACATCCAAAACCACCTCAGCAGCCATATGTTGCTCCATTCACTAGAAGAATGATCACTTGGTACATGAAGTGGAACTGCTATATAGGCTATTGTCAGGTTATAGAAGTTACAGAAAATTGATTTGCGACCACTATGATATTTAAACATCATGCAAAACCACATTAATTTCACAGCTATTACATTGAAAGGAAATTTTCATGCACTACCTAGAGTTGAGGTTTTCTGACAGCCAGTCTTGAAGGAGGGGAGGGCAATCTTTCCCTTTTGGGGGGAACTACCAACAGTGTCCCTTATGTTAGCTATTGGCAGATTGAAAGGAACAGACGAGTGTCTCAAATATCACTAAACAGCCCAGGGTGAAAAGTCCCTACAGGTACCAGCATAGGCCACTTGTTTTGGGATTAATACCTCTGTGAAGCTGGAGTTCCTCTAGCTGACGAGTTTCAATCTGATCCGCAATAGCATATAAATCTTTGCTTCAGACAGAAATAAACCAGGTACAAGGTTACAAGAGAAATAAGCTGAAATCCAACCCACACTTACAACAGCTTTTTAGTACTTTGACTTTCCTAGTTAGGAACCTGAAGGAACCTGCCATGTGTTAACTCAGAGAATTCAGCTTATTCAGCAACACCTTCAAAATGTCAGCCCTAAAGAAACACTTTTTCTGGTCTCATTTTCGTAATTTTACTGTCCGTGCTCCATTTGTACTGAAATGTGGGAGGAAGCATTCACAGCTTTTCCAAAAGGTCACTGACTTTGACAATCAAAGCATTTCCCTGCCCATCTCACCTCCCTGGCCGCAAGTCCTGACTTTGGCACCTTTAACTGGCTCTTACCTCTCAAGATAATAAAGGTTCAAAATCTCTGTTGTGTTACGTGAAATACTGCAAAATTGTATATGCAAAATTCTACTGTTTGGGTTTTTCTAACCAAATCTGTTATTTTATGTGTTTTATGGATTGGGAGACCAACATACACACCACATTTACAGTGCAGCTGAAAGACAGTTAAGATCAAGCAGCTCACTTCTACCATTAGATGTGTATGCTTGCCAGCACTGTCAGCAGGTCTTTGAATAAAGTATACAACTGTCATAATTTGTAGATACCATTTTAACATTTAACTTATAAATGTCAAATCAAATGCACATCTTGATTTTTGATGGCAAGTTACTTTATGAGTTTTTTCTGTGGCTGTAGTCAGACAGGAGACTATTGTTACATCCCCTTGCTACATACATGTGTAATCCTGGCTGTGGAATTTATTGGATGAGATTTTCAGTCTCCCTTTTATGTCAATTATTCTTCTATGTTTTGGGTCATTGATGATGACAAGCAGATATTTACAGAACATAAGATTCTTCAAGGAAGAGCTGTCTATTACAAAAAGGGAAAGAAAACCATGAGGTATGACAATCAAAACTCAAATTAGAGATGTTCTGCTTCCAAAATTTTATATAAAATTTAATTTGGCAAGTATTCTAGGAGGTGCATGGACCAAATGTTGTGCAGCATGAAGTTAGTTTAGGTCAGCTCCTGTTCACAGATCAGGGTTATATTTATATAGGTTGCTTCATCTGTAATAAACAGAAATGTGTACAACTCTGTTCAAAACTTGAATCATCGTGATTTAAAAAACTTTTCTCGTATAGTGTTTTTATGCTTGCTATTGTATAGCAAAACCAGAGATGAGAAGTATCAATCAGGAGATCACCAGTAAGAGCATGTAAAGATATTTGTTTGATTTTGTGCAATTTTTAATCTGCAGAACTTCAGGATATTCTGCTTAACTTCACACCAAGCATAAATGACTGTATACCCAGACAGTCTTGATGAATTTAGCTAAACAGTTGTTTCAGTTCATTTTATTTTACAGAGCAAATTCATCTGACATTGCTGATTTTAGCAAGATTTTACAATGGTAAGTCAATGGTTGTCATCATCATTCAGGATGCTGAACCACTAGTATTCATGTAAGTCATTTCATTTTAAAATTCTTTAGAGATTAACATTAAAAAAACCTAAGGCTTAACCCATAATCCATATGTGAACTTTTTGCCTGGAGGAAAAGACAGTGGAGCTTTCACTTCACTTGCTCCATATTTGGAGAGAGGTGATTTGCTACCTAAAAAACATGAAGGTTTTTCAGCCTCCCAGGTCTTAGAATCCCAAGAGTAAAGGGGCTCAAGACACACCAATTTTGGCACCACAGGCACAGAAGCTCAAAACCTGTTAGCTCCTACAGTTGCCAGACTGTTTCAGAATCACTAAATTTAATTTATTCACAGATTTCAAAGCCAAAAGAAACAAAGCAATCATCTTTACTCTTCCTATGCAGAATCAAGGCTTCAGACTTGTGTTTAACTGTTATGTCAAGTTGAATACTTTTTATTGAACTGAAAATGTTTTGTTTTAAAAAAATCCAATTCTGAGTCCCAGAGCCGATGTTTTTTTTTTCGGTTGGGACCCAAACTAGGGTTCTCTTTTATTTTTTCATTTATATCCTGGTAGAACTAAGTGGAATAGTGTTCCTCTGCTAAGTGTTGTACAAACACACGGCAGCCATATCCTGGTGACAAGGAACCAATTGTTTAAGACAAGGAAGGGCAGGGATGGGGGGGAAAGGAAGATAGACAAGTTTACAGATGAGGAGACGAAAACACAAAGAGACTGACAGCCACATTCCAGCATCTTCCACCCCTACCATAAGACCTGCGTAAACATGTGCTAACCACAAAAAAATCCTGCTCCAAACAGCTTGGCCCAGACCACTCAGGAAGTCAGTGACAGAGCACAGGACGTGTGAGTGCCATGGGAAGAAAACTGCCACCAAGACCAGGGCTCTGAAAGTAACTGTATAAATACCACAAGAGCCCTTCTCTGTCCCAAAGTGTTAACACCCTGAAAAGGCAATTAACTTGAGAGCAAGGCAGGTATTTGTAGCACCTCCTGACAGCCTTCAGCATTGCTAGGTTTGGCCTCCCTTTCCAGCTATGAGCAGAAATCACATATCAAAGTCAGATACAAGGAAACTGTAGCTACAAATAACAGGTAACAGAAAATTACTGATGTGTACACACACCCTCCACTCTGTTTTCTCTCTCCCATTTTTTATTTATCTGGTAAAACAACTGACCAGTAACCAAACTTAGATGTCTGAGATAATTCATTACTTTAAAATAAATAAATAGAAATCACAGTGATGGTGAATGGAACTTCCATTAACTTCAGACTTCAAGGAAATTGTCCTTCTCTTCCTGGTACCATATTCTACATGAGATGAGGAAAAGTCCAGGGAAACTTACTTTTCTGAGCATATCAGTAGTGCATAGAGTACCTTCTGCCTCTGTGTTTTGTGACTGGAATGCAACCATTACTGGTAAAAATACACCGGGGAATTCCAAGGTGCAAAGGGCTCTCACATATTTTCCAGATTAGTAGCACTTTTCTGCTCAGCCCTATTAGCATCCACCCAGCAGTGGTGGCATCCACCCTGGCAGTGTGAGCCAGGCAAGTGACTGTGGGTGGGATCCAGCTGGTAGAGTGTAAGTACCTGTGCTCTGGCAGAGAGAAAGGTAGCTCTGAGAGCCACTAAATGCACCTCTTGCTCTCCACTGATGAGATAAAGAAATTAAGTTACTTACATTAGGATGATGCATGCATTAAGAACTTACTACTAGATTCACACACATTCCTCAGAGTCATAACACTTCCATAGTGCTCCAAAAAAAAGGCAATTATCTCACTGAGGAAGCCACACTACCTTCTCACACTCTCCTCAAACCTTCGTGGAGTTTATCTAGGGGGCTTTTAAGCTTGGTTGAGTTAGGGTAACCCATGTCCTGTGTACCATCTAGCTGTTGGACTAGACAGCTTTGCTCCTTCTCAGTTTGTCCTGTATACGGAAAGTGAGGCAACAGGTTCATGTTTAGCTTTCCTCTTCTCATCCCTTAAGACAGATATTATGAACACTTCAATCAGAAGTTGCTTCCGCTGAGAGCTATTTGATGTTTCCTTAGAAAACTAATGAGATTGTACAAATGTGGTCATGATGTTATTAATTTCACTTGATGGTTGTATATAACTTATTGGAAGCAAGTTAACAGTCTCAGTCCAGAGCTGAATAATTAGTATTGACTAAATTTCAGATAGGAAGAAGAAAGAAAGAAAAAGAAAAAAAATTTAAAAAATCACTGAGCAAAAGAACAGACTGGCGTTACTCATGTTCGTAGCACTATAATTTCACACAGAGCAACAAGTGACAATTTGTGCTGCAGGAATTAGGGCAGTACTATGAATAAATTGAGAATCCTTGTCTCTCTGCTGCGTCACACCCCTCCCACCTTTCCAGAGATCCTGTTAAATTAAGGCTAGTGGATCAGAGGGAGTGAACTCATAAAAAGGTTATCATCACATCACAGGCTTTCCTTCAGGGCTCAGAGTTGGTATTGCATGAGATCATGTATGAATAAAAACAAACTACCTAAAAGTCTTGCCAGCTGCTTCTCCCCTCCCCCCAGTTACTTCAGACAAACTCATTTCCTTTTAATTACGCAGCTAAGCACATGTAGAAATACAGCTTATTCTCCATGTAAATACGCATCCAAAGTTCAGTCCCAATTAGGCCACAGGACAAAAAAAAACAGGCTGTAGGATTTGCTACTGATGGGTCACAAACTTCAAATCTACTGGTGAAACTTTGGAATTTTTTTTTACTTATGTGGGCTCAGGTAGGAACTCAAACAACTCCTCCTCAAGTTGTTGCATGAATGTTTTGTGGTACAGCCTGTTGCAGCCAGTGGGATGGGAGCTGTTTGCTTTGGCATGACTACAAGATGACTGGCACGATGGACAGGCAAGGCTGTTGGCAATTTGTCTTAGTAAGTAAAGACACAACCTGAATTAATAGCATTATATCTAACTAGAGGTCAGTGCAGATTAAAGTGTGAGCCAATACATTTCAGAATCAATTTAAATACTTGTTAACTCCCATGTCATACAGGGAAGTATTATATGCCTCCATGGAGAGACAGAGGAAAGAATTAATTCAGAGCAAGCTAGGGATAGAACTAGGGTCAAATCTTCCAAGTTTTTAAGGTATTAAACAAGAGACAGGATCATCTGGCATTCCACTTGAGGCTAAGCCTGCTCTGGTGGATGCCATCTGACTTGGTGGCTGTCTGGCTGGCTGCTCCAGAAAGCAGCAGTCCTACATCTCCTTTGCATCAACACTGGTGCTTATCTGGTCTTACTGGGAGCTGGCCCAGGCACCATGAGTCAGTGTTCACCTGTGCTGGCCTGTGGGAAGTAATGGCAAGGTATAAGAAATGGGACTGCCCTGTTCAGCAGCAGGTAGCCATTACAGCGGCTTAAATGCAGTGCAAGAACTTATCCAGAGTAAAATGGCGGGTCCCTACCTCACAGGTATGTTGTAAAGGGGAACACAAAGTTCTCTGAGTCCACAGTGAAGGCAGACTTTCTCTACTAATTCAAAAGGATCCTTTCTCCACTGAGAAAGCTGAAGAAAAGTATAGAATCATAGAATGGTTTGGGTTGGAAGGGACTTCCATCAACTTCCAACGCCCCTGCCGTGGGCAGAGACACCTCCCACTAGACCAGGTTGCTCAAAGAAAAAAAACAGCAAAGAAACTCAACTATTTACATTTTGGATTCAAATAATTGTCATTCAGGGTCCTTTGTAAATACATGTATCAAGCAGAAGACGTAGAAGAATCTCTTCTGTTTTTCCAGGGCATTTCCGCTTGCAGAGTCACTCACACAGCAAGGGAGAGGCAGCATTTGGAGGTAAATAAAGCATTTTTCAACAAAATCAGTTAGCTTCTTCATGAGCAGGCTGGCTTATGAGATGATGCTCAGATACTCAAGGAAAGGACTCCTACTGTTACAGAAGTTAAGCAGTATATACCTCCTACAAGATTCCTTGAAAAGGATGTCTGGATACATCTGAAAGGAAATTTTTCCCTCTCCACCATGAGGACACCAAAACAGAGCCTAAAACATCACTTGCTGCAAGCTATAAAAGTTTGTTTCTTGACATTTTCAGTGGTTCAAAGCCCTGATTTGACTTCACCACCAGTCCTTGGTAGGGAAGTGCCTCCACTCACTGTGCCATACAATAGGCGCTTTGAGTAAATTCTGGAGGGTGGGACAGGAAAGTCAGCAGAAAGTGATACGACAGTGTTTGCTCATAAACTGAAATTACTGAGATTACTATCACTAGAGCAGATGATGAAGAACTACTTGAAAGCCTAACGAATTGAACAGCATAAGATTAAGTTTGCTGTAGATAAGAACATGAAGAGGTGCTTTCAGAAGAGCAATTTAAAATTACTCATACATGTTGATTTCTAAACTGGTTGTAGTTTCTTAGAAAAAGTTTAAGCATGATCCTCAGCAATTTACCAAAGACATTTGCTCAATGTGCAGAAATGCAAACAAGATACTGGTCTGTACTGAGAAGTGGATGACAATATGGTAAAATATTACAAAGCCAATACACATATATGTTTTCCATGAGTATATGACCTCACCTGTCCTCCAGAATTCAGTTTCGGAAAAAAAACCCTGTTTACTCCTGAAAATACAGTTGAAGGAAATGAACTGAAAAGAACTCAAGAAAGAGAGTAGGAGATTAGAGAAGAAGTAGTTGTTAAAAACACAGAATGGCAAATTAGACTTAACTCTGTGTTAGTAGCAGAGTATGGGAACATCAGGAAAGGGATACTGGTGAAGCATCTCCTTTTATCCTCTCCAGTCATATTCCATTTCCCATTGTGGGATCTGTGAGGTAACCTAGGACCCTATGCAGTATTTTATAAGAGAAGGGATGGAAGAGTCTATAGTCCCAAACAGAGCTTTGTTTATTCTCTTGCAACTTTTTTTGCAAGCATGCACCATAGTTTGGGGTGTAGAAGTTTACCATACTGCAGCTGCCACTACTGTAGAGCTCAGCTCTTCGTACAGGTCATCCTTTAGAGACCATTAGATTAGGCTAACTGGCTATTCTGTCCAAAAAGCCAGTCTTTTGTCTTTTACAGCAACATGATTTATTTTTCTGCATTGTATGTGCTTTTGTTGCTTCTTCAGCCTATTTTATATTCATATTTCAAGGGTGGACTTCCCTGCAGGGACTTATGCCAGAGTTTACAGTAACAAACACATGTAGTTTCTCAAGGAGCTCAAGTTTATCTGTTGTGGAAAGTAGGAGGAAAGGCATCCAACTTCAGGGGTAAAGAATTTCAAAGGTTTTCCTTCCTTGGAATACCTTTCATAGAAATCTCTTGGAGACAATCCACCAAACACAAATATTCCTGGGCCACAGGCTGAAAATCGTTGTGATAGAGTTAAAAGGAAGTTGAATAACAAAGAAGAGTGCAATTGAACCCAATTACCCATTCTCATAACAAGGGGAGAAAGAGGGGGAAGAGAGACAGCACAACATTTTAAACCGAACATTTAAATGCTCAATAAGCCTTTTATTGCAACATATAATTAACCGCTGAACATATTCCCACAGGATATTGTTGTACTATGTAGTTTAGTGAATACGTCTGTAGGTATTCCACATTTTTAATATACTCAAGGTAAACACTATTTTATGGCTTCTAGCATGACAATAACCAGCTTATACTTGTGTTGTAAATGCCATTGTATATCTCCCACCCAACACAGACACTGTGCAACTGGTTTCAGTGTGTAAGTTCTGCATTGGAGCATTTCACATTAACCGCTGTCAAATACATGGTTTTGGGCTAAGGAAAGCGTTGCCAGTGTGGCAACTTGCACCTCCCTAAGATCAGCTGAGCTCGAATAATCCCCTCCCTCCTTCCCTTCTGATTTCACTTACTCAGGAGGGTGCCTATGGCCAGTTCATAGGAAAGCCAAAAACTATTCCCAAACTGTTCAGATTTTGAACCTGTCTCTTTGAAAAAAGAAATCTATATCAATGAAGGGCTGTTATTAGCTGAGTGGTAATAACAGGTGGGAAGGGAACAAGAACTGTTTCTTTCCTATCTTTCATTTAAATGATTCTATTTTTAAAGAGACCAGCCAGCTCTGCTTGTCATTTTTTAGCCATAAAGGGAGTTGGTTCAAGGTCTGTCAGCACGACAGGTCTTGCCTCCATTTAGCCTGGAGATATTACCTTTCAAGTATTCTTTTAATAGAGAACAAGTATTTTGAAGTTCAGAAGTATGTGTGCTCTTTAAACTCTTTTTTTTCTGATTACTAATAGCTGCCTTGTTAGTGGGGAGGGTTGTTACACAGCGTTCAGCACCCTGTTTCACCCTCCTGATCCCCAACGTGCAAAGACAGGGGCCAGTCTGACTGCTGCATACGGGAAGAGGAGTATTTCAATTTATATAGTGCCTCAATAAAACCAAACCAATCAACCAACGAGCCAAACAATAAAAGAAAAACAGGTCCCACACATACCTGTGCACACATACACAACTACAGCAGCTTATTTCACACCAGGAAAAAGCCAGAGAAGGCCAGCTTAATATTGGCTGATTTAAAATTGTAAGAGGTTCTCCATTATTCAGGCTCTCAGGAAAGGCAATCACCAGCACTTAGCAAGCACCTTGCCTTTCTCCACACATCCCAAATCACCCTAGGGTACAATATCGTGCAATTCAAAATGTACACATGGGTTCTGCACCGTCTCCAGAGGCACCTAGCACAGGCTATGGCCAAAAAGAAGGTATCAGACTGCAGCATTGGTACCAGCTATAAAGCTATTCCAATATTTCAACACTTACAAAGTGTTTTAAACCAAAACAGCAAAAGAAAAAAAGGAAACTCACCATTCTGGAAACTAAGAGTTTTCTCCTAGATCCGAATTATGTTGTTGCTCAAGACATCAGAGCTGTTGAAGGAGCACTTATTCTTACTCCAGCTTTGAAAAAATCTCCAGCGTGCTCGGGTAGGTGCTAGGAGCACACCTGGCAAGAAGACTCCCTCGTAGGGGTGCTGAGCAACGCCTGCTGGAATGTGCAGTCCAGCAGGTACCTCACACTGCTTGTTCAGGCAGAGAGGAGGGAGCTTTCGGAACTACATTACCCATAATTGCCTTCAGCTGGTTGATGATTACACCTGAAACCAAGAGAGGTGGTGTGGGAGTTTCACCTTAGGGAGGAGAGCACAGGGAAGAAGAAGGAAGGGTGTGCTCCTTGTGTGCTTCTGGAAGAGAGTTGGGGTTTTCTGTTTTTGCGCGCCATGTTGCAAATATAACGAACTTGCTTAGGAGGGGGACAAGGGGTGACCTTCTGATAAAGGTCAAGGTTAGAAATAATTAGATTTACAGGCAATGAATACAGTCACTGAAATCGCATGGACCCGCACGACCGGTTTGGGCATCTCTGTGCATGTGAGACAATCAGACAACTGGGTATGAGGAAGCAAGTGAAGGAGGGGTGGCAACAGCCTGAGAAGACATCTACAGAGGAGGGAAAGCCTAGACGTTCGGGGGGCGGGGGGGGAAGAGTTCCTCTTTGGCTCCATAAGCTTGAGGTAATAGCAAGTTTTCCCAGACATTGTATTGCCAGTGCTTTCCTCAGTGATTTCAGCATTTTGCAGGGTAAAGTTGTTAAAGAGTAGAAGGAGAAAGATTATAGCCACAGAGAGATAAGATAAATGATCTTTACACCAGGAATGTCACAGGGAGTCAGAGAAGAGGTGATTTGCCTGTCCTGTTGTTATTTGCTACCCTTTTTTTTTTGTGGCACTTAGGACTCACAGCTGAAACTCATCTTTGATGAAAAGAGGCTTCACAGGCTTTTTAATCCTGTCTTTAAAAAAACGAAGTATAAATCAAACAGGATAAAAGAATTGAAGAGAGGCAAAATCCAGCTTCTCTGGGGGGAAGATAGTGTCAGTATTGTGGGTGATTTCCACCAAATAAGCTACTTGCCAAAATTAGTGGTTTTGTTCAACCAGGGCTGGTGGTAGCACAACAGGGTGAAATTCAGCAAATCACCTGGAAAAAAAATGAAGTTGAAATGGTGCCATCACCATTTCAATGGTAAATCAATTGCAGCACAATTCAACTCCTTCAGAGAAATCAACACCCCACCCTTTCCCACCTGATTTTATGGGATCTTGGGATGGGAATTCTCTTCTGTTTTGTAAGTAAGGTATTGATGGTGACAAAGGAGATGCCCATCTCCAAATGTTTTAACCAACTAGGTACATTGTTGAGAGAGCTCTGCCCTGCAGTCAGAAGCAGAAGTGTAGAGTAATGCAGCAGAATTATTAACTTTGTACTAAAACTAGCTATTACAGAAAAATTTAGTAATTTCTACTCCCACTGCTTCTCTAAAAGTGTAGTTTAGAAATTCAAGATCTGGAAATAGAATATGTAGGGCAGATAAAGCCCTGTCAGACACTAAGAAGAAAACAGAAACATTTCTGGAGACGCTTAGTGGCTTACTCAGAGCTAGTAAGAAAGCAAGTATTTAATTTTTGTTAAATATTTCATTTTCTGGGTTTTTTTGAGGTAGGTACAGTCTATCATGTGTCTCTAATATTAATGACAATGACACCCAAACTACTCGTAACTCACTGTTACGCTAATAAAATTTAATAATAAACAAAGATCTTGGTACCTTAAACTCTAAATTTCAACCCCTTTCCTGTCATCCCAATCTACTCCTTAAAATTTCCTTTTAGATAAGATATTTTTCCCCAGGATTCATTTCTCTGAATGTACCATTAGCTCATAAAACAAGTGTTGGTTCCCAGTAGAAATATAGTTCAGAGCCAGATGTTTCTGACCATCCGTTCTTTTGATTCAAAGAATAATTTAAAAAATATTAGTGGCATTTTACCTTAAACAGAAAATCTCTGGAGCACCTTTCCTGAGAAGACTGAGAGAGTTGGGATTGTTCAGCCTGGAGAAGAGAAGGCACCAGGGAGCCCTTATAGCAGCCTTCCAGTTTTTAAAGGCAGACTACAGGAGAAGTGGGGAGGGACTCTTTATCAGGGAATGTAGTGATAAGACAAGAAGTAATGACTTTAAACTAAAAGAGGGAAGATTTAAACTAAATATAAGGAAGAAATTATTTACCCTTGAGGGTGGTGAAACCCAAGGGTGGTGAAACAGTGGAACAGATTGCTGAGAGAGGTGGTAGATGTCCCATCCCTGGAAACATTCAAGGTCAGGCTGGACGGGGCTCTGAGCAACCTGATCAAGTTGAAGATGTCCCTGCTCACTGCAGGGGAGGTTGGACTACCTCACTATTAAAGGTCCCTTCCAACCCAAAATATTCTATGGTTCTATGATTAGGTTGATGACATCAACCTAATCAAACCTAACCAAGATGTTAGGTTTTAACATCTCTTTTTATAGGGATGAATTAAAACTCAGTCAATATCTAATATGCTTCCTAACTGTTTCTCAGCAAGAAAATCAGTACAGAGGATATTTGTACCCATAGCTTTGTGGGAGGGTGGGAGCCTGCTGACCCAAAAGTGTCTACATGATTTCAGTTCATCTCTGGGCCTCAGAAAAGGGCTCAAGTATTAACATAGTCTGTCTGGGTTTTCTGTTCAAGGGTTCAAGAACGTTCAAGAACGAACCCATTGTTCGTTCCACATTTTGATTTAACTCTGCAACTTCTTATTGCATAACGGATATAACCTTGAAGGCATCTCAAGTAGGACTTTAAAAGACAGCAATGCATACCCTGCTACCTCCCCAAAACCAGATCTGACCAGACAGCTTCCATTTCCAGACTCAGCTGAAACCCATGCTCCGCAGCAACTTTTCTTTGAACATCATATGACACTGTGGTTTTCTGCAGTTTGACTCATTTTTAGGGCAAAGTCAAGCAGAAAGCAGATTTAGACTGTTAGGTCTTAGGAACGGTAATTATCATGTGGATAGTTAATAAGCAAATTCATGTGTTTAATTAACTGCACTGTTTGGGTACAGGGGAAATCCACATGCTGTACACACAGACAAAAGCAATAGCAGATGCTCACAGGCTCATTTGGCAATATGTTTTCCACATTTTTTTCTTTGTTAAACTCAACCCATTTCTCAGATATATTCCTGTCATTTAAATCAATGGAATTTGGGAAGGAAATTTGGGGGACAGAAGCGGGACCTATGAGGTTCATTTTGAGATGGGAAGGTTGGAAGCTGAGAAGACACGTATGTAGGAAGCCCTGGATGAAAGCTGGACGTGATGGGTCAGTCCGTGTGAGCGCAGTGACTGGTGTAGCTAGAGCAGGCGAGCTGGGCGACAAGGGCTGCTGACCCCAGGGCACAAGCAACATCACGGGATACTTACCTCACTTTGGGAGTGGGTGAATGCCGCCAAGCCACATCCTTTGGCTTTTGCAACCTTACTGGTAGCGGTGGCAGGATCCTGGAAAGCTTGGGAGTGTAAACAGTCACAGTCTGGCTTGACATAACATAACATATATGGGAAGTGGCGGCCAAGACCTCACTTTTCATTTGATTACAGTATATGCTTTCCACTTCACTGATTTTTTCCTTTTTGTTTGTTTATTTAAATAACTGCATATTTTGTTGGTTAAAACTAGCAATGATTGCTCGGGCTTGCTTTGGTTCTATCTGTAAACATATTTTATTTGCCTGTAACAGATTGAGCCGTTGGGGCAGAAAGTAGTATATCTTTTTGGTCCTGATCTCATTTTTGTTACAGTTTTCATCAGAAAAATGATAAAACACCAGGGCTCCATTGTCCTCATCCCATTTGTTTCGGTCATTACTAAAGCTCATGAGTTAACAAATATGAACCAGGCCACCAAACCATTAGAAGAGGGGTACCATAAACCCCGGGCTATGTGACAGTTACCTGTACAATGATTTCCAATGAAAATTAGCTGTGGCCACTACACCATGATTTATGCCTGCGTGTGTGAGAGGAAACAAAGGTACAATCTCAGGCCATTCTGGATATAAAGAAGCCACTCAGGCATGGTCAAACATTTTTACACTCTTTCCTCTCGTTCCTTTCCACCAATGGAAGAAAAATTTCCATGGCAGACAATATTCTGGCCAAAGATGTTTACACATGAGGTAGGAGCTTGAGTATATCTCCCAACGAAATAACATTTAATAACTAAGAGAGGTGTGGCAGTGAAAACTGGGTTTCTGCCAGGTCTATGCTAGAAAATGTTTAATCGTACAGTTATGCTGTCAGAAGTGGTGTTGACTGTTTTTACTGGTTCTAGAACCTTAAGTATAATATATACCAGCAAAGGCACTTCTTCTGCCAGTTCTGTGTCCACATTAGGGCTGTTGCCAGTATCAAACATCGCCAAAAATCACATTCCTAAGAGACATTACTTATACTAACAAAAGTTTCTAATACAAAGCAGGCTTTACAAACACTAATGAATACTCCACCCAGGCAGGCAAAACCACCTTTCCTGATAAATAGTCAACCAAAGCAATCAGAAAGTTCTACCTGGTTTCTGAAGGGCATAATACAGTTCTGGGCAATGTTAAACATCAGAAAAACAGCTCTCAAAGCATGTTGTATCCTCAGTGGGCTGCCTTTTAGACTTTAGACAAACTGAAGACTTGGTTTAAAAAAAAAAAAAATCTGTGGCATTGCATTTTAATGAACGCATAAAACTTGTGGCAACAGTACCACGGTATGGGAAACTACAGCCAAAGTCTGTGGCAAAAATATGTACTGAAACTGCTGAAGACAATAGACCAAACTGAAGCAACACTGGGGAGCATGGAATTTAGTAACCAAAATGTTATATTGAGCAGCAGAGGCTTCACCTGTATTTACTATATCTACTTGTGCTCTGAAAAAATATAAATAATTGGAATTGGAATCAGCTCTATGATGAGCTAGACTAAGAACTGGAATCTGTTTGGTTTTTTGATTTACTTGTTTTTTTAAAAGGAAAAAAAAAACACCCAGAAAGTCCCAGTGAAAGTATAGATGTTCTTATTTGCATATATCATCAACTGCAGGAAAATTGTTGGTTTCCTCTAGTATTTATCTTAGTGACCATCTGAGTATGCCATGCCCTTATGCTGATTGAACATTAAACTATTTTTAAAAGAGATTTTTTTTTTCTAATGAAGAAAAAAACTTTAAAGAGGATCATTCAAATGAAACATTAATATAAATAGGTAGCTGGCAATTTGGACTGAGGAGTATCAGGGCAGGAACCCAAAAGGGTTCAGGGCAGAAGTCCCCAAAAGGGACTTGGAGGAAGAGCTCTGAAAACAGTAGAGAAAAATCTCTTTCTGTCTTGAAATAGCAAGTGGGCTGGAACTTGTGCTCTAGGGAACGACCCACAAGATGTTTTTTGTACCATGAAAATATTTACATTTCCTCTCCGTAACTAAGGCTGTTTAGCTTGGTTAGTTGCTAGATGACTTTATGCAAAGTGTCTTCATTAAACAAACAATTTCTTTTTGTGTTTACACCATTTTCACTCTGTTGCTAGTAAACCTCTCTCTCCCACAGCAGAATCTGCTACGCTCTACAGGGAAGGTACACTTACTCCATTCCCACAGAGAAAGAGCACCAGGTGACCTCGAAAGAAGGAAAACAGATTTGGCTTTGGCATGCAAACCTACCACCCTCATCAATAAGAGACAGGCAAAGATCCCCGTGGCCCAAGCAGTGTTTTGCAGAGCCCCATCCTGGAGAAATGCTCACAGTGATGCCTCCAGATTTGAGGCAGAAGCAGCAGTAGACAACAGGGCCATATAGCACTTATTCCTCCAGCATTAGACTGGGCAAAAGAATAACATCTTTCAGGTTAGGACAACTCTATATTTGCCCCAGTTCCTCATTAAATCTTGCGGACTCATTAGCACGGATTTCTTCACTTATATTTCATGGCACAGAGGAAGACGTTCCATGTGACAGTAAGAAAAAAAGTCTGCAGGTTGGAGTGGAGTGACAAGGCAAAAGAACATGATGCAGGCCAAAAAGTTCAAGTCTTAAAGAGTAATGAGCAGCAGGACAAGAAAAATACTGTCCCATCTCAGATTTTCATATATTGTGCTTTCAGAAATGATTAGCACACTGTACTCAGCTACACCTGGGTAGAAAATAGCTGATTGCTAGAGATGAAATGCATAAGATTTTTTTAAGTGTTGTTTTTTAGCTTGATTTCCTCAGGAAACAAGGTCTATAAATGCTGTGTTTGTCTATGACAACGACTGATCCTACTCACGACTATTTTGTGAATCCATTAGCCTACTCAGATCAATGAAGAGACAGAAATCTCTGATTTGGTACAATGCTGCAAGTTTCATGAAAAATCTCATCCAGGAAAAAGAGAAAGCTAAAAATCTCTGTGGAGGAAAGGTTACTATATTATTATACCTCAGAGAATCACACAGAAGACAAAAAATGAAAGTGGGACTACTATGAAAGCACAAAATCCAGAGATGTTTTCCTTTTTCAACAGTTAAAAATCCAGTTCAAAACACAAATTCATGAGAAATTCAGCTCCAGGAGCTTCTCTTGCCCATAGGAATACACTTTTATTTTTATTTTGGCTAGTTAATGTCCATACAGGAAAAAAGAAGGCATTTATGTGCATATATACAACACAGACATAAAAGGATCAGGATCTAATCTCACTGTAGATCCCAGACAGCTCTGCTGAATTTAGTAGGTGGCTAGCCTTGACCATATAGCTTGTCAACATGGACCAGTTTTTCAGCATGAGTACGTTAAGAACTTGAAAATCTGGCCACGGGTGCCTCACTGGGAGTCAGGAGATACCAGATGCTTTTGAAAGTCAAGCCTTTGTTTAGGTGCCTATATGGAAATCAGGTGCTTCTGAAAATCAGATTTGAGCTGCCAGGATAAGACCTGAAAAATGTATTCAAGAACCATTACAAACTTAAAACTCACTGTCTCCATGTTAGACAGGTGTTGAACACTGGCATAAATCATAGGAGCTACATGTTCTCTATGCCATTGAAAGCTGAAACTAAGTATTTATTAGCTGTGGTTTCTTCCTTTTACTTTAGATTGATAAACGTGCAACTTTGGAAGGGCTCAAACACATTAAATCTTTTCTGTTATACTTTTTTAGCAACTTGAATAATTATTCGCTAAGTATCTGTTACAACATAATTATAACTTTTTACCTATACCAACTGTTCATCTCTTTAACACAGAGTATAGCTCCACTAATATAGGAGCTAATAAACTCTGAAAACCTAGGGCCACAAATTCAGTGTTTTCTTCATTGTAAAGTGAGAGGTTGTTTTGGCTTTTTTCTTCCAGGTGAGAACATTTCCTCAGTCTAGTAGAAAACATATATCCTATTTTAAGTTTAGCCTGTATTTAATGATAAACCCAAATGCAACTTATTGGCTGAACTGTGTTCTAAGTAGTTAAATTGCAAGTCAGCAATGAAACTGTGGATGGAGCTAAAGGCTGATTTCTAGGCCCTTCCCGAAATCACCTGGCATCTTAATCACAGCACGTTGTTGCTCCCTGTGACATTTCCTTGAAATATGACCTATTACCATATGACTTTGTATTTCCACAATAACTGAAGCAATAGTCTAGGTCTACTACATTTTTGACCTGTCATACCCAGTACGTCACGTCTAATACCTTAAGTACTCATTAGTCACATACTAAGTGGTATATCAGATAAAGAAGTGTAAAGATTTCCTTTCAAATGTTGCGTACAGCTAAAAATTGGAGTCAGGGTTTAGACAATGCCTGTAGCTTTAAGAACATATTATCTGTAAAACCACCGCGGAACTGTATAGGACCTGGATTGATCAGGCTTTACGCATCAATTACTTACACATAATTTTTGTAAAGTAATAATGTACAGGCTTGGGTTGCATTTTTTTATCAATTTTCCTTAGATAATTTGATCATATTTATTTTTATAGTGACTTGAATCAGCTAAGTTCTACTGAGCCTTTGTCACAGATTTGACATCCAGAACTGTGGATCTGAGCTCTCACTTTCTGTGTACTCATTACCTGGAAAAAGACAATCCGTTTCTCACCATCAGGTACATCAAGCAAGGGAAAAGTCTTCTAACAATGCAAAGAAAAAAACCCATACCACGGATAAAGAAACTGTTCAGCTGTAAAATCACCCAGGTGTTCAATTAGGTTTCTGAGTCAGCAAAACATCAGTTAATCTTGTTGTTGTTGTTGTTGATGTAATTCAGATGCATATTTAACTGTGTATTTTGGTGTTTTGCTCTTTAGGAGCAGTATTATCCTACTTACATTGCATATGTATATGTTTTTTTCTGAGCTGGAATCTAAGCTCTGGAGAACATATCTCTCAGCTCCACAAGCAACTGATACTAACCAGACACCGTCACCATCCTGGTAATACCTTCTCACCTTTCATTAACCAAAATGTAATTTTCCAAAAGCTCTACAAACATCCACCTGATCTGCAAAACACTATTTCTGGAACAGAAATTGTTTTCCTATAACAATAAAATTCTGGTGTGCTATGAACACTTCCTCCTACTGCAGAGCGACCCCACTCCTCTCAGAAAAAGGCCTGGCATTATCATCCTTCCAAGGGAAAAAACAGGACCTGGCTTTAATTACCAAGTGACCTCACATGGCTAAGCTGAAGCACACATAGTGTGCTCAAGTTTGGGCACAAACTTGAGTATAAGAAGTTCCACCTAAACTCCTAATGAGGAGGAACTTCTTTACTATGAGAGTGGTAGAGCACTGGAACAGACTGCCCAGAGAGGTGGTGGAATCTCCTTCTCTGGAGACATTCAAAACCCACCTGGACAAGTTCCTGTGCAACGTGCTCTAGGTAGACCTGCTCCAGTGTGGGGGTTGGACTAGATGATCTCCAGAGGTCCCTTCCAACCCCATCTGATTCTATGATTCTATAAAGGGCCAGACACTTTCCTGGCCAGTGTTTAAGGTTGCCTACCGAAAGGGAAGATCACTTCTGGCTGCCTTAGGAGCAATAGGGCTGGAACCCAAGAGCATTCCAGCCAAAAAACCACTCCCAGACCTGGCCAGCTCCGGGGAATAGCTGCTGTCACCTCTGGGCCCGTGGTACTTAAAGGAGATCTTCTAATTTGGTAATACCGCCAATTGCCTCTGATTACCATAATGACTGTAATTAATGCCTACGCTACCAGAGCAGTGTGTGCTTGTACAGCAGCCCTCCACCCACCGCCGGCACCCCCGGCCATTCCCCACAGCTTACGAGGCAGCAGCAGCTGAGCACTCCCTGCCTGTCCCGACACTTTTTACACCGTGGCTGCTAATATGGGAAAGATAGTAAAGCAGGAAGACAATATTCCAAACTCATCTTCTGCTAATTTCACGTTTCTCTTTGTTTTAAGTTTTCTTTTTTAAGGCTTTCAAGTGTCCCGACTAAAAATGATTTGCCAGCTTAGAGAAAACCTGCAAGGGGTAAGAAATAGTATGATTGCAGTTATAAAAAGAAAAAAAAAAAGAAATAATGCTAGTTCTTCAGCTGCTATTAATCAGAACAACTCTGCTGAAGTGAAGGGTGTAATTGCAGTTTACATCTTCTGAGGATCTCATTCCTATGTTTACCACCAAAGCTGTTAAACGTGGAACATCGCTCCAGCACACGAGGTCCCTCCTGTTAACTGAAAGCTGTGGAAATAGTAGCATATTTGTTTTCGAAGGATTTATGGGACTCGTTCTGAAGACACTGAATATTTTCAGTGCTGACTGGCTCAAGGGAGTGCTCACTCAGAAATCTTGCAAGGTTCATTCCTGTTGTCTTCATTTTGAATGTAATGATTTATCTTTGTTGACACCTTCAGGAGCGAGATAAGATCAAATAATGAACTGCTTTAAACTTCTTTAAATGACATGGGTGGTTTCAGGAAATATTTTCCAGCAAAATAATGCAACCTGCGCTTAACCTGGCCTCTTCCAGATTCTCTTTGGCTTTTAAAACAAGTGCAGTGAGGAAGCTGTGATTATTGAGGGGTGGTGAAACTGCAGTTCTGCGCCAAAGCTGACTGTGGTGTTAACAGCTGCGACTTCGCTGACTTCAGACAACTTTGAGTTTAGACCAGCAGTGTCACTGCCCCATGGGTGGAAGTTCAAGTAGGAACTGCAAATAAAAAGGGCTGTAAAGCCATCTTGAAATGTAAGGAAACAAAACAGCTGCATTTCAGTAAACCGGCACAAAAAAGTTGGTTGGTTTATGAAGTAGGATGATTTTGAATAACAGTTAGAATCGCAGAGGACACATGAGGATTCCTTTTGTATGCATTTCTTGCCGAAGGCCAAGTTCAAAAAATACATAAATTGGACAGTCATTCTGGCCCAATTCAGTAAAACTTCTAGACTATAGTAATGCAAATGCAAAGATACATAAGAAGTGCTCATAAATACTCGTCCATATAAAAACCTGTATTTTTGCTTTCATATTATTAGTTACTCTTTTCACTGGCTTTGTTCACTGGCATGTCGGACTTCATTACTAAAAAAGAAATACTTTTTGGAATAGGAGCTAATTATCTTACTTTATTAATAGTGGAAAAATGTAGTCATAGTAAAATACTACTCATTAAAACATTAATCTTTTAAATATGAGGGAAAAGAACTTAATGAATCTGAAAAACGTCCAGAGAGTGATCTTCTCAATGAGGATCTGAATGCTTCAGCAACATCTGAACTGAATGCTTCAGCAACATCTGCAAGCTGTAAGTCATCATCTTTTTTCCCCTCATAAACATGTAAAATCATATACAAGTTCAGTCATGATTGTTAAATTGTGGATCAAAGCCACAGTTCGTTATGATGAAGGGAGTACTTAAATACGCCCACAAAGAGCATTCATTAGCAGTGCCACCAGGCCTGTTGTTGCTGCTTTTGACAACAGACAGTATTGGCGTCTGGTTGAACAAATATACTTACTTCTGATCTGACTTTAACAGCCTTGTCAGCTGACACGGTCTCACAACAGATGTGACCTGTCAGGTCTCACACACGCTTCTGCATGTGGCTGCCTTCTCCTGCTCCTCTGTAGCTTGGTCCACATCTCCAGCCCACCAGTGCCTTTGCTCTGGTTCCTTTACTGCTGTGTATTTGCTGATCAAATTATTTGAATGCACCTGGAGCACTCATTACAGAGCAGGGGAGTGTGCTGGGAGAGTGCTAAAGATGACGAGAAGATAAGTGGTAGCTAACAGTTGCCCCACATAGAAGGACTTCTTCCAGGACTCATTTCTCTAGTTAAAATAGTGCTACTTCCATGCCAGCCCCTTCGACTTAGGTCTAAACCTCATAGCCCCCTTTCCATCATCCTGAATCTTCCTTATGCCTTGAAGCAGACAAATCTTGAAATGAAACATACTAATAAAGTTGGAAGATCAGTCAATCATAGCTCCAATTAGAGCCATTCATCCAAAGCGTGTCTGCATCCATGTTTCTATTAAGGTTGACATCATTATGAATTTCCAGATCTTATATAATTGGCGCCCCTTCTGTTCAAAGTTTGATTGAGTACTGGGCATTGGGAAATGTATTTATGAGCCAAAGAAAAAGTCACAAAATACTGTGATGAATTTGAGTGTCTCTTTTTATTTGTCAGCAACACTTTCTTTGGATCTTTCCTCTTCCTTGGAATCTGAGGCGCCTCCAAGAATTTCTAATTTCACATCTTTTTGGTGGATTTGTCCTAGAATATAATCCTTGGCAAATCATTCCTGCCAAAATGTCTGTGGCAGTTCAGAAATTACAACTTTCACAGATTTTTATTCTTGCTTCTCTGCCAAAGATTCTGTAGCTAGAGCTCTTCTAGCGTAACATATCAGGTGAGTGCTCTTCATGGCGTACATAATCTGAAACTGCACCATGTAGAACCTCCTACTGCAGCCCCGTTCTGCCATTTGAATTAGAAGGTGCTAATCTTTGCTTGATATCTTATTTCTAGATTTCGGAAATGTGAGTGGAGAGAAATAGGACTTTCCTTAATTTGCTGAAACTTGTGCTGGAAAGAAGGTCTACCCTCTTCGGAATTTTTCCATGTAACTAGTGTGAAAGAGGGTGATTTTTAAAACTCATGATACTTTGCAATCAGTTCAAATAATCATTTAAAATTCTTTCTTTGCATGTCTCCCAATTTTCCTATTGCGACATGTTCTAGTCGGTTCAGAAATTAAAACCAGTGCTCCTCCACATGCGTGCTACCCATTTGGTCAAATTCCTTATGAGGTCATCATGACACTTCTTGATTTGGCCTGAAAAATAACATTTCATTTGTGTCATTCAAATTACATTTGATCTTTTGGTAAACAAGTATAAGGTATCACACACAATAGGAGGATTTTTACAGCCTGAAGCCATGCCAAATTCCAAGCATGGGCATTGTAATGAGCAAACAGAGCTGTAGCCAACTCTGTATTGCTACATACAGTACTAGGCTTTCCATAGTATTTGAATCCTTGCAGAAGTTTCCATGACAGTTGTTGAGCCTCAGGACTGAATAAAACATTGTAACTTTACCATCTCAACTACTTCTCCACAATGAGTAATCTTGTGGACTCTATACGAACCTTCTGTCAGTGTCCACGTTTGCTGGAATAAAGTCGGTTACTTTTTCTTGCAAGTTGGCCGTTTCATCAACCACAATTGGATACTGTTTACAAGAAACCATTGCGAAAATAGCCCTCACAGACTGAACATCCATGATTTCTGTTATCTCATTTTGAGTAACTGGAATTGTGCATTTGTTTTGAACTTTTTCCAGTTGTTGTAAAGTACCGGGACCACATCTGCTTGCAAAAAATATTTGAATCAAGTTGCACTCGGCTTCTGAGGGGCAAGCATGTACAGTGATCTTGTGGTGAAAATGTTTGACTTGAAAGATGATGAAAACAACTTAGAATTTTGTTATCATTTGCCTTTTTCTTTCTTTCTTTCTCCTGTGAGTACTGAAAACCTACCAAGTCTTTGGCATTCTTTGTGGTTCCTTGAAGAATAAGAGCTTGGATGCCTCAAACTTCTGATGAGGGGACCCAGGCTAAGCAAATGCTTCTTCTGAGTAGTTTATCAGAAGTTTTTCACAATTAAAAACTGCATGACCACAGAAGTGGAATGCGTTGTCACAGACTTCAAAATAGAAAACCTGAAAATCTTCAAATTAGAGTGAGCAGAGCAAGGGTTTCATTTCCCAGAGTTACCCAGAAGGAAAGGCTTCAGTGGCCTCTAATGAAATGTTTCAACCGTTTTCCTGGCACTATTTGTTCATGATTCAGGTGCTGATAAGTGTAGGCCATTACTACACCAAGAAAAAAGTTCACTTTTTGTTAGAAATAAAACTCTGTTTTTCAATGAAAGTTTTAAGAATATATTTCATTTTAACTATATTTTATTTTATCTTGAGAAAAACATTACATTTTCTCATTATTTTGTTCAATCACTACTTATTACATTTCTTAAAATATATAGGACACCTGACATTAAAGTTTTCAGCTGAATTTGGGTTTACTTGTTAACTGTTCTTTATAAAGTAATTTGAATTACAACAGAATGATGCAGGGAAAGTTAGAAAATTAGGTTGATATTTGCCCACGGAGAAGTTTCCTTCTCCTGGTTCTGAGATAACTGGTTGTAACTGGTTTGTTAAAATAGAATTTTAGAGAAAGGAAAAATAAAAAAGGGAAAAAAGGTTAAAAACATGTCCTGCAAACATTTTTTTTCTAAAAAGGTCTTCATGAAAACAATACTCTCATTTTAAAATATTTCCAATAGCAAAAAGTAATTAAGCTGAGGTTTTGAGTAAAAATTGTTGATCTCTTCTTCTATTTAAGAATCACCCCAAAGTCACACATAGATTTTGCAAAAGACTGATGCAGATCTTTTAATCATAGTCTAACCTCACCACAAGATCCACCTTTACCTCAGTGCCTCATATGAAGTTCCCAAATGACATAGGCCAAACTTTGTATCAGCCTTGCTGTAATTGGCACTTGCCCTCACTTTGTATGGTTCTTTTGAAAAGCAGGAAACCAGGAAAAAAAAAGCTGTCTGGTAAAAGAAAAAAACCTAACTATTTATTTACTTTGGGAGATATCCTGCCAAATGCTTCAGGTTCATTTTCATGAGAAAGAGCAATATTACCAGAAGTGAAATGTCTTTGTGGCTCTAAACATCAGCAAAATACTGATGAATCAGAGACATCAGTATTTCAACAGAGTATTTTTTTATTTCTTTAACTGAATACTTTATTAGACATAAAGCACTATTTAACCAAATCAGAGGCTAAGAAAAGGATCTTCATTAAACAAAAAGAAATTAACTGTCCTTTCCTCATTCCATCACCAGGAACACAGTGGCTCTGAAAAGTAAAAAGCCAGGAGCCACATCTTGGGTTTTTTCGGTCTCTATAGAAAATATGGTTACATCCATGAAGTATGAAGGGTATATTTTTCTCCCTGTCCCTTTCCTTCCGCTTCTGATTTCTCTTTTAAGCTATCCTTTACTCAGTCAATGTTCACTGTGAAGACCAGCAGAAGCCCACTTATAAAAAATCAGAAAATTTATATTGTTCTGTCAGTTCAGGCATTAATAGAGGTTTAGGCTTTTATTTTAAGGATTTGGATGCTACTGCCATCTTTCTTAATAAAATAAATGGTCATTTCAGCATGCATAATGACTTTATATATACCTCGACAACTTTCTTAATATTCCAATCTGTTGTTGTTGTTGTTGTTGTTACATTTTCTATAAAGACCTCAACCCAATTAGTCATTGAATTCAGGGCAGTACGGATAATTTTTATTATTCATTTAACCTCTGGGGCATGCAAGTTTTTGATTACACATTTAATTTGAAATCTTTATATTTAATTAAAGTGCACATATAATGTCTTTCTGTTGTCAGATATTTAAACAAAAATGTTTACAATTCAATTTCTACAGTAACAGGCATTATTTTTTAAAAATGACTCTATTCTCTAACAGATGCCATATGGAAAGTTGAACAAAAAAATGTGATGAAGTGATTTTTATCCACACCAACTCACTTTCAGATGATCTGAATCAAGAGATTACTGAATGTGATCTGTATATAAACATTTAAAATCAGAGTTAACAGACATCTTGAAAACAAAAAATACCCTAACATCTTTTACAAATGTTTCCACTGACGAAACACCCATGAGTCATATTTTCAAGGCTTTTCAATAAAAAAGCTGCTATAATAGGGCTCTATTCCACACGCACACACAAAAACAGTTGGAAAGTCATACTAGTTTGATAGTGGAATAATTCTATTCCAGAACATGTTCTTTTGCCAGCTTTTTTTTTTTTTTCCTATGGAAACAGCAGATCTTTCCCCATGAAATACAAGGCTGGAAACACAGTGTACTCAATCACCAGAAAAGCATGTGCATTTTTATAGAGCCTCCTTGTAACAGGATAATACAATTAGAAATAAAAGCATATTTTGCTTTTATTTGTGTTTCAGTCAGCGAACTCACATTTTAAATAAAGAATTTATGGTTATCATTAGATGTAGAACTATATATTATAGTTCTATGGGAAAAACAGAAGTGAAAAAGAAATTCAGAAAGCACTTGCTAAAAACTTAGAATCTTCAAAACCTAATGAAGCTTTGTTCCAGTTTACATAAAATTCTTTAAGGGTTTAATTTCTGCATCACTAATTAATGTACTGAAAAAATGGAGTCAATCTGTCACTGGCTTACATATTCCAACTAGACAGAAAATGAAGCAAACAGATGTAAATCAGGTGTGTTTGTGCCTTGCAGCATTTGTTCCAGGAATGGAGGTTTTTAAGAGAGGAGCAGAGAGATGCTGCACACTCCAATTGCTTGCAGGTGATGACCTTCAGAATACTCAATGGGCCTGGCACCCGGCCACCCTTGATAAACCGTACAATTTGTTGTGCAGATCTTTACTACTGAGGTACTATAAGAAATGGTGCCAACAGACAAGAGCCCAGAAAGTGAGGAAAATATTATATCAAAATATTTGCCTGGCATTCCTGGATGGGAAGCCTACAGAGAGCTATCAGAGAGGCCTGGGGCAGATCCTCCAGCACAAGCAAAGTTTTATGGTTCAAGTGCACTTTTTTTCAGAGAAATTATGTGGAGTGTTTTATCTGGGAGGGCAAAACAGATGATCACAACAGCCCCTTCTACCTTTATGATCTATGAAAAATGAAGGATCCCATAAATGCCAGAAGAGTATTTGAGACAAAGATCTGGCCAAGCCTGTGAAGGAGACAATTTATAGAACCAAGACTGGCCTAATATACTACAGCAACAAAGACCAGGCCAGGGGTGGTTTGTACAGAGAACACTGTGCTAACACAGCTGAAGGGTTTGGGAGAAAGGGCTGAAATAAATCAACCCTGGAATTTTTAATAGAAGAAAAGATATAGAAAAGCTTGGTAGGTCCATGTGATAACTTTAACTGAGTGAGATTTATCAATAAAATGCTCGTTGCGGAGGCTTCTCTTGACAACATGTTTTCATGCAATGATTAACAGCAAGGCAATTTTTAAAATCATTGTTTTCTTTGTTTTTAAATTATTTTTTTCTTTGTTTTTACAAAGACCTGAGGATCCATTTTAAATCCCATTGGGCTGAAGAGAGCAATACACAGCTCATACAAATACTCATACAAATACTTAAAGGCTGATTTTTTTCCATCAGTATCGTGTCAAGCATAATTTATCCTTTGCTCCCCTATAGTATCATTCCTTACCAAACAGGGTGACTGCAGAAAGCACACAAGAAGGTTTCTGCAGAAGTCGTGACACCGCCAGGGGCAGAACGACGTGCTGCGGGGGCTTGCAGCAGCCCTGGCTGCCTGAAGTAACCTCACCAGCTTCAGAAGCCAAGGATGACAAGAGCAGAATCTCTGTTGCCATGGCACCCCCTTCCCATTAAATGGAAACGATCCCTGGGTTTCATAAATGACGTCGCCCAATTATCCAACTGAAGCGTTGCGAAACAGCTTCGAGTTAGCAGAGTTCACGCATCCCTTTGCTTCTTTTTTTTCTATTGACATCTTTGATGTTCAGACAGCACATGTTGTCTTAAGGGAGAAAGAAAAACTTCTTGTTCCAGAGCAGCTTTTCTGTGTTTTCTTTATTGTAATACTGACTGAAGATAAACTCAAGGGTTCATACTTAATTGTTGCCAGATACATTGCAAAAAGATGCTAGTGTTGTTCCAGAAATTCTACAAATATTTGGGATACCCGTTTCAGGTCTACATTTGCTCCGTTGTCTAATAATAATTATGCTCCAGAAGAAACACACAGAAAAGAGGGGGAGAATGAAGACACTTTTGGGGTTGCCTGAAATGGCCCTCACTGGAGGAGCTGTGACAGGATCTTAAAGGAATTTGAGACCTGTTAATCCTATGGGTCATCAGGATCTGGAAAGAAATTGCCTCCTGGAAAAGAGGTAAAAATACTTTGTAATAATGTAACTGTTGCTCAAAAAGAATCATAGCTGCAACATTTCCTAACTTCCGAGCCCTTGATTTTGCAACATACGTTTTCAATGGAGAAGGGAATAGTGGAGAGGAGTGGGCACACAGACCACTTCTCTGTGGTCTTAATTAGGAGAAGAGAACACAATTTTTTCATGTTTGATAGGATATTTGCCAGGCCTCTGTGGGATTGTAACTGTAGCACCTTTTCCTTGTGCTAATGAATGTTGGGAAGAAATTATCACTTTCAGGCTGCAAGTAAATGCTTGGGAAAATAGTTAAGGTGGTTTTAATGCATATTTGGTTCCTGGTTATCAAGTAACTTTGGGTGACCAAGGCTTTTTAGTGCTGTTCAGAACAAGTGTCTTCTATCAATCTTCCAAGATGCTCACAGAAAACCTCTTAACACCAAAATTTGACTTGTGTATCTATTTCAGTATTCAGCATGACCGGATTTTCATCACCAGTGGCCTGTGTATCATACAGAATAAACCAGAATCTGTAGTTTATAATACTGGCTAAATTAAGCAGAACTGGGAAGAGTTGGAAGATATCATTATTGGCAGTAAAAAAAAAAAAAAAAAAAAAGCTGTGATTTTTCTTTTTTTAGAAAAAAAATTCTTACTATATGTTTTGTATGGACATTTTGTCACTTTGAAATCAAATGTATTGGTCTTGGGAGCTGATTGTAACAAGGGAGGTGTTCCATTAAAATGTGCCTTTTCCAGCATGATTAGCACTCAGAAACTACTGTGTTTACAGGAAAACGATTCCACATCTAGCCTTCTTTTGCAGTTTTTCGTCAGAGGTCTCAGTGCCAAAAAAAGCCGTGGTTGTCAGTCAGAGTTGCTGCAGGTTTTGACAGCAGATCTCTCACTGAGGTATTGTAATACTTTTCTGTATGAAGGGTCTCTGTGCTGTAGTCCTTAGTGTTTAAGGATCAGACCACGGATAAGGTAAACTTCCTCTAAAACCACTTTGCATGAGAGTCTAACTTTCCTTTTCAGGACCTCTCAAAGGAGGAAATATACAAAAGAGGTTTTCAAAAAATAAATTAAATTCCAGCTTACTTTTGTCATTGGGGTGCAAAATAATGCAGAGCTGCTTTGCCTTGCAGAGAAGCTTTTGCTGCTCAAGCTCCCTGGCATGGAGAGGAGCAGCCATTCCCAGTTACCTGGCTGGCTACTCAGCCTGTAACACAGGGCAAGGAGAAAAGTGCATCATAATCATGAGAATACTTACAAGAAACAGTTTACAGTCATGAGTACCTAATGCGAGCCTGCCAACGCAATCTATAATTCACAGGCTGCCCTTCCAAAGCACAGCCTAGGTGTAAAATGAAAGATGCCACCATCATTTCTACAACCAGTACTATTCCTTCAGCTCAGCGTGTTCAAAAGTGATAATAGTCTCTCACAGTATTTAAAGGACCATGTTTTATAACAAAATCATTAGTACGTAGTTGTACACCTAGAAAGATAGTCTTGTATATTTGGAATTTTATTAGGTTAGAGCTGAATAGAAAGTGAATGCGCTCTTCACCTGGTGGATTAATGTTGTGTAATATTTAAACTTAAAAATAGTAACAACTGAAAGACTACAGGCTTTCCACACATTAAGTTTGGTACTTTGGCCCACCATCAGTATATCAGCATCTCATACAAAAAATGGACAATAAAATGTTTGGTGTGTTGTTTTGTTTTTTTTTTTTCCCCCATTTTGCGTTATGGACAGTTTTAATTTCTTTAACAGGTGGAGAAAAGCAAAGGTAGCTAATAATGGTGTCATTCTGGTTCTGAGAAGGAAATATTGACAAATAAAAGGCTGGCGGTAGTTCTGCATATTTCTCATGTAGCCAGTCTCCTAGTAAGAATGCGCGGGATTTACACACTAAATTTTTGTTTTGATGATCTCTATTCCCTGGAATAATACAACCTTCTGAAGAGTTCATAAGATTATTGTAAAAGTTCTTCTGGTTTACTTGTATGTCTAAGCTTTTGCATTTGCAAAACCTTGAATTCAGCATTTGTGTTTGTTGTCTCCCACGTTTGATTTAAATTTTAAAAAGAAAAAAATGCAAAGCCTGTTTTTCCTTTGTGGAGAACAGGTTCAAATCCATACATATGAAAAATGGTCGGTCTAAGACCTGAGGAATCTTTGGGATGGGGATGCTTGGAAAAATTGACCTTTAGTCAAGTGACTTGTCAAATTCTCAGAAAGGGGTTAGGAAAAATCTGGGTAGAGAATTCCATTTATTCAGAGAAAGGTGCAATTCAAATACATGAGTGACAACCTACAATAAAGAATGCTTGGAAGTGATTGCACCCTGTAACATGCATTTATTTGGCAGAATAAAAAGCATTCCTACATTTCTGACCAGCATAAGGCGTGAAATACTGTAGTAAGTGAACAGTCCTGCAAAATACTGTGTACTCTCTATTCTCAAAAAGATTAGTGGGAATCGAATGAAAATTTGAACCTTTATACAACTAGTGCCTTTTTTCTAAAGGATATGATTCTTTTTAATTTTTTTTTATTCTTTATTTTTTATTTTTCCCTAAGGGGATTTCAGTAATCTCTTCTAGCAGTACATTACCTATATATGTGTGGAGGGCACTAGCCTGGAATCTGATACCTTTCTTTGCTCCAGATTTCCCCTATGACCTTGAACAAGTCTGAGTTTTTAATTTTATTTTTTTTAAAGAAACTCAAACTTTTTGAAGGTCAGACCTTAATCTTTCTTCTCAATCTTCTCTACATTCTCTACCATTTTTGGGGGGCATGTGAAGTGGAGGTAATAAGACTTTTCTACCTTACAGATTATGAGAAAAAAAAATTAAAATATGTGATACAGTAAGATACTGAAGGGGTTTTTTAATAAGACTGTTTATGAAGCATTATACACATGGTCTGCATATTTGTTCTTACTGAGAAAAAAAATGATGAAATTATACAAACTGTAATTACTGACTTGTCTGTCTCTGTCTTTGAAAGCAAGACACTGCCCATAAATTGAGTTGAGACTAACTCGAAATTTAATATAATAATAACCACTAAAAAATTAGACTACTTTTTAATTGTCACGCCAAACCTGTTTAATCAGATCATTTTTAAAGATCTGAAATACAATATAGGTCAGTGTAAATGGAAGATTGCGAATATACATGCAGGCATGAAAGAGTTCATAGAGCTCCCTGTTATCATGGTCCTAACAGAACAAAGTGTTTTCTGCCAGACAGTCTATGGAAAACAGACATTTCGGGTGTGTGCAACTGGGAGTGATTTTCCTCTGGAATTAATATATATTTGGAAAAGTAAGAACTATGTACAGATTTTCACATACTTAGACGTGAATATACAGAAGTACACGTAGGTACGTGCATCCAGTTTATATAGATTGATAAAAGCTTTAAAAAAAAGTAAAATATTAAAAAATTACAGGCAAATTAAGAAGATATAATTTCACAATTATGGAAAATTAGCTAAGGCTGATTATTTTGAGGGCTTGAGTTTGACAGTAATGACTCTGTAATAGAAACATCAGTAATTTTTTTCTTGGCATATTACCTAGGACAGAATAATTCTGGAATTTGCAGTTTGTGGTAGCATTTTCTCATTCTTATTTAGCATAAATTTAGATTTCATTTACAGCTTACAGACTGAGAGAATAGGGCCATATACACATGCACAAACATATGACATTTATGTATGTAATACTCATCTCAGCAAGTGGAAAATGTGCTGCAATTGATCCCTCACTTCATAGCTGTGAGCCATACCACACATTGTTTAGGCATTTTTCTTGGTGATAAAGGACACAAATGTTCTTGTCCTAAAACCCCATCCCTGAACAGTAAAAGAGTAATTACTGCCCACCAAAAATAAGGATTTCTGATTCTAGTAACACAAAACACATACTCTTACATATACACACACCAGCACTCGGCCAGCATCATATGAGAACATAAAATCCTGTTGTACCTCTCAAATTGACAATTCTTTAACTGTGGAGAGTGGCTTTAAGTCACTACTATGACAATCTCTGAGGCATCTTTATCAAATGCAATGTTTTTCTATTTCATAAGCCTGGTTTTCCATGCATGCAATAAAACCTCAAAACATAATGACAGGCAGCAATTTATTGAACAGACACAGGTGAAAAAAAACAATCTAGAACAATCAACAGTATAAAAACATTAGTAGAATGACCTATCATGATATGAACATTCAGCTGCATGATTCATTAAGTTTTAAAATGCGTGCTCAAGAATGAAGAATAATGTTCCTTTATTCTGAAGTTTATTTTCAATTAGGAAAACAAAATAGTAAGAAGGAAGACAGTAAGATTAAGCAAGGAAAAAGAAAAGGAGGCCTCTCACAACATATGCACGGGAACTGAAGACAAGCTTATTGTGATAGGTTTTTTTTGTGAAGAAATAAGAGCTTGTACCAATGCATCACTTTTTGTTTCTTCAAACATGCCTTGACAAAGAAATTATATTATATATTTGTGTATTAATTGTATATCGCATGCCACTGTCATCCAGTCTGTCTCCCAAAACCTAGGACTTTCTCACAGGGCAGACAACTTTTGGTCACCTTGGCCACACATCATCTTCTTCCATCATGACCATTTCTTTGGGAACCTGGGAGTAGTAAAGCTATTGGAGGTGCAGAGAGAACAGAACTTCTAGGGAGGAGAAGAATGTAAAAGATAGTTGAGGTGTTTCCCAACGGGAAACATGAGACGTGGAAGGATGAAAGTCACCAAAATACAGAGAAACTCTGGGGCTAAGCAGAAGCAACCTCACAGTCAACTTTTCTATGAACTTGACGTTTGGTTTCATTTTGTTTCAGATGCTTTTTTCTGTCTCATTTTTTCCATTAATTATAATTTTAATTTGTGTCACACTGTGCCTTTTTAATCAGTTGACTCAATAGAGAGATCCCTTTATGTCTGATTTCAACCTTTCTAACCTTTCAGCCTCTCTAACCAGAAAAAATATGTTAATTATGCAAAACGTGAAATATTGAAAAGGTCACAAAAAAACCTACCGAAGAGTGAAATGTAAATTATACATCTTGGGACAGATGTGTGAGCTTGTCAATCTGTCTGTATTCACTCAAATGCCAAGCTTATCTTAGCCTTCTTCAGGCATGCACTTTACAGAGTTCCACGTCACCCTTCATCGAAGTTCTCCGGCGCTTTTCTGTTCATCGCTGCTCCCAGTTCCCTTTGTGCCACTCTGACTTCTCAGCCTTTTTCTGGACTAAACAACCGGCCACGCAATAGGGAAGAAACCATAGCATAAAGCTGCTAGAGAGGGATGTGAAATCTGGAAAGGTTCCTCTGCAAGTGAGGCAACAGAAAAGGCACAAAAGGTGCCCCGCTTCTGTGCTCTGAGGTCGGGATGGAGATGAAGACATGAGTCTACCACCGAGGATGTGAGGCTTGACAGGTCTGCCCAGTTCTGTGCCTGCCATGGGTTCTCCCTTCTTGGCTTCTGGTTCAGTTTTACGTCAGATGGGGAGTGCCACCTACTGGGTGACCTTCTCAAAGTTAGGCATTAGCTTATGATTTAAGATAATTGTAACAGGAATTTACACAAAGCAAAACCACAGCAAGGGCCTAAAATTAATGAATCGGATAATCAGGTTCGGTGAGGACAAATTGCACTTAAAGTAGCTCCCCTACAGTTTCATGACCAGCTTGCTGCCACTTCTAGTAATCTTTTTCTGGCGTGCTGGCCAAAAATCTGTAGAGCTGATCATAACTTTATGTATAATGAAGCTTTTCAACAGCCAGCATCCCCAACCTACCTGCCTGCTAAATCTCTCACAAATCATCGGATTTGATTCTAAGGTGCAATACCCTTGTCTTTATATACAAAAGAAAAGAAAGAACTGTCCATCAGCTCTTGACAACGTCTTACACCTACTCCTAGCAAAGTCAATAACAAAATATTTCAAGTCCTTCTGGAGATCCTGTAGGAATTTTCTGTGGTTCCCTCAGTATACAGGTGAAAAGCCAATGGATGAGATGGATCAAATTTTCCAAGCAGTGTGTTTTAAATCTGCACATGTATCACTCTGCTAATCCTGACTCCAGGATTCCTGAAGCGAGGAGGCTCACAGCACACACCAAGAAAGGCAAACTGTAGTCTTAGCTGGGGACACCAGGGAAGATTTATTTTATAAATTGTTTTAGGTTTTTTTAGCTATTTAGTCCCGTAGATATGTTTCAGAAAGCTGGTCTAAGGAAGGTTCAGGAAGGATTTTATCTATAGAAAATGTTATAAACTACGTATAGAAACTGCATTTCTATTACTTTCTCTGTTATGGGAGGTGTTCTAAACTAAGGTAAAGATATAAAAATGTGGCTCTCTATAACCAGATTTGAGCAGCTGTGACACATCAGGTACAGCACATCATCTGCCTAAAAGCAGAACAACTGTGATTTCCAAACAAAAATATTATGTTTTGTTAGTTGATAAAGTTCACATTGCATATGATATCTCAATCTTTATCTGCAGTTATTTAAGGTGGAACAAAATCAAAACAAAATGCCAAAAATATATAATATTGAAAAGAAAGAGGAAGAATTGAAGACATAGCTGAATTAAAAGAGTGATAAAATCCCAGAGGTGATGATGATAGATCTTGATGGGCTGCCCAGGAAATCACAGATAGGTCTGCAGTGAATGTCTTGGCTTCAGAACCAAAAAGGAGGCTGCTCAGAGAAAGTCATTCAGGGTCCGGTGCCAAAATACCCATTGGAAAAGTGGGGGTCAGCACTTAATTAAATGCAACAACAGTGCCAACTTTTCCCAATCTGACTACCTCCTGATAAAAGAAAATGATCTCAAGCATAGGAAAGCAATCCTATGAGAGCTGACTGGAGTAAATTAATTGGCTTCTGTGTGAAAAAGCTAGCAAAAGACACAATGGGATCTGCAGCAAAGGGCAAAGAGGTAGAAAAATCACACATACTGTCATTAGCTAAGGTTCTTAAGATGGTGGGTTTTGGTCAATGACATAACAACACAAACATTTCAGTTCAGTGACCATCTGTGGCCAGATAAAAGGAGAATATCCTGCTGAGGGGATTTTGAAGGGACTACCTACAAGATGGAGTGAAATTGAGAAGGTGGAGCCAATCATAGAAATGGGGGGGGGGAAGATGAGAAACAATGGGCATAAGCTGAAACAAGAAAAGTCCAGACTAGACTTTTACCTTGAGGACAAACAGGCAGTTGAAATAGGTTGCCTGGTTATGACAAGTGTGAGTTGTCTCCATCCTTTGTTTTCAAGACCACAATAAAACCCAGAGCAACCAGGTCTGCCCTTGTAGCTGCTGTGAGCAGGAAGTTGGACTAGGTACCTCCTGAAGTTTCTTTCCAGTAGAATTTTTTGTGAGTCTATGATTATATTATATTGTGAAAGTAAATAACTGAAAAATTATTTAGACTGATAGAAATCTACATGGGAAGAAAATGGTTTAAAAATTGCTTGGCAGAAGAATTCTATGTTATGATGGGAAAAACAGAAAGAGCCCAGTAAAATTCAATTATATAAAGATCACACAAACATTCAAGTACCTCAGCTGTTGTATAAAGATCACACAAGAATTGAAATACCTCAGCTCATGGATGATGACTGGGAATAACAATGTTGGTTTAAATGGTAGTGGTCAGGATGAATAGAGAGACAAGTTGGAAAATCCACGTAGCAGGAATATGCTAAATAAACAGCAATGTCAAGTGAAATAGATGATGATTAAGCAAGTCACAAAGTACAGGTCCAATTGGTGGCCAGCAAGGAAAGCAGAAGAATGACTACTGCATGGTATGAAATGGGATTTCTCAAGCAAGTTCTGCATAAAGAAGCAGATATGCAGAGAAATTACAATTGCAGTCTAGGGAACCCCTCTCACAGAATAGCTGGGTGGAATGAAAAATTGCATCACAGCCAAAAACCTACAATTTATAAAAGAAAGAAGAGGAAAGAACAGAAAGACCTGAAAGAAACTGTGGTCAACTTGAAGGTACTGAATAAGATCTGCTGACTGCAGAAACATTATAAGACTACTTAATTTTCACAGATCTGCATAACATTTGAAAAAAGAATAGAATGCAATAATATTCTTATTAAAAATAACAGTCACTAATATAAATCAAGCCAGAGTTTCACCCCTGGGTTTTGTTCCAAAAAGCTGATAATCTTGAGATGCACCCTAGGAGGACTATCTTTTTGTGAGTAGTTCTGCCCTTGGTGTTGTACTAATAAACGCTGTGTGAACATGCAGCTCTAGGCTGAATACAGCAGACAATGATGCAAAGGGAAAAGACAAAAATAAAACACAGATATGAAATTGTTCCGTTTTGCCTGCTATTATGGATATTTTCAAAGGGTTGCATTGTCATGCTAGTACTGATACATTTTCTTGCTTTTAATACCCAGCTGGTCAATTGTAATAATTTCCAGCTTGTCCATCTCCACTTAGCTTTCCCTTTCTTCATCTTAGATATTGTTTCATATATTTGGGCACTTTAGTTTTCGTTTTGTCTTCCCATCATTCATCTCTGGTGATTTTTAAGGCAATATTTCTCTTTGAAGATGGTCAGGAAACATGGTTCTTCTTCCACTAAAAAAAAATATTCTTTATTATGAATTACAAATCAAGGTGAAATTCTGAAAGCTGATTATTTTTTTCTTTTAAATGGGAATCTATAGGTATGATTTTTAAAAAAGCAAAACATTGCAAGGGCTGAATCCATGTTCCTGAAGCCACCTATGTTGCCTGGCCTCTGTATTGGGTGGTGTTCGGGCAGTGAGTTCCCAGGAGCTCTGAGCTTCCCAGTCCATTCACACGCTGCATTGCAGAGGCCTGGAAGGACTGAGCTCTTGGGACTAAGGAACCAGCAAGTTCCTGAAGAACCTATTGATGAAAACTCTGGGATCCTGGTGCTTAGGTCAGGTGCCAAGGTATAAAAACCTCTTTGTAAAAGCCAACCAAGTCCCTACAGAGATCAACACCCCCCAGAATATTTCCATTTTCAGTAGATTATTTTTATCCAACAGAAAAACTTCACATCAGAAATTGTCCAACTGTCATTCTCACCTTATTTGCATTTCTCCACAACAGGCCTGTATATACACAATACAGCATTTTATCACAGCTCCAGCTTCCAGCTTCACTGATCATACATTGACCTGCTCCCAATGCCCAATCTGAATTTACCATTCTAGGCAGTTTAGAAGCCTATTTTATTGTAGCGTACACAAACCCTTCCAATTTCTGCAATAGTTTTTGGCCTAGATACTTTGGGATTTGTGCTAATATAAGGAAATATGAGCTTTTCCCTGTCAAAACATTGTGAGGCAGACATTCAGTAATCATGTCGACAGCTTGTTCTTCCCAAGAAATTCTTTGGGCAGAACACCATTAGCTCATGTTATATATCACAGCAAAGGGTGTTATGCCCAGTAGTGCTTGGTGACAGCTTTGCGTTAGATAAAATGAAAGACAAAAACATCAACACCTACCCCCTTGATCCTGCCAAAAAAAAAAAAAGTAGTGCAGTTTAAGAACTAGAAAAGAGCTGTTCGTTTTTCTCGTGTATTTACCAAATGTTTGTTCCTCAGCAGTAGAGCAATGAGTCTTCTCTTGGAATAGAGAAGTTATGGCCTCATATTAAAGAACTATGTTTTTCCCCTTGGTTTAGCAAAAACTGAAAGATTTTTATTGATGTTAAAGTTTCAAGATGGTACTGAACCCGGTTGATAAAGAAACTGTAACATATCAAACTATTAAAATCTGAAAGAGGCAAGAAGTAAAAGTTATAACTGAGGTAGATAAGGAACTGAAAAGCCAAATACAAAAATGAGGGAGAGATGTGAAAATTCTGAGGAGACCAGCTGGTTATTTCTGAGTGGTCTTCTGCTGTCAGAAATATGCACAACGTGAAAAGAGTCTCCTCTATTGCTCCCAGTTCTCATCTTTATACACTCCAGTCTGACATCTGTACATAGGACATCTGATTATGAAATACCTGTTGATAAATTTATTGTCTTCTGTTTGGATTAGCAGTGACATGGCTGAAACAAGAGTCTCAGTGGCTTCTGTCTCACACCCCTTTTATGACCCAGGAAGTTACACTGCTCGATTTGAATCAAATCTGTTCGGACACTGGACCCCTGCCTTGAAATAATACTTCATTATATGGCGTCAGATATTTTACAGTGGGTTTTTTTGACTAATTCTCCCATACAAGGCAAAGTGCAGTTGTAGGAAAATCACACAGGAGAACATCCAGTTGTAGGAAATCAATGCCTTTTACTTATTCTAATTATTTAGAAATACCTTAAATTCTGATGTTTTTTAAATTTTATTAAATGATCTTGTATTGTTTTAATCACTCTAACAAAAGTTCAGTCTTATAGAAAAGTGATACCACTTAATTTCTTCAGACTTTTCATTATAGCCTCTAATCCTTGGGGCCGTGGAGACAGAGAATAAAAATACTTACATTCATTTCATGGCTCTGTTGCTGACATAAAAAAGTGCCATAGTCAGTTCAGAGTGTAAGTATTTACATCTAGAAAATAGCATGTGTACCTGCCTTTATAAAATATTTGAACATCTAAAGTAATCAAATTTTAGCAAGCTTAAGAGTAGAAGGTTCCCCTTGGGATTTATTTCATGGTTAAATCATGCTCAAGTTACATCTTTCATTTTATATATGTTGACATCTTGCTTTGCTCAGTTTTACTCACTTCAATTATCCCAAGCTGAATAAAAATTTGGTTTTAAATTTAAGTAAATTTTAAACTGCCAAACCCCAAAATTATACATATCATTTGGATTTTCCCAGTAGTAATACAAACACCTGCACAACCCAAATTTTCCTGTAAAATATAATACCGATTCCCCCAAGCTGATATTTGACATCATATTTTGATGGAAAAATCTAGACAAGCATTAATATCACCAGATGTCACTAAGCCGTCATTTCCTTTTCAAAGATTCTACTTAACTGTTTCCCATTTGATAAGATATTTGTATTTCATTAGTTTAGATGTCGTCTCCAGATATAACATTGTCTTCTACGGTTGCCGAGCTTATCACCTACGTTGTGTGCAAACCTTGGTGCTCTTCTCTTCAGTGCAGGGTAGCTTTTCTGCTCGTTGAGTACAACTCGGGGGCGGGTGGGAGGCAGGTAAAGCCGCCTTGTGGGTTTGTTTCAATGAAGTCTTCTGCTTTCACATACTCCAAGTTACACAAGAACCTCCATTTCTGGTAGCTTAAAGTGCTTTTTAAAACCTAAAAATACTAAAAACTCTCTCCCCATTGAGAATATGTAAAGAGACTATTCATATCTGGCTTTCTGTGGAACTTGCTTCAGGTTTCACGTGTACCAAACTACGTATTTTGCTGAAACTTTGTAGAGGCAGCATAAAATGAATATGCAAGAGCAGAAAGGCAGCCACCCCTATGTTTCTCGTTTTCTGGTTTTCAACAAAAGCCAGGCTGGCCCCTAAAGTCTGCTTTGAAGGGGATACACCACCTCACAGTTGTGTCTACACATCTGCCTAAGAGGGACAGAGGGCTACATATTCCCAAAACTACCTTGAGACTACCCAGGGAAGGCAAGGAACTATCCTGGCCCTGCCAAAACAGATCAAGAATTCCAGCTGTGCCACTGTGCAAACACCTGGAAGGCTCTTCATGCACCCTAGCAGCACCCAGGATCAGCCCTGGAGACCTCTGACTGGGAGACCAGTGCCACCAGTGACAGCACAGTAACCAAAGGGAGCTCGCTCTATGCAATGCAAGAGAGGGTCCAGTATCGCCTCTTACCCTCCTGTTACTGCCTCCTGGGCTTCCAGTTATCTTATTCTGTGCTGTCAATACACAAATATCTCACTTTTGAGCCATGTTCTACTGCCACTAGAAATTTGACGTGGTCCAGAATACATGGTGGTGCCACAGCTTATTTAGAAATAAGCATCTGGTTAGAACATCTCTCTTGCTAACACTGAAAATGTGTTCGTTCTGAATATAGTAGCTCGGCTTTCCTGACAGTGTAATCATTCTAATGCACTGCTCCTGCCTGAAGAACCCTGCCACCATCCACTGATTTGTTATCTGTGTACCTCGGAGCGTGCATTCTTTGCTTGATGGGATTTTAATACAGCTCTGACTCTTCCTAGTTCCCAGAGGTGAGATTTGCCATGTCTCTTTTTGTTCCCTGTTTTTTTGCTGGCTGTCTGTGGCATATATGAACCTTTTTCATTAAAAGCAAAACTTTCAAACTAATTACCTTTTACATAGCATTAGTGTTTTCCCTGATTACAGAAACTTGGTTACCCTTTAAACTTCACCAAAACTTCAGTCAATTCCTTCTCTGTTTTCAAGGACCAAACCATTTATGTCCCACGCACGAAACAGCCTGTTTCAGACTGCACCAGGAACATCTGTAGTTCTTGGAAATGAAGCTTTCCCTATTAGTAATCTCTATAAGCATACAATCTATTTCTTTTAATCCTGACCTTCCTAGTGAGAGAGTTACTAAGAGTGAGCCCCTTGAAGCCCAGATGGTGTTTAGGCAAAGAGTAGGCTCAAGTAATATTTCTTAACTTCTAAGGGCATTCTTGTAACAAACCACCTCCAGAACTGTACAAGCAAGTGACAGCCCATCTTAATCAAACATGATTAATGTTCACATGAGTGATCATTTTTGAAAATGGCATCTTCCAAAAATATATTTATAGAAATGAAAATGCAAGATATCTAGATAATTCACGTTTCACCACCAAGTTCCCAATGAACTAGAACTCATTAAAAAAAAAAAAAAGATATTTGTACATATACAGAAGCACACTAGAAGAGGGAATTTGGTGCCTGCTTCCCACTTGATCCAGAAATTATTTGGAAGGGCTTCCAAATATTTTAGTTCCCTAATGAGATTAATTCTGAGCACACGCATACATTTATAATAGGTAATAAATATGATATCGAGGAATTATAATAAAACACACTCAAGTTCATTCAAAAACCTGGCTGGACGTCACAGCTGCAGAGAAATATTTTTAAATCTGTGCCTTATTGTCTCTAAAATATCCCTGAAGAGAAGTCCACTTGCTTCAATAGCTTCCAGATGTAGTGTTAAGAATGGGGTCTCCGTGAAGGAGGTCTATCTAATTTATAGCTTAAATAATTTCTTCTTCATGTCACGATGCAATGCTATAAAAGGCCATATGTATTGAATTCCTCAAGCTACTTACAGAAAATGAGAAAACTATGAAAATAATGCTTATAAAAAAATACAGGAGCAGTTTTAACCTATCTTTTTTGATACGGTGTGTTAGGATTCTTACTATTTTCACAGTGAGCTAGAAGAAAATGATAATACAATAAGATATTTAATCTGAAATAGAAGTTATGATTTTAAATGGCATATGGAGCTAAAATAGTGCACTTCAACAAATGTAGTGCTGACCTCAGCTTGAGTTTTCCCTTTGGTGAACTGCCAAAAGTAAGAGGTCTTCTTAACCAAAAGCTTAATGAAGATGTTTTGCTTATGGTAAGTGGCAGAGGCTTGGGTTTCAGAGCAGAAGCACTAGTCCTTTCTCTCTCAGAATTTCCACTTGGGCTCAGCTTATTATGTATCAACGGAGAGAAAGGAATACGTTTTCACGTGTTTGTTACAAATGCTAAATTCCCAGCAAGCAAGTTGTCTTTACATCAGCAAAGTTGTCACCACTGCTTTTTCTGCAAAGTTTTATCCATTTTATTGCTGATTTCTCTTTTTCTTTCAATAGCCCTTAGGCAACAAGAAAAAAATTGTTAGCATTGTCCTTTAAGGGGAAATTAAAAAAAGTAAAATAAATACTAGAAGAATGATTAATCTTTTAACAGCTATTTCTAAAACAACAGATCATTTAGGATTAGGGATATTTTATTTGTACTTTTGATGGAGAAAACAAGGCATACCAGGACAGTGTTTATACTGTTTAAGCAGTGTACTTATGCCTTGAATTACATTCCTCCAGGGAATCTATCTGTATCTATATTTTGTCTTTGCTCCAGTCCATCTCCATAGCAACATGTTTGTTCCTATGGAGAATCTGGGTGAATAATTTCAAATTGAGCCTGAAATTTTTAAAAGTAGGCTTCTGTTCTCTATAAAATAATTATGGACAAAAGCAATTTTAAAAAACCTCAAAAAATAAACATAATCTTGCCCTTGTTTCTTTTACCGTACTCTAGACATGGTTAGTTCTGAACAATCCTTTGATCTTTCCTCCCCGTGATGGTTCAGGCTGGGAGCAGGCTTATCCACATGACTTCAGCAGCTGTTATAAAATCTGGTGGGGAATTTTTCATTCCAATTAGAATGGCTCACTTACTGTATTCACTAATTATGTTGTTATATACAAACATTCCAAATTTTTTCTCAGAAACTAGGAACTTCACTTTAAAAAAAAAAACCCAAACCCAAAAATCTCATGAGAAGAGGGGGGAAGAGAACAGGGCAAGATGACTTTAAAATGATTTGCAAAGTAATACAGTTCATTTTAGATGTGGTCTTTAAATTATAGCCAGTATCAATTCCTGCTCATCTCTGTAGTTCTCTCTTGTGTCTCAGAGAAAGATTCGATGGCTGAGAACTATTTATTGCTACAAGATAACACTGTTAAAAAAAAAGAGTTTTCAAAGAAGATTACTGCTCTTTAGCATTAATGCTAATGAAACAATTGTTTCTTCATTTCTCCAAACATATGCACTCAGAGAAATCTAAAATAAATAAAAAATGAGGACATTTCCATCAGAGCTTAATGGAAAATAAAATCTTTTAAAAAAAAATCTAAGAAAAAATAATCCCTAATTATATAGCATGTTTTTTTATCATGAGTTTTCATAGACCAGTAGGTCTTTTAAGTCTAGTGGCAAAATGATCCAGCTAGTTTTTCACTCAAATAATTTCAGGAATTCTCATGGAATTGCCAAATTGTTCTGACCAAAGAGAGCTTTGCTGCACTGCAAAACATAGCAAGACTGAAAGTCCTCTGTATAAGCTGCCATAAAAGGAATGACCCTTGTTTTGTTCAATTGCTCAGGTGGTGTCAGCCTATTGAATGCAGCTCAGATAATGCCATTCATCCTACTTACTAGAATTACTGCTGTGAAGTTTGGACAATTCTACAATATTTTAAGGCAGTCCAGCATCTGCATCATCTGGAGGTAATGAGGCTTTCATTCTCTATGCCAGCTATTCAAGTCTTATATCTGATACTCAAAAAGTTTTCACAGATGGCCCATTCCAACCTGCTCTTTTTCCTGCTTCCCTTGGGCTTGTATTTTTTTAGGCATTTCCCATCTGCCTGCTTTAAGATCTTTAAATAGGTGGAACATTCTGGTGAAAGGAATGAATACTTTTATGCTGCCTCCAAATTCTTTCCCAATGATGCCACATGCACATTAGAGCTGGCACACCCATACTTTGAAAAGAAGCATAAAGAAGCAAAATATGGACCTGTTTTATATAAGAGTGAGTCACTGCTGCATTTCAGTCATAGACTACAGACAATAAAAGAAATGAAGTGTCAATGATTTAATTGGCAGTAATAGATTAAGGCTATATAGAGACATCATTATCTCTTTTAAACTACAAAAGCGTGTTCATTTGTGGGATAGGTGCCCTGCCATCAGCCAATGAAGACAGCTTTAAATACCTACATGGCATAAACAAACAGGACACATAATTATGGAAGCGGTTTCTGAAAATCACTCAGAACAATATACTTGAATGATACAAGAATAACTGAGAAAAGTTTCAGAGTAAAGAGAGATGGTACATTTATTTTGGATAAAAGTATCAAAATAAATATATTCCTTCTACACAAAGTTAAAAAAAAAAAATTAGGCAGTATCTGTGATGATTTCTTGTTAATCATTTAAGCCAACCTTTCCTAGTTCACCTAAGGAAAGAAGAAAGAAGATAGGCAAGGGCTGCAGCTTTGTTTGGAACCAAAATTGGATTTCTGTAAGAAAAAATCCCATGTGGCACGTGTGGCTTTTATTATTTCAATGTGTGCAATGATCTAGTCAACCACCTTCAAATTTCAGATTGCAATCCTCTTGATTTCAGTGGGAATTAGAGGGCAAATCATCTCCTGCCTAAATCAGGTATCTAAGATTGTGTTGCTCAGGTCTGGGGTACTGAGCCAGGCCATCAGGAAAATTTTGGCTCAGTGTATTGTAGGCTTTATTCACTTGCAGAGCCCACTTATATTTGTAATTCAGTACTTCTGCTTGAAAAGTCTCTGAACACCTGCAGAAAGACAGAAGAGTATGTTCATCAGAATTAAAGGTACTGAAGACAGATTATTACTCAGGTTCATGCAGTTTCAGTGTTTTCTGTCCTAAAATTCAAGCTGGTAAATATATCCTGCAGCGTAACATTTGTGTACCATCCCACAGTGAAAATTGTGGGTATCCATCAGCTCTCTGGAATATAAATTAAAAAGACAGTGAAGTACTGAAAGATGTTTTTTTATGTGACATGAAGAAATAGGAGAATTATCAAGCAAGTCAGGATTAAAACACTGAAATGTGAGAAGAAAAAACAACATCAGACTCATTTCAATAAATTAAAGTGATCAGCAAGTCTCATGTGCATTTTTTTTTTTTAAAGTTGGTAGATAGATGCTTCCATGAGATGTTATTAAAAAGCTAAAAGCTTTCTCTGGACAAGGAATATTTGGAGACTCACCATATAGTAGCAGGGTCGTGGATAAATAAGTTCTTCTCTTCAAATCCAAGGACTGCCACTAAATGTGTGAAGACATCATAGGAAGCTCCTTGGATTACTGTACATGGTTTAGATCACATAACAACTAAATGACTTTTAACTGTGGTTATACTGGAATCTACGTCATACCAGGGGTTATATGAGGATACATAGGATTAAAGTTAAACAGCCAGTGAACTGAACAAAATGAACCCTATTACTATTTATCAGTCTTTGGAACTGTGTACATATTGTGTAGCCTCCTCTCCTTCTAAATAAACACTACACTATCCTCTGAAGAACACAGTGCCACGTCACGCTAGAACAAGTTCTTTTCACAAACGTCTTCTCTATATATCTATGTTAAAGAAAGCTCGGCCAGAGAAATATGCTTTACACATGGAAGAAGACATAGAAATATCTAAGGTGTTTTAAAACCTGTAGAAGTCAATTCCACTGTTCTTTTGCATAAATAAATTCTACTTTAAAAAAGTAAGAAGAGTTTTACAGAGCTGGAATAAAGGCACAAAATACCATACCGTTCATGTAAGAGACAGACTGACATTCCCACTCACCAAAATAGTAAGCCACAAGTTAGGGCACTTGCCCAGAATTTGAAGCTTGTTAATCCAGGGAGTGCCTTAACTAATACATTAGCTTTTCCATCTTGGGTTGGAGAGCTTTTCTCCAGGATGATGTATCCAAGCCTTTGTATTGCCAGAAAATATTCTGGTTTCGAAAAAAAAGAGGAAAAAAAATACAGTTAAGAACTTTTTGCTGGCTATAAGGATAATGAATTAAGAGCATATTATCAGGATAATAAGGATAAAACCTAGCTAACTCAGGATGGTATTAACAATCAGAAATAGTGCTTTCTGTGGAGCATCCATAAGGAATTATAAACAACTCAGACACAACAGGATGAATTCGCCAAATGTAAATTTGCATCAAGTAGCCAAAAAGATGTACCCTTCAGACTCTACCCCTTTAACGCTCCTTCATATCTTCTTGGTTGGCTTTAGCACAGTCTTCTTCCATGAAATGTTCTTATCCAACATCCATAATCATCTCGCTGTAGCATGCTCTTAAGTGGTGAACATTACTTACAACACTTACATTTATGCTAAAACACAGATACAGTCATTCACATGAAATCCTTTACTTGCACCTTTATATACACACATATAAATTTTACAACAGACACATAAAGAAACATAACAAATTGTGTTAACAAAGTAAAAAAGTTACCAAAATACAAATTTTGCCCCTGCCAACATTCCCTAAAGTCTACCCATTGCATTGAGTAAGCTATGGCCATGTCTTTCTCCCCAACATTTTATCCTAAACAGTTCTTAGGCTTAGGCTTAGCTAGAAATGAAAAGCTTACCTGGAAATAAAGACAGAATTTCTGCTTTTTCTCTTTCATCGCCTCTTCTGTAGCTCTGGCCCCCTGTTGTGTTTCCAGTTAGAGAGTAGAAGCACTTTTGCTTTAGTGTTTCTCTCCATTTAATGCTGTTGTATAGCAGGCTATGGGAGTTGCCTAATTTGAAAGCCTTGGCCACTTAAAACATGGCTGTCAGCAGCAGTTGCTAAGAAACTACAACTTAACTGCTTTCAAATACAGTATTACTGAATTGCAATTAACCACACCTGCTATTATTATTTATATGAGCTAATGTGCAATTCCTTCTTTACCATACTGGACACGTCCTCTCCTACCTCCCACTGCACTAAGTCCACGAAGTCCCTTCCTGCCAGCAACGTGTGGGATCATTTCTCATCTCATCCAAACAAACATTTTAAACCACCCCCATATCCTGAATATTCCCTGGGCAGGGAAATGTGTCACAAAACATCTCAGTGTAGCTCAGCACGAGACAGAACATAAATGCCCAGCTGGTCACTGTCACTTAGAAAACCATTATTATGAGGCAGAGACTCAAAAAAACACTTTACCCCAAGAGAGACTGCACAGCTGAATGGGAGGTGGATGGGCATTTTTTAATTGAAGAAAATGTTTATGTAGTAATAAATCATTGAAGTAAAAAGTAAGTGGACCGTTTAGTAAGGCTGCTTCTAGTAAGTCAGCTGCCAATGTTTTGTTATATGAACAAACAAAATGCCAGTAATAAGGAATATACGCACAAGAGTTGGTTCTTTTGGGAGGAAAACTTTTATCTTTACCTTTTTTTATCATATAAACATCTATCGTTGCCTCTTGAATGACAGGGGCATCTTTTATAGTGTCTTGGCTGTATTCCACATCAGCTCACACCATTCTGTTTACTAAGTAATGTCAATTAGATGCCTTATTCCTTGCTCCCTGGAGGTGAATGCAATCAAGCAGGGACTTGAATGAAAGGCATTTTGGGGCAGATAATGGGAGTGAACAATTAAAATGCAAAAAATGTGTAAAGTTTGATGCCTGCCCTTTTTATGTGACAGGAGGTGAACTAGTGTGCAGGAACACGGGGCAGCAAGGGAAGAACTTAAAGTTTAGTGTTAATAACACTTAAGTGTTAATAAGAGGAGCACTCTTTCTTTGCTTCCACTCGGAGCTAAGTAGACACAAACCCATGAAGAGGTTCTGCAGAGAGGCAGATGTATTAACCTCACTCGAGGTGTGTGATAAAACAGCTGTAAGTTTTCTGGAGGGACCTTTGCTTGCACCTGAAGAGCCAGAAATATTGGAAATGGAGTTTGCGTATGTCCCCAGTCATTCACATGGGTGCACCCAAAATAGAGAATGTGAAAGAAATAGAGGAGGAAAAGGGGAAAAAGACCAAATCTTCTTACCCAATAAATACCCGCATACTCAGACAGACATTTTCAATATGTTTAAAAGAAAGTTATATTTTCTAATGCACATCTTGATGTAAACCAACCTCGTTAATCATTGAATCACTAGTCATTTAAGTTAAACAACTTGATTTTTAACATCTGGTTTGTAATCAGAGTACACAATTACTTGCCTCCCTGCTGAATTTGGGTGTTTGTTCTGCACATCTATCATCTGGCAGCACAATGTTGAATACTTCAGCCTGTCTGAGAGAGAGACATTGGTGAGACAATGTATGCTGCATTAGATTGCAGAGGTAAACAATGTGATTTGTAGCTGCATGTAGTTGTTAATTATACAAAGAAAAACTTGGGAACAGTACAATAAACAGATGAGGTTATTTGTAAATTTCTTATTTTCTGGTTTTAACTCTCAAAATAAATAATACAAATGTTGCCATGTTTTCTTGCATGAAAATGACAGTAAGTTAGAAAAAAAGAAGTTCTGTATCAAAAGATATTGTTGTGCAGTCATTTGTAAAAAAGAAGGCACATTTTCTTGCCTAAGAGAAAGTCTCTGGAGTCTACAGTTTCTTTCAAATAGTTTTGTCTTCATTAATAAACATTTTGACATCTCCAGATGACTGAATAACATATTGCAATAATGTATTTCAGCAGAATTTCAACATGTCTACTGCAAAACAGTACCAAACTAACCCCAGGATTTGAAAAATCCAGTTTATGAAAAAAAAAAACAACCACAAACCAACCATTTTCACAAAGGCCTGTTTTAGAGTAGCATGGCCTGAAGACATAATTCCTGAAGATGTAATTTGAATGACCACCTTTGGAGACACAGTTTTCCATGGCATGCCCCAAATTGCCCAGGAGACTGGCATTCCTGAGCCAGGGTGGCAAGGAGACTGGCAGCCCCTGCCACCTGCTGTGATGGGCCACGGAGGTGGCAGAGGAGCTGTGTGCCAGGGGACCACCAAGTGTTTCCAACCTCCTTCCAGGTCCAGACACACATTATAATTCATGTCCTGAATACAACATGAAAGCATGATATTAAGTGTCATTTTTATAACATTAGGAGTAAGATGTTAGGCTTGAGAGTGTGCTTCTAAGAGTATTTTGAAGGAAACAGAGGGTGGCAGAAGGACCACAAATAATAGGTGAGTTCCTGTATATCCAGATGTGTCCAGGTTTTTAACGTTTGTTTCATGTGTGTGAAATTTCTTCTGCTTTACTTTTGGATTAATTTCTAATCCATTCTTCTTTGTATCCTCTTTGCCACCTGAAGAATAGACCATAAACCACACCACTAATAAATCTAGGGATTCAAACTGTAGCCCTTGGCTGCCACCTAAAGGTTTCATATACTTCTTTAGAGGGATACCATCCGACTACATTCCTGTGTTTGGAATGGAAAAATGCTTGCCTACTATTGTTACAGGAAGCCTCTATAGTCGCTATTGCTGAAAGAAATTAAAGGAGAAAAAAAATTTGCTCTGGAAGAAAAAAAAAAAACTGTTAGTGCTGTTAGTCCAAGAGCACTCCAGAAAGAATGATTTCTTCATTCTGTATACACTTTGGATTTGAAAGCCAATCTAAAAATTAGGAAAAAGAAAAATAATATACATTACCTGCTTTTGGTAAAAGAAGAAAGCCAGAATAAAGAAAGTAAGAAAGTATAAACAACTGAGCAATGGATGGCTCAAGAGCAAAAGGGGGTGGCAGCCCCAGCTGCAATCAGGGTGATACAATGGAGGGCAGCAGCAGGTTGGGTAGGTCTTATGTTCTCTACAGAGGAAAGATTTCTCTACGTATTTTTTAGAAATTCAAGCTACTTCAAAAATAACAGAAGCTCAGATGGAAAAGAAAACTCTGGCCACTGACTCCTTTTTGCACCAACAGGTAGATTTCTGCCTAAGCTCTCAACTTCACTACAACTATAGATAATTTCCATCAATTAACTTAAAATCATTGGTTTTTATTCACGATGTCTGTACTAGGTGGGCAATACTGACCTCTTGCACAGACATTTTGAATCTATTATAAATTTCAAGGAAGTATCAATTTTGCATAATGAAATTGTATGCTGAGGAGCATTTTTCTAATATATCTGTATATCTAGAATTCATAACATTATACAATAAATGTTATTTTGCTCCTCATATAAGTGGATCTCATCAAAACTTTTTGGTAGGCTGCAGAACACAGAGTGAGGCTCTGAATAAGGAGAAAGAGGGCTCTGAAGTGTATAAGGCCACATAGAAGAAATGTAAAATTACCAGAGAATCAACCTACAGTTTGAAATGAAGTTGTACTCAACTTTTTAGTGTTAGAATAATACCAACAAGCATTCTTTTCATTATTTCTGTGATATGTTCAACCTGTAGGTCTTGGTCCTCCTCAGTTTATACTGACTCTTTAAATATTGTTGGACAGTTCAGTTACTCCTGGACTCAGGCTAGAAATATCTGTCCCAAAGTGCTGTCTGTTCCTTAGCAATACATGAATCCCATAGTCCCTTTCATGCCTTGTCCTGACATCAGTAACAGACAGTACCAGACGCTTCAGCAGAGGTAGAAATCATCTTTAAAGGACCACATCGCTATATGGCTGCAGGGGAAATTTCTCCAGACAATGGTTGGTTCTTGTTCTAAAGCATGAAAGCTTACCTTCCTTAAGAACTTTAATCTTGGCTAGTGTAAAGGCACATACATTTCATATAAATATCTCCTCTATTTTTAAATCCTACCAAGTTCTGATCTGGTGCCAATGAATTCCGCAAGTTAATTATACATTATTTTTAAAAGAATCTTAGCTTTATTATAGCATGAAGGAAAAACAGTAAAACCAATAACTACGGCTCTACTGGATCCTGGAATTAGACAAGAGAAGATTTACTGATATGAATAAAAATATTTCAGAAGTAGGGATATCTTTCAGAAGTAGGGATGAACTTGTGTGAGGTGCTGCCCAAACATACATGCTTCTATGCCAAAATGATAGCAATCTAAGGATAAGTAGGATGTGAGAGGTGAGGAGACATATATACAGACACATACTTGAAACAATTACAAAAATCAGTAAGTGATGGGGTTTTTTTTATTATTTCTAACTGTCCCCATCTGCCTCCATTCTTTCTCAATGTCACCATAAAACAGTTCTTGATTTATTTTAGTTGTCATGAGTCTTGAGCAGCAATCTGGTGTAAGAGGGGAGGGGATATGCAGATGAATACCCCACAGAGAGCATCTTGACTGTAATGTGCACACCACGTTTCATGACGGAGGACAAGAGCAGCCGAAATCCTATCAGAGAGGCTCGAAACCTTTGATAACTCTGTAAAAACACACCCTCCCTGTCCCTGTTCCCCCACCCCTCCCACTTCCCCCCTCTGCCACACGTACGCAGAGTTTGCCTGTGGGATTTTTCCACTCATCGGCCACCGCTCAATGCACCAGACTGAGCAGCTCAGCTGTGGGCAGGAGAAATTATTTGTTCTCATCCATCACCCAGTTACAAACTTCTGCCTTGTAACTGTGAGATACTTTTGAGCCTGATCTATACAGGCTACGCTGTGCTAAAAACTAGCACTGATTTCTGTTAAACAATACAAGTGCTGTTTCTAAACCACAACTTAACTTTCCCTTTCAACCTCTAACTTAATTTCCTCAAGTTTTCTCAGGAGGAACTTTAATCTTTCAGAAGTCCCAAGAAATATTTCCTACTGCCTCTCCACTATATTCTATCTTTTTTCTTTCTACCAGTTCCTTGTAAAACATTACACAGGAAACCTCTGGGAAATACAATGAGCTAATGGTGACAGGGGCTTACCTGGGAATTTTCTCTGCAAACTTTCCAACATGTTGTCAGGCCTGCTGTATTATTTGGAATGTTTCATCTCCTCCTTTGGTAACCCAATACTTTAGATCCTGGGAACAGAGAAGGGGTGAAATCACCATGGAAAGAGGATGAGGGAGAGACTGCAGCGCTGTTTGAGATGGCTACCACAGCAACAATCGTCACCTTGGGACTCCATTGGGGAAGTGAGAGAAGCAGAGAGGGGGAAGATGGGGAAAGCAAGAGGCCTGTAAAGCCTCTGAGGATCCATCTGAAGTGATTGAGGAGAAAAACAAGCAAACAAACAAACAGGAAAGGAAAAAAAAAAAAACATGAGAAGAAAGAGTGAAAACCTAATTTTAATGCAGGTGAGGAGGGAGGCAGAATGGGAACAACAGTCTTCAATGAAAAGAAAAAAGAGGAAAAACTAAATTCTGAGGAAGAAGAAAATGTAAAAACACAAGGTGTAACACAGGCACTTGATCGGCACCTAAGCGGCCTCTCAGCAGTAAGTGGAGACTACATACCTTTTTCAAGTACCAGAGAGAAAGGTAGGAGGCAGGCAAGCAGAACAAAAGGAAATGGGTGGAGGTAAAAGAAAGAAAAACACATGGAGTGCCAGTGCAATGTGGATAGTTTCAGCTTGCAATAATACCCCCAAAAAATCTGATAAAAATGTGTGCTTTTTGCTGAACTTCACTGTGGCTGTTGCTCCTCTATAGAAATGAAAATGTTATTTGTTTATGTCCCAAACTGTCCTTTGAAATTTTTATTTTCAGAGTTCAGTAGCCTTACTGCCAGTGCATCTACACCTACATCTGTCAAGAGGAAACCTGGCCTTCACCCATCCTTTCCCATGGAGCTGGAAAACCATACATCATGGCATCAAAACTGTAATCACTGTTTTGGGGTGGGTCCTTTTTGAATATAAAACTAACCAAACAATACACTCTTCATTCTGTTAGTCAATGAAGGAAAACAGGAAGAAGGCACAAAGATTAGTAACATTAGGTCTGATCTTCAGGCAAAAGTCCCACTGAAATAATGCTATTTCACTAACTTGTCAGATTTAGTGCCCTTCTCTCCTATTCCTCCCAGAAATCAAGCCGCAGTGCCTGTAAACCTGTGATGTAATATCTGGAAAATATTAATGACAGCATTTAGAAGAACCCCAGGTAAATTTTGTACTTTAAAGACAGGCCACAGGGGAGCTCTTCTGCCTGAAATCAGAAAGGCTGTCATAGCACACCACATGTTTATTTGTCAAAAGGAAGCAAACACTTCTATCTGAAATACCAGTTCCGTCACACAAAAAAGTGTAGTGGAAGTACTGAAAAATCTTAGGCTAGCAGCGTTCTTTAAAACTTTGCATGTGACAACAATTAAAATGTTCTTCTTTCAGAATAGATCTGTTCAACTCAACATACTGCTGTTTTGGGTTTTTTTTCAGTAAATACTTCCAGAAAGAGATTATTTGAGCATTTCAATAAACAATCCTAAGCTTTGACCACTTGTTACAACACATGTTTTTATGTTTTTGAGCATCTTAGTTGGACTATATTGGTAATGTCTCCTGCTTGCTCGTTTCTAGAAAAATCACCCTACTCCTTTTTAAACAGAGAACAGGAGAACCTTCACCAAGACCCCCCTCAATGCTAATTTACCAATCAGCTGTCTGTACTACAGATGTCCTAGGAAACAAATGTCGATATAGAGCTTAAAGCCTTGTTTTTGACCTATTAAACCCTAAACAGGATGATACCTTCTCACCCAAGAAACCACTGCTGTCTCCATCTCGGACAGTGTAAGATGAGATCACAGCCGCATGCTGTGACCATTTCAGCTGAGAATCCATCTGAATGGCAATTTTTTTTTTTCTTGCAACAGTGTGAAATATCTCCGGTTTCTTGTTTTATAACACACCCTTCTTCAGTGGGCTTCTGGCAAGCACTGAAGCATGCAAGATCAAGATCTGGGATTTCTAGATGACTACATACTCTATTTTTCATATACAAACTTTAGAAATTTATTGGTTATATAAGAAAGTAAGCAAAATGTACTGTGGGGTTTGAAAGTAATTCTGCACAGAAAAGCAGAAGGGAAGGAATATTGCTGGCACCTAGACCAGAAAAAGCTTCATCTATTTAAACCTATACAAATAAATGGTGAATAAGAACAACAGATACAGTAAGCACAAATGTCACTAGACTGGAATGTATGGAAAATAGAAGGTGTTATTCCACCTGTCTCTGCATAATATTGACCAAACTGTTAGAGTCAGGAAGGTAAATGCAAAAAGATAATGCTTCAGAAGTTGCCAGATTGTTTGCTCCAGGCCTGTTGAAGCCACTGAGGTTGCAAACCCAAGCAAGATTTGTAAGCCCACAAGAAATGTCCCCGAGACATCAACAGAAGCCTTCATGGAAAACTCTCTTTAGAGTATTGGTCATTGATCATCGTTTTTCCTTAAAATGTACCATTTTCTCTTTATGCCCTGTGCATCAGGGAGTGCAGTAGCATGGACTTGGTAATTAAGGTAGGCATTAATGAAAAAAATAATAGAAAATACTATTTTGGGGGGTAAATACTCTATTTTGAAAGTTTACGTTATTAGTTTTCACAGTGAGAACTGAGCCTAGAAATGAGAAACAATGTGCGTAGTTTTAATATCTTACATAGAAATGCATCACAACTTTGTCAAAATTAGAAAATTACATTTCCTTAAAAATTTTGTGTATTGCATAGGGCAGTTGGAATTTTATATAGAATTTTACTGGATATAAAAAACAGCATAGGTGGATTCTTCATGGTCTGCACTGCTGGGGGAGAGGCCTATGACTCCTTGGCAATCTATTTCTTGGGAACAGCTGAATTTGAATTTGAATTTTTCCATCATTTTAAATTGATGGGTTATGAAAGATTTGCAAAATATACTGACTTCTTTATAGGAAACAGATGCAGTTTATATTCAAACGTTGTGCAAAAAAAAAGAACAGCAATTGGATCTGACAGACAAGCATGTGATCCTTTTATTTAATTATATAGCAAAGAAATACCATTTGCATGTCAGTGGAATCAAGTGAAGCTACCAAATCCAAAACTATTACTGTACTCCAGCAAGATTTTAAATTATTAAAATAGGGAAGCTGGGGGAAAGTGCAATTAATTTAAGTATACCAAAATGCTTTCTATGGGGATTTTAATCATGTAAAATGCCAAGATGGTTGGAAATATTCAACCAAAAAAGGAACATGGGTTTTTTAAGAAATGCTTTGGGGTTTTTGACCAGCTCTAGTCAACATTCATTGCAGATGTAACATTTTCAAAACTGTTTCTTGACAAGAGAGTCTATTTGCCAACAGTGTGATAGACAATTACATTTTGTTTTCAATTCAGCAAATATAAATACTGGAAAGGGGCCACAGTTACAACACTTCAAGAAATTTGGTATACATGTAATATAAGAACAGAGAATTACACACTTTCCACCATAAAAATTCATAGAATAACTTAGGTTGGGAAAAGCCCCCTGAGGCCCAACCAGCTCTCTGCTCTAAACAGGTCCAATTAGACCAAACTGCTCAGGGACTTGTTCAGCTGAGTTTCAAATATCTCCAAGGACCAACAGTGGGCCGAGACTTAAATCCAGTTCCAGTGGTCTTAAACTCCTCATTACAAGTCTCTTATGTGACCTTAGATAATTCAGTTTCTTCATTTGCAAAACTGGAAATATTATTCAAATCTCCTGCATAATGTTATTTGAGATGCAGCTTATATTACTACATTATAAATGCTGCCTAAACAATAATGAATTTAAAGATGCTATCACTGCAAAGTAAATATTTTTAAGTCTTTGGATTCCACCATGGGAGGAGTGAAGCTAAAGAAAAAGGGAGAAGCTGCATTTTACATAAACCAGAACACTTTGAAGGGTTAAAGTGGCCTCTACTGATAGAGGCCTCAACTATTGGGATCTTCAGCTCTTGGCTTCTTTGTCACAGCTGATACTGGTGACTTTTACTATTCAGGGTGCATAGTTCTTACCCAGTACTGGCATCCTTTTCATTATGTTCTCACTGTTTAAATTAATGACTAGTGTGTTCATTTTGGCTACCTTATTCTCAGATTTTATATGAAAATTATCCATTTTTTTATTCCATGCTAGACTGTAGGTATTGTCTTTCTGCCCAGAATGCCAAATCCTTGGATATCATTCTCATCAGGAGCAGGGCATGTAAGGACTCTGTTTCCTATTTGTATGGTGAACAGTTTATGCTTAGAGATTCACAATTAATTCATGCTGTTGAGGACACAACTGTTTTCTTTACGATGCTTATGATAATTTAAGTTCTGATCTGATAAAGAGATTCATACAGAATATATCCATATAAAGTATCAGCTGTATACTTCCTTCTATCAGCACTACTTAGCCTAAACAGGTGACAATCCCAAAGCAGAGATATCTCAGTTTCATTGAGTTTTGCTTCTGCTGGGATTTTGTTTAAAAATATTCCCTTATTTTCTTTGTGTCTCATCCTGGACTCTTTTTTTCCAGATACATTTGAATCAACATGAATTTGCAAAATCATGACCCAGGACTTAGACACTATGGATAGTGTCTATAGATAGATATCTATAGTCTATCTAAAGATAGACTTAGACACTCAAATAGAAGTAAATTGAGTTTAGTTTACCTTTCAGAGAATAGCACCCAATTGAGCTCTTGTGAGACACGTAGCTCACCACTTACATAGTTTGAAATTGCAGCCTCTGAAATCATAAAGCTTCTAGGTCAAGAATGTCTCAATATTTGAAGTCATGTAGATGCTACCCTTTTATGTTAACCCCACTGCATATGGCCTTCTCACATCCCAGATCCCCATTTGGGCCGTGGCTGCCTGAGGAATGACAGTCGAATAGGGGATTTTTCCAAGATGAAGCAAAAAGATGATACAGTGTTTAAAAACTCCCAAGAGTGGGAGTATAGGACTGCTCCATTGTCGTCCCTTCCTCGGCAACCTTGAACAAACCCAGTGTGTGTTCAGCTTCTGACCTTTGACATGCAGACGATAAACCACCCTTATCTCAGCTCCGCGAGCCATAGCACATGGCCTGAAAATGCTTCGGCAGCCTTTCGTTCGTAAAGACTGTGAAACAGCACTAGTATTTACACTGCTTGCATTTGCCTGATCTATTAGCGACGTACACTGCAGAGGCAGGCTTGGGCGCCATGTCGAGATGCTATTTTGGGATCCTGCACGCACTGACATCTGTTCGGTAGTACCAAAAATGAAGGGATGTCACCGTGATGGCTATGGCTGGCTCCGTGCTCAACCCAGAGGCCCTGAGGCCCATGGCTGGCACACCTTCGCCCACGGTGGGGCCCAAAACCCAGGACAAGGTGCCCAGGTGGGTTTCACTTGCAGGGAAAATGCCACCCACTGCCTCCTCTGGAAGCAGAGCCCTCTTCCTCACAGATCCTCACAGAATCATAGAATCATCTATGTTGGAAGGAACCTCTAAGATCATCAAGTCCAATCGTTAACACTGCCAAAGCCACCACTAAACTACGCATCTACATGCCTTTTAAATACCTCCAGGGATGGTGATTTCACCACTTCCCTGGGCTGCCTGTTCCAATGTTTGGCAACCCTTTCAGTGAAGAAATATCTCCCAATAGCTACTCTAAACCTCCCCTGCTGCAACTTGAGGCCATTTCCTCTTGTCCTATCACTTGTTACTTGGGAGAAGAGTCCGACCTCCACCTCCCTGCATCCTCCTTTCAGGTAGCTGTAGAGACCAAGAAGGTCTCCCCTCAGCCTCCTTTTCTCCCAGCTCCCTCAGCTGCTGCTCACCAGCTTCGTTACCCTTCTCTGGACCCACCCCAGCCCCTCAATGTCTTTCTTGTAGTGAGGGGCCCAAAATGACACAGCACTCAAGGTGAGGCCTCCAGTGACAAGTGCAGGGCGCCAGTCACTTCCCTACTCCTGCTGGCCACACTGTTTCTGATACAGGCCGGGATGCTGCTGGTCGCCTTGGCCACCTGGGCACACTGCTGGCTCATGCTCAGCAGTCTGTCCACCAACACCCCTTTTACGTTCCACCGGGCAGCCCTCCAGCCACCCCTTTCCCAAGCCTGTAGCGCTGCGGGGGTGTTGTAGTGACCCAAGTGCACCGAAACTAACGCCAGGAGAGGCGGGAAGGGGAGCGGGGCCGGGCCGGGCGGGCAGGAGAGCGCACCTAGGCCCGGCGGGGCTTTCCTGGCCCGCCCGGCGAGGTACTTTCCGCCCGGCCCCGGGCACGGTTAACCTTTGCGTTCCTCCCACTTGGCCCCAAGGGGTGGAAACTCCGCGCAGAAATTACTCGGGGAGGGCGATAAGAGCGATAAAAGGAGGGGAGGTACTTTGAGGTAAATGTGAAGTAACCGGCGGTTTGCTGCGGGTGCGGGGGTGTGCGTGAAGGGCTGCTCTGCGGGAGGGCTGTTTGCCGGGTCGCCCCAGGAGCCGGGCGGAGGGGCTCCCCGGGAGGGGGACGGGGGTGTTTGTGAGGTGGGGGGCAGCGACGGGGCGGTGAGGAAGAGGAGAAGGAGGCGGGGGTGAGGGTGGCAAGAGCGCCTGGTTGCGGCGGCCTCCTTCATACGTAGCCACAACCAGCGGGGGGCTGCTGACAGGGCGAGGGGAGGCGGCGACCGGGCGAAGCAGCTCCGTGCCTGCGGCTTTCGCCCGCCTCCCCGCGGTGGCCGTTGCGGGGGGGGGGGGACGACGGCGGGGGGGCGGGCAGCGGCGCCGGGAGCCGCCAAACAAAGAGGCGCGGGCGGGCGCAGTGACTTCACCGCCGGGCCCGCCCCCGCCCGCCCGCGGAACCTGCCCCGCTGCGTCTCCTAGCAACCGCGGGGGGGGGGGGGGGCTTGCCCCCCGAACGCGGCGGGGCTCGACGGACCTGCGGGAGGCCTCGGCGGCCCCCCCCGGCCCCGCGGCGCGGAGCAGGGGCCCCGGCGGCGGCTGGCGGGCAGCGCCCACCTGGCGGAGCGGCGGGGGGCGGACGGCAGCCGGGGTGGGGGTAGGCGGGGACAGCCGCCGGGAGTTTGTTTCCCTGAGGGAGGTGCGGGATCCCTCACCGCCGCTGATCCCCGCACGGTGCCAAGTGCCTCCCAGCGGCCGGGCAGGGCGGGCGGCGGAGCGCCCCTTGCGCGCCGGGCTGGAGGCGGATGGAGGGAGCCGCTCTCCGTGCTCGGCCGGGGCCCCGTCGCCGCCGCTGCTGCCGCCGCCGGGGGGCCACCCTTGGCGGGGCGCGGGGGGGCGGCGGGCCCTGCCACTGAGATGCGGCGGCCCGCGCCCGCCCCGCCGCCGAGCGCCCTACCTGTGCCGGGCCCGCCGCCGCCCCTCCCCCGGCCCCGCCGCCGCCCCCGCGGGGGCCGGGACTGAGAGCGCCGCGCCGCCGAGACGCGGCCCCGAGGAGAGGGCGAGGGAGCGGGAGCGGGAGCGGTGCCGCCCGCGGCGCATGATGTGGGTGCCGCTGCTGGCGTGCCTCACCGCGGGGATCGTCTCCGTGCCCAAGTGCCAGCGCGGCCCCGGAGCCCTCCTGGGGGCGGCCCGGCTGCTGGCGGCCGTGCCGGGACTCTGCCAGCGCCGTAAGTTGCCGAGCCCGTCCTGGGGCTGCTCGCCTGGTTGGGGACGGGGTTGGGTTTTGGTTTTCGCGCGGGGGCCGTGCGGGGGCGGAGGGTATGCCCAGGCTCCGCGGCCGCCCCCCTGACAGCTGGGGCGGGCGGAGGGTACCTGCGGGGAGAGCCCGGCCGGAGCGGCCGGTCCCCGCCCGAAGTTCACACTCCTCCAGTAGCGCTGGTGCGAGCCCGGGGGTTTAATTGCCCATCCCGGGGGCGTCCAGCCTTGGCAGAGCCGTGGCATCTCCCCGGGAGCCCGCGGGGAGCATCGCGCTCCAGGGGTCTGCGGGTCCTGAAGTGCCCGCTCACCCTCTGCAAGCCACCGAGAAGGGGCACGTGGACCCCCCCGGGAGGGGTCACTGACTGGGGATGGACAGTTCTTGGGGATGGAAACACTCGTTTTTACATCGTCTATATGGCATTCGGTGGCAGGGTTTTAAATGGGTAGTTATGGGAAAATAATCTTCTCTTTACCTTGGGGTAATGTGGATGCTGACGGTTCCCCGGTAGCTGGTGGTACTGGTGGTGGCAGAGGCTCTGGTAAACGTATGTAACACCTCAAATTGTGGAAAGGATTCCCAAAACCCCCTGGCAACAGTTCTGATGCGTGCAGGCTGAGGGGAGTCTGTGCAGATGCACCTTAGGTCCTACAGCAGTTGATCAGGGCTTTCAGGTTACTCAAGTATTTCCTAAAAGGTCTTACTTAACTGGCAGTGGTCAGAAATGCAGATCAAGTTGTCAATCACCTTTCCTTTTTTTCTTTTTTTCCCCTTGTGGAATAAATGCGTATTCCAAGTTTAAGCCTGGAGTTAATTTAAAATGTTAACATGTAACCTCTAAAAATAAGATTTACAATGGGAACAATGTATTAGTCTTAAATTCCTTATTGCATATGTGACAAATTCATGCCTAATTCAGTGGGATTTGCCCAGTACTATTAAAAACAATGGAATAATTTGTTAACTTTCATAAGATTTTTTTTTGCTTATTTATTTTGCTTTTTTGGCTTCATGTTTTGAATTCAAAACCAAACTAAATGTCAATAGGAAAAATAAAATTTAATATTATTAAATTTCTTATGAAACGTGACGTCTTGTATTTAGTATCGCGGATTCTTTTTTATGCAGTGTAATTGAGTTGAAAGGCTAATTGAAACTTTATGGAGAGGATAGTTCTGTGCCTGAGTGCAGTGCTGTGCTTGCTCATGAGTGCAGCTCCTGGGTAAACACTAGTGAAATAATGCATGAGAACAGAATGCCGTAGGGGAAAATTGTGCATGGAGCTTGTGCTCCAAGGGATGCCTGCTCTCTTCATTGTGCTGGACAGTGAAAATATACGTGGGGGATACGTCATGGGTTACGTGTTTATTGTGACAACAGCTCCCAGATTGGGCAGGCTATAACTCAGATAGACCTTGTTTTTTCCTCTGCATTTGAAACCTCTGCTAATTCATGAAAGCTGAAAGTCACACTGAATTCTTTCCTTCATACATAATCACTTTACAGGCTAGAGCCACAGTTGAAGCAAGAAGAGTGTTTTATTTTGTTTTTCCGTGAATGAACACAGGAATTTTTTCATTATTATTACTATTATTATTGTTGTGTGCTTTTTCTTTTGATTGTGATAGCTCTACCAGCCAGTGCAGCACCACCTGGATTCTTTGAACTTCTGCAGGCTGCTCTGAGGGAGACTCCGGGCAGCAGCTCCATGTACAGCTATTTGGCAGCACAGCTTCGTTGAAGCAGCCACTCCTCTTTCCTTCTGCATTGACAGTGCTGGGCATGGAGAAGAGCATCGTGCTGTTCCCATGCCATCAGCAAGTTCCGTTTATTTACATTCAGAGTTGGCAGAACCTGTGTATCTGTTGCGCTGAATCTCCAGTTCTACAAGAGACTGGAATGAACATTAAACATACACAGGACTCTGGTTTATTAATTCTTATTGGAGCATTTGTGGCTCTTTTAATTGAAAAATGGACAGTTTGATGCCACCTGAGGTGTTTGTTCTGCAAACTGCAGTTTCACATGTGAGTTACTGCTTGGGCATAAGTAAAGGCAGAATTTGACCCTGGGTTTGGAGTTACGAGGAACACAAAAAGAAATCTCACAACACTGTAAAGTTGCAAGTCTCAAATTGAAGGTTCTGTAAGCTCAGATAAAAAGGTTAGTGCTGCTGCCTTCTACAAAGGGTGCCTTGTTCAGTAACTCTCCCCAAAGGAAATTTACAGTTCACTAAGCCAACTAAAACAAATACCTGACATAAGAATGGAGCTAGTTCCATAGTGATTTATAGAAATCCCAAATTTATGTTTGAACACTAATACCTGACAAACTCCTGAAGATGTAAACCAGTGAACTGAATAAAAGCTGGGTTCTACAGCGAGAGCACGTGCATGCATTGTGTTAATCACTTGTGGAAGCGCTCACTTCAGGGGAGACAGTTCACTTGCCCTGTTCAGAAACTGAACTGTTGAAACTCTTTAGGTGTTATCTGTTGTATAAGCACATGGAATATGCAGGGCTTAAATACTGAGGAATGACTGATTGGTCAAGGTTAACAGAGGACATTGTTTTTGAGACACTGCTGAGCTTTAACCACTTTTTAGATATATTAAAATTTGAAAACTAAGGGTTTTGGTGCTTTCAAAAACTTCTAGGTAGTCATTCCTGTATGAAGCTCAAGCAGGATTTACTTTTACTGTGTGCATAGGGATGAAAGGGTGTGAAAATCTTTATCCCTAATTTAAGAGTTGGAGAACTGTCACATGTCATTTCCATTACATAGTCATGGGTGACAAATCTCTTGAGTTTTTAAAAGTTGGTATTGACAGTCTTTTTTAGAGTGTCATTTAGAAAGACCAATAGGGGTTTTAGGCAAGTAGAGGAGATGTGGTCATAGCAGGGACAATTGTTAATTGATGTATCCCAATAGCACGAGTTCTGATGCTAAACATAATTCATTAATGTTCCCTCATCTGGGTCTTTGGTGCTTTGCCAGTCTTGTCACATCTGATTCTTAGGTGTGTTCCCTCTAGTTAGAAAGTTTCATAAATCATTACTGTGTCACTTCTCAAAAGAATAGAGAGATGTCATTCAAACCACCCATGGAAGAGATGGTGCAGATCTGTCCCTGCACACAAAGTCTGAGGTCATGGTAGCTTTAAACAGCATTTGTCTGTTGATTTCTCTTCTGTGCTGGCCCATTTCCTTTGGGGCTCAGTGGAAGAAGCTCTATTGTATGGCATACTCAGCACTGAGACAGTTCTGCTTTTCCTAAGGCTTAAAACAATCCAAGAAGAAGAGAAAACCCATTTTTAATTTCCTGAGTCTGCGTGGGTGATCTGCTCCCTAGGGGTATTGGACCATCTTTGGGAAAGCCATTCTGGGTGTTTGAGAGGGAACGTGGTTGTAGATTGCACTTCTGAGGAACAGCGAAGGGGAGGTTTGCTTATCTGCACATTGCCCAAGGAGCGTATTATGCCAATAGTATGCATAAATTTGCTTTGCAAATTATACACTTCTCATCATCTGTTGCAATTTCATGTCTCTTCAGGGGTTTTATATGATAGGGTTTTTTTTATTTTATGGGTTTTGCAAGTTGAATGATACTGGTGGTTGCATGTATAGTATTTACAATATTTCCATGCTACAGGTGTTTGAGATGTGGTGAGACTGGGAAAAGGAAATGGGCAGTTCACCAACTAAAAGAGCATTCCTGGTGCTCTGTGTGTGTCATTTAGGAAGGACATGCTGTTGCTGAAGGAAGTAGTGAAGGCAGCCTGAAATACTCGGTATACCCTGTTTAAGAAAGTCAGATTCATCATCATTATTTTGGGGAGTAAATTCTTAGAACTAGGGGTCTCCCTTCTTTAGAATAGGCCTGATGTAAGAAACATTAGCCTTATTGTACAAACAAAAGCTATACTACATACAGGAATTATTTTATGTTATCACCAATGTACATTTTAAAAACTGTGTATGGCAAAAGCATACATTTTTAGTATCAGGATAGGTGTATCTTAGGCAGTGATTGGGATTGAATGAGTTCTGTCAGGGTAAGAAGGGCAAGCAGAGTGGCTTTGTGTTTCAAGCTTTAAATGATACTAAAATAATCTATTTTCAAGAATCATATATGTGAACTATCCTGTGCTTTTACTGTACTGGTAGTGCAGACATCTTGGTATAAATCTTGCCTCTCAAGTTGAATGTACTGAAATCAAAATTCTGGAGAAGAATATAAATTCCTTTGTGTTAATAAACTTTTTGTGGTTTGTTTTGTTGGGTTTTTTTAACCAGATTCTTATGGCCTCAGTGTTTCCCTTTCTTCTTATGTCCTCCTTCCCAGGAAAATCTGTCTTCAGAGCTTCAGAGCTCTTACTCTTAGTGTCCCTTACTAATTGCTGACTTCTGTCTAACCAGTGGAAAGATATAATACTTCTTTCTGATCTGCTTAAGTAGACATAATTTATGATGGACAAAGTAGGATATGGTCTGTTATTCTTTTCTAAGCACTTGAACTTTATTAAAAGATAATTTTTTTCTCCTTTGGCAGTTTACATAAATGGACTTGGCTATTTAGTTTAGCTTTTGGGAAGGAAGTAGGGCTCTAAAGAATTAGTTCACTGTCTACTGTAATGGAACCTTTCTTCAAGAAGAAAAGTAAGCTTCTTGCCAGCCATTCAGGATTCCCCCTTGTTCTGGTGGCAGAACAAGAATAACCCCTTGAGCAAAATGTGTTTCAGGATGATCGGGAATTTACAGCATTAGAAAGCTGCCAAAAAAGCAACTTCTAGCTGAGGCTATATTTGCCTGAATTGAAAAGTTTGCAAAGCTCATAATTGACTTTTTTCTTCATATGTTTCTATGCTTCCCATGACTTCATTGTCATATGTCTGTGGTGGCTTCTTCCTGCGATTACCCATGGTAACAGTAATGAGTCTGAAGTATTTGTAATTATCAGAAGATTATGAGACACAGTTTTTTACTACAGTTATTGGAGGAGGAAGATTCTGTAGCTTCAGGCAGGTGGAATGATGTTCCTCAAAACTTGATTTTCATTTTTTTCCAGGCCCCTTCTCTGCCCGCTGACTTGGGAGTTAAGTTGTTAGCAGCAGTATTTCATTGGGTTCAAATCTTGACATCTTAAGTATTTTTGGTATTTTACTGTTGTTGTAGCTGTGTTATGAAGACGGCTGCTTGATGTATGGTGGCATGACAAAAGTTGTCCAAGTCTGATTAAACCAGTAACTGCCCTTTCCAAAATAAATTCTGTTCCTTCTCAGTGTTCAAGGGAATTAGGTTAAGTGAATTCCACTTGTTATTCTGTATTTAAGAGTATGATTTATTCCTATTTCATCTCTGTAGGATGACAGGGGTTAGTAGTATGCTGAGGACAGCTTGCTTCTCTCAAATGGGAGCTTCCTGCTGAACCAAGATCCCTTGTACAAACAGGACTCCCAGGAAATAAGACAACTTGAGACAACCTACACTCTGGCACAAAAGGTGCAAAGTTACCTAAATAAAACTAATGACATCAGCAAGCACGCTCTTCCAATCTAAGCAAAACTGGTGGATTGCATTTAGCTGTCAAAAATGTGGTGGCATTGCTTCAGAGCATTAAATAAACCACTACCTGTTTAAAATCTGGACTTTGCGTGTTTGAAGGGTGTCCCTTACAGAGCGTTGGACCTGCACCTGCAGACCATGCACATGTGTGAATACTTCCTTGCAGAAGCACAAGCAGAAGCTTGATTCAAACAGTATATGGGCACCTGTGGTTATAGTTAGTATGCGAGTCTGCATATTTTATAGCCTGCAGTCATGTTTTGTGTAATCTTCGCCCCCAAATTTGAAAAAACTAACAGGCCTATGTAAACCTAAAATGGAGGTCAGCCAATGTCTGTTCCTACACAGGTGTGGGTGGGTTTGGGGTGGGTTGTTTTTTTTTTTGAATTCTTGTGAAAAAGGCATGTATCATATTTGAGAAACTAATTTCTTGGTATTGCCTTAGAAGATCTTTGTGTTATTCCATTTTTTATCTATACAGAAAAGCGCTGTAGTTTAACTCATCTTTGAAGGACTTGTAATTCAGCTGTTAATCACCAGACGGGATTGTCAGAGTCTTTGTGCTGCTATCACGCAGTTAACTAATATGACATCTGTTTCTGCATTCAAAGTATATAAAAGTAACAAAAGCAATTAAGAAGAAAATCGCAGAATTTTTTACCACATTCCATTTGTCTCAGGGCCAATAACCATGTTTGAAGATTGAAAACCCTATTGAAAAGCAAATTAGTGAAATAATAAATACCAAACACTTTGTATTCCAGAAGGCAATAACATTTTTAAAATAGCCCTGCTGAATAAAGTGCTCCTCCCAAACTCGTGCATTAAATACTACAAGTCCTGAAAGAGTGGTGCTTTTACTGTACTGGTAAAACCAGTGACTAAACCTCTCTTGAGATTTTCTCATTGTGAATGTAAACTATTATATGTTGAACATATTTTTTTTTTAATCCTGACTTGTCTTCCTAATATACACATATGTACAGGCTTTTGTTTGGGGCTTTTGGTTTGTTTCAGGAAAAACTTGTGTAAAATCACACAATTCAGCTATCATTTAGTGTTCAGAATTGAGGGATTGGTTCCATTAGGTTTTGAGCTTTGAGAATTATGGTCTGAAATGCAGAGTAGGTTTGTTCCAACTCACAGCATACGCAGAGAAAAGTGAATTGAGCTGTTTGCATTGCTGTGGACTAAGAAGTTGTGAATTGGGTGGTCTGTGGTGGTGCTCCTTGGAAAGAAATAGCTCTGAGCTATTCCCATCCTCTGCACTGTTTCTGGGTTTGTGAATGAAAGCACAGCTTCATTCAAGAATTTGGACAACACTAGATATGCGATAGAAAGGTTGATTAGGGAGGCTATTGGGGGTTGAGGGCCAGGTTTGAGGAGGTGGAGCTATAGGAGATGGTGGGAGATAGAGCTTAGACTTTTATTCGAAGTTGAACTTTTTAAGGAGACAAAAAATATGACCTCATATTTGGGTAAAGAGTTTATAGTGTACAACAACCATTCTAGGTTGTTGATGTGCTACTTGCTAGTGGTGCTTACTAATACACACAAAATTAAATTAGTAATGAAATATGGCAGTAGCTATGCCAGGCTTTGCTCGAGCAGCATGACTGGATCCAAGCTGGCCATCTCCAGGGGAGATTCTAGCAGCTGGAAATAAGTAGAGTCTAACAATTCCCATGCCCATGTTCCCTCTTAGGAAACAAGGGAATTAAGACAGCTCTGAGCATCCTGAAGTTCCCTTTAAATCAAGGGATTTAATAAAAAAAGATTTAACCTCTCTGGTTCCATATGCTTTGCATTTTTATTGGTGCAAAGCTGTGCAAACAGGACGGTCAAACCTGTACCATAAAAGCTAATGGCTGTGGGAAATGAGTCTATTCTAATGATATAATCAGAGTAAATTGTCCTGTATGTTTTTATTCGGGAGAAACAGAATAGGTTGGTTTCAGAAACTAAATAGTCTTTGACTCATTGTTTGCAGGCATGGATTGTATCAACAAAATTTAACCATCTCCCGTGAAAGCAGGAAGTTTCATAGAAAGGAGAGGTTGCAAGTAGAGTTGGCCAAGGAACAAAAATTGCGTGTTGTGAAAAATTTCAAGGTTACGTTGCTTGTTTTCATTCTGTATTGCAGCTTGGGAACAAAGTCGGTCTGGAGCAGTCAATAGCTCTGTCTCCCACAGTCAAGGTCATGTTTGAGGCTGTGGTTTGAATGTTGTGTTTGCGAGTCCTAACTGGTATACCAGTAGCTATTCTGGGTAGTACCTTTTCCAAAATGCTGCTATATGCATCTTTCTGACAAAATTTAAAAATCCTCTAAATTGATAAATATGCATTAAAATCTGGAGTTTGTAAGCATCTGTGAGAGGCTTCTGTTCTCCCAAGCTTTCCTCCTGAATGATGTGCAATATTCATATAAGTGATGGAACTTTTTGGAGAGATGAGGCTAAGAAAGACACGTGTATTTCTCAGGAGGGTGCCAGGAGTATCTCCTTGAGGCCTGGGATCTATATCATTCCCTAATTATGGAAGTGTCTGAAGTGTCCATCCACTGCTTGGGAACTCCACCTCCATGTGCCATTACACAGTAGGCTTCTGATATGTTTGCTGTCCTCCAGCATCAGCTATGACTGTCCTTTTCTGCCAAGGCTTTCCTACTGCTGTGTTGACAGAGGTCTCCTGTTTTTCCTCCTTGCCCTTCACCTTTGCTGCCTTCAGCTGATACCCTGTGCCCATTTCCTCTTGTCCTGTCACTGGGCACCACTGAGAAAAGACTAACCCTGTCCTCCTGACACCCTCCCTTTAAGTATTTGTAAGCATTGATCAGATCCCCCCTAAGTCTTCTTTTCTCCAGACTAAAAAGACCCACGTCCTTCAGTGTTTCCTCACAGGAGAGATGCTTCAGGCCCTTAATCATCTTTGTGGCCCTTTGCTGTACCCTCTCCAGCAGTTCCCTGTCCTTCCTG
>JAOQGH010000012.1:30414893-30450995 GCA_025769975.1 Gallinago jamesoni
TGCCCAGAGAAGCTGTGGCTGCCCCATCCCTGGAGCTGTTCAAGGCCAGGCTGGATGGGGCTTTGAGCAACCTGGTCCAGTGGGGAGGTGTCCCTGCCCATGGCCGGGGGGTTGGAGGTTGATGATCTTTAAGGTCCCTTCCAACCCAAGCCATTCTATTTCCTAACACAGCTTTTCACTGTGAGAAGTTGCTCTCTTTACTCTAAAAAGAGAGCTGGTTTGCATTATTGCAGATTGGAAAGAAACAATCCGAGAGACAGTACATGTAGCCAAAACTTTGCATGAAAACCAAACCTTTCTTCGAACTGTTTTGATATGATGATATGCACGTTATCACTAACGGGCCAGTTAAGAGACGTAGCCTTTCCAGTGTACAGGAATCGATTTTATTTCGCTCCCAGTATATTTTATGACATGCCACGCTGAATATGCCACAAAGCAGTGCTGTTAAACAGCGCTACTGCTGCCCTGTGCACTGAAGGGTCCTATTATGCGCCTTCCGCAGGACTCTTGGCAGGCAGCTTCTGTCTCCTCTAGAGGCAACTGCTCCACAAGGGACTTGCGCTGAACGTGCCGAAAGGATACAGCTAATGCTGACATTCAGCTGGAGCTGACCGAGCCCCTTGAAAAGGCTATCTCTTCTTCTCGATTCCCATTGCCAAAGTTTCATAGCAAAGTGGAGTAACTCAAGCAGCGACCCGTAAAACAACGGCGGGAAAAGGGAATAAAGGGTTTTGCTGGTAGACCTGTTAGTAGGCACAGTTTTTGCAGTTTGTCAGTACAGGATGATGTGTCTTCAATCCGTGACACACGTATCGTTGGATAAATTTGTATTTGCTTCTGGAAAAACAAAAAAATAACAAAAAAAAAAAAAAAAGGCTGCCTCTTCTGGGAAACTATTCATTCCAGAAAATGCAGAGGGGGAATATTTATAGAAAGTGAGAAAATACCTTGGGTTCCTTGAAGAGTGAATAATGAATAACTCAGTCAAGTGTAAATGATTTTAAAGGAAAAAAAGTCTATGAAAAGATAAGCTACCTGGTAGATTTTTTCTGTTAGGCAGTAAATCAGCAAGGTACATGCCAAAGATAAACTTTCACTTCAAAATTATTCTAAGTCAGGATCTTAAAAATTTGGCTTTGAGAATGGAGTTTATTCAATCTGTACATATAGTTCTAGACTGTAGAGTAAAAAAAAAGGCTGCAAGTATTCCCTCACTGGGATGCCTTTGTTCTGTTTTACTTCTGTTTGGATACGTTGTCATCACTTTTAATCTGGTGAAGTAATTTTTGAAATCTTGGTTTAAAATTAGGTATTTTACAATTCCCATATATCTTCATAAATCATGAATGTTTGGTTTTATATTTCATTGCAGCGGAAAACAGATGTGCCACTTCAAATGCAGCAACATGCACAAAGTGTCTTGCTTTGGGTCCAGAGTGTGGATGGTGTGCTCAAGAGGTATGGCATTTTACTTATTTACTTTTGACTTTATATTTTAGCCGCTTCTGATCTTTATAAAGATAAAAGACTTTTGAACTGTGAAAATTATAGTGAAAAATGGCAAGAACGTCTTTAATGACCTCCGGAGACAGAACCTAAGAAATCATGTGAAATATATTTTGTTTCCAAAGGAGAAAATACAACCTTTTATTTGGAAAATTGCAGTAATTTTAAATAAAGTGAGAACTTTTTAATGCGTTCCATCTGCTTTGTAGATGGCTTTGGCAGACTTACAGTAACTTTGAGAGTTCAACAATTTTTGGCTTCAAAAGCAAAATTACTTATCAGTAATTTATATTAAATCCTCATTATATATCAGAGCATGTCTATACACATGTGCTGATTGCATTTAGCAAAAGGTTTTACTAACAGTAAATTTGACTTCACCATATACTATGACCCTGTCATTAATGGAAAAAGTGATACTTTTCTTATTTTTACACTTGAAACTATCAATTCTGACACTTATCACAGAAGATAGATCTTAGGTAGCAAGAATTATTCTGAAATTGTTACTGCTTTGTGAACTGTAAGAATATGGGAGTTTCTGGGTTCGTTTGACAGAAAAAAACCCCAGTTGATTACATGATTTCAAGTAAGGCTGGACCATTTTCAGCACTTCAGAGGAACAAGGTTTTTAAGAATAACCCTTGCAATTACAAACGCATATGCTCTTGAAGGTCACATGCAAATTATCTCTAGTAGCTTTCATTAGGCAGATAAATTCCTAGGGTGTGCCTGGAAGAGATAACGAGTATAAGGCACTGGTGTAACTTTATCTAAGATACTGTGTCTTGGAATGATTAACCTAATCTGAAACAAGTATAAAGAAAAGTAACACAGCAGAGGCATGGAGGGCCTGTTTTCCAAAGAAGCCTTGGGGCGTGTGTAGATGGCACAATGGATTACAAAGTGGAAGTGGTCCATTATTGTGACCTGATGTCCTTTCTTACAAAGGGCACAATTTTATCCTGCTACATCTGAATTTATCAAGGAATAGCACTTTTTAGCTTTTCAGTGCTATGGAAAGCTCCTTCTAACAAGGTGCTCAGATTTGACCAGGTGTCACTTCTACCCTGCTTCTCTTGCGTCACCGGTCACGTCAGTCCGAAGGGCTGTTGATGGAAGCCAGGGGTTTGTCAAACCCCCTTAGACCATGTTTACCTAAGCACCTGTCCGTGGTTGTAGAGTGGCAAACCCATATTAATTCAGATAGAAATTTCCCCTGAGTAAAGTTACAGGAGCAGTTTTCAGCTTAGCATGCCTGTTTCGTCTAAACAATGTTTTTAATGAGAAAGTCATCCCACCACTTGAGATGCTTTGACTTCATACCCACACACAGCAAATTCAGAAAATCCTACGTATCTGTCAGTCATTACCAATAACAATGAGAGTAGCTAAGATCTCTACACATTTTAAAATCTACCTTTTTGAAATGTATATACATCAAAAAGGGTATATAAATAGTAATAACGTTAAAAACCTGCCTCTGTTGTCTACATTAAAGAAGGTTATGGAAAAAATATATCAGAGGTAGACTACGAAAATGAGTTGGAACTCGGAAGACAAGGTACATGACTGTTGAGTTTTATTCTTCAGGGGCTTTCTCTGGCCTTTTCAGGGTCTGGAAGGCTATTCAGTCATACACAGTTGGCTGCACTTTTTGATTGTTTATTTTCCCCATCTGCCTCTGCAATATCAGAGACTGTCCATTGTTTGGTCCACAGCTGTGGCTGGGATGGACCAGTGCTTTGAAAGAGTACAAAGATTCATGTCTTTTTTTTTTCCTTGCATGATCATGATCATGTTAATCATCAGATTTGTGGTCAGGAAGGAATTTTGCATTGGATCATGTTGGCACAATTTTGGCAACTTTGCCCTTTCACTGCAACAAAGGATGCACTGCTTCTGAGATCATCTGGCTACTAATAACTTCTCTGTTATTACAGGGGCTTTTTCATGTTGGTGGCATCTTAAACTGTCCAGTCTTGTACTACATAGTTTCCTCTCTCTGTGGTTTCAAATTATGTAGTCCAGCTGGTCTTTGGATTTGGTGTAGGATATTGGGTAAAACTTAAACATCTGTGATAGACAAATTCAGGTTAGATAAATCTAACACTGACTTCTGCTGCTATTTTTAAATATTAGCCTGAGTAACAGTAATAGTGGATTCCTCTGAAAACTAATCTGTTTTGGTACCGTGTGAACGATACTTTCTTGGTTTAACTAACTCATAGCATAGCACAGAACTTTTTTTGGTGACTTAGTGACAGTACATGGTTTCCTTTTTCTCCGAAGTCAGCTTGTTCTGATTGTGCAAGATCCTCCTTCTCATACAAAAGTGTTGTCCTTTATAGAAAAAAGTCATTGTGGCTATTAGATTTAACTTCTAATTTAAATTTTGTCATTGCCCGTATTAAAAACATATGGCTTCCATTAACTCATTCTACAATTTGTGCAATTATAGTAGCATATTTTATTGTTTCAAAGACTATTATTTTGTTTTGCTCTTTCTTTTGAAGATATTACAGTCGTTTTTTTCGGCTCAGATTGTTTTGTACTTTTTGTCTCTTATAAAACAGGATTTCATGGCCGACGCAACACAGAAAGGACGCTGTGACACTGTTTTCAACTTAATGAAAAGAGGCTGCCAATCAGATTTTGTGGAAAATCCCACAGTTCATGTCACAATACCCAGTGACCATGAAACAAATACACAAGTGACACCAGGAAAAGTTTCAGTCCAACTGCGTCCAGGTTGGGTTATCTCTAATACATTGACATTATAGTCAATTTAAACTAAATACAGTACTAATAAATAGAAATATTTTGTGAAGAAGCCACTGATATAATTATTTTGAAGAATGATGCTGTAACGTTATATTACGGGTCTCTGATGATGTTGCTAAATATTCAAGCATGGTCTTCAGCAAGAAGTGTTTCTGTCAAACACAGCTGAAGGTCAGAATAATGCAAGTAGAAAAGGGATTTTAGTTCGTCTTTTCTGCTTTCTGTTGTGGTTTCTTGATACTTTTTCTTTAGCCACTTATGCAAAAAGTTTTCCTTTACATACATATAAACTGTATTCTTTTCTGAAAGTAAATAGGGCTAGAATTCCTAAATTCATCGTTTGATAAGCTTCTTGATTATTTGGTTACTTTTAAGTACATTGACTAGACAGCTATGAAGACACCAAAGCCAATATATAAGAAAGGACTGCGTTCCTCAATGAGACTTAGCTATTCATTCCCTAACATTTCATTTATAAAATGTGAGACACTTGGCCCTAATAAAATCTACAAGTCCTTTTATGGTTAAATGAACCTTTTTACCAGCAAATAGTGAAGTTAAGTTTAGAGTTCCATATGCTTTGTGGAGGCAGAAGAATGAAATTCCGAGGGCTCCAGAAGAATAACTTTTGACAGAATTTTATTCCCCAGAGAAATACACAGATATACAGCTATAGTTGTGCCTTAAAACAGAAATTTGATACAGTATAATCATGCAGACAAAGATGTTTTTTATTTTGAAATGGGTTTTTTTGTCATTGTTTACATATACCAAACTATCAGGATTTACGTGGGAAAAAGTAAAAGCTGCACTCAGCAGCTCGCTCTATGCAAACCAGAGACCTGCAAGGGTCATTTACAAAAAGCAATTCGATTTACACTGACAAAGAGGAAACACAGAAGTTATAGCACACTGAAATTCTGTTTTCTTCATGCAAAACCTGATACAGACAAATCCTGACATTTTCAGATGGATTATGTTCAAAGGCCACTGGAAAAACGTATTTTGCATGTTTCACTTTTCTGCATCAGATCGTTGTTACATGTACCTTAATTATGCTATCTAGCAATGTCATATGGATCAATAAATGTCATGAATAGATAAGTCACATTTCCTAGAATGGTTGGAGGTGGAAGGGACCGTAAAGGTCATCAATTTCAGGTGGGGTTTTTTCAGTGACTCTGTTTCAGGTGGGGTTTTTTCAGTGACTCTGTTTCTGAATATGTTTAGACAGCTTTTATTAAAGCCTTCATAATTCATCTATAGAATAATAGAATGGTTTGGGTTGGAAGGGACCTTAAAGATCATCGAGTTACAATCCCCCTGCCACGGGCAGGGCCACCTCCCACCAGACCAGGTTGCTCAAAGCCCCATCCAGCCTGGCCTTGAACTCCTCCAGGGATGGGGCAGCCACAGCTTCTCTGGGCAACCTGTTCTAGTGTCTCACCACCCTGGGAGTAAAGAATTTCTCCCCTCCTTCAGTTTAAAACCATTACTCCTTGTCCTATCACTACTACTCTATTTTTCCCCTTTCTCCTGTTCTTTGCTGTATCTCCATTTCATAATAGTGAATTACACTCTGCACTCATTACACAAAGATCCCACTCCCTCATTTCTTCTGTGAGCTCACACTTTGGGTCACATAGAATAAGGAACAATTTGAAGTTATGCATTACTATACCTATGCTGCCCATAGTCCAGTCACTTCACACTTTTTTCTGGCTTTACAGTATATTAGACAAGCAAAAATGTGGGGACTATTTTTATTTTTATTTTTTAGCTTTAGTGGCTTCCAAAGCATTAATGTTTTTATTACATACAAGAATGTGATGGGCTTCTGCAGGAGAGACAGGCATTTTTCATCCTGAAATAAAAGATGAGTTCTGTTTTGTATACACCAAAAAGTGGATTTTTTTAATATTAAAACCTGAGGGGTGGCATGTTATGTTATAAGCCTACTGAGTTTTCTCATCAAATCTTTGGAAGTGGATTGCTATAAACTTGAAGCATAACTTATGGTTTTTTCAGGCTGTGCTATCTTTATGGTACACATGCAGTTTTACACTTATATGACAAATTATTTGTAGGATACACTATGTTGTTAGTTTCAGAGTGCAGTTAGTTAGAAGAAAATTAACTGAAAATTGAAATTACTGAACAGAAAATTGATTCTCTTAATTGATTTTATCCTCAAACCAGGACACACTTACATACTTAGAAGTGTCAACCTTGAAATGACTGACCACAATTTGTATGCGGATCTATGTCCTTTGTGAGTCATAACCACTTTTTGGTATAATGCCAAAGGGATTGCATAACCAGGAATTTAAAAGAAAAGGGGAAGAAATCAGATTTTTACAATAAATTTCACAGTGCTCTTGCAAGAAAAAAAAAAAAAGCAAGTTCTCTTATAAAGAGCCCTTTTATGGCTTATTTTTGAACAATGCTTCAAGGTTTCACTTACTCTTGGGAGGTTTTCTTGTTTGTTTGTTTTTCTGTTTGCTGACACAAACAACTTTGTGCTGAGGTTGCTGCAAAGATAAATGTATTTTTAAGAGTGTCCATTCAAAAGTAGTAAATAAACTTATTTGTTTCCTTTGAATCAGGAAGTGAAGCAAACTTTATGTTAAAAGTTCATCCTCTAGAAAAATACCCTGTGGATCTTTATTATTTAGTTGATGTCTCAGCCTCTATGCACAACAATATAGAAAAGCTAAACTCCGTTGGATTTGCTTTATCTAAAAAGATGGCAAATATTTCTCTCGATTTTCGACTTGGATTTGGATCCTATGTGGATAAAACTGTGTCACCCTATATCAGCATTCATCCAGGTAGAATCCATAACCAATGCAGGTATGTAGTCTTTGTATATACTTAGTTACACAAATGTGCATTATACATATTTATTTTTGAACCTCTTCAGAATCTGTCTTTGTTTCAATATACCTTGATTTACCAGAAAAGTTCCTGAGAAAATGCTGAGAATTATTATACAATGATTACTTCTGAAATACCTGGAAAAAATGTGCCATATTTTCTTCAGTAAAACAAGCCAAGCAACATGCTGCTTTGGCATATTTGACTATGTTTTGCATTTAATTTTATGGTCAGCTGCTGTGTTCTTAGTTATTTTGGCTATAAGTTGCCTAGATTCATCACAAAGTTTTGTACTTTCTGACCTAGGACTTCTCTTCTGTTTTCATTAACTCTCTTCCTAAAACTACTTTTGTTGATGTGATGCAGTTTCTTTCAGCTCATTTAATGCATAAAAGCAATCCTCTGATCTAATTCCAGTTGTAATATGAAGGAACTCCCATTTTAAATAAGAAAGGTGTTCTGGCTTGCATTGCTTTTTTCATGCCATGTCTTTTATACCTTGCATTCAACACTTACATAAAGTAAGGGATCACTTCCAAAATCCTCTGGAGAACAAGATTGTTCACAACAAATTCCAATCTGTATAAACCATGATAGTTAGAAAAGTGAATATTAACTGTTCATATCTTCTTGCTCATTATTATCTTTCCTGGGAAGACATGATCCAAAGTTCTGAGAAGTCCATAATTATCTTTTTTGATTTCAGTGGGTTTTGAATTGAGCGCTAGTGTTGGAATTCAATAGACAGAGATAAATGTCTGTGAATAAAGCAGTCATCTAGACTTCTTTATATAGTGAGTGGAGATTAATTAGCACTCATTTCATTGTGCCTAAAAGTAGACATCTGCAGAGGTATTAATATTTAAAGTGCCAGTTTCTCTTCCTTGAATGTAGATTGAGTTGGGGGCAGGCAGGATATAGTCTGTATGCAACAGAAGTGAGTTGAAGCCTGCTCAGCATCTCTGAATCAGAGGAGCACTTCAGCTTGTGCCATAAATTCCACTGACATAAATTAGTTTCAAAGCAATGACCTGTATAAAGGCCGTGGCATTAGCTTACTTATGTTGAACTTCATACTTTCTCCCTTATACATAATTTCAAAAAGTATCATTTACAACTAAGATGTTACTGAAAATGGAGTTTCCCATCCCTTTAATGAGGTACCTCTCACTAATCTCAACATTAATTTCATGTACATTTACTTACTACTAATGGATGTAGGAACTTAGATTTTATTTAAGTTTGGATCCAGTAGCCTGTGTATCGATCTACTAAAGGCCCCTTCTCAGGATAATGAAAAGCAAAGCTGTACCACTCCGTAGATGATCATATATTCTTGGGATTTTGTGGGTTAATAGGGGTGCAATATTTACTTCTCCTTCAAATGGAAAATATAGAATGTGTTAGACTTTTGTTTTGTTTTATTTTTGTACAGTGATTATAATTTAGATTGTATGCCTCCTCATGGTTATATTCACGTGCTATCCCTGACTGACAATATAGCAGAATTCAAAAATGCAGTGAATAAACAAAAAATTTCTGGGAATATTGATACACCTGAAGGGGGTTTTGATGCGATGCTCCAAGCAGCAGTGTGCCAGGTAAGGAGCTTATTAACAAAAGACTAAGTGGTAGTTTAGACACGGATATATGTTTGTGTGTATATTGGTACAACGGTGCTCAGTGTTTCTGAATTCAAAATGTCAGCTCTAGGACTTCTTCTTCCTTTTCCATTATTTCCCCCTTAGCTATATATATCTGCTTCCTGTTGAAACTGAATAAGGAGACCATAAGAATATATTTTTCAGTATTAGTTAATTATGTTCTTCGGATTCTGGCTTTAACCAGCCTAACCAACACAAGATGGATGATGAAAGGAATGGCTTCTTTCTTGAACAGATACATGTATTAATTTCAGTCAATTACAAAATTAGTTTCAAGCCTTCCTTGTGTTTCTAAGTTGACAATGCTTCATTGACATTTCTTCTACTTAAGAATGTATTTGAAAACAGAGGAATCAGTTGCATATCTGCTTGTGTAGCTAAAGAAAACAAATGCACTTTAATGTTATCTTAACTTTTAAAAGAATCTTTATTAAAAACAATACACATCAATTAAAATTAACTTTTATATATTGATAAAATTTCATCACCATCTTTCCCATGCAGAAAAGGGTGGAAAAGATCTCCATCAGTCGTGACCAACCTATAAGCGTATTGGTTTTGGTACATAATAATAAGTTTTTTGCTCTATAAGGGCCATTTTGCATGTTTTTCTTCTATGCGTAGAACTGCAGTAGGAATTTGGAAAGTTGGCCCATTTATGGGTTTGCTAATGCTCTTTAAGATGCTCTTTCTCATCCTCTTAAAGAAAGTAATTCAACTCCTGTCCATATTACAGGCTTGGTGTGGTTTTCATCTCTTGGGATGATGTCAGGGTTTTTCTTTTATCTTGCCCATCTTCACATTCTTTCTTTTTGGAGCAGTAGAATGAGTCAAGGACAAAAAGTAACCCAAACTATGCTAAAAATTAATAGTTTGGCCCAATTTCATTTTCAAATTTTGATGAGCTGTAAAGCAGGTAAATGAAAGCCCCTCTTCATAGACACTGTGATCACAGCTGTTAAAAAAATTATTCTGGAGCTTTGGAAAAATTCTTTAAAATTCAGTGTTTCTCATTGGACACATTCCACACTTATGACGTGTGAACTCTAGAATAATATATGCTTCCGAAAACAATAGAATGGAAACATTCATGAGAATGGGGAGGCTTTCCTGCTAACTGAATTGTGAACCAAAATGGATGAGAACAATGTGCAATTCATAACAACCGTCATGAACTCTAATTTACATTAATGTGCGCTCATTTTGCCTACAATAGAACTTTATAACTTGCTCCATCTTGCTTTAACCAATACATCCCTGTTGCAAGCAGTAGCAGGTTAGGACATGAAGCTCTTTAGAGTTTTGGTTGCTGTCACATATGTAGGTAGGAGTCTCGAGGTGACAAAGTGAAATGATGGGGTCTTATGAGAAAATTGGGAGTATATAGCCTGTCTATAAATAAAGCTTAAAATACCCCTTCTTTAGGGGAATGCTGTCTAGGATTGTCTGAGGGAGGCTGATGCCTAATTCATAAGCTGGAAAAGACACCACACCTTTCCGTATTTATTATCCCTGCTGTTATGAGATGTTTAATCCCCATTCAGAGCTATCAGGGAAGTGAGCCTGGGAAGGGAGCTAAATCTCTTTCTGCAAGGCAGAGAAAGGAAGGCAGAGGATAAGTCACGAAGCCTGGCTGAGCGCATGGGCTGTATCGCGTGAGATGAAAGATGCCTGGTAGCGTTAAGGGAAATGGTAGAGATGAGACAGCATTGTAGAAAGGAGGAGCAAGGAAGGGGGAAAATGGAGTTCGTGAAGAAGGTAGTGGAATAATTGGGAGGGGGAATAATGAAAAGAATATGAGGTGATTCATGTGTGCCTCTTAAGTTTCATTTAAAACAGCCGTTTATTCCTTGCAGGGAAATAAATGTTGTGGAAATACAAATTGGCACCCAACCCAGTTTAGATATAAGTTTGCCCTGCTACCTCCTTGACATCACTGAATTCCGAAAACACATTAAATTCACCCTTGTGGATGCCATTTTACTATTAATCCCTTCTGATAGTGGATAGAGGTAGTATTTTACTGCGTAACAAGGAATTTCTCAATTTGCAAGTGCATGAAGGCACTCAAACTTTAGTTTATTGATTTGCTGATCATATGCCACTGTACTTTCTGGAACACTGTGTAGGAAAAGAAAATTATAAATGATGAGAATATAAAGTAAATAAATATAAAGTAAATATAGAAAAGGGCACCAAATACCAAAACGAATGAATGCATATTTATGATTGTAGTGCTTTTTGGATCCCAGAGAATTTTCCAAATGCTACACATTGCAATTGTGTGTAATAGTGACACACACGATGTGGCAGCTGTACCCAAACCCACTATATAAGCATAACTTGTATATATTTTGAGAGAACTTCCTTTAAAGTGGTAAGTGGATCTCTAACTCATAGTGGTAGTTTTCAGACATAGTCCATAATACATATATATCCACACAAAATGCTTTAAATAACCTGATTTAAACTCAGTGCTGCTCAGCAGTGTAGTAGCTGAAAGTAGACTTTAACATTCATTTTCTAATTTATTATTTTAGAAAATAGTTAGTTACTGGTTTCTTATGCCTAATTTTGTTTTCTTTTTAGAGCCATATTGGATGGCGTAAAGAAGCAAAGCGACTGCTTCTTGTGATGACAGATCAAACTTCCCATCTGGCCCTTGATAGTAAATTAGCAGGGATCGTAATTCCCCATGATGGAAACTGTCATTTGAAAGATAATGTGTACATCAAAGCTACGAGTATGGTAAGGTATATGTCATGGATTCTGTCTTCTAGAGAAGCAGCGTAAAACTGCTTAAAGGAGGTTTTTAGATTGCTATCAAAGCATTGTTTTTATTTCAGTTATTAGAATAGTATTTTTCCAGGTAGGCACGTTGAGAAATGAAGAATCAATCACCTGGAAATATTGACATTCTTTTTGTCTGAAATAAAGTATTTTGGAGTCTGAGGCAACAATACACAGCAGAGGAGGATATGTTGATGGTTTTGGTGTGGTTTTTTTATTACCATCTCATAAAAAATCACATATATTTTGTAAAAAATATAAGTAGGAAGTGTCTTTTGCATAAGAAGTAGCTGGTAATATGTAAGAATTGCACAGTGGGCATGGTTTATGGTCAGAAGATGCATGGATACATTAATTGAAAAGGCTTGGTAAGAGTGAAAAAGAAGACATGCAACAGCAATGAGCTGATTCAACCATGATGAACTAGAAAATACTCTTGTGCCACAAAGCTTTGCTGTGGTAATGTAGCATTAAATACATTTGAATCTCACAGTATAAAGCCAATGTGCAGTAATACATACCTGTGCAAAAAGTTGCATCAAATCCACTGTAGCAAAATAATATGCCTTCAGCAGATATTTTTAGCTTTCAAAATAATTTCTTCAAGAATGCATAAAGTAGTCATAAGTGATTGCAGGAAGGAATTTTTTTTCCTAAGATTTGTAGGTTTTATTTGCTTTGGCTACTTCCTTAATAAGTATGAACTGTTTATTTAAGAAACATGAATCACTACTTAATAGCCATATAATCATCAGAAAAGAGGAATATGGACTGTGGTATCCTTAGAGCACATTCCAGTTCTATTCTCAGTGCTGGCTGCGCTTAGTTAAAGTGTATAGCCTGTGTTCAAGCCAGCAAGGTGCTAGTGAAGTCAGTGAGGGCTACATTTAATTTAGGCTCGACCTGAATTTAGTTCTAGCAAGTGGTGTTTATGAAGATGCTGAGCCGGGAGGAAGTGGCCGCCGTATGGTGTGTGATCAGGGAATACAGAAGATTTCTGGGAATTGGTGGGTGTTCAGGACCTTGCTGAGCGGAGGAGGGAGCCGAGCGTGTGCTAACAGGAAGGTTGTTTGGATTTCCGATTATCTGATGTTCTTGCATTCATATACTCCTTCTGTCACCTCTTGGATATTCCCTCACAGATGTCAGGATTATTTATTTCCCTCCAGCCAGGCAGGTCAGTTTCGGTATTTCTACAGTGTTCCTGGGATAAAAACAAACCCTTCCTTTATTCTACATAAAGCAAATAATACCGAAACTTTCCTTTCCCAAAGCAGAGCGTACTTACAGGTTATGGTGTCCCTATCTCTTTTTTTTTTTTCCTCCCCGCCTCCCCAGTTTCTGTGCAATAAATGAGAGGAATTTTGCTCTGCTTATTAAAAATTGCTGAATGTACAAATCTCATCCTGGTGTTCAGGATTCCTTTGGTGATAAAGATATTGTCTTTCTCAGAAAGAAAAAAAAAAAACCAACCAAACAAAAAACAAACTATATTTATTTTCTCTCCAACTTGAGCATTAACTTCTGTTTCAGCTGCAAAACCTCACCAATATAAAATACAGACAAAATTAATTAATCTCTTTCTAAGGAACTATGATAGATTTATGGCTGACTGAAGGAAGTGTTTTCTGGATCCTGAGCTGAAAGATAATGTTTTTACTGTTCCATATAGAATAAGAAATCTCCATGGTCATTGCTACTGATGCCTTTTGTGAAAAGAGGTAGCCTTTTTAGCCACCCAAATGAAATGACCTTGAAAGATGCTTGGATCTGTGGTGGCACGTTTTGGCCCTTATGTTTTCTGGCTATTAGCCCATATCTTTTCCAACCATGGGCAAATTCTTGAATGCCCACATTCTTTCTCTTTTTCTGGAGTAGATTTGACATAACACAATAGTGTCTGTAAAGGCAGGTGTACCTGGTTTCCTGCTTTTTTTTTTTCATTTCAGTGATGTATAGCCTATGATTATTTTAGTCATAGAGATCCATAAAGAAACTTCAAATGAACAAGTAAAATCAGGGGGGGAAGAGTATTTCATATTTAAATGAAACGTCATGAAAAGCCATCAGCTTTTTAGAAAATACATCATATGAAACATATTTTTGCTTTTTATTTCCTTATCAATGCAATTTTATTGTGCTATGCTAAATGGAAGAGCTGTCTGCAATCACATTGTTTTCCTACTTTGATTCCTGTCTTCTGGTAATCTTGAGAAGATTGCGTTTTGGCATATATTTATTTCCTCCTTGTGCCAGTTAAGAGGACTTTGCTTTATTTATTGGCAGAAGCTTAACCTTTAGATCAGAAGCGTTTCCAGTTAGTCACTTTTCTGCCCATTTCTTTCTAACTTTTGCTAAGCAGTCATGCAGAGGTCAGCAAAAAAGCATAAGACAGGAATGAAATCTAGTCCATTTTAATTAGATCTGTGCTTGGTTAACTCCCTTACTGAAATACTCACCGTCTATATTAGTTATCTTCTCAGCTTAACACCGTAGGTTAAAATAATGAAATGAATGATGCAATTGGAACAAAAAAGATGATCTAAAATGAATGTACATTCACCTAAGCAGTAGTGGGAAGAGATAAGATAAAAATACATAAAGTGCAGCGAGGTTTTTACAGCAAGCAAAATGAGGCTCTGTGAGTGACCAACCGTTCTTTATGCCATCTCTTTACACACTTAAAATGAAAAAGACGGTGTGGGTCTGTTGATGGTTTGTTTGGGGTTTTTTTTAAAGTCTCTTCTAATAAAAAGACAACTTTTCTTTCTAATCTGAAGTGAGACTTTAATGTACTACTAACCAAGCTGGACACTGGTGAGTCAGAGCTGACAAGTATACTTGTAAGCAGACAAGGTGGTTGGGGATCTGGTCGGTGCAACTCTTGCACTTCTGTGCATGTCGTCTCTTGCCTTCAGTAAGCTCCATCTGAATAAGCTTTTGTTTAATGAGGGCTTAGAAACCCATTTTTGATAGCACTGCTCCCAGAGTTTTGCCCTTAGTTGCAGAGATGTTGGAGGGCTACTTCACGTAGATGGAATCCACGTCATGTGTTAAGCAGAAGGCTGGCTTATTTGACCACGGTCCCATGATGTCTCACGACTGCCCCCATCTTTCACACATTTATAGTGCAGGACGTATTTACAGGATGTCTGGTTTCACTTACCAGTGTTCTGGGGACCACTTGGTGTGTCTGTGATCTGCCAGCCAGTTGCATGTGGCTTCTGCAGCACGATGGAGGCCCCAACGCTGTGGTCATGGAGAAGGCAGGAGGTTGTAGGAATGTGTTGCAGGCCACTGAGAGTGGCAACAAAGCCACTGCTGTTGGGGTTGACCCACAACAGCTATGTAGTGGGAATGAATGCTCACTGGACCCTCAGGTACGGCACACTCCCCTGCTGCAGCTCTAAGAAGGTCTATTTATTGCTACCTTCCATCACTTATCTTAAGGAATATAATCTCTTACCAAAGGGTAGAAAAATTGAGAGAGGCGTGGACCCTGGCTGAGATCAAACTGCAGCAAGAAACTCCTTTGTTCTTTCCACACAGGGCTCTTTATAATGGTGTGATATGATGGAATATATGGTGAAATATGTGATGGATTTTGCCCCCTTGCATAACTGTGTCTCAGCTGTCTTGGCATTCAGGTTACTGTTGGGAGAGAGGTGACTTGCAGGTTGCCTTGAGTAACAAGCAGCACTCTTGGAAGACTGAGGAGAGGAGAAGTTGAATTGTGCAGGGAAACAGAGTGTGTTTGTGCAAGAGACCAACCATATGGGTCAGACGGTGAAAAATATCAGGAAAAGAAAGACAACAGAAGTATATGGGGGAAAGAGGTTGAAGGATCTGACGGAAGTGGAATTGTCCAGGGACAATTATCTCTGTAAGGGGGAAACACGGGCCAAGGCCTCAGTCACTTCTCTATGTTTATTCATTAATTTTAAGCATTGTATTTACTTCTTGAGAAGTGTTCACAGATGCATGGTAAATAAGCAGTGACTTTCAGATACAGTTTGTTTTAGAGTACTGGATCTGGAGGGATCTCACATAGCCCAGGCTTACAATGCTCACTGGGACCACACAGACACCCTTGTGCTTACCTAGATCTTGGGTGAAGGGATAGCAATGCACTTCTTCTTCTCAAATGCATGTCAGATCTCTCAATGAGAAGTGTAGAAGGGCAGGTCACTGGCGGAGGTCATGCCGTCACAGGCACGTCACCAAATAGAGAAGTGTCATTACTGGGGACAGACGTGAAACTCATGCTACCTTCTGCAAGCACAAGCGTGGTTAAGAAAACCTAGCAGATCATCATGGTGAGGACTGGAAGCATCACTCCTGAGAGGTCTTGGGCATACAGAGGAGAAAGCTGTCAGCCCTAAGTAAGATGTGTACAGCATACTGACATTGCTACAACCTGACCCAGTGGCTGCATATAGCTGATGTATCTGATCCCTGCTGCCAAAATACACATTTCCAAGAAACTAACTTTCAATTACTCGCCTTGCTGTTCCCAAAAGCAGAACTTATCTTGGTGCCCTCATCTTGTACTTTTTCCCGAACTTTTGCACAAGAACTTAGCTGTCCTTTTCAGGAATCTTGTTATTCTTCTAGATGGACCATGAACAACATCATATCCGTGCTTCTTAAGCAACAGACTCAAAACAACAAAATATGACTTAGTCCTCCTGCTGTGCAGCACCCCTGCATAGCTGGCGACAGATAAATCCATCATAGTCTGGCTGGTGCCTTGAGGATTATTTTTTTTTTCATGATCTTTTTATTTGGTTGGTCCCACTTTCTTTCAGATGTAGGCCTAGCATGGCTCTGTACATTTAGAAATAAGGATTAGGACGGTTTTGGAATCCTGTGTTGTGTCATATGTGAAATATAAGGTTTTTCCCTACTAATCTCCAGTCTTCTCTTTTCTGTTGTGTTTTGCAGGAGCATCCATCTCTTGGGCAGCTCTCTGAAAAATTGATTGACAATAACATCAATGTTATTTTTGCAGTTCAAGGAAGCCAGTTCCATTGGTATAAAGTAGGTTAGAAACCTGATTTTTTTTTCCAATTTTGAAAGCTCAATATTTATATTAAAAATTAAAGCTGTGCATAAATGGTTTTATTTTTCATAGGATCTCTTACCTCTGTTGCCTGGTACTGTTGCAAGACAGATAGAATCACAAGCAGCAAATCTCAATGATTTGGTGGTAGAGGCCTATCAGGTACGATGACAGTGACAATGTTGTATGCCATATTTGTACAGAGAGTTTTCACCTTTCATAGCCTAAAGTTGGAATTTCCAGGATCTTGGCTTCTCTCTGAAGACCATGAGGATAGATAGGTTCCCTAGTTTCCTGAATATCCAGCTCGGTGGGTGACACTATCCCATGATAGTTCTCAAATTCCTAGGCTTTTGGGGGTCTCAAAGCCAAGAGTTAGCACTTTTTCCTTTCTAAGAGTGCTTCTAAATATGCTGTTTGTTTCTCTGCACCTGTTGCCATGTAACTTCAAAAAAAATGTCTGACTTATTTGAGTTTTGGCATCTCAGATCTTTAGTTACACACCAGACACTACTGTCTAGGTACCATATAAATTCTGAGCATAAAAATAGTGCAGTATCTAGAGGGTTTTACAGCATAATTCTTAGAAAAAAGACAACAGGTGGGAGTTTAGAAGGACGTAGTTTGACAACAGTAGATACTGTGGAAAGCAGGATTTATGCTGCACAAAGCAGTGTAATAACTCAGGGGTTTGAGGCATGGCAGTGAAGAAGAGTTTTGATAGGGATTTGGGAGAGAACAGTGGAAATGGCTTTATGAACTCTTTCCTGGAGTTCTCAACTGAAAGTAATAGTATGGGAAAGAGCGTAAAGTCGTTTTCCACAAATGATTGGCAGGGAATGGCAGCCTGAAAGTGGAAATTGGCATCTTGATAGTAAATGAAAGATAGCCTGGTAAAAGGGAGCATAAATGGCTTTGAAAATGAAGCCGAGAAATGTACATTGGATGTACTAGGGCACAGAGAGCCCATAAAGCAGCATCAAAATTAACATGATGGCTTAGATGGTTGAATGCAGTTAAGGTAGGCAAGTTACACAAACATGCAAGTTCTAAATGTTGAGAAATCAGCTATAAACTATATGCAAGATATCAACCTGTATCACGTTATTTTTAATCAGTTGGACATGGGAGGCTGAAATTATCCATTGCTCTAGGTTAACCATCTAAATTGGGCTATTTGCTTTCCAAAACTTAGTTATAATGAAGAGTCCTATGTCTGTTCCTAGTCAATAGACTGGGTTTGTGCACATTTTCCTCACTGTCATGTTGGAAACATTGTGCAGAAGGCAAAGACATTCAAAAGCAGAGGAGGTTAGGTGTAATAAAATTGCAGAGAAGTTCTCACTGGTACTGTATTTTTGCTTATAAAATTGAGAAATCTCATTTTGAATATGGAGATTTGCAGGAAATTGCTGGCAAAAAATTTTTGAAGATCATAGTCCTTTTGTATGCCACTTTTAAATTGTATCCTGGTTTTTAGAGCACAGTGTAGGGCAAACATTCAAGGAGAAGAAACGAAAATTTACAAAATAATGATTTAGTTCAATGGACGATTCTGTGGGACTTTCCTGCTCCAGCCACCCCCAATTTGCTCTTGCCTTATTTTCATTTTTTACACAGTATCTTCTTTCCCATCCTAAACTTCATTGGATTTGATGCTTTGAGATTTTTATCATACTTTTAGGGGCTTGTAATATAGAAATACACAGTGAACAGGGCTTGAATGTTTTGCTTTCTTGAAAGCAAAAGTATTTAGATAAGAAAATAAATTTAATGTTGATATTTGATGACAGTGGGCCTCTGGCACCTTTATTCTAGGCAGGGAAGCCTTAGGCTTAGTTGTGGAAAACCCTGGCTGAAAATCCCTGGCTAAAAAGCCAAAGATGAGTCACTAATTTTCAAAAAAGTTAGTAAGATAAACATATGTTCAGATTCATGTAATTAGATTTCCATTTTTAGCAGTAAAAATATGCCACTGAACTAATTTTTTTAATACTAGTATGCTAGGAATTTTAATAATCTCTTTGTGCAATTTTCAGCCTGTTGGTCTGTACAGCTTTAAAATTTTTTTTGAAAGGTCAAGAAGCAATATTCCTTCTTGGGGGGAAGAAAGATTTTAGAGCATACAGTAAATGCAAGTTAGAAAGTTGCTAACTTTTTCATTATTTTATATCATAAAAAACACTAACTGGAATCAAACAGTTGTTGACTTATAAAGCCCTATCTGACCCAAATATATCAAAGTAATCCCAACAGCCTTTAGATCACCCTAAGGTTTGTTCAGAGAAAACTTTTCCAAGAGAGATGCAAAATATCAGAAGTTTATAAAGCATCAAGTCAATTAGGAACCTTTTCTGCTGGATAGCTGTTTCATTTTAAATGTGTGCCTAAAAGGCAGTGTAGTCTCTTAAACAATGAGCAGGTTTTGTTGTGTGTGATTGTTAAGAGTAGATTTTCAAATTGCAAAAAATACAGTCTCAAAACCAATTTAGAAAAGCTGAAAACGTTTTTATCTGGAAAACATAATCCTCTTTATCAGAATTACCAGTTCACTGGTTGTGTATATTTGGAATGTAATCGGGTCTTTATATGGGAAACAATGCCTTAATTCATTCCTTTATTCACACAGACAAGCTTTCTTCATTTTCAGTCAGGCATAGTAGCCATACTTGGTGTTAGTCACATTATATGTTGAGATTCCATGCCACTAAACCTTGTTTTCTGGTTACAGAAACTAATCTCTGAAGTAAGAATTCAAGTCGATAACCAGATCCAGGGTCTTCATTTCAATATCACTGCAATCTGTCCTGATGGAAGTAAGAAAACTGGCATGGAAGGATGTAAAAATGTGGGATATAATGAAGAAGTATGTTGATAGTTCTCATTCTTCAAGGAAGTGGAATACTTGGTTTTTGTTTGGTTGGGTTTCAATGGTGTGAAATCTTCTAGGGATTTACTTAAACTGAAAATGGGTTTATGTGATTAATGACCACAGACTCTCTATTATTCTCTGGTTTTATTTTTCCTGAATCTTATTTTAATTCTCACTAATCTCATGGAACTAGGGCTCAAAGCTTTTCCTGAAAGCTAATGTCCATTAAACTCTCCTCCTTTGTCCTCCACTGGGCACAATGGCTGTGTTCATTGTGATAAAATCTGTACGTAAAGAGGTTGAAAGATAATCCCCCAGTTAAAAAGAATCACTGCAATTTGTGTTTCTTGGGTCTGTACTAGACGCCACCTTTCCCTCTCCTTGCTCTAGTAGTCTTCATGCGCAATCAGGGTTGTGGATAATTAGTTTATTTTATAAATCAAATTAATAAAATGATTTATCCCCATTTGGATTGGTGCCACGTACTGAAAGAAAAGGACTGTAAAACTGGAGCATCATGCACCGTGAAAATGTGAGGGAAGATGTCTGGCTAATATAAGGACCACGATTTTCTTCCCAGAACAACTCTGTGCCTTGATATATTTATTTAATTGCTTGGACTAGTAGAGTTATTCATTTAGCTTGCCAGGAAGAGGTCTGTGTTTCTGGAGTGCAGGGTCAAGGAGTTCTTTCCTTCTTGACATGTGCATACGTCTCAGCTGGTGTGATTTTACTTGTGTCTGTGTGTAGAAATAGCAAAACAAACCGGTAGTTTAAATGTGTGTATTTTAAATACATTGATTTAGCTGCACTTTGTGCTCATCTGAATTCAGTCTATACACCCTGCTATGATTAGCTTCTACAGTTTAAGGGAGGTTTTCTACGCTTTTCTTAACTCATCTCTTCTCCAGTGTTGTTCCCTGTGCATGTCATAAGAAATAGGACTGGAATTTGTTCTGTTTAATGAAAAGAAAAATATTTATATCTGTTTCTTTTTAATAAAAAGCCAAGCCAGTTGATTATAAAAGATTGCATGTGGTCCTAAACCTCTACTGCTCTTGAAAATGAGCCATCCTCAAGAGATTCATTTATTTTAACCGTAAATCCTCCTTTCAGTATTTGTTTACAGGCAAAATGCTTTTTCTTAGTTCTCACATTCCTTTTATTGTCTAATCCTCCTTCCTTCCTTTTCTTACCAAAACATAAAGTGTGTTATATTCTGGAAGAATCCTGCAGTCTCTTCAGGGTGCAAAGCTAACTTTGGCTATTAGCGAGTGTCAGTGCTCACGGTGTATTATTTAGTTGCAGTACATTTAATCTTTCTTCTGCTGGGTTCAGGCCCATCACATTTCACGACTCGTACTCAAGGCATGATGATTTGCCCTCCCATCTCCCTGCCATTCCTCCGGTAGCATATTGTATGTGAAGATGATTTTTTCTAGCAGGGCTCTGTCTTGAATGAAAAGCACATTCTCTAGCTGCAGCCTGTCCTCCCCATGTGATGCGCACCTGCCATGTGAATTAATTAGTGCGTGGCCACAGTTTTGCCCCGTAACCAAAGGGAAGAAGTTTCATGCACAGAGAGGGTAGGCAACCGGGGGGGACTTTACGTGTGTAGTGGCTCATTTAAGAAACAAGAATTAAAACAAAGGGTGAGACAAAGTCTGTGTGCCCCCCTCAATGCTATGTTGAGAAGCACATGCTTCTGCACAGCATTCTTGTCCCCTTGTCCGTGTAGGCAGCCGCAGCCCCACTCACCACAAAGCCACCATTGTCCCCAAGGGCTCGGCTGTTCTCGTGTGGGGGCGCAGCGGGAGGGGGAGACAGCCATGAGAAATGAATGGGCTTAGTCTTTGCGGGTAGTTTCCACCTCGTATATAATCAGTTTCTTAGGTTTTCTCTTATTTTTTATTTGTTATTTTTGTTTAGAAGTCTTTGGTGGTAAAGAGTAAAGGTATTTGCTTCTCTTGGGCTCTTTTCTCACCTTTCCTCTTGGTTATATTTTCTGTGTGAGGAGGCGAGGAGGAGATGTTTTCTGTCAGCAGGCTATTGCCTTAGTGAGAATACCCTGTCAGAAGCCTACTTTTTTTTTTTTTAAAAAAAAAAAAAAAACAATCATGAAATACAAGATGTCTATTCAGTGAAAGTATCACAGCTGTCAGAGCTGTCAAAGATTTTTGGTAGTGACTGATGCAAACTCTGTGATAGTCATCTAATCACTGAAATGATCCAGAGTCCTGTGCCAGGGTTCTGAAAAGCCACGGGGGCTGCTGCTGCACTGTTGGGATGAGGACCTGGGGCATGGTGGTGAAAGTCATGACATGGCCAGGAGTTGGGCACTAGGTCCACTCTGAAGCAGCACTTGGTCTGCCCAGGACCACAGCAAGAGCAGCAAGAGTCTCTTGCTCCATTCCTATAGTAGAAACTGAGAAAAGTAAGCTGATACTAAGGTGTGAGACATTTCTGTGTTTTAGTAGGAGTGGATAGGACCATCCAAAAAACCTCTGTAGTTTCTATTTGCACAGACTATTTTGAACATTCATTATAGGTTCCTTTTATGAATAGCATTTCTGTTTCTGTATTGTCTTGCTCAATCCAGTCCCAATTCTCATCTGAGTATTTCTATAACAGAATGTACACATTAAGTATGATCAGGAGGAGGAGGATGGTAATTCTGCTGCTATTTAATTTGTATTAAACTTATGCAGCTATGCTTTCTTAACATGACAAGTAGACTGCTGTCAATCTTCTATTGTTAGGATTTAAGCTGTACTTGCAATGCTTGTCATTTCTAATATATCATATTTGACAAATGGCCACCGTGTATTTCGTTATTATTAGCTAGTGCGCCTTCATATGCAATGTAAGATTCTGCTTTATTCGTGTGTTAAAAAATTTAAGCAATTTATAGGAAATTACAATAACGTAAAATGTGTCTTTATCTCCTCTTCTTAGGTGCTTTTCAATGTATCGGTTACAATGACAGGGTGTGATACAACTGGAGGAAGAAAATACGTGATACTTAAGCCTATTGGTTTCAATGAAACCGCCATCGTGAACGTGGAGCGAAGCTGTGCCTGTCAGTCCGGAGACAGCACAAAGCACAAGAGAGTATGGGCTGAGGAAACTTCTTCTGATGGCAAACAGTCCCATTGCCAGGACAATAATTGTAGCTCTGATAAAGACACGCTTCCTTCAGAGAGGTGCAGACGACACCAGGACCAGCCCATCTGCAGCGGTCAAGGAAGTTGCATAGATGGAAAGTGTTTCTGCTACAAAAGCAAGCTGGGCAAGGTGTATGGCAAGTACTGTGAAATGGATGATTTTTCCTGCCCGTATCACCAGGGAAACCTATGTTCTGGTAAGCTGTGGAGTTTATGTCTGAGTTTGGGTTTCATTTGGGTTTGGTTTGGTTTTGTTTTATGAAGCTTATATACATGATGCAGCTGAAAACAACGCGATAAGACTGTCAAGTACAAGAATTGTATGTGCAGAATTAGTATGTGAAATATCCAGAACAGCCTGATAGGAATTCACTCACCTGGGCTTTCTTCACCACACAGGTATGCACTGTCTTCTGAACTTCGGCACTGCTTTTTAGGGGATTTATTGAGTTTTGTCTAAGTTTAGCTATTTTAAGATTTGAATCTCAAACTTCTCCAGAGGTACTGATACTGATATCTTGGATAAAACAGTAACATTATTTGAGAAATTAAGTTGATACATTTCAGTCTCATGGGAATATGAGATACTAAGAGATTAGCAGGAATCGCAACTTCCAGATGAGGTTCCAATTTTGTAACACGCTAAATCAGTCTTGTCAGAGATACAAGTGAAACAAGATTTCAAATATTGATAGATATGCTAATGCAGTTCCACACACCTATTCCAAAAAGGAGAATGGAAGTGAAGCATAAACAAGCAGAGTTCTAAGAAATTCTTATTCTTTTTGTGCCAAATTTGGTGGGTTTTTTTAAAGAAAATTGCATATGAACAAAATACAAATCATTTACTTTTAAATTACTGAGGAAAAATGAGATTGAATCAGTATCATTACTGAATCTCTACCAGGATATTTTTGTCCCCTCAGAAATAATTAAATATTTTAAAATCCATACTGCTGTCCTGCATTAAGTATATACTGAACAATAAATGAATTGAGGGACCAGTTTTTTAACTGCAATTGAATAAATTTACACTTGTATGGACTTTATTGGTTTTGCTTTGCTAATGGCTGTGAACTTTATGTAAAATGAAGAGAAATAATTTCACCCAGTCATTTAAATACTTCATTCCAACACAAAGAATTATGGTTCATCTTCTCATTCCTCTTCCCGCCCCCCCCCCCCAAACAACTTTTCAGATTTACTATGTCGTACCCAAGCAGACCTTTCAAACTTATAAGCTTCTAAAGCCTGAGATGAGGTGCCCTGATCAGCAGAGGAGACAGGGAGATCTCTGTCTCCCTGTTATGTTGGAGACCATCCCATGTGGTGGAGTCCTGCCCTATGGTACCACAAGGAGAACCTGCCACCATGGCTGAGCTATGTGCCTCCTCATGGAATATTTTCCAGCACAGAGCCTTGCTCTGAGATGTCCTAAAATCCCCTGTCTGATGATCCACTCTCCTATGATCCATTTTGCCCAGCCCAAGTGAAAAAAAAGGGCCAGGCTGTACCTTGGCCTCACTCCCGTTTAGGGGATCCCGTCTGTGAGATGGGACTGTCTCCCTGCAGCTGCTCTGTGGGTCTCTGGAGCATGAGAGGGCCATCACAGTTTGTGTGAAACTTGGGTACTGCTGAAGCATAGTTGAGGAGACCTCATGAGATTTGCCTGTGTGTTATGTGCTTTCTATTTCTATATTTCCTAAAGATGCTTTCCCATGCTGTAATACTGTGGCGAGACATTATCAGCATGACAGTTGTACAGCTGCCTAAATGTGCTACAACATGGAAAACATATGGATTTTGCCTTAAAGTTCCATCTGCTTTGTGTTGAAAATTGTAAAGACCACCAGAGGTTCTTCACTGCTTTTGAATCATTGAGACTATGCGTTCTAAGTTCTTATTAAACAACCTACCTATACCCACCTGCCCAGCTCAGTCATTTGTCCTTTAGAAAGGCAGAAAAGCAGCGCTATGACATGGGTTTCTGAAAAGAAAAGAAAAAAAAACAACCTGGCATGTGCACATGAACTTGATACTTCATCCTCCACTGACTCGTGCTGTTTATTTGAGTTGAATGCTTTCTTGCTAAAGAGAAGTTTGTTTAGTTTGCCTGAAGACTGTTTTCCTGATCGTTGTGTAATTTTTAATCCACGCTGCTTTGATCCAAAGCAATAGGGAAAATTCTAGTGAAACATTTGAGGATAACACCAAGATCGCAGCTTTTGCTCAACTTAACAAGAAACAGCAGCCATAAATATGCATCATTGTTTTATTTTCAGCCCAAACTATTAGCTTGAAAACTAATTAGCAAGCCAAGGACAATATTAACTCTGTTTATCATAAAGCACCAGCAATACAAATGTATGCATGTAAAAATTGACTTTCTATGTTTCCATAAAAGCATATGACTAGCAATACAAATGTATGCATGTAAAATTTGACTTTCTATGTTTCCATAAAAGCATATGACTAAAGGCTATCTGATATTGTAGGTAATGGTGAATGTGAGGCCGGTAAATGCAAATGCTTTTCTGGCTGGGAAGGTGACCGTTGCCAGTGCTCGTTACAATCAGCAAAGCACTGCCTGAATTCAAAGGGCCAGATTTGCAGCGGAAGAGGAAAATGTGTCTGTGGAAAGTGTGAGTGCACAGATCCAAGGAGCTTTGGCCGTTTGTGTGAATATTGCCCGACTTGTAACAAAGCCTGTGAAGAAAACTGGTATGTTTCTCCTGCTAGACTTGACTTTTTAAATCTGTGTTATTGGAACAAGGGTAAATATTTCTGCTTGGCTAGATGTGTACTATATTTCTTAGACTGTAGGAAATAGAAACAATTCATACTTGAGACTTTTCTCTGTGTAGCTGTTCAGCAGTCCGTGTCCAACTTCCAGCTTTCTGAAGTCAAAGGAGATGTGTCCTGTGAGGTTTTTTTTTCATATATTTATTAAAAGATGGTTCTTCATATGAAATCTTCTCAGTAGCAAATAAAGCCCATAATTTTTGAGTTTTAAAAATGGATGATAGATTCTATTCTTGAAGGCCACCAAGTCCAATAATATTCTCCAAAATTGTTTTTGCACACTCCTTGTGCTTCTCAGCTGAAAAGAGGAGCTGTGGAACAGGAGTGGTACCTGCACATTATCACCGTCATCGGTCATCAGAGCACAGCTGGTCTTACCCAGAGAACAGCATTCCCCATTACTCACTTTTAAACCACTTGGTCTTTGCTGTGCTAGTTCTAAAGCATGCCATTTTTCCTTACCCATGGAAAGGAAGGGACAGTGTGGAGGTCAAAATGAGTAGCCCAAGAAGGAGAGAAGATAGACCAAGCTGTCAGTGGCAGGTGCTGGCTTAGAGAGTCAATGGAGCCCTGTCTTTGGGCAAGGCTTTTCTACACCCTCCCATCAGCCCATGTAATCTCTGCATCCCACTGCAGACAGGGAGGGTGAGGGATCAGCCTTTAGTTGGAAAGAGAATGTTCATCACAACAGAGTTGTTGTTTATTCATATTCAAGTTATAGCCCATGTGGTGAGTGCACTGGAGAGCCATGCTGGGACACGTCTGAAAAGGTGACCACTAAGACTTCACTAGATAACATGCAGTTAGCCTTGCTGGCTTACACGTGTTCAAAGGCGCCGTGAAATGCGTGCCTTTCATAAATTGGGAGGATGGCATAGCTTCGTTAGAAAATCAGTCAGGCATTTTTCAGGATCACTTGCGATGTCCGTCTTCTGCAAAGCTGAAAAGTGGAAATGGCAAGGCTGACGGCGCTGCCTCCCATGGTGCTCCTGACCCTCTGAGCTGCCCCGCAGCGGGACCTCACGTGGCCTTGTCTTAAGAATTTTTGGGATAACACGTTTGTAAAGCTAGTGTTTCCTACACCTATCTTTTCCCTTCAGTCCCAGCCTGCATCCCAATGACACTAATAAAGACTGGGGCTGAACTAGAGGTTGACAGCTGAAGGAAGGGTGCTGGACCCTTAGCTACACCCCCTGAAGAGCACACATCTCAAAATGCAGAGCATGGGCTGGATGAAGGTGGCTCGAAGCCAAAACCATGTTTTACTTTACAGCTTCTGACTACTTGGTTCTGAGAAGCATTACAGGGATAAAATGCTGAGAGAGGTGTCACATTTCAGAAAAAAAAAATAAATAAATGTCACAATGGTTTTACTAGCAACAGGAAAGCATTATGTGTGAGCGATACGTCAACAAATCTCTTTAAGGGGAGTGCAGAGAAAGACATGGGTTTTTGATTTAATTTTTATTTTACAGGAATTGTGTTCAGTGCCATCATTCTAACAATGCATCTCAAGCTAAACTTGACCAGTGCACGACCTCATGTGCTTACCTGCTGCATTACATTGACCAAACTTCAGGTATGTGGCGTTTTATAGGTAATTTTAATAAGAGGTGAAAATCTGTTGGGATTAATAATTGACTTCACCACTGTTACAATGTCTTTTAAAAGTGTGTTGTATTATTACAATAACAAAGAAAGCAGGGAAAAGAGAAAAATCACAGATAGCTTCAGGGGAAGTAAAAGATAAATAATAACAGGAAATGTGATTGGCAAGCATTGCTAAATCAGATTTCCTGGTTCCTTGACAAGTCACATCGAATAATAATGAATCCTGTCTGAGCAAGGCTTAAAGAAATATTTACAAAAATCTGTTACGCATCTGTATGTTTTATTACTTTGGATATGCTTATGCTATTTGACATTACCAGAAACAAGGAAGAATGAAGTAGAATGCTTACCTCACATTTAATGTTTCAATATTCCTTTCAAGTATAAAAAATTGCACAGTTATGAGAGCTGTGGAAGAATAACATCTTTTTAAATAGAATCTCATAAAGCTTAATCAGTCCACGCTGCAACAAAAATGGAGGTAAATGGTTACCTTTTGTCACTTCACTTTTTGGTATGTTTTTTTATCTTACGGATATTCATAAATGAGAAAACTAACTGTGAATATTTTTCTCATAACTTTAGCAAGAGCTTGCTGTGTGAGAGAGGTTTACCAGTGAGGAGAGCACTGGACAAAGATTCAAGAAGTCACACTTTCTTTCATATTTTGCCAACGATCTGCACTGTAAACTTGTGAAGATGAAACTGTCTTGGCCCCATACATCTCTAACTATTCTTCCTCTCTATTTCAGCCATAAACTCACCAGCTTACAGAGAATTCATGGTGGCCAACTCAGTGAAGCCTTAGTCTTAGTTCCGTAGATTAAAGGAAATATAGTTTCACCATGATTTATTGATCTTAATCAGAATTGCCTTTGCGTATGGCAACCTTTCCCCTTAACTTACCTTATTTTCCTTTAACTTTTACCAGGCTCCTGTTATATCTTTGTGCCATTACCGTGCAGTGGTAGATAGCACTGTGTTTCAGGGATGTACCTGTTCCATGCGTTAGGCTTTACACTTGTGTTTTCCTTTATTTGCAGAATGTTTCTCTGGACGAAGCTACTTTAGAGTCTTTTCCATAATCTTTATAGTTACCTTTCTGATCGGGTTGCTTGTTGTCCTTATCATCAGGCAGATAATTCTGCAGGGGAGTAGCAATAAAGTTAAATCTTCAGCTGATTACAGAATATCTGCAACAAAGAAGGTAATTGATTTCAGAGCCATCATAATCAGTAATCTTTTTCTTGCACATAAAAGTTAGCTAACCATTGATAAAAATTGTATCTTCTCCTTCAAGGATAAGATGTTTTTGCCCACTGTTTGTACAAGAACGGTAACATACAGACGTGACAAACCAGAGGAAATAAATATCGACATCAGCAAGTTACGATTAAATGAAACTTTCAAGTGTGAATTCTGAAGACAGTGCGTTTTCTGCAAATGTCTATTTCCATCATGCTCGACTTTTAAAAAGTTACCTTTTGTACTCTGTGGGAGTCTTGACTGTTGCCGTTTGGGTTTGTGTCATGCATTTTGTTGAATACTGTAACAAAGTGACACGTGAGCATATTCACGTAATGTGACTATGTTTGAAACTCTAGCTGCTGGTTTTTTTAATTTTTTATATTATTTTTTTTTTGAAAGAGAAATGTGCGTTACTACTGTTCAGGAACGTTAGTGTTGATGTAGCACTTTAGTGTATTCTAATTTATTTAGTTACGGCCTAGAATGTAGATACGAACCGGTCTGACAAAGCACTGATCTCACCCTCCATGTAGCTAGTACTGATGTGCTCTGTGGGAATGGACAAAAACTGTGACTGAAATATTAACATTGCTGTATATTATAGCAATAGATAAAACTATTTGAATGCTCTTAAATAGAGTAAACGGTACTTTTATAGTTCTCTCGGTTGACTAAATTCCACTGATTTGTCTGCTTTAGCCTCTTAGCTTCTTACTTAATATTACTTAATAAAAAAGACTGGATTAAATGAGAGCGTAGTTACCGGTGCGGGTGTATAGGGGTGTGTGTCTATGCACACACATGCGTGCACACACACAGGTAAATTAGATATATATAGTTTTTTATACGTTATGATGTAACTTGATAATTTATATCTGGTAAAGAGTAATTTTTAGCTTTTCTACTTGTTTCAACATATAAATTTATGCGTGAATTTTATGGTATGTGGAAACTGATTTGCTACACAAAAGAAGAGAGTTCCTCTGTCAAACAGCATAGTCTTTGGGATGATCAGTGCCAGCTGACCTCACCTTTGGAGTCAGCAGCATCAACTCCATTGCAAGCAGATAAATTGCACCAGAGCTGTGTTTGGTTTGCTAGCTACATGTCAGTGTTTTGCCAAATAAGGGGTTTGTTCTTTTTGTATGATGCCAGACGTAAGTCTGATTTTACACACGTGCTCTTTTTTCCCATGCAAATTAGTTGAGAGATTTCATGAGTCCTTACGTAACCACTTCAATTTTTGTGACTGTGCACTGAGAAATGTGTCCAGTGTGACGTGGAAAAGAACCTGCAATTTGGAAGAAGGTGAAGAAAACGGGAGTTGCCTTTCAAGAGAACACATTCATTGACTTCATAAATGTGGAATGAAATCCTGCCTTCAGAAATGGGCAAAACCCTTCTGAACACAGGGGGACCAATATGAGCATATCTGAGAGCAGAATTTGAGCTACAAGCTCAAGCAGAAGCATTTTCCTAACCCCACACCTGGCTATAGTGCTACAAGACATGTTATTGTTATATGGTAGTTGGGAGAGTCAGCCAACAGTCTGATTTACTGACTTTATGCTGCCAGAACCCTACAAAAATCTGATCAACTTCTAATGCACTAAAATATTGCTGGCAAGAAGAAAAATCATCTCAGAAGACATTATGCAGCATGCCGTTTTAGTAATGAAAATTGATGATGGTAAATATTGAATCATAGAATCACAGAATCATAGATTACCAGGTTGGAAGGGACCTCCTGGTCCAACCTCTCATGGCCCAGCACCCTGCCCAGATAAATCTTAAAAGTGTCCGTCGGTCTGTACTTGTCATAGATAAGAGTTACAGAAACAAAGCAGGAAGTCTTTATATGCAGTTTTTAGAAATTACGACATATTCGTATTTCCCATTCTGTATTTATTCTGTAAATTCCCACTGAAATCTGAGGAGTGTACATGTGAAAGGAAGACAGGGTGCAGAAGAAATTCTAAGTGTTACGTGAGTGTTCACAGTTTATTGGGTCATGGATCAAGTGGGATTGAGAAAAATAATACAGAGACAATGGGCCTCCCATTAAACTGCCATAAGAGCTTTAGATTTTAGGGATTGGTTTTAAAAAATATATAAACTGGACTATTAAATGTTTCTAAAGCAGTCTTCAAAGTAGTCCCTGAGCTTTCTACAATATAGGGAAAAATGTCTGATTTAAAGAAAAGGGGGTTTCCTTACACTGACCCTGATTTTAGCGATAACTTCATTGCAATATCTTAATTATAGATTAATTCTGTAATCTATCAAGTATTCCTTAAACTTCAATTTTATTTTAAAATACATAGAACTATTTTCCTCTTCTGTAAATTAACAGATTCTAAACCATTGGTTTCAGTGGTATTAAGATAAAAGGTCGATAAAAGTTTACCTGCTATTGTCAATAATATACACAATTTGTTAGTATTTTTAAGTAAGCAGGAAACAAAGTCTAGTTACCAGTTTCACTTAACAGCACAATAAAAACAAAAAAATAAAATGAAAAGCTCACTGGAGAGCATCTGAGTATATTACAAAAGATGTGATTATGTTCTTTAAACAGTGTGATAATTGTTTTTAACAAAAAAAGATTCCTCAGATTTCCTATAACGGCCTTTAAAGCATTTACTGAAGTGATAGCTAATGTGGTTGTTTTTTTCGTTAGAAATTACTTTTCACTGTTAGAGGGAGTTAAATGATGTGGGTAGGGGATAATGGAGTTGGATTTGAGCTGTACCACCCATCCTCCAGACGCGTCACACTGCTACTGCTTTTCTTCTGCGGTGCTGCCCGTGAAGGGGCACGGCCAGTATTTCCTTATCAGACACCTGCCTGAAGGTCTAAAATGCTCTGCTCAGATGGAGCAGGCTCACAGGACAGATTGCACTGTAAGCTGCTTGCTGGCCTGAGGTTAAAAAAAAAAAAAAAAGTATTTAAAAAAAAAAATGTTTTAAAGGAAAAAAAAAAGTAAGAAAAAAAGGCTTTTCTTGCATCTCCCTCATGGCTTTGCTGTATTGTGGAGGAGGCTGGTGAAAAAGAATAAGCTGCTGCTAATGTGACAGGTCAAGGCTTTTAGAAGGCCCACGGGGAGCTTATACAGAGCAGGATCCTTGGGAGGAGGCTTTGTTTCTAGGGATGGAATCTATCCATGAGAAACTCTGGCTTTGCTCGGTACTTGTTTCCCTCTGCCTTTGACCATGTTTTTCAGAAGAGCTGCTGCAGGAGATGAATAGCCCAACAAAAGCCTCACTATTTAGGGAGCTGTGTTCCCTCAGCACATGACCTTAAATGAGAAAGCAGCCTGTAATTCACAAGGAATTTCCTCAGTGATTGCAGAAGGACTCCGCTTCCTATAGTGCTTAATGTGGGAGATATTAAAGACAAATTAGTTCATATTAGTTTTCAATGTATTGTGTGTCAAAGATGCTTGTAAAAATCAAGGAAAAAATATCTAGCCTCAGAATAGAACATTCCAAACTTCTTAAATAAAACTGCTTACACTGGGCTTCTTCAAAAAATGAAAAAAAAAAAAAGTCAATAATTTGACTGCAAGCCTATGCCCACAATTATACTGGCAGATATTGTTGCATCTCATCATTGGGCTTGGGAGTTGTTTTTAGGTTTGCTTCCACAAACAGTATGTGCATGACTTTTCACAGCAGATTTCTTAATGTTAAAATCCACATGTATAATTTTCAAATTCTAATCCCCCTTTTTTTACCTGTGCCTATTTATTTGTCTACCATTTCAGAAATAACATGTTTATGCAATTAAAAAGCATGCATTTTACTTCAGTTTCTTCTAAAATTAAGAAATACTATGAATTGATTATTTCCAACCATCGGAGTAGGTTAATAACATTACTACAGAAGCATGTGGGAAAATAGCTGTTTCATTCAGAAAACGTGCACGTGGTATGTGAGGAATTTTCATTGTGCCCAGCTGAAATTCCCTTACATTCACAAGGAATGTTGGATGTGAACCTTAAAAAGGAAGGACATTCGTATAGGCATAGTTTACATTTTATCCACTATTTATCAACTGGATTTTTTTTTCCTCTCTACGGTGTCATGAAAACCTGCTATGTCAAGTATTCTTCAGACCACAGTGGAAAAAAATTATTTTCCCAGTCTGCTCATATATAATATTTGTTTCCTGCGTAGTGTGCATACCTAAATGTACATAGGGAGTGAACGTGTGAAGAAGCTTCGAGCAACCCTTAGTCCTAGAAGTGGCCATAAGGCCTAGTGATGCCCAAGGCAGAGAGATGGAAGGGTCCTGCTGCTTGTGCAGGGGCTTGAGGAGGGATGGCATCCTCAGCAGGCGCCGTCCATCCGACAGTTCCTGGAATTGGGAATGATCCTGCAGCATCCCCGCAGAGACGGTGCTCTGAGATCACACTTCTCCATAGGTCAGGGTGGGAAGCACCTTCAAAGTTGGATGGTTTGGCAGAGGTTCTGTCCTAGACGTTTGGCCACACGCTATCCTTGGCACTGCAGGCTTTTTGCATCTTTATTCATCAAAAAATGCTTGTATGTAACGTCGCAAGGGACCGCCTGTGCCAGCACGTTCGGGATGCCGCAAACTTCCATTAAAGCTTCTGGAAAGTCTTTGGGCATCTGCCCACTGACTTCCCCACCAGCCCCAGCATCTCCACCAGCCCGTCTTAAGGAATATAAGCTGTAGCTGGGAAAGGGCACTGATCGTAGAGGCATTCATGCTGAGTCAGTGCTGGGTGACACTTACACTCTGGGTGAAGCACGGTGCCAGTGTTCTGGCTGTCTGGCTGCAAGAGAGGGGAAAAGATTTATTTGCTAAGCAGAAATGGAGCAATAGTTAAGAAGAACACTACTTTTTAATGATGAACTTGACACTGCTCCAATGTACAGGCATCTCATGGGTCCTATGGAGAGTTGAAATTCATGGAAAGGGGGGAAAAAGGTTAAAATTAGCCAGCGTGAATGCATTTCTATAGTGAGCCAAATCAGTGGGGTTTCACTGAACGTGAGCCAGCTCAGAATGGTTGGCTTTTCAGGGGGAGAAAGGGGAGGAGGGAGAAGAAAAAGAAAAAAAAAAACTAAAATTAGTAGATTCTTAAGCTGTAGAAATGCTGCTTTGGATTGCCTGTTCTCTTTGTTTCCTTTTCTGCACACACTCTACAAAAAAAAAGGTACTTATTAAAAAAAAAATTAAAATGTTTGGCATTTGTTAGAATAATGGCTTCTACCCAAATCCTAACATTTCATCTTGATACTTATATTGTGTTTGGGGTCCTTCAATTATATCTTGAAGGGAGATGTTGGAAAGATGAAAGATTGTTTTGGGAAAGCATTAACGTTGGATGAATTCACTCTGCTCATATCTTCTTCACTTTTTCCTACTACTGCTTTAAAAAATAAAGCTACTTTAAAGTGTCTTATTTAGCAATGGTGTGACAGCTATTAATAATACTATAGTTTTTAACTTTCTATTTAACATATACTACCTTTTGTAAAAAAAAAAGTATATACAGATAAATAATGTTTCTCTAGATTTTATGCATAGAGAATGTTAGAAAGGGAAGAGGTTTTAAATAAATTTATAACTTCTTACTGTTCATTTTACATTTTAAATGATACTTTTAAATCACTACTTTTGTTTGGAAATATACTGAATATTTTATTATTTAAAATAGTATACTTTTATAGCTGTTTATTAATTTCAGTTGACTACTAACTTCTATTTTGATATTTATTAATGAGTTGACACTGTAGTATATTGAGATGTTTATTTTTCTATCAGAGCTGTAACAACTATGACATAGCATTATTTTAATGCAACATCATTGTACTTGCTCTCTAAAAAAATAAAATCAATATTTAATCCCTAGGGATTTTTCATATTTTTTAATGTTTAATGTGTCTGTGATAAGTTAAGGGAGAGATTCTCACCTCCTTTTAAAAATATATAGCAATTTCACTAAGTTGCCCAAATGTCTGCAAAGGGAAGCATATGACTACAGTCATTTTTAAGTGGAATAATGGAGAGATAAAATAGGAAGAACACCGTGTTTATCAGATGTAGGCAAACAGATGAATGCACATCGAGGATGAACTCTGAGAAGGTGGGAAGGAACACCACAGCAGTTTGGGGGTGCAGCTGGTTTACCTTGCCCAACCCAACTGAAGCATAAATGCACCAGGAGGTGTTATCACTTTGTAGGGGACAAGTTACAACTTGTAGAAATATAATCTACAGGTTGATAGGTGGTTATGATAGCTTTTCTTCTGCTTTTTCTTTTGCCATGTTGGGTGGTAGAGGAGCTGGCTTCCTGGGAATGGGTGAGTCCCTTCACAGATGCCTTGTCTCTGGCATTCCCTGCAGGCTTGGGTGGCTTTATGAGTACTGGTAAAAGTGCATCACTAGATTGGGAAGGTGACACACATTCTGCTCTTGAGGAGAATCAGTAATAGCATTTACTTTGCACAATGACATGAAATTTCTCATGAAAAGGTCTTCAGACATGCTGTGTGTAAGGACATTCAAACTTTGTGCTGTAAGACCACGATGCCTCAGTAAAAGACAACTGTGGCATTAATCATTGAACCATAGAATCACAGAATGGTTTGGGTTGGAAGGGACCTTAAAGATCAGCAAGTTCCAACCCCCTGCCATGGGCAGGGACACCTCCCACCAGACCAGGTTGCTCCAAGACCCCTCCAACCTGCCCTTGAACCCCTCCAGGGATGGGGCAGCCACAGCTTCTCTGGGCAACCTGTTCCAGTGCCTCACCACCCTCACTGTAAATAATTTCTTCATAATACCTAACCTGAATTTCCCTTCTTTCAGTTTAAAACCATTACCCCTTGTCCTATTGCTCCACTCCCTCATAAAGAGTCCCTCCTTGGCTTTCCCAGCACCCACCCTTTTAGGTACTGGAAGGCTGCTCCCAGAGCCTTCTTCAGGCTGATTAACCCCAGCTCTCTCAGCCTGTCCTTATAGACACCCAAGGGAATTCCCTGATAAAACTAGCTGTTCATGCTTCCAGCATGATCCAGTTTTGCTCTTGGAGAGCAAAGAGAAGAGAGAGAGATCTAGAATCAAGTGACAAGTGATATATGCTCAGTCGTCATGTCACTTAGTGTCCAGAAAAATCTGGGAGAAGTTGTACAGCAAAACTAGAAAGAAAAATAAGTAAATATCACAAGGACAATCTGTTCCTCTTTGTTGCTTCTTCTATCAAAGCAAGGAACATAATCCCAGTGATGAGATCCTGCCTGATGAGATCCAGGCTGAGAAACTTCCTCCCGCAGAGGCAGCCATCAGCCTTCACTGACGCCCAGAAGGAAGCACACACACCAGCCCTACAAACCGAGAGAGAAACATTTTCCGTGAAAGCTCTTTACTGGGGGAACATTCATGTTGTCACCAACTCAGAGTAAACATGAAGCTAGATCTGATTTCCAGACATATAATTTACGCATATAATTCGAGCTACAGACATAGAGCTTCATTTTGCCATTTGATAGCAATCTTGAAACTAAGGTTGGTGTTAATGCTTAAAGTCTCCTGTAGACAGCAATCCTGGCACCAAGCTGTGCTGCATACCCTAGATGTTGTGGAACGATGGTAAGTGACCTGTATGAAGTCTTTTCTCTTTTCTTTTCTTTTCTTTTCTTTTCTTTTCTTTTCTTTTCTTTTCTTTTCTTTTCTTTTCTTTTCTTT
>JAOQGH010000012.1:30455739-30466902 GCA_025769975.1 Gallinago jamesoni
GTAATTAAGCACTGGATGGGATTGCTCAGAGAAGCTGTGGAGTCTCTCTCCTTCAGTGTTTTCAAAACCCAGTTGGACAAAGCCCTGAGCAAACTGGTCTGATGTAGTGTTGACCCTCCTTTGAGCAGGAGGTTGGACTAGGGACCTCACAGGGTCCCATCCAGCCTGAATAGGTCTGTGAGTCTGTGAGAAATGTGAAGCCTGGTTAACTCCCAAGAAGACATTGTTGTTCCCTTCCTTATTACCTGCATTTACCTCAACAGACTTGCTGTATGCAAGTGGTACGTGGTACTGCCAGCAACGTTTTACTAAGAACCTGCTGAGAAAGAAAAGCTGTTATTTTCAAACGCCTTTACAAAGGAGACAAACCGTCTTCACTGAAGAAATAGCTAAATAAGGAAATTCAATACAGTGAAATACATAGCATATGTTGATTTTTGAATGTGTATTTCTCATCTGGCCATGGAAGAGTTTTGCCATCTAAAGCAAAGGACCTTATTCTTCTCTGAGGCGTATACAAATCCCCTTAGCTTCAATGGGAATAGCATATACATATCTGAGGGCATGGTTTGGCCCATGGTCAATAGCCTCCTAAAAGCTTTTTTCTTTTTTTTGCAGTATTCATCTTTTTCCTTTCCAAAGGTTCTGATGTCATTCCTGTTGCTGAACTTATAGAGTTGAATTTAGTGGGAACATCTTTGAAGTCTAATTAGATTTCTTGAGAAAGACTCGCAAGATCGCTTCAGGCCAAAAGTGTCACACAGCAGCAGTAGACCAAATATTATGCAATTGTTCTGTAATTCATGCTCTCTTCCCACTCATGAGTTGGGTTCAAAAAGCTTGTGGAAGATATATGACATATCAGAGAAATGCCAAATGTTCCTTATACAGTCCATTCTCATGTTCCCTATGGAAAATGTCCCTTTGCACAATCTTCCCCTTCCCACATTAAGCTGAAGTTTATCCAGCAACAGCATAGAATCATAGAATCGTCTAGGTTGGAAGGGGTCTTTCAGGTCATCCACGTCCACGAAGCTGCAAGGCATAACTTGATTCACTGCAATTGAGAAATGCTGTGAAGGGTATTGTTAATTTCTAGAGAATTTAAAGGTGATGTATTGCATGTGTTTGAGAAACTTCACAGCAGGGTGATGTCCACCATATGTCAGCAAAGCACAGAGTAGAAAAATTTCTACTCAGTATCACCATTGGCCAGAAGTGGAGACTGCCACAAGGCATAAGAAAATAACAACACAGGACAGGACAAAATGCACTTAGGCCTTATCTCACCTGGGCTGGCTCCACGGACAGGACAGCTCCTGTGAAAGGCTATTGCTCCCTAGGAAAGCCTCACATGTACATGAGATCTGTTCTGACTGCAGCCTCCAAGGCCAGGTACAGACTGCATCCACAGAGCTACCGAGATAAAATATTATACAATAAACACAGCTGGCATCGATGCCTTTTTTCTAGATATATGTAAGTGATTATGTAGAATTATTCACAGACAGCTATTAAAACTTGAAAATTGAACCTGACAGCTATTCTGAACCAGTCTTGGCCTTGTCCATTTGCCACAGTGGTGGGTATGAAATCAGGTCTGATTTGCCTTTGGAGACAGAGGCGGGGGACAGGGAGAGGAGGGGATGAGTTTACACACACAACATGCCCATGGCTTGTTTGGATGGCCTGTCACAAGGCGCACTGGGAAGTGCTGGGGAGGGGGGAGAGATGCTGTATCCCACCTTGTAGCATCTCAGCACTTCCCTCATGCCCTGCAAGCAAGTGCCTCTGCCTTGCAGTGCAGAAGGGAGCGCAGCATGGACTGCTTTTACTCTACAGCAGCATCTTGTTCCCAACTGCAGCGTTTTCATCCCAGAAGATCCTTTACAACCACTAATTTAAAATTTACTCTTAGTAACTAACTGTTAAGCCATATTCTGTCTCCAGTGGGATAATGACAGCACAGTGTGTGTGAGGCTTGTCCTGAGACATGATTGTCTCCATGGGCTGAGCTCAGATATGTTCACCTTGAAACACCACAGCAGCCTAATGCTGCTGGGCTTGAGGAGAGCACGCTGTGAAGAAAGGCTCTCCTGGCTGAATTGTGGCAAGAATTTTAACTAGAGAGATGGTAATGCCACAAGACGAAATATTGATGACACTCTGGCTTTAACAGACCAGCAGCTGAGCAGAGAGCAAGAGACCTCAGTGCTGGTGGCAAGTGCCTTTGTTCATGTCTCCTCAGCACTTGTCCCCACTGCTCTGCCAGGGACAGGAACCCCAGCGACACCTCCTCCCAAATCCTCACTTTCCTTGGAGGTTTCTCACCAAGACACCAAGCAGGCATGACCCTATTCAGACATTAGGAGACTATAGCCCAGATCTGTATGGCCACAAGTCATTACTAACAGGCACTGGACAGACTAGGGAAAAAAAAGAGTTTTCTATGTAAAAATCTTGAAGCCATGCAATAGAAACCATAAAACACATATGTGTGTTGCTCAGAGTCATAAAGAAATGTTTGCTATTTTTTGTTTGGGTTTTTTTTTTTTCAGTTTTCTCCTTCTCGGCATCTATAATATTGCCTAAACTGTTGGGATGCAGCACATTTTCCTTTATTAAACTGGGATCCTAAGGGGAAAACTCTCCTCATAAATTTTTGAGGTGAAAACAACTGCAGGGATGGCTATAATTGAGGGAGAGACTTAAGCCCTTAACTGCTGACTGATTGATAGTTTATAAAAAAAACTAGAGTTTGGCAGGGGAAAGTATGATTATGAGAAAGTTTAATCCACTGTCAAATATTTTATTGTATTTCAGAATCAAATTGCAGGCTCCGAGCTATTTTAAATATTGAACAGAGGAATATAACAGAGAGATTCTATAAACAAAGCAAAATGTTATGCCACTCATGATAACTTTAGGAAGGCACTCCGATAGTACAGCAGTGAAAGTAGATTGATTTCATGGGGTGGGTGGGGGGAAGCAAAAGACACTAGATATATGTATATTTTTATTAATGGTTTTCTTTTCCTGTCAAAAAATTGACTGATTGACAGTCTAAAGTGTAACTGCAGTAATGTTTATATTTCAAATAATAAAAAAAAAAAAAAAGAAAGGAGATTCCTCAACTGGTGTTAATTTCCCTTTTTATGTAATAAAAATGTCAACAATGAGGCTAAAGAAAAGTAGTATTGAGTTTAACTTAACTTTCATCTGTGCCTTCTCTGGTGTTTTAAGATTACTAACTTGTTTAATACAAGGAGAAAGGTAGAAGTCCTTAAGAGGTAGAGGTACCTTAAAGTAGATTAAGACAGAAAATTAATATTTTCAAAAAATATGCAGTATTACCTTGATTTGTAAAGGATGTATTTCTATATCTCCAATAAAACGTTCTTTAAAATAAATTCTAAACCAATACACATTCATTTAATCTTCCTCAAAATTCCAGACACGATGCAGCATATACCAGTAGGAATTGGAACTAAAAAAAAATAGAGTTGCAAATGACTTTGCAATCTTTAAAGTTAAAATAAACCAGACCCACTTTCAGTTACTTTGTGGGCTATATGTTTCTAGAAATACATGTCATCAACTTACTGTCTTCTGTTTTCCTACATTTCCAAGCATGAATGCAACAGCTACGTTGCTGACAAAACTTGATCTCTTTGCAAGTACTCCTGGCGAATGGGTCAATGTTTACTTACTTGGGCAGGAACTGCAGGGGAGGACTTACAGAGGTTGCCAGTGACCCACATCTTTGTCAGCAGCTGCTGATGATGGCAAACCACATGGTTGCAGTCCATGATATTTCCTTTCACTATTGAATATGAGGAAGTTGAAGATCCCAGAAGATTCCTGGAGGTGGGATGATATTTCTTTAAAAAAAATAAAACAAAACAAAACAAAACAAAAAAAAAACCAGAACACTTTCAATTTTTTTTTCTTACAACTCAATTCTGCAATAGGTAATGTACCAACCTGGGAACAAGGGACACAAATGTGTTCTCCATATTGACAAGGTGCAGGTTCTGATGTTTGTGTTGTTCACTTTGCATAAGGACCTTAAAAGGGAAGGGTGAAACCTGGCAGGACTTAAATCAACAGCAGATCTTTTCGGTGAATAACGCTGTGCTTTCATCAGGTTTATAGGAAACTCAGTGTGGCAGCCTGGGAAGGTAACCACCTTAAGGATGGCTCATACTGGTTTCCATTGCACTATTTGGTCACGGGTGTCAGAAGAGCCCTCTGTGCTTCCAGCCAGGGTGTACGGGTTGTTCTTGTGCAAACTGTGTAGAACAGACCTGTCACTCTGTCATTGCAGGAAAGGCGACAGTAGTGTACCAGGAGTAATGCTGTCTCCTTCCCAGGGAGCTGCTTGGCTTGTTTCAGGACGACATGTGTCATTTAGGTGACCAGGAGAAGATGGCTTCAGAGCAAAACACGGAGGACACCAGCCTGCTGGTACAGATGCCTCATAATCTTCCTATGGGTGCCATGTTTACATCCCACAAAGCTATCACACACTTAAGACTTCACGTGACGTATTAACATACCACAAAAAATATTAACTATCCCAAATATATTGCCCAATGTTTCTCTTTTATAACATATTCCAGTTCTTAGACCATAGTCACAGTCCTTTTCTTGGGCAGCAGTAGGAGACCTGCAGCACAGTTCTAGTGGACTCACGGCCATGAAAGTTACATTCAGCTTTTTTTTTTTTCCAACAGGTAACAACTCTGACAATTAAGGAAAAACGAACTATTAAAATATTTAAAAGCCAGATTCATTCAAGCATCATTCTAACGTTACTCTCAATGCCATTTGTAAAACTGGAGCTGTGCCATAATGAATCAGGCCTCGGAGCTATGCGCTGTAAACAGATGGTTGTAACCCAATACAAGCTCTAATTCACACGACGGGATCTGTTGCTGTTTGTGGGTTGCGGCATCAGTAAAGCTCTGAGAATAAATTAGGGGCCTACAGTATATTTACTCTCTGGGCTCTATTCTCTTGACAATTGCTTTAAATTCTTTATGAGAAATAAGCACTGAATATGCAGAATGGAAGGCTCTTATCCACAAAGCTTTAATTTCAGAGACACCAAAAAAACTGCTGATTTTGCCTGTGGATTCAGTAGGTCCAAATAACTCCACATGTGCCTTTAACTTCTCATTTTAAATGCTCTGAGGGGAAAAAAATAGGATCCTTAACTCATATGTCTTCTGTAGGAGAGCTGACTTGTGCACTAGACACTGGTGGTGTGCTAGGACTTCTCCTCACAGAAAAGTGAGCTCATTTTTTATGCTCATGCCTCGGGTTTGTGTGGGAGTCTTTGGTAATATTAAGTACAGGCTTTTTTTTCAGTTTCATCCAGTGGTTTTAGATCTCAGGGGTACTACTCCTTTTCCCCGTCAAGGGGATCCCTCCTCCGCACATGAACTGGTCAGCTATTCATACAAATACTGTTTATTCTTCTGTTTTTGAATTATGCCTATTAAAGAATTTGCTTCGCTGCGAGAGCGGCGTCCCTGGGATTTGGAACTGGCCACGTGCCACTGTTTCCACATGCAAACCCTTGGAGCTACTCTCAGCCTTTCCATCATGGCTTTGTGCTTCTACAGCCTTTCACGGATCTTATTACTTCTTTATTTCCTTTTTTTTTTTTTTATGTGCTTCTGAAATTAGAGCTATTTAAAACAAATAAAAAACCACTATGATTCTTGGATACGAGGAGGTTTGGTTGCTCTGCATCCACCAGGGGCACCCCCATCATTCCCTGATGACCCCAGCACCCCTTTCTCATGCCCCTTTTTGGCTGGTTGGCAGACCAGAGGTTGAAGCAATGGATGGCAGACAGGCCAGCAACAGCCAGCTTTCGGAAAGGATAATGGGACACTGCTTTTTCCATGCCTTTTGTCCCCAGGTACCATTTTATTCCACCCCAAACTGGGAGAAATTTCTACATTTTAGAACTGTGGGCTGCTGTCATCTTTCTGGTTATTACAGGCAAGTGGCCAACTGAAAAACAATGCGATCGGTCAAATCTCTCTTTCTCCTGCTTTTCTTTTTATTGTCATTTTTTTTAGAAAACCACAATAAAAGTTAAATCAGCAGTTCTTAAGCTTTCTTTCTGTGGTTGATTTGGGCAAATAATGGTGCCCACCCACTTCGCAGTTGTCATTTGGTTTATGTCTCCCCATGAAAAAAAAGTCAAAATCACAGCTGAAAAAGGAGCTGGGGAGGAGGGGAGCAATAGCCTACATGAGCAATAGGCCACCAGTAAACCTATCAAAAGGCTGCTGCTGCCATTGCTGTGTATTATTATTGTACTACCAAGGCTGAATAGGAGCCTTATATGCCTGCTTTTTTCCTTGGAATACTTCTTGGGTAACTAGTAACATATCTCACTGGGGGCAAACATTGCATGTCACAGCCTTCTGTAGGACCTACAGAAATCTTCCCCACTTTTCCTCAAGGGAGGAAAAAAGGTGTGGATACGAATACTGTGAGCAAGAAAAAAATCAATTACAGTACTCTCAACACTGTGAAACAGAGACCTTTACACAAAATCATAGAATCATAGAATGGGTTGGATTGGAAGGGACCTTAGAGATCATTGAGTTCCAACCCCCCTTGTCATGGTCAGGGACACCTCCCACCAGACCAGGTTGCTCCAAGCCCCATCCAGCCTGGCCTTGAACCCCTCCAGGGATGGAGCAGCCACAGCTTCTCTGGGCAACCTGTTCCAGTGCCTCACCACCCTTACTGTAAAGAATTTCTTTCTAGTATCTAAAATAGGCAATTCTAGTATCTAAAATAGGCAATGAGTTTCCAAAAAACTCATTTAGGAAATTATGGATACTTCGTAATTTTAATATTTAGACCTATTAATCAGAATTTAATTTTAAAACCATAAGTATTTGATAAGGAAGCTTAATTTCATTTTGTTAGACCTTTGCACTTCTACATTTTCAGCCATTTTTCTTTTTTTTTGACAAATTTGAAGACAGTGGAGCTGCATAAACAGGAGGCAAAGCAAAGTTCGGTGTAGTGACAATTGCTCAAATGCTTGGTTTGGTTGATTGGTCTATTAGAGTAGTAGAGTTTGTGAGACATCATAAATTGAGCAATGACAAACTCTACTTCTGACTTGGTGTATGACTTCAGTTTTCTAGTTTGGTTTATTACACTGTAAATAACTACCTTGCGTCGGGGTCGATTTGTTTATTCACTTGCATCTGAAGGAAAAAACAACCCAGTTTTGCAATAGTTAAATAGAGCAATTCTGCCATCCAGTGGCTAGCTAGGTTATCTCATTTCTTCTCCTTCCACATGATCATTTGCTATTGTTTCTTATTCAAAAGACATATAATTATTGTAATGTAAAGTGATCATTCCACTGCTGCATCCCATTAAAATAAAGATTTTAATTCTATGCATACTTTTTTTCTAATATCCTACTCAAAGTGAAGGCCCAGAAGAAAAGAAAGATGTGTCATTATCCTTCTGGATCAATTAGAGACGTTACAGGTTACTACACATCCTATCATCACAAATGTGATGGTCCCCTGACAACAGTGAGCCAAGGAAAACATATCTCTTGACTCAGCTTGTCTACTGTCCTAATAGACCATGGCAGAACCTTTGATGAAGTGTTTCCAATAAAACTTTTTGTAATAACAACCACAACTGAGTTTATAAATTGGTTTGTGAAACATCTCTGTGTCCATTTGAAAGTGTCAAAGGGGGCAGAAAATATGACAAAATAATCCTACAGTATGATTACATTCTTATATGATCAGTCTCATTTCACCACCATAATTTCTAAAGTAATTTTCTGGAGCACAAGGTGAGATCTGGTCTTTGTTGCCTGAGTCCATACTGAGTAGAATGGAAATTTGGCCATGAGTCATGACTTGAACAAGTTTCCTCATTTCCAAACCAAAGTCTACCGTGATCACTTCCGAGTAAGAAGAACCTCCCTGATTGCAACATTTTGTTGGTGAACCACAAGCCTGTTTGGAGGGAACGTCTCATTGGGCAAATTAACTTTCTGGCATCCATGTGAAACCTCCAATTTGGACAAAACCAACACATGGGAAAGAAAAAAAACAAAACAAAACAAAAAGTAAAACAATCAGAAGGTGCTCAATGGGGGAGAAATGCAAGGGAAGGGGGTCGGTTGTGTATAATGCTACACAGTTTCTCCAGTGTTGAAAAAGGGAAACAGATTCTGAGAGACTGTTCTGGCTCCTTTTCCTACTCCTGTGTTTTGGGACCCTCCATCGCCATGACACAATAACCTTGTGCAGACAAAGTTAGACATCCCAGCAACTGTCACCTTGAGAAAACAGGGATCATTAAAATAAGAGTGGGGGCCTCATGCTGTGGGTTTGGCTCACAAAGGGAAATCTCACAGTCCCAGCACAGAGTTATAGTTTGGTTCTTGTACAAGGGCCCTGAGCTCCCGTGACCCCGGCAGCGAAGCGGAGGGGAATGCCCAGCCACCTCTCTCTTAACAGATAGATTGCCTATTCATTTTCACTTGGTTTTAATTACAGCTTTTCAGCTTCTGGGGCTTTGCACGCAGTCCAGCTGTGGAGCCCTTCCAGGAGCAGCATAAAGTGCGTTGTGACCCCACGTGATGGCTCCAGGTAGAGCAGCCAATCCAGGCCCCATTCTGGCATGTCCTCCCTATCTCCCTTCTCCACCACATTCCCAACATTGCTGTGACTCACTATATCTCCATGTGGTTCCTTGAGGATTAAGTATTTCCCAACGCATTTTCTTAAACACGAGCAGCAGCTTCCCCTCTGCCAAAAGGACTTCCAGGGAAATCTCTGTGTAATGTTGTCCTGCCTGTCGGGGACGTGAATCACTGCACATCAGTGCCTTATGCACTCCGCCATGCTGTGGTATGAGAGACTAGTTAACACACTGATAATCCTTTTGCTACAGAGACACGGGAAGGCTCTCCCACAAGGAAAGTCTTTGATCTAAACAAAATTGCACCTTGGCCTGAAGTTTAGAAGGTGGCTACAGATTTAGAGAGTGTCTTGATTTCTAGAGGGCAAATTTCAAAGAAACTTAAGACATTTTTTCTCCCAGAAAAAAATCACTGGTCGCTTTTGAAAGTGTTGTTTGAGGTACTTCGTCCCTGATGTGCACAGCTCACATTTCCAAACCAGTGTTTGTTCACACCGTACCTCCACACCTGGAAAGAACATTTATACTAATCACCAGTTCTTCAAAAATCAGTGAGGTGGGAGAGAGAGATAGTTCCTCTACAATATATACTATATTATGTACAGATTATTTATAATGTGCTATTTTTGTTATGCTATTTAATGTTATATTGTATCATATATTGTATTATGTTATGTTTATTATATTATATTATCTAAAAAATATACAAATCTATTCTCAGACCAGAGAGGATTAAGAGCTAAATGCAGGAGTTGGAGTTCTCTCCTAGTTGATTTCTTTCTTTTCTAAATTGTTATAAAAATACTAATACATTTCAAAAAACAAACAAACAAACAAACAAAAAAATCCTACCATCAAGGTGTCAGGAGGGATGGAGAAGCAAGAGCTTCCCAGGCCAAATTTTTCTCACCTCCTCAATGGTGGAACTCTAAGGAGATCAAATGACAATTTTGAATATTTTGAAAAAAAAAAAAAAAACCTCCCCAAGAGCAAGACCCCAGCCTCCTGAGGCAGATCAAGAATGGACTGTTCTGGGGCCCTTTGAAGAAGGAAAGTGCTGACAGTCATCACTATTTCACTCCCACCGAGCGTGTGTCTGCCGGGCAGACCTCTGCTGCATGGATTCCATTGATCAAATCCAGCTGAAGCTGGGGCCAGGTGTGGTTACAGATTTGTGGCTGAGATCAGCATTGCTGTGATGACCACGGTTTTCAGATCAAAGGAGAAAAATGTTCAATTTGAGCCCTCTTGAAGAAACATTGTTGAATTTTTACTGAAGAATTTTTCCTGAATAGATGACCTAATGTGGTCTGGGAAAGCTTAACAGTTTCTTACAGCTTAAATGAATATTTCATTGGTTTATAATAAACTGCAGTCCTCATATTTAGCACCAAGAAGCAGTATTAGTGCTTTAACTTGGCTAATATTCTTGCCATGTAGTTAATAATGAGCCAAATGAAGAGAAGTACCAGTAGGGATATTTTTCCATTCTCACCATATTGCTAGGAGTGTTAGCACAGCTTTTTGAGTCAGATCTGAGCAGGAAAGAGATCAGGCAATGATCATCAACTAGTGCAAGTCTTCTTCTCAGAGGCTGTTACAGTAGTCTTCCAATTTGCGTGAACTCCTGAGCATTAGCCTTGGTGGGGCAGATTTTTTTTCAAAGGCTTATAAGGGGTTTTCAAAATTTCCCCGTGGTATCTATTAACCAGAAGAAATTCAAAGCTGGTCCCTCAGCAACACTTGGTGGTTTTCAAAACCTTCCTCCTCCATCCTGGAGCAGCTTGTTCATCTAAGTTCCTTAACTGTGATGAAGCCCCAGTGATTTCAAAGCAGCTGTGGTGAGACTTTTGCTGCCTTTCACAGTAACGTGTCACCTACACCCCAGAAACCAAGGGCTTTTCATCACAAGACCCCAATGCACCCTGTCATACTGCAACCATAGAGAAGGTTTGAGCTGGCTGCATCCATGATAGCTGTCAAGTCAGATGAAAAACATGCATTCCCTCTGTTCCTGGCAGCTTCTCAGTTTCCCATGCCAAGAAAGCCCCCTACCACAGGTTGGCACCAGTGTGGGCATTAAGGGGTTGCTGGCATTGAGAATGTGAGCTCTGAGCTGGAGCTGGGGCGCTGAGCTGGAGTGGTCATCCATGGCTGAGCATTATTAGCAGATGAATTGCGTGCTGGGTGATGAGAAGGTGGAAGGTGAAGGAGACCTGCTAAACAATCCCCGCCTGGTAAATCCACCCTGTTTCTGTGAACTCTGGCCCCACAAACAAGACAGCAGTCAATGGGCTGAGCTTTCAGCCCACTGGAGTATGTGTGGCCTGTTATCCCACTGTCTTCAGATTTTCCATGTGCTGGTTTTTCACGGTTCCCTAATTAACACCCTCCTCTGCTTTCCCGTTCATTTTTGCCTTCCTAGACCTGGCTGCCCATGTTCCTTCT
>JAOQGH010000012.1:30467002-30479839 GCA_025769975.1 Gallinago jamesoni
CGGTTCCCTAATTAACACCCTCCTCTGCTTTCCCGTTCATTTTTGCCTTCCTAGACCTGGCTGCCCATGTTCCTTCTGCTGTGCAGGCATGAACTCCTAAGTTAAAGCTAATCTCTGATAGTTTTGATATGCCCTGGCCATCTTCCAGGGTCTGCTCCGTAAAAGCGGAAATGCAATGGTAAGTCAGGCTTGTGGCTTTTTAGGACTGTATGTTTGTTCCATCTGTGGCTTATCTATGACAGGAGATAACAGCCAAGCCTGACCTCTTCTGAGGACACGTTTATTAGCACAGTATTAAATGGTCATTTTTATTTATCATAAAAAGCAATTGCCACGGTATCCAGTTTGTAAGGAAACTTTGTCAAAAGCAATCATTGGAGATGATTCTCTTCCAGCTATGAAGTCTTCTGCAGCAGTAGTATTTGTGAGCTACCCTGGCACAAATCGCTCTCAATAATTCATTTCTCTCACATCCTGAGTGGTCACCACCCAGGAGAGGATGCCAAACCTCTTTATTTTGCTGTCTCATTAGTCACAAGTAATGAGCACGTGTACAAACTGCTTCCCTGATTCCTAAAACTTCAGGCAGGGAGGCAGTGTCAGGAATAAACTACCAGAACTCAGTAACAAGTTTGCTTTTGGCTGCCCTGTTTCATGTCCACATCCAGATCTACAGCTACTTGGGTTTCATGTCCACATCCACATCTACGGCTACTTGGTAACCTGTGTTCACTCATTGTTTCTCACCAGCTAAGGTTACGGTAAACAGGCTTTTCCCTCATTTTTAGTACTGTCATCCTGTGTATCATTTTCCTGGTGTGTTTTCAAGTGGACTTTTCACGTGTAAGACTTTCTTGTCTTAGGAATTCATGTTCACTTTTAGAGAAATTATGGCTTTACTTTAAAAGTCTTCATTAATACGTTGCATCAAAAGCTCAGGACCCAGTCAGCAGCTACTGTCTCATAGACACGACAGTTCTCCAAATTCTTTCTAACATTCTTGTTCTCCTAGGAGTATTTCTGTTGCTGTTATTGCTGATATATGTAATATAGCTGTGAAGAGAAGCAGACCATCTGCAGGGTAGTCCTAATTTGTAAGAGGCTACCTGACCTTAATTTTTCATGAAGTTGCTTCCAGAACTTGACGTTCACTTGTCGTCTTCTTCCATATCTGCAGCATCACTAACTTTTTGGGAAGGAAGCAGAACAACTAAGTAGACAAGTTCTGGACTATTAAAACATTGATAGTGTTGAAAGGTACAGGCTTTTGTCCACCACATCTGGTCTTGGCCTTCCTATGACATGGAAAGGAGATTTTAAAGTGGTTTCCTCAAAAATATCCCTCTGCCTCGACTGCCTCTGGTTGGTATGTGTTGGCTCATGGTCTGGTTTTTGTACGTACTTAACCATGATGGGTCATAAACACACATTGTCTGGTTACAGGTGGAGTTACTAATAAAATAACTGATTATAAATGGTTACAAAAGGCATGAACACTAATTGGAAGAGATGACCCTCAGTTAATGTTAATAACAACTGCACATGGTGTCACTTACAGATCAAAGTAGCTCCAGCACTATTGTAGCTTTCACAGCTTCTAAAAAAAAATTCTGTTGAAAGCTCGCAGGATTCATTTCTGCCTGATTTTGGTTGATTTGATGAATAACTGTTGATTTTGATGAGACTGACTTTTATTTTGCTCTTGGGGAGTTCACTACCATTTCATACAGCTTTTATGGGAGAGTTTTATGGAAATATCTTTGTCCCTTTTGGGAGACAACTTGCAACAAGTTGGCTCAGATGAGCAACGTGCAAGCAGAGCTTCTGTGGTCATCCAGGAAGAGCCCAGCTGTAGGGCAGATGTGCGCTGGCACGCACCAGTGGCAGCTGTGCAAGCTGGATCACTGGTGGGGAAGAGAGACCCTGTGCCCCACAGGGAGCATCACACCCTGTGCAGAAACGTCACAGGGCAAAGGCTGTGTCAGGGCAGGGGCAGAGAGATGTGGGAACCTGGCCTTCTGCTGTAGGTACAATTTAAGTCACCGAAGCGCTTTAATTTGGGTTTTTAATTCCAAACTCCTTTAATAGAATAAAACAGGCGCAGAACCATTTCCAGCTCTTTCTGAGATAAAATCACAGGCTGAGGAACTTGTGGTGACTTAACTGGTTATTCATTTACTTTTTTATTATTTTTTAACAGGCTGCCTTAATTTCTTTCTAAAAAGTAGAACAAAGGCTTTTGCTGAGTGTTTGCTGGCAGGATCTAGGAACTGGCGGCCTGCTTAGCAATCCGGTTGTCTTCTGCTGAGGACAATGGAATTGTGTTACTTTATTTTCTCTCCAGCCTGCCCGTGTCAGAAGCAAGGTGGCTTAAATAAAGCTGCTAACACAGGGCAAGAAAATAAGTGCTTAATTTTAGAGAGAGAAAATAAGGAAATTAGGGGAAAGCAGCAATGAAGTTGTGACAGGCGATATCCAGGAACAAGCACTCGTGTAAGGTCAGCCGCAGGGACGTGGCTTTGCTGGCAGCGAGTAGATCTGGAAGTTCCTGCCTCAGGGTGGGTTAAAAGCTGAGTGCAAGCAGATGTGGAGCTTATTCCCACATCACTGCAATATCTTCTTATTGCAGATATTTCCAGAGATGAAGGTAGTTTATTTGGTAGGACTGGAAGACCTGCCATCCAAGAAGGCCTCCTTTCCTCCCCCATTGACGCTGAATTTATGAGCTCTATGGAAAAATACAGCCATTTATATCAGGTAATATGGTCTGTTGTGCCTGCACAAAACGCACTTGCAGGTACCAGTGAAGATGTTGACAAATTTGTCTGCTCCCAAACATAAGGTCAGGTTTTCAAATGTCCACCATCCAGCAGCTGTTAATCAACGGGCACTTGAAAAAAAAAGACATATCTGCTTTCATCAAAAGCTCTTCTTCCTCACTGAGTGCCTTATTGAACAATTAATGGACTTGCTCTCCACAATTAGTGAATAAGTTGTTGAGAAGTTATTTAGTTATTTTGGAAGGAACCCCAACACTGGATTTTTTCTACTTTTTTTTTTCCATTTGAATAGAGTACACTAACAGGTTTGGGGAAATAATTGGCTCTTGGGGCCAAAAATTATGTTCCTCATCAGAACATCCCAGAAGATGAAAAAATGTTTTTGAGGGAAAAAGAAAAGTTTATATTTTTTCCCCAGAATAAAGTGTTAAAATGTTATATTTGCAGAGAAAAAAGAAAGGAGAAATCTGTTTCTAAAAAGTCAGAGGAAAAAATGTAAGGTGTCATAATTCAGAATTGAATAAAATAAAAATATTCTGGTTTTGAAATCCCAGTTTAAAATATTTGGGCTTTGCTTTGCTTCTCTTCTCTTTTCTCTTCTCTTCTCTTTTTTTTTCCCCCCCCTTGATTTTGTGTTGTTCCTTTTCAAATGTTGTCCCACTTATATTTTCAAGTCATGGTCTCTAGTTACTGGAGTGGGCTTATTCATACAGGACTCAAAATTCTGACTGAAGATGTGTTTGTTTTCTAAACTACCCCCAATATGTGGGCTGGACAATTTTCCCCTTTCAGAGTTTCCACTTTTTTTTGTTTTTTCCCATTTTACTCATCCAACAAAAGCTAGGCAGCCTGGTTATTTCTGCGTATACTCTGTATGCTTTTTCAGTTTCTACACATCTGGAGTTCTTAACTCAACATGAAAAGGTAAATCTTCTATTCTTTTTCCCCCTTTTCTTCTGGCGATCCCTCAAAGGCCTTCCAGTTGGTATTAGACAAACTGATTAGACCAAATAATAGCTTCTTCCTTTAAATTTTTCCATACTTTAATGACTAATTTAAAGCAGCCTGTACTTTTGTTTCCTCATTAAGGGCTGTACCAGGTCAGATAGCATGGCGCAAATATTATCTCAAGACGAGTAAGGTATGAAAGCCATTAGATTGTAGTATTTTCTAATATTTTGGGGGCAATTTAATGTGCTTTCAAAAATGTCATGAAAACTCTATTAAGTGCACATTTGGAACAGTTCAAGCTTATGTGGTTTCCCTTAAAAAAAAAAAAAATCCAACAAAAAATCATGTACAGAAGCGTCAGTCCAGATAGGACAAAGTACTTAAGAAATTTATATATATGCTCATTACATTACTAACAGAATATTCTCCCCAGTATTAATAACCTCAACCTCTTTCATTAATCACATATAGCACAGTATCCTCTAACACCCTTATTGCTCTGTCAGCTGGACCACTCTGCAGGTGAAAGGAGGTTCAACATTTTTTTCTCCAGTAATGTAGGAAAAATTGGTATTTGGCTGAAAGGTACAATGCTGTGGAATTTATTACTTTGATGCAATTTAACGATTGTTTGTGTTGTGATTTGTATGCAGTTGTCTCCTCAGATGCAACGTGAGTGGCAGGTTGAGCTACCCAGGCACTTTTAATGAGGTGCTCCCTGGCCCAGCCTTTGTGGGGTTGGCTTTCTGTTCCTCACACAAATACATAAGAAGGTGGCCAGCAGTGACTATATAGGCTTGGACCATTTAAATTATGAAGGAAGACCTTTTTCTATTTTTTTAAGAATATTCTATATTTTTCTGTTCCCCTCCAATTGATGCCAGCATGAAGAAAAATCCTTCCTGTGATATACTTATGGAATTGTACCATGAACTGTGGTGCAAGGTGGAAAGCACTTATAACTGGACATCTTTAGGTTGCAAATGGAGGCAGCACTTTTCCAAAGTAATTTTCCCTTAAAGATTTAACTGCACAGTGCAGTTTAGAAATACTATAAATATTTTTTTTTTTTTGACAGCATTTTGGCTTTTCTACTTGCAGTCCAAGCTGGGTCCTTCAATTTTGAGATAAACAGATAGGAAAAATAAACTTTGCTAAGAGGAGAGACAACCTGAGGAAAATTCCAAAGATACTGGATACTGAGTTTGGAATAAACCCAAAAGTCTTAATTTATGTCATCCAGTTCCATTATTTGATATCTGATTGGTGCGTCAGAAAGAAAGCAGTATTTGGGTGAAGGTAATAGCAGTAAATAGTTAACTTTCAGGAAAAACGCTATCTGCTTTGACATTTCTGGACCATTGTTTTTTTATTTGTTTGGGGCTGGGTGGTTTTTTCCTCCCTTGGCTATGAAGGCTTTTTATTAGTTTCCTGAAAGTGTGTGGTGTGTCTGCAAGTTCTCTGAATTGGCCATCTCCCCTTCACGTGACTTTCACAGGGGGGGGTCTGCTTTCTACGGATTTTATCTTCTTTCGGGTATTGAATATATAATAAATAGAAAGTTAGAAAGCCCTATGATTTTTGCAGGGCCAGTGAGGTGTCATGTGATTAACCTGCCGAGCAGGGCATGAAATGCTCAGAAACAAATGTTCCACGAGACAGGAACTGCACACAGTAAATGGAGGAAGCCATGTTTTACTGCTTTATATGAATGGTTCTGCTTTGTTTTCCCAAGGGTAAATGAATATTTTATTATTTTTCGTTGACATACTGCAACTGGGTAATACACTAATGCCAATTACTGATAACAGCTTATGGACAAAAATTAAGTAAACTACACGTGTGGGAGAGAAAAAAGGCACACAGTCTGCTCTATCTAAAGTCAAACACGTAAGTGTCAAGAGCCTGACCATTCTATTTCATTACATATCAAGGCCACCTCCATTATTACCGTAAACTAGTTCAGGAGGAGACTGAATTTCTAAGTAGCACCTGCATTTAGATCTCTCATGGTGGCTCCCACAGCTACAAGCTACAGCTACAGCCACAGTCAGCCATAAGGAGTTTGCTTTGGAGCCTAAAGATCCAACTGGATCCGGATCTCAAAGCATGAGAAAGTTTCTGAGCAACAGGAAAACATTCACCCAAACTTTGCATGACATAAAGTCAACTTGCAACCCAGCCGCGTTTAGAGCAGGAGAACACTTTTGGGGAACAGCTGCCCCCACAAAGAAAAACAGATCCTGGAGAAAATTTTCACTTCACGTTAAACTTTTTCTTCAAAAAAAGCCTCATTACTGATCCCCTTTTCTCGGCCAGTAATTGCTTCGCAATATTTGTATAAATCTGCACCTGCTCCAGTTTTACTTGCATTTCTCCGTGTAGTGTGCAAGTGCACGAAGGAATGGCAGGAACTCTAGGACCAACACACCTTCCTCACATAAGAAATCAGTGGTGAATCAAAAAAAGTCATTCATTTTAGAAAGACTTGGACAAGATGACATTTAAGGTCCCTTCCAACCTAGAAGATTCTGTGATTCTGTGATTCTGTGACCTCATTTCATTTTATTCTGCTTTCCCTTTGCCAAAAAATTTGCTTTATTCAATGTTCATGTAAAAAACTGGTTCTAACCAATGTTTGGCTGCAAGACCTGTGCAAACCCTGCCACAGCCTTCGGTTGTCTTCCTTACCTTTCATCATAACCCTTTCTATAAATAAAAAGGACTGGCTCTTGCGTGCCTCTGAAGAGATAAGTGAAATATATATAATGAAATAATTAAAATACATATAAAATGAAATAAAGGAGATCTCAGTGGGTCATAGAAGTTTTTTTAAAAACATCTGAATTCTACCAGGTAAAAACGATATTTTTACCTCTGTTGATTTTTGATTTTTCAGGAAGTGCGATACATTTCTAGAAACCCTGTTGTTTTAAAGTTGTTTTGACACTAAGGTCAACCTTACTGTCTTACAGGTGAAATCCTGCCAACCCAGACATTGGAAATAATAAGGAAATTAGCCACAGGGATAATTTGAGAAAGGAATGAAAGAAATGTTAATGTCTGTTGGAAAACTCCAGCTGAAATGCCACACTGATAGGAAAAATGTTTCAAGTGTTATACAACAGATGTCAAATTTGCTTGGAATCTAGTTCAGTGAAGATAGGACAGAAGGATAAATGGGAATTGATATTTTTTAAAGAAGGGGAAGCCACAGCTTTGTAGATCTCTTCTAGGTGATCATGAAACAAACTTTCCTGGGCATGGTTTTTCCAGGTACTGGATGAAATGATAGAAAATTCATCTTTACTGTCTATTTCAGACTCCTATTTCTTAAGAACAGACATGTTGGAACATATAAAAGATTTGATAATGAAGAAGTAAATAATAATCCTTATCCTTATAGATATTAAATTATATTACAAAGACTTAATTTTTGTAGAATTTTTGTCTTTTTATCAGAAAGTAATTTATGATTTTCATTGCATCTCTACCCGACAACTGTTCACACACTATTACTAAGGCTGGAAATGTTCCATATTGTATGGAAAATTAATTTTTTGCTATGAAATGCATGGCAACTTACCAATATTAAGTAGCTTGCCTAACCCCCCTGCCAGTGATGTTTGTTTGGATTAATTAGTTAACATTAGAAAGGGATGTGTTCTGCTCATCACAAGGTCTTGCCGTGACTGCTCGTCACGGTATGATGTGCGTGGCAAAAGGCAGCTTTTCTGGACTGAAAGTTAAGCTGAAATTAACCCCACTCCCTGTTTCTGTCACCTTGTATGAATGTCAGGAGCAGGTTCCTGGTTCATAACCTTTTTGCCTCTTGAAAATACAAAACATAAACCACCCTCTGATAAGCAGCGATAGCGCATTTTGCAAGGGAACTGTAAAACAGATAAGGCAAGTTAAGAAACCTGACTTGAAGTATTGTCTCTGGCTCAGGGGAAGTTCCTGCTCCCTTCAGACAAAATCAGTCTGCGGGAGAGAGAATAACAGCAACGGAGTGAAGGTGTGAGGGTACGGCTCCCCTTGTACAATCACTGCGAGCTGTAAGTGATAAGAAGGAACAGGAACTGTGGTTTTAGTTGCTCATTTTCTGACTCCTCTAACCAATCTGTAATGCTCCCCCTGCCCGTTTATGCCCCCTTTGGTGGAGGAAGGCATTTTATCTCTCTCTGTTAGTCGTTATATCCAGTTATCTGCCTGCCACTGTATAAACTTCCAGTCCATTTGCTAGTAATTTGTTATCAAAAGTTTTAAGTCTAATTTGATCCTGATAACTCTCACATTAAATGGAGATGAGATTTAGTAGCAAAGTTCAGACCAAACATAGGTCAAACCAGTTACCAAATATATCCCGTCTGCGTACCCCTCACCAGCCAGTAACCCCTGAGGGTCTTGTAGCCAGAGGGACACTTCATACCCCAAAATTTCACTTGTCTATTTCAAATTACTAGTACTTTCTAGATTTTAATGCTTGATTTTGTAGCTGGGGCTCAATGGTAGGGCTCAGTATGTCTTGGCTGGGTTTACTTTGCTAGGATTGACTTAATCGACTGTCCACTCAGACGCTGTTCCCCAGGTTCTTGGTATAAAATAAGGGAGATAAAAGGTTTTGCTGCTTCGCGAGGAAGCTGAAGCCCAGCTGATAATGTAATGCTTGCAGAACATCCTTGGTCTCAGATGACAGTCATTATCAAAACTCAAGATATTACTAATTTACGGGTGTCAAACAACAACAGCTCCACAAATAAAATTGTTCCCTCTGTGAGGGGGTAATGGATGAACACTGAGCATGATCAGAGAGGGGAGAGAAACATCTGCATTTTCCTTTGATGCCCAGGGATTTTTTTCAGTTTTCTCTGTTCTAATAGAGCCAAGATTGTGCCTCCGACTGCCTTTTCTCGGCGGTGGCACTCAGAGCTGCAGCAAGGGCACCTGTCCTCAGTGACCTCCGAGAGGCATAAGGCAGGGACAAGCACAGCCCAGCCTTGCCAGGAGCTGCCCCAGAAAGCTGCTGGTGAGGCCGGTGGTGGCAGAAAGGAGGAGTTATTTGAGGTTGAGGACAGAGGGGAGAAAGAATAGCCCTAGGAATTAGAGCAGGAGCTATCCTGGTTGCCACGGTGCCTTTCTATAGGGTTGTTTATTGCTATACAGCATGCAACAGAGGGCACGTCTTTTGTAGCGGGAGGTAAACAGGAATGACCTCAGCGCAGTGCTTCAAGCTTTTTAATTAGATTGCCCTTCACAGCTTTATCACATGTTTCAGCGAGAGCCCGGGCTGCAAATGCTGGTTGCTGCAAAGTCAGGCTGAGCATGTTGGTACACGTGCGTGTCCTTGCATACTGATAATTCACCAATTTGTTCAGCTTTTTCTTAACAGTGTTTCCACTGGTGCGTCCCAACCCTTTTCCTGTCCCGGCAGGGTTGTTGCTGAGGTAAGAAGCAGCGCTGGCTTTAGCTACTGAGCTCTTTTCCCTCTCTTTTAAATAAATCATTCAACATAAATGAGAGCATATGAAGAAGTGAAGGCGGCTTTTTCATATAATGTGATAGTACCTCTCCCACTTTTTTTGTTGTTGGTATTATTTTTATTTTTTTTTTGCTTTTACTGCCTATGGTTTTGTGGCCTTTAAAACGACTGTGATTCAGACCTTGATAACCTGTTCAGTATCACATACATATCCGACTTTTCTGTTTGTACAACCAGGGCATTTTTTGCATTCTCACAGCACTTCTGTGGATCAGGAAAGCTGTATTTCATAAATAGATAAATGCTTAATAACTTCAGTAAAATCCTTTCTTTCTTTTTTTTTCCCCAATAAATGGAGGGAGAAAATTATCTGCCCAAGGTCATGTGAATTAGTGCAAGAGAGCTAAAAAAGAAAACAAATCCTAACTTTCTAGATCATGTCATCTCTAACAATTGTTTTCTAAAAGATTCAGAGCAGAGTTCCTATTAAAAGCCCAGGGAAGTGACACAATAACAGGAATAAGGGATCTAATGTAAGGAAGGTTTTTGGAGGACCAGGTTAATTCTCCACATTCATTTCCCTGAATCAAGGTTGAATCAACCACCCCAGTGTCTGATTTGCCTCTCCTATGAACCCTTTAGCTTCTGCTGAAAGAACTTCAGTCTGGATTAATTCAGGATATGCACATAAAAGCAGATGCTCTCTAATTTCCACATTCATATCTTCTGTACTCTAAGTTTCAAACATTATCTTAAGGAAGCTAATTTGGACCTTCTTTTTGCAATACTTTTAGGAAAGCTTTTGGAGTGTGGTACTTTGAAGACTGTAAAAATAATCTAGCCATTTGGAGACTCTTTTTTAATAAAACTATGTATCAAAAGCCATTGCCTTTTTGTAGCTATTAATTTGCCCATAAAATAATTTAAAACAGATTTTTAAAACTTCCCTGAATGCTAGATTTAGTGCAAGGCGTTCTTCCTACTGAAATCCCTAGGAAGAAATTCTTTCTCTGTGGAGGTGACAACCACCAGGAAATAACCTGAGCTCTACTCACCACCATATTGATGCTATCAGGACATCAGGGTTCTAGAATTATTCATGGTTTCTCACTCCTACTACTCATCTATATGGAATTTTAAAGTTATAACATATCCTTTCCACTGTCACTGTGACACTTAGAAATAAAGCAAAGGAAAATGAGGTATAGATCTTTCCTTGACTCTCTACTCAAGTTGCAACTCTTCCTTGCCAGTTACAGTGTCAATATTAAGCTACATTGGTGTAGACAAATTTCACTATTTTATTTGGTTGTATTAAACATGCCTTAATGGGTAGTAGGATAAGTCTTACCGGTGACACTGAAGTCCTTCTTCTTCAATGAAGACATTTTAATGAGGACATCAGTAACAGCATTTTTTCTCCAACACAGTAATATTCCTGGCATTATGTAAAATAGACCATCAAAGCAGGAGAAATTAACACATATGGTTTAAAAAATATGGATTTTGCCTAGTTTGTCAAGGGTCACACGCGCACTCTTTTTGTGTGACCCTTGACAGAATAAGCCACATGACTTTTCTGCATATAAATACTCAAATCGCTAAATGTCCATAATATTTACCAAATTCTTCAGTGCTGTTGTAAACTCTGATAATATTTTCAAAACACATGTTGACATGTAAAATGAAGGAAATCATCAGAAGGAAACAACCACAAGTACAGCTTTTTATAATGCAAGGTTCAACTAAGTCAGATGCTCTTTTTTTGAAAAAATGAGCCTTATGTACCTCAGACTGCAAGAAGAACCGTTATTCTAAACTTGGCCTAATTTCTTAGTCTCCACTAGAACATCAACCAAGACTACTGTGATTCCTCCAGTGGAATATTTCAAGAGGATGCCAGAGCTGAATGGATTCTGTATTTTGTTTATTTAAACAAATAAAATACATACAGAAAGTTTGGATCATCCTGAACCATATTCTTTATGGGCTTTCACCTGGGAAAAGAAATGGGTTAACATTTGCAAAAATGCCATGATGTACCACTTACATTCAAGTTGGGATACAGTTTCCACGTTCGGACGCATCATTTTAGATGTCTTCTTGTAAAGATGTCCAGCTTCTGTTACTGTCGATGAAGATCTAGACAATTGAGATATGCAGAATACAGAAATCTGGTCAGCTCACATTAAAGTAGATATCTATATTATTGACTAGACTCCTGTTGGCCATAACAGGGATTTGGACCTGTAGCTCATATGCAGGCACCAACATGTAGTTACATAAACATAGGTATCTGCCAACTGAATCCCATTCCCAGTGTAGGTTGAAGAAGAGCCAAGTGCAGTCCTGTAATTTTCCAGAAAGAATTTTAATCCTCCCCCACCAGCAAGGAGAATTTGCTAATCACCTGCTGTCTAATCTTGCCTGTAAAACTGCTTCATGCTGTGTACATAATTTGGCATTAATTGGACCAAAAAGCAGGACTCCAAGTGCCCTTTCAGCTGTTGGACATCCCACCAGCAAGCCTGCATCTCCTCTCTCCCGCTGCATCAGAGCTGGTGTCCTGGCACCGGGGCACCCGTTTCCCCTGGGAGACCCAGGGCCAGACCTGTGACCCACATCCAGGGGAGCAAGAATTTAAATGTTGTGCATCCCACCGTGTTGTGAGCTGCAGGGGGTGAGAAGGGCTTCTTGCCCTCCTTCTTGATCATTTTTAGCAGTTCAGTAAATCTTGGCTGTGTCCTGCTCCATGGCTGGGCTTTTACATGCTCTTGGTGAGGGAGGGATTGTTCCCTGTTGGACTCTGGCTGAAGGTATCATAAACTCACACTGGAGTCTGGGGCTGGAAGAGAGACAGTAATAGCTTTCTTGATTGAAAAATAAATAGATCTCCCAGCTCTCAGGAGAAATAACTGGTTTGGAGCCTGGATTCATTTTTACCAGGTTTAAAGGTAGGGGAACATTGCAGAATGTTGCTGTTACACAGCATTGCGATACGAATGGGTTGGAGGTGTAAAAGTGAATGATAGATATTCAGATTATGTCTTTTTATTGGTTATAGGATAGCATCCAATATAAACAGAGTAAAACCAAAAATCCAATGCATTCCCAGTGACACTGTCCTAAAGTTCCTCCTGATTGCTGCCGTGGACATATGGTATGAGTTTACTTGCAATTCATTAAAAGCTTTTTTGAATGACATCAAAAAGGGAAATGCAGAGTGCATATTGACTTCAAGGATATTTGGTAATGAGTAGTGCAGCTGGGATCTTCTAATTATTTCCATAAGTATCAGTTCATCAGAATAGTACAACTGCGACCTAGTGAATGACATAGACTGTTATAAGGAGAAACAGAAGGGGAAAAAAATCTTTTTTTTTTCCTTTTCCAATGACCTAAATAAATTTATAACTATTAATAAATCAAAGTAATATTTGAGCAAAAACATTTTAAAACTTGATTTCTTCTTTTTCTTTGACTTGACTTTGGTGAAATTGATCCCAAGCAGTTACTATTTAGAATGTCTATTTCACTATCATTCTCCAATGCAGCTAAAGATCCCTTAAAACAAAGTATTTCTTCTCTGAACATAAGTTATTTTATGGGCCGGTTAATTAACTC
>JAOQGH010000012.1:30479939-30509197 GCA_025769975.1 Gallinago jamesoni
AATGCAGCTAAAGATCCCTTAAAACAAAGTATTTCTTCTCTGAACATAAGTTATTTTATGGGCCGGTTAATTAACTCATGCGCTACCTGAATTCATTCCTGTACTAAGTCCTTCATGAGACAATTATGAGACCATTCAGGAGCTTTGAATAGCTTTTGGTACTATAGCATAGATAATTCAACATCCTTTCGAAAAGAATAAAGGAGAATTAAAAAATACATAGTAGCAGCTACAGTTATTTTTCAATATTCCTACCCTTTCTCTCATAATCAAGGCACATGAAGGAAGATCAATGTATTTCAAAAGCTAGTCTCTGATAGCCTAATCTTTTTTGGCAGTCTGTTGCAAACTAGAAAAGCCTAACCATTTCCTGAATCTTTAAGGGCTATTCAGGTATGTTCTTGTGCATACCTTGGCAGCACAAACTCCTCATTAAAAGGAAATATCCTTCATCAGACCTTTTTGATGCCCCTGTTAATTCAGCTCCAACCAGAAGTTCAGCAGAGTTCTTGTAATCTGTTTAGCAAGTAGTACAACAGGAGGAAAGTCTGGTGAAAGCCTCGGCATGACTGCGCAGTGATGCATAAAGAAATGTAAACTTACATAACTAGTTTAATATTGCAAACACAGTTAGAGCTAAAAGTTCAGCACTGCATGAAAACAGTACGGACAGTCCTGATCTAGGGTTTACATCGACAGGACAAAACCAGGATCTGTATCTCACTAGCCCCCTTAGTTGCCTGAGCACTCCCTGGTCTGTAAGAAGGGTTTCCTTCATCCTTGTGAGCAAAAATTGCTAAAGAATAGACGGGAGAAAACATGCTCCTAAACATTGCTCACCTGTCAGCTGAAGGGCTGGGTCAGGATCTTAGGGGAAAAGGAGGTAGTTTTAGAATCAAAGAATAGAATCATAGAATGGTTTGGGTTGGAAGGGACCTTTAAGAGTCATATAGTCCAACCTCCCCTGCAATGAGCAGGAACATCTTCAACCAGACCAGGTTGCAACCTGACCTTGAATGTTTCCAGGGATGGGGCATCTACTACCTCTCTGAGAAACCTGATCCAGTGTTTCTCCACCCTTATTGTAAAAAAAATTCTTCCTTATAACTCATCTAAATATGCCCTTTTTTAAACTAAAAAAGGGCAGATTACCCCTTGTCCTATCAGAACAGGCCCTGCTAAAACATTTGTTCCCATCTTTCCCATAGGCCCCTTTTAAGTATTGAAAGGCCAAAATAAGGTCTCCTTGGAGTCTTCTCTTCTCCAGACTGAACAACCCCAATTCTATCAGCCTGTCCTCACAGGGGAGGAAGTTAATATATATATGCCATGTCAATGACCCACCTCAGGATATGGACTAAGTACTGAAGTCACTCTGCTGTTTGTCCAATTTCCCATCTCCTACCAGCAGAAACCTTCACCAAAACTGTCACCAGCTATTCCACAGATTCAGTTTATACCTAACTTCATGTCTATAACCAAAATACAAGATGTACCACCTTTGTTCTGTTTTGCCCTTCATTATGTTTATCAACACAACAGAGGAAATAGAGCCAATGAGGATCTCAGAAGCCAATTTAATCTTTCCCCAATCCTCGAGGCAGAACCATCTATACCAAATTTTTCCTTGTAGATAATTGCTTGACTTGGTGGGGAGTGGAGGGGGGAAGAAAATAAGAACAATACATAAATAATTACATTCAATAATCCACACCAAAAGCTCCATCAGTAATCTGGCCCAGTGTTTAACTGTCCAGAGAGTTAATGTCATTTTCCTAATACCTATTTTTTATCCTTCTTACTGTAACTCAGTGCTGCAGTAGATATGGAAGGTGCTGGATTACATTGTTTTTGCAACTCTCTCTCATATTTTTCTAAAATGAATTGCATGATTTCCACTCTACCAGACCCAACTCCATCTGACTTTCCTCAGAGATCATGCCTTTTATACTCCTTCAGTTTCTCTTCCTTCCATAATTTCTATCACCCACATCTTTCTTGAAATAACCAAAATTAGACGCAGCATTCCAGCTGAGGATTTAACAGCGCTAAACAGAGAAAAACACTACTCCATGTGTTTCACACATGACTCTTCTGTGCATTTTGCTTTCCACAGCAGTTGGACACTTTTGGCTTTCGTTCAGTTTTCCATCCAATGTGTCTCCTAGATGCTATTCTGCAGAAAAGCTGCCTATAAAGTCACTTCCAACCTTTACTTACCGACAGATTATTCCTACACAAGGATCTTGTGCTTCTGTATGAAAGAATGAGCTCTTATTTCTGTTTCAAGTCCGTTACAAGTTTGTATTAATTAGCAACTCTTGCCCCTGTTGCCCTACAGATGTCCAGGTATGTAATGGTTTCTTTAGTCCTTTAGCTAAACTAATGAAACATCATCTTCCTAATATCCCTGGTCTAGCAGACTAAAAAAAAAAAAAATTGGTTTTTTCTTTCTCCTGGTATAAAGAAGGCCCTAGAATTAGTAACTTGCTTACATAAGGCAGTTCCTCCTTCCTTTCCCTTTCTCTCCTGTCTTTCTGAAATAGGTGTATACCTTGACATTCTGTCCTGTGATAGACCTCTGTAGGTCTTTATCAGCCTTGATCACCATTTTTTCCTGCCCTCTGTCCTTCCCGTGATCTTACTACTTATATTGCTCTATTAATAATAAGAAAAAAACAAAAGGTACTTTTTCTTCTTTTATAGACAGCAATGAACCCCACTGACCTGAATTTTTTTCCAAAGGCGAGAAGAATTACAGTAATTACTTGAGAAATCTGCAAATTCTTCACACTTATCAATTAAGTTTCTCCTAAAACAGACATGAAAACTTCATAAGAGAGAATAAAATGTGTTTCCTTATTTTATTCTTTAAGCAAACGTGTGCTACAAAGAACTTGCAAAACCATTTCAGGCTCAACAAATTTTGGCAAGTTGTTCTGGTTATAAACAATTCTGATTAAATAGATATCTTTGATATAATTCTGTTTCACTAAGAGAGGTAGTTATGTTCCTGCTCTACATCTTCCAGAAAACTACAAATATTTGTTTTGTTTGGTTGCAGCATTGGGGCTTTTGGAAAAAATAGCTATTTCACAGAGAGTTCAAGAAATGTTGAGACATATTTCTTTGCCTGATTTTTAACTCTTCCAACACTCACCTCTACTCAGACTTTCTCCATCCATTGCACCAAATCACTGATAGCTTTACAGTTGCCAATGCTATAGTAGCATACGTATAATTTGGTTTCAGTTAGAATTACATTTTAGTTAGCTGCTCCGTATAAAGAAACTAGAAAACTCAACTTCCAGTCTGCAGATGTAATTAAAATCCCTAAACTTTTTGACTTTTCTGGCTGAATTACAGATGTAACAGATGCAAAAGTCACAAAACAACCAAGAGTAAAGAGCAGTAAGTAAAGATAAACGTCTTTTATAGTTCCATCCTGTTAATTACAACCCAGCTGCATGGGGAAGCAGGTGATCAGCTGCAATTAAGGTAAGAGGTCAAATACTAGCCCTGATAGCCCATGTGTGGCTTGGGAGTTTAGGGTGGGTATCTTCCTGGTGCTCTTCTGGGCTGCTGCAGAAGTCAAAAAGCAGTAAGCGGGTATGATACTTGTGAAACATAATGCACCTTCTTTTATTTGGTTGTTGTTTTGAGGAGTTGTTCCAGTAAAGTTGGGTGTCTGCTGTTTTCACACACCAAACATTGTCTTCTCTTCAGTCATAGGCCTTTGCTGGGGAAATGAGTTCTTGTGAGTTTGTGTTCTGGGGACTTTTTTTAGTGGGATTTTTTTGTTTGCTTGCACTTAATGATGGTGTGCTTACGGTTATTAACCATAATTCTTTAAAGAAGATATCTTTTCTAGTTCAGCCAGTTGTAGCTGGTATTAGTGATAGTTGATTGTGTTTAATTTTGTTTTTCCTGTCATTGCTTTTGGAGAGATGAGCTAAACACATGGAGGCATGGGTGAATGTTTTCTGATTAGAATAGAATACTTTTCAGATGCAGGAAGTATTTTCCAAAGTTACACAAATATTTTTGGGTAAAAGAAGAAATAGTATTTCTCCTCCAAATCATATAATGATATTTTATTGTAATCTTTTGCCCAAAAAAACCCTACAAGGGCATTTACCATAAACTACTATTTCTTGTGTTGCTTCTCTGCCTTCTTTTAGTGATGGCAGTCTTCTCTACTTGACGTGCACAAACTTTTGCTTCTGTGAAAATGTCAGATTGTGCTAATTCATTTTTTATTTAAACACAGAGCGGTTTGCTGTAATTAGACTACAAGTCCATGTTTCTTGGTAGGTTAGATCCAGGATCTTTTCCTAGGAGATTATTTCTTACTTCTATTTTTGTTCGCTTTCTTTTTTTTTAATATGTTTGTTTATGGTTTTTGTTCCCCCTCCTCACTTAGAAGGGCTTATTAACCTGCACAGTGTATAATATCACTCCCAAAGGAAGAAAGGGGGGGTAATGAAGGAAACAACTTATTTCTCAACACCCCATGCTTCTTTTCTCTGCACTGCCAGTTGTTTGCCCTGCTCATCTCACATGCTGTTTTTGAACTGTCTTTTCTATGCAGGGGAGCTCTGAGGTTTTTTTCTTACCAGCCATGCAGTGGGAAGAGCAATCGATCTGAATCCTTATTGACACTTTATTGCTACTGTGTGTGCAAAATTGATAATGAAGCTTTGAAAATTGAAAGCGTATGTGTTTCAGAGGTAAGAAACACTCTCTAGCTGCTAGTGATCCCAATTAAAATGCTTGGGTCATTAGCAGCTCTGGAAACTACTCTAAGAGTTTTTTGGGCTCATACCACCTTCATTCCTGTACTTTGCTATCTATGTGCTATAAATCCAGGTGTTTGTTTTCTAAGTGAGATGTCCCTGTGTTTAAAATTTTACATGCGATGATAGTTTCTTCTGAAAATAAAGTCAGTCACCTGTTTTAACAAAAACTGAGACATGGGGAGGAGTTGTTCTTGCTCCCATGGAGATGAATAAGAAAAAACCTGTTACCTTTAGTGTAGGAGATGCTGCATACAGCTGTGAACCTCAGGCCTGGGACAGTGAAGTGCTTCAACTTGCTGCTCTGTCTCTTCTGCCAAAGTCTGTAAACGCTGACTCTTCATGGCTGCAGAAGCCAAATCTTTCCATAAATTTTCTGGAACAGAGAATGCAGCAGCTAATGTGCATTATGGAGGAGCTAATGTGCATTATAGAGGCTTCATGCTGAATCTGAAATATAAACCCTGGGTAATGCTACTGGGATAAGAAAGTATCTAAAAAAATAATAGGTTTGATATGTAGGAGTTTGAATCTAAGTGAATATACAGGGTCCCAGCGGGCAGGAGATAATGCTGCTAAATAATATCTTTCCTCAGAGGTTCTTTCAGAGCATCATAACCAATGTGTAAAACATAATTTGAATCCTCTGGGTAAGGCACAAAGGGGAAGCTTAAATTAGGCTGAGTCTTGAACTTGTTACTTGAGAACAACTTCAACTGAGTAACCAGTTCAACAGTCTGGGACTGGGCTTTGGGATAATGGCATTTGAGTGGATCGGAAAATAACTAGGAGTTTATTTTCACAAACACTTTAAAAGTGTTTAATAAGGGCATTACTGAAAGCAAAGGATTCAGATGCCAATATGTGTGGGTGGGGAAGCCAAAGAACTGTTATTTTTAGGGTTGTGTAGAATTTTAATTTGTTTACCTGATTTATTGAAAGGGGAAAAAAAAAAAACCACCAAGAAACAGTCTGTCTTCTACCAAAACAACTCCCCCACACAAATTGTGGGGAGGAGGTGGGAATTAAATGGGCAAAATGTGATACTTATCTTCTGCAAAAATGATAACATATTTAGCTAGCCTTGAGCTTCGTGTCACTTAGAAGGGGGAAATGAAAGCACTTGATTTAATAACATCTCTTAGCTCAAAATCAGCAACATATCTTTGCTTTTAGTTGAAATTCACCAAATGCATTGAAGAGATTCCTCAAAGTTGCTGTGAGCTCGGAGATTTTTTTGCGTTTTTTTGCCAGACTCTTCTTCAAGTCCCCCTCCTTAACCTCTGCGGATCAGCAGAGCTTTCCAGACTAAGATCCTTCTGGGTTTTTTTTTGTTCTGTTTTAGTAATGGTGAGGCTGAGAGGTGGAGATACTCCGAGAAGAGGGTGGGTTTGCGGGGGGCCTCTCCGGGCTCCATCCCGGCTGCTGCACCGACCTTCACCTGAAACCCGAGCCGAGGGAGGGAGGGATGGAAGGAGGGAGGGAGGAAAGGAGGTGCCCGTCCCTATAAAGGCGGTGGCCGGGGTGCGGGGAGCCCGCCCCGCAGGGACCGGGCTGGGGCGGGGGTCGGGGTGGCCGCGGTGGGGCTGGGGGCACCGCTCCCGGCGGCCGTGAGGGGCCGTAGTGACCCACGCGTGTGGGCACAGCGTGGGTTGGAAAGGTAAGCTGAAATACCGTGGGGAAAGGGGGAGACTAAAAAAAGTTGATTTTTTTTTTTTAAGTTGACTGTGTGTTTCGTTATCACTAGTATTTCAGCCCACATCAAATTCTTGTGTGGTTTTCTGCCTTTTATTTCCTGAAAATCTGTATATGTGATACATCAAGAAGAGCCTGGGAAAAGCTGGAGCATCAGACATTTATTCCTCCAAATCATGCTTAGTGCAGGTGGTGAGGCACTGGAACAGGTTGCCCAGAGAAGCTGTGGCTGCCCCATCCCTGGAGGGGTTCAAGGCCAGGCTGGATGGGGCTTGGAGCAGCCTGGTCTGGTGGGAGGTGTCCCTGCCCAGGGCAGGGGGTTTAGAATTGGATGATCTTTAAGGTCCTTTCCAACCCAAACCATTCTATGATAATACATGTATCTTTAGTCTTTATCATTATAATCATAATCCTGTTATGGCTGTTCAATAAGTTTTAATCAGACACAAGGGAATCACGAGGGAAATCCTCTATTCTGCAGTAGGTCACCCATAATAGTTTGTGTATGAATGATCTGTGGATTTAGCAGAAATGACTGCTAGAACAGGTTGCTGACTTAGGCTCCTTTGTTCTAGTTTGCACTGTTCTTAATATTTCATTCAAAGTAGTTCTTTTTAATGTTGCTATACATTTATTTTAGTCTTTGAGTAGGATAATGCTGAGATCAAAAACTTAATGAGTCATGGAAAAACCCACAAATATTTTAATGTGAACTCTTTAAATGTCAATTATTCCTAAATGTTTTGTTGCTTTTTTTAATGTAGGTTTTGATTCATGTGACTTTATCTCATAAGCATACAACAAAGAACAATGAAGGATTGTTTTGTAAATTCCACAGACCAAAAGGACCTCTCAGATGCGGGTAAGGCACAGACATGAAAGCAGTGTATGTGTTTGAGGAATATATTCCACAGCTCCAAATCTGAAGGTGCATTATAAGTCTTTTCTGATTGCCAGAGTGGTTTTATAGGAGATACCACAATGAGCTTCCAGTGAAAGCAAGCCACCACCTAGAAAATACTTATGCATGAATCATTCCACCAAGTTCAACAAAATGCATTCATGTGGCTAAAACTATTTAGGTGGGTCCTAGCCTGGGCATGCCAATGGTCCTAAAATAAGCTCAGTAAGGTGGAAGCACATTATTGCCATTGAATTGTTGACTAAACTAGGCTTTATAGACTGGCTGACATTAAAAGCAGTGTGTGAATAATTCTATTCATAGTGAGTCAGTGTTTAAGGTAAATGTAAACTGGGGACAGCTAGAGTGTTGAGCCCTTTTGTCACCATGAAATTCACAGCCGGCTCCCCACTGTGCTTGCTCATCAGTTTCCTTATCCATTTATTAGATTTCATGGATTTAGAATCATAACCTTTCTGGGGTATGATTCCTCTTTTGTCTAAATTTCTAAATCCCCTAGCAAAAAGTAGGACGCGTGGCAACTGCTGCCATACAAAGAAATAATGAAGATGGTTATTACAGGCAAAGACATGATCTTCAGTTAACTCACATCTCTTCTGTGTTAACTTCAGCAATTATAACCTTTGCTATACACTTATTTCAGTAGGGTTTCTCCTCATTTGCATTCAGTTGTGTACGTGTTTGCAGAATTAATTAGTTCTTGCTTTTAGTTTTTGATAGCCTTTCTAGATAAATATTTTAATTGTGGAAATGAAATCGTACCCATCTCAGAAATGGAGCTGGAAGCTTTTTTCTGGAGTAGAGGAGATTAACTGAATTGAAAGGAAATTTCAAGAAAAATTCACCAGATTGTTCCATGAACATGAGGGAAAACTAGTCTTTAAGCTTTAATGAGAGAGAATCAGCAGTGAAAGTTGCATAAAACTGGTAAAAAGATGAGATAGTATGCTTAAAAAGTCTGGTGCTTATTTCACAGAATCTTCAAGAAAGGGGTATGACAACCCTTCTTTCCAACATGATGAAAATCTTGAACAAAGTGACCAGTTAAAGCCAAGGAAAAAACCGTAGGTATTCTTTGAACTTAACTCATTGGCCATTGGTATGTTCGAGGGGGGAAGGGGAGGGGGAAGGCATCACAGCTTTGTTAGAAAAACCTCATCTTAATTAGTCTCTTGTATTTTCCTCTAGGAAGGAAAATGAGAAGCCAGAGAAAAAGATGGTTGGCACTTTTGAGTTGGTTAGTGTCCGGTTTGAAGGTTGGCTTTATATTTTCTTTTCTTTTTCTTATTTGTCATTGTGATTTGGTTATTTATGAATGGCAATTAAATGGCAAAATAAAATGGCAATCAAAACTGGAGAAGAAGCCTGAGACCTATGAAATACTACCACTGGTGTTAGGCCTCTTTAAAATTTGGTCTGTTAGGTCAGGTCAACTCAGTGTATTGGTAGCATTTAAAGAAGTCCAACCCTAGTGCTATTGAAGGTTGAAGCTCACCTCTGCTGAGGCTGATCTAGGATATTTATACTGCCCAGGCTCTATTTATAATGAATTTATCTGTCTTTGACCTCTGAGGGATCTGCTGTCTGAGAGAACCCGTGGTATGGTTTTGTGTTAGTTTTCTATACAACAGCTATTCCCAAATAACTCTCACACAAGGACTTGTTTATTCTGGAATAAGAACTTTTATTCTTCTCTGGTTTGTTCCATGTCCATTTACACTTTGGAAGAGGATTAGGACAGTCAGGAATAAAATGTTCTGATTTCAGATTAACCACATCCAGGAATAGCTATGGCAGTTTAAATTCACATCCTTCTTTAAACCAAACAAATATGCAAGAGTAGACAAGCTGTAAGATACAATCTCTGCTGCAGACATTTTCTACTAGTAGATACAATCCAGGTGCTGGTCAATAACTCATTATTGTTTACATTTCAAAGGCATTATCTTGGTGAATATGTAACTTACTGGAACAGAAAATGCAATATATTGTACAGAGAAGATCATCACTTAGAAACATGTAGGACATACACTTTAGGTTGGTTTTTTTTTTCCTGCTGAGTTAGGAAAGAACCACATGTCCTGCCAATATTACTGTCACAGCCTTAATGAGTACGGATTTAGAAATGCACAGGACCTACTACAAATTTCATGTTCTGAGCTTCCCTTCAGTTAGAGTGTTGATGCTGCTTAGAATATGTAGGTGGAAACAAGGTGTGTTTTATAAGTCTGCTGTACTGCACCAAATACATGAACTCGCAGGCATAACTACCACTTTTTCCTTTTTTTTTTTTTTCATGCTCACTTAGTTTTGCTATGCTGACTGGGTGGATGTCCTTTTGATGGTAGTTGGTTTGATCGCAGCTGTTGCAAACGGTACTGGACTGCCGCTTATGATCATTATCTTTGGAGAGATGACAAACAGCTTTGTTCTAAGCGGCGTGAAATCAAATGTGTCAGAAGGTGAGAAGTTAAAATTAGACTTCTTTACATACCAGTTATGTTTTGCTACTGGAGCTAAGATTTATTTTTTTCCCCAGACGATGCACTGGTGCACATGTGAACAAGTATATAATGAGGAAAATTCATCTTGCTGCAAATTACCCAATTGTTTTAAGTAATCTTTAATGGCTTGAGCAGGATAAAAGCAGTGCGTTGGCTGTGGTCTTTATGAATGAACTTCAACTTTGGCATGGTAGGAAGGATCATGACCGCCTTTTGCACTATCAGTTATCAGGCACTGTAATTACTAGAAGTTCAGAAAAACTAAATATGTATTTGCCAAATGATTTTGCATTTTCCAAACCCCTCTTGCAAAATACAAACATCCAAAACCCGATGGCCCTAGATTGCCATGATTTATCTTCCACATATAATACTTTTATAAATATTACTACTTTTTTCTTTCCCCTCACAGACATTTTGATAAATAGTTCCAGCTGCCCACCAATTCCAGGAATAGATATAGAAGCTGAAATGACAAAGTAAGAGTCTTTGTAGTTATTCTGTTAACAGAGTATTCGGAGATTTTTCTTTTACTGTGTTATCCCTTTGAGCAGAAGCCAAACGTTCTCAAAAAAGGTTTCCAAATAACGTATCACAAGCTCCAGTATTTACTCTGATGGGGTAAATGAAGATGGGTTGTCGCTCTGGGTGTTTAACTTCTCTCATGAGGTGCAGTGGGGTCATAGAGCCTTTTGTTCCCTTATCACAGGTTTGCTTACTACTACGTGGGAATTGGCTGCGCTGTGTTGATCCTGAGCACCATCCAAGTATGGACATTTCTGATTGCTGCTACGAGGCAGACAGCCAGGATCCGGCAGAAGTTCTTTTTCGCAGTGCTCCATCAGGAGATGGCTTGGTTTGATACTACCCAGATAGGAACGCTGAACACCAGACTGACAGAGTGAGGGCTCTGCTCATTTTTTTATCCCTCCAAGTATGAAGTTTAAAAGAAAACTGCCATTTGTCTTCTATGGAATAGCCTAGAGAGTTTAGGGGATTAAAAAAAAAAAGCAAACAACTACCATACAAACAAATCCAAACCTACAGTGTGAAATATTACAGCTCTGAGGGAGAAATTCGTCACCCTTTCCAGCTTCGTTTGTGCAGTTTCTGTGATACTTGCATTGGAAGGGGTTTTCCTGTTCGATGCCTGACATCGGCTTTCTGATGCCCATGAAGTACATAGGAGTCAGTACTAGATACACAGCTCTGCTGTCTCCAGCTGGTTTAATAACACTGGAAGCTCTGACACTTTATTGAATGGAAATGAGCTTGCATTTACATCCAGCCAGATCTCAGACTGGACTCCCTCCAGTCAGTTAAAATCTTTGGAGCTTTTCCATAGACTTAAATAGATTTAGGGATGAGGTCTGTGTGCCCCAAGATGCAATGGGACTGTGTGCATGAACACAGATTTTATTTTTTTTCTGAATGTGAAGGTAGCTTTGGATGCAGCTGTGTCCTGAAAGGTGTAAGAGAAGCTTAAATGAAACCACTCTCAGCTCTAGTATCTGTGTGTGAAGTGAAAATGGGGAAGGAAATTTGCATGAAAAACACGTTTTTTTTTCAAATAACGTTTGCCCTGATAGAAGGGAGATAACCCTTGATTTGAGCCTGTAGCCAAAACTAAGAACATAAAATGCAGCAGTAAGCTGAGTGGGAGGAATCAGATGTAGATGGTCATGGGAGGTGAGGAGGCTGTTCACTTGTATTGCTCCATTTGGATGCTGGAAAAGGAAACTGGGTCATCTGTGACCTAGTGACAGGGCACAGAAACAGCAGAGAATGATGGAAAATACAGAAAATGAGTCCTAGAAAATAGGAGGTTTCTGCTGTGTTTTGGCCGCACAAGAGACTAATGGTAGCGTTCAGTAGCTGTGGTTAGAATTTTCCCAGTGCCAGCTAGGAAATGGCACAGCTTCTGACATGAGGCCACACAGCATGGAACGGAGGGGGAGGGAGTTAGAATGCAAGGCATTCAAACCTAACAAATCTTTTTTTATTATTATTGTTGTTGTTTAAAGTGACATCAACACCATCCACGAAGGCATCGGAGACAAGATCTGTATATTTGTACAGTTTTTTGCCACGTTTCTGGCAGGGATAATTATAGGATTCATCCACGGGTGGAAGCTGACGCTGGTGATTTTGTCAGTCAGCCCTCTGCTTGCTGCATCAGCAGCAGTTTGGTCAACTGTAAGTGTGTGGGGATTAATAAACCAAACAAACCAGTAAAAGATCACATCTTGCACACATGCAGGGAAGGGGGAGAGAATGGGAGAAACCTAGAGTGGTTTCTAAGTTGGGAGGTTGGCCCCATGATTCCTTCATGATTTCCACTCCTCCTGTAGCTTTTTCTCTGGGTTTCTAAGCACGTACTTCCATGCCATGTTCCTTCTGTCTGTATACTTTGTCCTCATGCCATGTGGTGGAGGATAGTCTGCATCACACCACCTTTCCTCACCCAGCATTTTCCTTGTGCAGAGCACTGGGGAAGCCCAGGCACACCCTCATGACCCTTACTTCTAACACGAATGTCCTTTGAGCTCTTTCCACCTGCACACATACAACATCACATCTCCTGAAAATAACACGTTTTGTGGTGTGCACAGGGGAAGCACCAGGACACACATACAGCTACTGCAGACTGGAGTGATACAAATTAGTGAAATATCTGGAGAGCTTTTCCTTTCAAAGAGGAAAATACTTTCCCTTTGTGATCTGCCATAACCACATTAATGGGTGCTGCTTGTATTCCTGGGTGGTTACTTACATGTAATACTAAGAGGCTTTTTCTACTGAAAGCATTTCAAATAAGCTAGGAAGAACAGCATAAGAAGCTGTAACGTGACTGTCTTCAATGTCTACTCTTGCTCTAGCTTCTGAACACCTCAGCCCCCCACCCAGAGCAGCCAGGGCACATCTCCCTGACCCCACAGGCATCACAGTGCATAGGCTTTCCTCAGCTTGACCCCACTGGTCAGTCATGAAGCTCATCTCATTTAGCCTTTCTCTTTAAGGACACAGTAAGATACTGAGCTGAGTTTGGGGGAAATTAAGGGCACAGTTGAACCCCCCCCCCCCCTCCCTTTCCTGAAACCTTGCCCTGTGCCTTGAACACAGATCGTTCTTCTTCACCACAACACAGTGTGCACACCCTTTCAGTAGCCTGCAATGACATCTGGTTTTCAACTTTCCAGCTCCTGGCATCCCTTACTGCTAAAGAGCTGTCTGCTTATGCCAAAGCAGGAGCTGTGGCAGAAGAAATTTTGACAGCAATCAGGACTGTTGTGGCTTTCAATGGACAGCAAAAGGCACTAGAGAAGTAAGTTTTTGAAATAATAATTATATTTGAAATATGGAAAAGGAGTTTGATTGTGGGTTGGTTTTGTGGTTTGCTTGGGGGATTTTTGGAGGGGCAGGGGAATGGGGTTCTCTGTAGTGTGGGGGGTTTTTTTCCATCTATAAGTGGACAGCTCACCTGAAATTAAAGATCTGTAAATAGACATAGTCAGTGAATACAGGATATTTTGCGTTATCACTGCAGCATAATCTCAAATTCCTCCCCCATATATCAGGGCAGATTTATTCAAATAAGTTATATATACCTACTAGTCATTTTTCAAAAAAAGAAAAAACGTATTTTCTTTTTGTGAGACTTTAATTTCTTTTATGGCAAAACCCCTTTTAATTAAAAAAAGATACTGGGAAATATCAATCAGAATAGCATGTGGTACCTATCAAATAAATGGTTTCCTTTATCCAATTTCAGATATGATGCGAACTTAGAGATGGCTAGAAGTGTTGGAGTGAAAAAATCCATTACCACCAACACATCTTTGGGTGTTTCACAATTTCTTATCTTTGGATCCTATGCACTTGCATTTTGGTATGGAACTAAGCTCACTGCTGAGGAGGAAAATTATGACATTGGCCGTGTGTTAATCGTAAGTACAGCAATGCGGCTTTGAAAAATGTTCTGTAACTTTAAGAAAATAGTTATATAAGTGGTATATGTAGTTATCTCTATTTTCTGCCTAGTGCTTGCTGAATTAGCTGTTAAAGACTCACTTGGTATAAAAGAACTGAAATGAAGGTATTCACCTTACCTGGCTTTGGATATAATATGTTTGAACAGGGAACCTTGAATCCTCACTCTAATCGATGTGGAGACAAATGTATCTGCAGAGGATTACCTTCCTCATGTGTTGTAGGGCAGGATGAGCAACTTAGAGCTGGAGTTTAGGGAGCAAAGACAAGTAATCTGGACTGGCAGCAAAATTCTAACTATCCACCAGGAAGTCCTCAACATCTCATTTAGCCACAACATCTTCTCTGCATTTTGTTGATTACTTGTAAGCAATTACCAATATGTCTTAGTTGGTATTGGTTTGAGGGTCCTTCACTGTCTTCTGGCTGTCAAAAGTTTGGCTACATGCTTAACTTTCATACTTCTGTTGTCTGACTCCTCACAGTGTGGTTCCTCACAGCACGTCAGGTTAATTGTGTGTTGGTCCCTTGGGTGGGATTTCAGTTAAGAAATCTTTGGATTAAGTTTTGCAAGCCTTTTAACTTTGGAAACATCTGGAAGGCAACAGAGACATATTTTTTTTTTCTATTTGTAGAGTATAGGAAATGCAAAAACTTTCAAAAGAAAAGCCACTCATGCCACAAAAAGCCTGAGTTAGTAGCTTCCATTCACCTCAGGAAAATGGGGAGTGGACAGGAGCAACTTTAAAATGCACTTTTCACTTTTGTACTTAATTCTTCTGGTAAGAGTGCACTAGAAAGATTTTTGGGCATTTAACAGCCAGGCACTGGTAGTTTTGTCATCACTGTTACCTGTGATGCTTCCCTCTGTCTCCCATAGGTCTTCTTCTCTGTGCTCATTGGAGCCTTCTCCCTGGGCCAAGCAGCTCCCAACCTGGAGAGCGTGGCTAACGCACGGGGGGCTGCCTATGAAGTATATCAGATCATCAATAAGGTAAGCATTAAAGTTACTAGAAAAGAAGCCTTTCAATCACACTTAATTCCCCCTGCTTTATTTTTTTTACTTTTTTTTTTCGGGAGATGTCACAAAAGCACTCAAAATCCCCTAAACCATAAAATCTGTAGACACCTATCACTGAAACCTGTGATATTTCCATTCATATCAAGAAAAGTGCCTCTTTACTGGTTAGTATGAACGTCGGGATGCCTGACATGTATCTGAGATTTATGTATGAAGTCTCTCTAATATTATTCTTGTAACTCCAGAGGGAAAGCAGTAAGGCATTATACTAATTTCTTAAAAATGCATGTACGCACGACTTGAGCTGAGCTGGGGCTATTTTGGGGATGGGAAGAGTTGGTAAGGAGGTGATTAACAGTGCTATTGAAAGCTGTAATAATATAAATTTGCAGTAGTGATGCTGCTATGAAAAAGGGTTTCGCAGATTCATCGATTTGACAGATTTGGAAGGGACCCCTAGAGATCATCCAGTCCAACTTCCCTGCTAAAGCAGGATTGTCCAGAGCACATCACTCAGGACTGCATCCAGGTGGGTCTTGAAGATCCCCAGAGAAGGGGACTCCACCACCTCTCTCTGCAGCCTGTTCCAGGGCTCTGTCACCTTCACTATAAAGAAGTTTTTCCTCATATTTGAATGGAACTTCCCATGTTCCAGCTTGTGCCCATTGCCCCTTGTCCTGTTGCTGGAAACCACTGAAAAGAGTCTGGCTCCAACATCCTTCAACCCACCCTTTAGGAACCTGTAATCATAGATAAGGTCTCCCCTCAGTCTTCTCAAGGCTAAAGAGCTAGAGCTCTTTGAGCCTTTCCTTGTAATGGAGGTGCTCTAATCTCTTAATCATCTTGGTTGCCCTATGTTGGGCTCTCCAGTAGTTCCCTGTCCCTCTTGAACTGGGGAGCCCAGAACTGAATGTGGTATTCTAGTTGTGGCCTCACCAGTGCAGAGTAGAGGGGCCTCCCTCGACCTGCTGGCCACACTTCTCCCCATGCAGCCCAGGATTCCATTGGCCCTCTTGGCAACAAGGGCACATTGCTGGCTCATGGAGAGCCTGCCATCCACCAGGACTCCCAGATCCTTTTCCTCAGCAGTACTTTCTAGAAGATCCACCCCTAACCTATATTGGTGCCTGGGGTTCTTCCTCCCCAGGTGCAGGACCCTACATTTGCCCTTGTTGAACCTCATTACATTCTTCTCTGCCCAGTCCTCCAGCCTGTCCAGGTCACACTGGATGGTGGCACAGCCCTCTGGAGTGTTGGCCAGCCCTCTCAGTTTGGTATCATCAGCGAACTTGCTGAGGATACACTCTGTTCTCTCGTCCAAGTCATTGATGAGTGTGTTGAACAGGACTGGGACAAGTATTGACCCCTCGGGGAGACCACTGGTTACAGACCTCCAACCTGACCCTGCTCCATTACTGACAACCCTCTGAGTTCTGTCACACAGCCAGGACTCAATCCACTTCACTGCCCCCTCATCTAGCCCATACTTCCTTAATTTTCTAATGAGGGTGTTGTGGGAGACAGAAACAAAAGGGTTTCCACATTCTTATTATCTTGGTCTTACTGTGTCACAGAGAAATTGGATATCTGTGTATATAAAGTATTTTAAAAAAGTAGGACTAGAAAGATCATGCAGAAATATCATTCTTCTTGATGCGAGTATAAAAATCCTCCTGTATGGATAGCTGAGGGCCATGGTTTGGCTGCAAGATAATACAGTTAAGTTCTGCAACTACAGATTTTTCTGCCGTGGATTTTGTTGCATTTGAAAATGTACTGTATTTGTCAAAGTAGAATTCGCAGTTAGATGTTCCCCTGCACTCAGCATCCTGTGAGTAAAACGCAGCAGCTCTGCGATGGTCTACTGCAGTGTAAACCAGCAGCTGAGAAAATAAAGGAAAGAATATATCCAGATGAAATAACAGTCCAAAATGTGTAATAACCAGAAAATATTTTAAAAACCTCTTTCCAGAAACGGCTCATAGATAGCAGTTCTAAGGAAGGCTACAAACCAGACAAACTCATAGGAGAAATCGAATTCAGAAACATCCATTTCAGTTACCCATCCAGACCTGATGTTAAAGTAAGTGTTTGGTTTAGATTAATCTACTGTACTGAAATTCTGTAACCTATGTCTGTCTTATTTGTCTAATTTTTTTGTTGTACTTGAAAGTTAATTGCATTTCTGTCTTGGAAGGTGGGACATTTTTTTCCCCCAATATTGCACAGAGACAAAGCTGTAGGTCTACTGCTACTTGCTCACCATTCTCCTCTGTTGGACAAGGCTACGAAGGATATGTGTTGCTTCTAGTCTGAATTTCTGTGAACGAAAGTTCTGATAAACCAAATAAGACTATTATTTTTTTTAAGACCTGTCATTAAAACTTCCAGACTTTACACAGTTAAACCAGGAAGTTGATCTTTTCAGCCCCTTAGTTATTCTGAGTTGCTGTGATATCCCATGTGAAAAATGACCTGTGAGAGAGGCTTTACAACAATGTGCCATCAAATGAATTGAAACACATCAGTCTAAATATGCATTTGGAAGTCAGATGTTATTTGGGACAGATGTTAAAACTGCTGTTCAATAACCAGATGTTCCTATTCTTTGCCAGGTGAACTTCCCTTAGTACCCTCACTGTGCAGTGCTCTGTAACTTGTCATGGGGATTGCTTTTGGCTGTACAGTTGGTTTGACCTCTTCACTGTTTATAATCTTTTGAAGACCTTGATAAGGGTGAAAGGAAAAGGGATATGGTGCTGTTCTTACTTGACAAAGAAAAAGGCAGAAATAGAGATTTCATATGTCATTTAAAAGCTGGACATGCTGATTAAGTGGTGAGAATGGGAAAGTTCATATCACTGTGGCTATTTTCTCAGATGGCTCTTCCCACCTTAGTCATTGGAGGTCTGTCCCATCATGGTCATTCCCACCAAAGCTGTTTCCAGGACACTGGGGCTGCTGAAGGACGAACCCAGAGCTAGGCTTTCTGCCTATCTGAAGCCAGTGCAATCCATCTCATTTTACTCTTGGCTCAGAAGTAGGAAATGACAAAGCAGACTTCATCCTTCTTCCTAAAAATGTTATATGAGGCTGATGAGCTATGTTGTGGGTCTGCACGCCAAATGGGAGGGAAATAAGAAATATTCTGTCTCATCTTTCCCAAATCCGAGTCAGCAGCTCTCCCTACTAAGAGTACCAATGTTACTTAATAGAGCCAAAAAGGAATTCAGCAAAGATATGGAGAAGTTGCCCACAGTTTCTCAATGTAACACAGTGTAATCTCCTCTGTCTAGTTTAAACCAAATCAAAGAGATCTAAGGAGTCTAGTTATTGTCAGTTTTAATCTTGACAACAACTTGCCTGATAAGAGGAAGTTAGGAACAGCTTATTGGGTGGCTGTGACTATTTGCATCTGGAGAAATTATGGTATCCAGAATATAGTTCTTGCTTGATAATGCAGGCACCAGGCTATCAGCTTCTTGGAGACACAAACTCTGCTGGATGTAACACAGGGAGAGGAGAGCAATATTGCAACTATTTTAATCTCTCATTGCAAAAACATGTGTAGGCAAAATTATAAAACAGCCTGGTATAAACAAGAGGAGTTCCCATAGCAGCCAAATATTTTGGCAACTACACAGCATTACTTGTATACAACATGGACATCTTTTGAGGTAAAATGTTCCTAAATGTGAAAGTGGCAACAGAGATACCATTAATCTGTAACTACTCCCCAGGTTGCTGAGGCTGTTAACAACGAGAATTGGGATTTATTAAGGACTTTCCAGCACTTACCTTGTCAAAACAGCCATTTATTTTCTAAAAATAGAAGAAAGCAGGCGTGTTTCTCAGCAATAATGTTTAGCACCTTAGAAGTACTTTTCTGTAAGATTCATAACTAAGTGTTATGCCAATATCTAAGCATTGGAAAACAGAGGACAGCAGGAGAATGCAAGACACTGAGCCTGCTACTAGATCACACAAACTAGAGAAAATGAGCTATCAAGTTTAGAGTACTGTGGCTGTGTCTATATTAGTTGATTTGAGTGTGCTGGGGAATTTTCCCAGGCACTGGAATGCAATGGTCTATGCAAGGGAACTCTTAAAATGTTTCTTGGCATGAGCTTGGCCTGTTCCAGTTATCAATCTTCTCAAATAATTCCCAGGCTTGCTTTGGTAGCCAGAAGGATCCAGGAGCCATTCCCAAAAAGCAGGTTGCATGTAGCCATCCTGTTTTGAAGGCTGAGGCAGTTCACAAGCATAGATGCAGGCTCTTTCATACCAGTGCCCCAGAATGTTCCCCGGTACCACCACCTTACTAGTATTGCCATACCTTCAGACTGCACCCCTTACTACTGCCTTGATTATTGCTACAGTTACCTTGATGGACTGTTTTCTAATCAAACTTGTCAAACTAAGATTTTATTTTTTTCTCTTTTCCCCCCCAGATCCTCAAAGGTCTAAATTTGAAAGTTCAAACTGGGAAGACCATTGCTTTAGTTGGTGCCAGTGGCTGTGGAAAAAGCACTACTGTTCAGTTGCTGCAGAGATTCTACGATCCTGTCCAGGGAGAAGTGAGTGCCTGCAAGTGAACTGAAAACTGAGAGCTATTTGGATGAGCATGAGTTTCCCATATTGACTGAACCTTTTTTTTTTTACATCTTACTGACGTATCTCTGCATAGTTCTGTACTCCCACAATTTAAATTTCAGATGAACTATCTTATTCTATTGGCTTGACTTCATTATTCTCCTTGCAGTACTGTGCTAGAAGTAGTAAATACCACAAATCTTTGAATAGATGCAAGACTTGAATTTAAAATTATTTTCATCAACAAATGGATTTTAAGGCTCTGTAAGCTTTTTCTAATCAAACAGTGCTCAGCTGCATCTTGTTTCCTTTTCATTGAATGTAAACTAAAATATGCAGAAGGTATTTTAAAAGGCTGTTTTCTTAGCTCTTTTTTTCTCTATCTGCTAACCCCCAGCAAAAAGTTTCTATTGTTATACACTATCTCTGCTCAACCACTGAAAATCAATCCAGTCAGTAAATGGTAAATATTTCTCATAAGAAATTTCCAAAGGAAAAAAGAGAGGAAAATAAACAATATGTTTTTAAGGAAAGTTTTCTTTTTATACTTAATATTTGAAGACTGCGACTTCGTAGTTTTTACTTCTAGTTGGAACCAGATAAGCATTTCAAATATTAAACACTGAAGTATCACTACATAATTTATCAAGGTGACTATCTATTATCACCCTAGTTGTTTTTTAAACTTACTTTTTCTGTGGCTGTTCATCCCTGCCCCTGTGCCTCGGTTTGCTGTTCTGTCAGTGTTAATAGGACCACACTGCAGATCATCTAGGTTAAAAATAACTTTCCCTTCCTTTTTAGTAATCTTGGACTATTTCTTTAATCTAGTCTAAAACACAGCCATAGAGGCAATTGTGTAGACACAACTGTGAGGGCAACAAACTGGCACAGGGGCATGAGAACAGGGTAAAAAGTATGCATGGTTATTGAGGGGGAAAGAAAGAGTCAAGAAAAAAGCCCCAGTTTTCTGTAGTTTTTCTCCCCAACGTAATTTTCTACTAAGGAAAAAAAAAATCTAAAAAATAATGTTGTCCTTGTAGCTGATACTTAATCATAGTAATTAATTGAGTTATTACTAGTAGAATGCACTTCCTCAATTTTGACATACACTTTTTCTGTCAGATTGCCTTAGATGGTCGAGATATTCGGACTCTTAATGTAAAGTGGCTACGAGAAAATATTGGTGTTGTGAGCCAGGAGCCTGTTTTGTTTGCAACAACAATAGCTGATAACATTCGCTATGGCCGAGAAGATATTTCTGATGCTGAAATTGAGCAAGCAGCCAAGGAAGCCAATGCTTTTGACTTCATATCTAGACTGCCTGATGTGAGTTCATTAACTTATTTTGAGTGTAAGAATGAAAGATCCATTTAGGCTGGTGTCCTGTTTCTGAGAAAGTGAGCGAGCATGGGAATTAAAGTTATACTACAACTTCCCCAAATACTCTTATAACCTCCAGCAGCTTTCAGTTCAGGGACTTTCTGGGCTAGATATTGTGCTTTTGTTTGGTTACCCTCAAACAATTGGTACCTAAATCTGGAAAAAAATGTCAGTGCCTTAACTCAGGAGAAAGGAGACTGTATTACCGTCCCTACTCATTTTATGAGGCATGGGAAGAGTTGGGCTTCCCAAAAGAGAAGATCCCAAAAACCAAAATCTTTTTTCAGGAGTCGTCTGTACATTCAATAAGAAATAGAGGGTGGAAGAAAATAAATGTGCCCTCAACCAAGGCCATTTCTAGCAGCTGGGAGCTTGAGGTCTCCCTGTTCCTAAGATTCACAGCTTTGAGCCCTTTCCTAGCAGTAGGCACCTTACTCCTTTCAGCATGAGGGTGGGAGGTGAAATCAGTCATTCAAAGCACATCCTCAGGAATGGATGATGGTATGGCCTTCATTTTGGTTCTGCAGTTAAAAAGATGTGGACAAAGTGCCCACCTGGTATTTGATTTCAAATTCTTCTACTGCTGCAGGGACCTCGACCTCCATCTCAAGTATATACCCTTTCTATCACGTTGGTCTGTTCCAAGGTTTCTTCTTGTCAGGAAGAGTTATTTGATTGTATTTACTCTTAAAGAGCTGTATAATAAAAGGCTACAGTAGACTTTGAGACTTGCCACCTTGGAGTGAATGATACGGTCAGTAAAAACCAAGCCATGGCTCCAGGTCGGGTGTCTCGGATTTAGAGGAGGCAACATTAGAGGTCTTGGTGGGTCCCTATGATCCTAACCTGGTTGGAAAGCTAGGTAGTCATCAGTAAATAAAGAGATGTCTTTTATAGGCTTGTCTTGAGAAAACCCAGGGATTGGAGCATTCTGTGAGCAACCAGTAAAGATCAGGACTTTAAAGAACTGCTAGTTTGAAGTTAGGCATGTAAAGTATATAATGGGGGTAGGAGGACATGGCTAAAGGTTAGATGAATGGATGGAGTTGCATGTTTGCTCTGCCTGTGCTCAACTCCACCAGATAAATCTACCTCTTGCCTAAAAGTTGAGTATTTATGATTGCATTGAGAAGCACAGATTTCATTTGAGACATTCCACAACTTCTATTTTGTTTTCTCCTTTCTCAGAAATTTAACACCATGGTAGGAGAAAGAGGAGCTCAGCTGAGTGGGGGACAGAAGCAACGAATAGCTATTGCCCGTGCCTTGGCCCGAAATCCTAAGATTCTTCTTCTGGATGAAGCCACCTCCGCACTAGATACTCAGAGTGAATCCATCGTGCAAGCAGCTCTCGATAAGGTAGGAGTCATGTTGTTGAAGTTACCAGTCACCATAAAAAGATTCAGCAGCACTTAAGAAAAATTAACATTCCATTTTCAGTGCAGGTTTCCACTGGAATAAAGAGCACTGGAAAATAAAATTCAGATAGTTGTTTCAATATCCTTGTTTTAACAGGGAGTTGAAATAATCAAAATTTTACTTGGAAGTCATTCCTATTTGGGTTTTTCTTAGTGTTATTGCTAAATACCAAGACACTTATACTCGTGTAACTGTAACTTGGGTCTCCTGCACTCCCTTCCTCAAATCACAACTGTTCATTTGCTGGTGAAATGAATGGATGGCATCTTATCAAGGCAAGGTGCAAGGACTGAATGGCCTTTTTCAGGTAGATTAATAGAAACGTGTAGTATAATATGCCTTGTATTTGTTCTTGATTGAACAGTTTTCAGAAAGCTCTTGAGATTCAGTCATTTTCCTTCTTTACAGAGACTGAATGCAAATCACATAACAAAAGCAGAGCCAGTTACAAATACAGAGTCTCTCCTCCTCTCTTGTCTTTTATCAGCCCCACAGCTCTAGGGTGGACATTGCTGAGCAGCAGAGCTGTCAGAGCTCATACCCGTGTCTTTGTCCCACCAGCTTACAGACCCTTCCTCACAGCCTTCCCTTGTCAGCAGTTTCCACCAGGATGTAGCAGAGCTTGGAGGCTTTGATTAAAAAAGAAATTCATCTTTGGGCTCGAAGGCTTTTTCATTTATCTGATATTTATTTTAATGTATTTTTAAAAGCAAAGTGAAAAATCCTGCCTTTCATTTCAGTAGTTATGCACAGAGATGAGTTACAAGTATGGCTCAAGGGAAACACAGAATTTACCACCTTCATTGCCAGTCAGTTTAAATCTGAGGTAAAATGTAGTTGTTGGTCATATTCACATGACAGTACTGATATGGTTAGTAATGAGGTGCAATACTAACAGGTACATGTGGATGCAAAAATAATATTAATCTAATCAAACTTATGTATAAATGATGATATTGCTGCAAAGCTAAGCACTAAAAGATTGCCACTTCAGCCATAATTTAGCCACCTTCTGCATGTTCTTTGATTCCATGATCCTTTTCCAGAAGTTTATTGCTTCATTTAGCGCATAACATAGAGGTAGATCACTGAATTAAAGGGGCTTTTCCTCATTCTTCAGCATGTTCCCAGAACACACCAAAATGAGCCCTGAATCATAATTTATTCATCTTTTCACAGCTTTTTCATGTCCATCAGTGTAGTACCCCAATGGGATTTACAAATTTCTTCTCAACATCTGAGTAAAAAAAAGTGGTGCTGATATCACTCAGTATTTTCACAGCTGAGGAGCAGAGATATTAACATCACAAACGTACACCATGTGTTTGTGCAGGTTAATATCTACATGCATCTACATGCAGATGCTTGTAGTCTGCTGTTTTTCAGAAAACTTTGCATCTTTTAAAGCATTTGGCTTGTTCTGATCTCAGCTCCCAGCTGCAGTGGTGAAGGCTCTGCCCCTCTGTGCATTAGGGCACAGGCACGAAAACGTCATGGAGACAGATGTTTGGGTGACTCTGATCTGTGAGAACTTGATGGCAGGTATTATAGGGGAAGAATCCAAACCTCCACAGAAGTGTTCATCTACTGGACCTGTCTTCATCTTCTCCGTGCCCACTCTTCCTGTACCCATAATGATGTGCAACCTCTGTAGTGAGTAGCTTCCAGCAGGCTCCTTGACTGCAGAACGGATTTGCTGTGTGAGGTCCCTTTGGACTTCTCTTGCCCCCAAGCCACCATCCACTCCAGGCGTCAGCGAGGAGGCCAGCTGCTCTCTCCAGCAGCCACAAGCTGGCCTCTGCTCATCTGCTGCAGGAGGACTGTGCATGCCACTGGTCGGTGTTTGTGGGATCTGGAGAAGGATGGAGCCTGTAACCTGCAGATGGAGGCTTCAACAGCTCTGGCTGCCAAATCCCAGCAGGCAGATGCCTGCAATGACAACTTGAGTTGTAGCTTATTTCAAAAGACTGAGCGAGAGCTTTAAAGAGTGGCTAAAACCTGTTTCTGACCCCAGATGTGCTCTGCTCCTCTACACTTTCCAGCTAAGACTTGTCAGAAGTCATGCTAATGTACTTCCAAAAATATGCATAGACAGCATATAAAGAAAATAGAATTTGAGAGAAATCTAGCTGTGCTCACTGCTTTTCCCTCCCATGTGTGGATACACGTGGAAACATTTTCTGGGCAACTTTAGCTCAAACAGTTCAAGTTTGGTAAAATGTCAAGTAGACTTAATTGTAGCCGTCCATACATCCTTTGCCTGTCTAATAAGGTTAATGTAGTATTCTCTGCCTAAATTAAGCAAGTGAAAATGTCCTCAGACAGGTAAAAAACAGACATGAAACCAGGAAAAAAAAGTCATTGCTTTAGAAGAAAGAATTCTTTATAAAGTTTGGATTTATTTCATCTTAAAACAGTTATTCTAGGCATTTCTATTTCTGTGCTCTTTTTTTATTGCCCATTTTAATGTAAACTGCTTTTGTTGTTTTTCGGTCAGGCTCGGGCTGGCCGTACCACCATTGTGATTGCTCACAGGCTGTCTACCATCAGGACAGCTGACACTATTGCTGGGTTTGAGAAAGGCATCGTGGTTGAACAAGGCACACACAGCGAACTCATGTTGCAGAAAGGAGTCTACTATTCTCTTGTAATGCAGCAGGTAAGAGCAAATTTATTTATTTTCTTTCTCCATTTCACAAAGTTGTGAAATGTTGGGATGTGGACCTGTTTTCTCTCTGCGGTTCCTACGTGTTGTCCAACTGGCAGCTGCTCAGTCGCTCTTGTCTGGGCACGGACACAGGCTTGGAATTCTTGGGGGTTTTACCCATAAGAGTGTTTCACATTTGCACAATCCAATATGTCAAAAACATAAGTGAGTTGAAGGCACAGACTACATAATTATGGCATAACCACAGAATTGTTAGATTCCAGGTGGATTCCATAGACTGCTTAGAGAAAAAGAGAAAAGGCAAGGGGAGGGAAATTGGGACCAAATAGTCCATTGCTCTGCTATTGCAGACTGGAATATAAGAGGCCTATAGGCAACAGTGATCACAGAATTGAAAGCACAAAAGAGCAAAAAAAAAATTACTTCTCCCTGCTCAAAACGCCTTGTGCTTGTATATCCTGAACTCTCACTAGGGTTGTTGCAATAACGTTCAAGATGATGGGACATCAGAAGAAAGTGAAGACACAGAGACTGAGGAATATGAGGAAAATAGCAGAAATGATCTTGTGGAGAAGCTAACTCTTCGAGATCACTTTGAAGAACCTGTGATCTCTAGGAGAGGCAGCATTCAAAGAAGATCAAGCAAATACAAGAGCAAGAGGTGCTCTTCTAAGAAAAATTCCTCTGGGAAAAAGAAAAAGAAAGAGCTGCAGGTTGGTATTAAAACTTTAGTTTAGAATTTTAATGATAACATGTAAGCATAAACACAAAGCACATAATTTTATTTACTTTTAGATAGCTGGCTGCCATGCAACCTCTATTCTGGTGTTATTACACTCAGTACTTGCCAGGCTGAGTATTTGTCCTAAGAATATGGGGACAATTGTGTAGATCTTAACAAATAAATTCATTTTAACACTATTGACTTAGTGTGGAGCTGGAAAAAACTTGTGCTGTAGATTTCCTATTTTGTACTGCTTGAACTACAGCAATTTTTTTTGCATGAAATGTATCAGAAAAGTTGTTTGGTGGTTTGGAGGTTGGTTTGTTGTGGTGTTGTTTTTTTTATTTTATTTGAATTTAAGACCCTTTAAATGAAGAAATAAAATGTAAAGCCTTTTAAAACTATGGAAGCTAGGATCTCATCTCTAATACTGCATCTGATTATTTAAAATACAAATTACACTAAGGCTTCTATAAGTATCTATTGATATTCCTTCTCATTAAAATACAGCTTCCAGCTAATACGTATTTCAAATAGTATGAAGGAGTTGGATCCATTCCTATTATCACAAAAAAAATTATGCAACTATAAAAGATACTTTTTTTTTTTCTCTGTATTGATACTCCTTAAGACAAGACCTTAGAGGAACTAGTGGGTGTTCCTGCTCAAGACTCCAGTATTCATCACATCCATAAAAAAAATTAAGAAAGCAAGAATCCGGCGGTTGTCGTTATTTCAGAAAGTTCAGCCCACTTTTATGGTTGAGGCTCAGCCACCCTCATTCAGCATCCAAAACATGGGATAAAATAACCAGGAAGCAAGAGCAACTTACTCAGAATTTTGTCTCATTTCCCATGTTTTCATTTTTTGCTTTTCCAGAACTTCTCCTGTGGAGGCATAGGCACTTGAATAAATTAGTAAAGCAGAACAGGGCTTTTTTTTTTGTACTTTCAAAGGAAGGGCAGGCTAACTGACTGTTACATGTGCCTCTCTCATGCTTTTGGTAATGATGCATGGGCTACAGTTTGCGAAGGAGAAAGATGACCTCTCTACCCAATTGTATTACCGCCAGCCCACTAGCATTTAGCTGAACCAGAGGGATCTTTTCTGTGCTCTGAACAGTGAGACTTTTAGTTCTTCATAAAGATTCGAGTGTTAATTGCCGTTCATGGTGACCAGTCCTATCGGACTTTCCAGTGAACTGTCCTGGCCCTTCTCCCCTCATGACTTAGCCTTTTGTTAAGTTTTCTGCCCCCAAACTTTTACAGTTGAAGCTCAAGGATGTGAACCAGCAAAGCTGCAGATATCCAGCGTGTTTGCTCACTGTGAGTGCACAGAGAGGGCTTTCAGCAATTTACCAAGACAGTCCACTACTCAAAGCCTAATGAACACCCACTGTCTGGGGAATTTCTCGTTCTGCAGCTTTCCAAGGAAAATTTGCAGTTTTCCCTTTCCTGTAGGAAGAAAATCTCCCTGCTGTGCCTTACTCAAGAATCTTGGCTCTGAACAAGCCTGAGTGGCTGTATGTGCTGGTGGGAGTGATTGCTGCTGCCGTCTCAGGTGGTGTCCATCCTGCATTCGCTGTTATATTTGGAAAAATCATTGGGGTAAGGGTTGTTTTTTTTGTTTGGGTTTTTTTGGTTTTGTTGGCAAACGGACATTGCAGTCCTGAGCCTCCCTCGTGCTCAGCCAGTTCTCCCTATGTAGGACTCTGGGTGGGATTCACTTGTATAAATGAATCCAATGAAAAATGGATAAATGTTGAAGTGACCCTCTAGAGGCAGAGCGCCATGGAACTGCATCTGACCAGCAGAGGAAAGGAGGAGCAATAGTTGGAGCTGGAGGGAACAAGTTAGCAAGATGTAGGTTAAATGGAAAGCCGGAGACTGTCTTCTGGCCCTCAACAGAAAGCTGACTGCAGGCTTATGTCAGGATCCAGGATACTTGCTAGGAGAAATTGAAGTAGACAAGTGTCTTGAGATGAAGGCTGGGTTGTGTAACTGGCACACATTGTCTACGTACTCAGTTTTGTGTTTTTTCTCGCATAGGCTTTTCAAGAAACCGATCCAGAAAAGAGGAGTAAAAACACTGTGGTGCTTTCTTTAATGTTTCTTTTACTTGGAGTGATTACCTTAGTGGCGTATATAATCCAAGTAAGTGTCACTACACTGAAATGTTAGAAGTTTCTTAACTCCCCAGCAGGCTGCAGGTATAACTTGTATCAATGCAGTCAGGAGCAAAATACCAACCAGGGCTTACAAAAACACACAGAAGTGCCAGGGTTCTTCCTGAGATATGTCAGGTTTGTGGATGCCTTTGCTTAAAGACATATGTCCACATTCGCTGTTGGTTTAAATAAACCCCTGAAGGCAATGCAGATTCAGCGTGATCGAAATCAAAGTTGAGGGTCTGGCCTTGAAAGTCAAAGCTAAGACTGACACTTCTCATTGACAGTCTATAGGCTTTTGCCAAAGTAAGTATAAAATAGACTCTTTCCATAGCAGATGGTCTGGTGTTTTTCATAGCATTAAGTAAAGTCCATCATTTGCTTTCCTCTAATGACTGCCCCAAAGCTGGCAGGAAGCAGTTCCTGTGGACTGTCCATGTCATGAAATCCATTGGTTCAACTGCTGTGAGTGAATGTCTCTGGTAGCAGTCAGATTAAGGGAGGTCAAGGACTAAATAGGCTGATTTATCTTCTAGTGCTGATGGGGCACAAGAACAACGAAGCTTCTGCCTTCTTTGCCATGCTTCTTCCTTTCTCTAGGAAAATAGAGCTTCAGGTTCCAGGAATGAGAATGGCACTTTTCCCAAGACTTACATATGCACGGGGGGGTTGTAGGAGAGCTTTTTGGTGTCATTGCTTTTGTTGTGCAGCTTCATAAACAGAGTTAAATCATCAGATGAGCAAATGTGACTCTTTTCTCCCCCAGGGGTTCATGTTTGGGAAGTCTGGGGAAATACTAACAATGAGGCTGCGCTCTTTGTCCTTCAGAGCATTACTTCAGCAGGTATGAGTTATGCAGCTAGGCTGTCACGAGAGCCAGATGGCTTTTGCAGACTGTTATAAGGTACACATTGGGTTTTAATTGTGTGGTCTGGAGAAAAGCAAACAAAATAAGTCTCTTCTACCACTAGCTTAGGAAAAAGTGTAACTCTTCTGAAAATCTCCCAATCGGTGCGCAATTTGGACCAATGCTGCTACTGCAAATACTCTAATTTTGAGGAGTGTCATTGCAAATATGCATATTTCTGGCATGTTACAATAGGCACACACTTTGCAACTGTCTGTTTGAGCAAAAATGACCAAAACAGTCTAATTTTCCCTTGCTTGGGTGGTCATGATGCAAGTATGTAACATGTAGATTTAAATTTAATCTGTTTAGATTTCTGTAGACTTAAATCTAGATACTGCAATCCATAGCAAATAGACAATCTTACAATTTTTTCCTAAAAAAAAAAAAATAATTCAAATTGTCCTATTGCATCAAGAATTACCCATGAGAAAAATAAAGTTACTTATATTAAACCCTTTCTGTTAAT
>JAOQGH010000012.1:30509297-30533419 GCA_025769975.1 Gallinago jamesoni
AATTCAAATTGTCCTATTGCATCAAGAATTACCCATGAGAAAAATAAAGTTACTTATATTAAACCCTTTCTGTTAATTTGTGCAATTTCATGTTAGTTACAAAGAAGTTTCGAGAATGCATAACTTGGCACCCCACACACCCCCTGGGGACAAGGACCTCTGTGTTCTTGGAAACATCTGAAAGGAACTAGGAGAAGGAAAATTAGCAATTAAAAAAACCCTGTCATTACCTTTGGAGGTAAAAGGGCCTTGTTTCTTTTCTGTATGTGCAAATATAGATGAACAATTGCTCTTCTATAGTTAATGGTACAGGTAACTTGTAAGAAGAGAATAGTTAACCTCTTCAGGCCCAAGGAAGAAATGAGTAAAAAGACTTTTATTATAAAAGTTTCTAAATAAGCACATTCAGAAAAATAGCACAGCTAATAAGACTTTGTGGAAAAATTGTATGTTCACAACAAAAAATACTATTAAAGCTTTTCCTTTTAGTTTACTTGGAAGATGTTGACTAAATAGGAAGGATATTACAGTTGGCCATCATGCCTTCTACTTCCATTTCCCTGTATACTGCCTGACCTGGAAACGCTTGTTCATTTTATTAGTAATCCTGATAAATCTGAAATATGGTAAAAACATGTAATTATTTGAAACAAAAATTATTGTCTCTTCTTGCAGGAGGTTGGGTGGTACGATGATCAGAAAAATGCTGTTGGTGTTCTGCTAACTCGACTTGCTACAGATGCTTCCCAAGTCAAAGGGGTATGCTGATTCTTTTTTTTTTTTCTTTTGAAATATTTTTTTTCTTGCAAATATTAATTGCAATTGGCAAGAGACACTGAAATTATTTCAGAACACAAGGTATTAAAGCTAACAAAAGCTATTAAAGCCACAAAACTGGCAGATGCATCTACATAGCATGCTGTCATCACCTTGGAAATGGCTTTCCAGCTGGTAATTTATGAGAACTATCAAAAATGCAGCAAGTCTTTAAACTCAGCATGTAATAACTGTAGACCACTTCACACAAAGTGAAATCTGCATATGTGCTGGGGAGCAGAGTCAGTGGACACCAGGTTTTTATACCCTACGATGGGTGTCCTCTGAGTATCACGAAGAGGTTGCATCTGCAAATGGTACAAACCCTTACCGACCTTAATGAAGAGAATTCTTTTTCCCCCCCCTCCCCAAATGCATTTCACACACAAGCAGACAGACCAAACAGTAAGGAACGGCCCAGCATTAATAAAGAACACCAGGGAGGCTGATGGCCAAGGGAGTGAATGACTCAAGGTGCTGGTATGAAAGAGGTGGCCACTGGACACTGGCAAGAGAATATGGCAAATTCTGCACAATTACTCCTTCTGCTCACCTCATCAGCAGTCCCTGACAATCTGCCAAATGTATCTCCATTTCTTTCCTTCTCCCTGGGAAGAAAAGGAAAAAAAAAAAAATCACTGCAGAACATGTGGGAGAAAAGTTTACTGGTTTGTCTTAAGATGTCTTTCTTTCCTTCAGATTTGTACACCAAAAATCCTTTAATCCCTATGTTTTTCAGGCTCAGACTTTTTCTTTCTTTCTCTCCTCCTCCTTCTATATGGGCTAGTAGAGAGAAAATAGCCTTTGACAAAACTTAGTCATTATCATCTTTTAAAGATCCAGTTTGTTTCAGTGGCATTGAACTAGGTCACCCTGTCTGGGCAGTAGAAAGGAGGGGTGCACAGAGTCCCCCAACTGCAAAAGCCAGCTGAGGGCATGAATTGCGCTCCAAAGCTGTTGTGATTTCTGGAGCACTACAGAGTGTCAGTAAGTACCATGCCTCATGCTGCGCTGGCTGAAGTCTCCAAATCCATCTTTGTGCAGCCCCTAGAACATATGGCAACAATTCACCTTGGCATTGGTTTAATTATTACTTTTTAAATTTTTATTGAACAAGAAAAGTCTTTTCAGGGCAGGAAAGTCTTTGGCAAAAGAGAGAATTTTTGCTTCCTGCCCAAGGACTTTTGTTTTTTCCATCAAGCCAGACTTTGGAAGATGAACTATTTCCACAGGGCTGTTTTCAGACCTTTTTTCTGCAGATCAGAGCCCACCCGGATGCTGGATGCTAATCATCTCTCGTTTTAAAAGTCCTTGATGAAAAGGTTACACAGGCTGGGAGGAGACAGGAGTTCTTCAGTATGAGTTCATCTTTCCCACTCATTATCCCTGCTGAGATATAAAGCATTTCTGCAGGGTGGCCAAGTTCAGGGTTTGGGGTTTTGTTTTTTTTTGAGAACCCAGCCCCACTGGGTTCTCGCAGCAGTGTGAGAACCTGAGGATGAGTAGTTTCCACCACCATTAGCGGGACAGGTCAGTAGATGACTAGTGTTAAAAGAAGCCCCTGTTGCCTAATGCTGGGCACCCAACAGCCTGTGTGGGTTGGGTGACCACTGTCCTATTGTGACAGTGGCCACAGTCTTCTGTGCCTCAGGTAATGCAAGTCCTAGATATTTCATTAAACAACTGCCATGACCAATTGTTTAGACTCCTTTAAACTCACCTGAAAGCCTGAATGCTGGCAGGTAAGAGGAACATCTAGGAACCGTAACGTAAGTAGGTGCATAATGTCCAGGCATGTCACCACACAGTGTTTTGCTTTCCAGTTGAACTTGCCGGTATAGCAATTTCATCTAAGTAACAAAATCTAACGATGGATACTTGGGGGTGTCTGGGGTCTTCTTAGGCAACTGGAAGCCGACTTGGACTGATGACCATGACTGTCTTTACCCTTCTGACCGCCGTCGTTATTGCTTTCGCGTACGGCTGGCAGTTAACTCTGCTCATCCTGGCCTGCATTCCTTTCGTTATTGCTTCAAACGCCGCCAGAGTTAGCTCTGTGTCTGGTCATGCCGCAAAAGATCAAAAAGCTTTGGAAGAGGCTGGAAGAGTAAGTTCTCCCATTTTAACTACAGGGTTATGGTGTGAGGTCACTCTTAAGGGCAGCGCTGTCGCTGTGTTACAGCTGATGCAATTATCCAAGCTAAAATGAAGGGGTGAGGGGAGAGGACAGGACTGGACAGGGTGGGAGACGAAAGGAGTGTTTATGTATCCCCAAGAAAAGCAAAACATAGATAACACAAAACATCTGTAAATTAAGGTATAAAAATGCATTTGAAAGCCTCCGTGGCATATTTCTGGGTAGCTGCAGCAGCATCAGCCCCAGCAGTGGTGCTCCCGGAGCTGATGGTGAGCAGCAGAGCCCCACACAGCTCTCTGCAGTGGCCGGGAGTGTTGCAGGGCTGAGCCACCGAATTCTGACGTTGCTACTTTCTCATTCCATCATAAAATGCAAACCGTTAACGTGCTCAAGAGTTTCAGAGTGCTGCCTTCGTTGGCCTGATAGCAATTCTTCCAGGAGACTGAAGTAGTCTATGCCAAAGTGCAAGCTGTGTCCAGATGACCAGGGTTTGTTCCTATTTGATGAAATCAGGTTTAAATCATCGGGGTCACAAGCCACAGGTTAGGGCAGGGGCTGCTGAGACTTCCTGTGTGCTGGCCCAAGGCCCTGAACCTAAAAACGTTCTGGGTTTACCCGCTTTGTCTTGTGACTGTGGGGTGAATAATCTCACTATTCTGGGCTTTCCTTCACCTGGCAGTAGACCCCGATCTCCTTTAAGCAAGCACTTTCTCATCTAAAATAATAAGTGCCGGAGAAGAGTTTGAGTGCTTAGGAGATGTGTTGTAGATGGCAATTCCTTAAAACTGCATCTTTTTTTTTTTTTATCTCCTAATTTAGATTTCAACAGAATCAGTTGAAAACATAAGAACTGTAGCTTCACTGACCAGGGAAGAAGCATTTTATGAAAGATATGTTACAAGCTTGAACGGTCCATATAGGTGGGATCTTTTTCTTTAACAAGTCTTTCTTTGTACACTATAGTCTTTCAGGTTTATTGTAAATATATTTCTTGCAAGCTATCCAATACCCAAAAGATTGGGAAGGATATCAATAGCCATTTACATAGTTTTGAGATGTGTTCACTTGGTATACCTTAATATACGTTTTTAAACGTAGAGTGAAAAGACATTTGCAGGCTTTGCCTTTTCATTATGCAAACACTTTATAAACTGCATTCTCTCCATATGTGTTACACAATATTGTGTTTTCTTGTGTATGCCTAGAATATAGGACATATGTTTACTCCATTTCTGTATGTTGGATTGACTCTAGTTAACTCAGGAGCCGACTGTTAATTCCCATACCACATCCTTTATAACAAAATCCAGTTTTATTCCCCTTAGATGACTTGGAAACCTTGAAATAAACTTCATATGTTTCCCTTGTTTGACCTGTTGCATCTCACTGACTTCTCTCCACTGAAATGCATTTGGATCATTAGGGGTGCCAGACTTTTCTAGCTCCATTTTATTAAAAAAAAAAAGCTCAATCTCATTTGTTTCTTTCCTTCTTCAAGGAGGAAATGTAAAAGGAGGAGTTGAAAAAGATGCATTGTATAATCTGTCCTCAGCCAAAACAGTGCTAAAATTCAGTGTCTGGTGAACTGATGATACTCGAGATGTGAGCAGGACGCTCACCTGGGCTGTCAAAGGTCTCTGATTCACAGCTTGGAGTAGAAAGGAGATTTTCATTTCCTCAGAGACTATCCTAAACCATGAGGGCAGAGAGTTTTCCAGACTCTGATTCAGTGTGCATTCAATTAACTACACAAAATGAAACTTCTCCAGAAGGACAGATTGAGAAATAGAGGCTTAATCTAAACCCCTGTGGGGATACCCAGCAATATGTCCCTGCTCTGAATCAGGATGAGAGGTCTCTGCTTGGAAGGGAAGACCTGGCAGGAGCCTGCAGGGGCCTCTTAGCCTGGGAGCCTGCTTGTTGTCTTAGAAAAATGGGTTAAATGGTAGTTGTTACACTTTATTATTATTATTTTTAACTACTTTATTTGCCTGCCCTGCTATAGAAGAGCAAAGGAAGACATTCAAGGTAGCATAACTAAGGCCAAAGGATCTCATTGCTCTAACTTTCAGTCCTAAGGGCTGTTCGGCATCAGATGTGGGATGTTTTTAGGGTCTGGCAGGGGTTGTTGTGTGTATGCATATATTCTGAGCTGAGTTGTGTTTTCAGGGACTGAGGTGTGTTGCTAGAAAGCTTTAGCCCAGACATCTGGTTATCCCCCAGCCAGCATTTGTTGTTTCTGTTTTACAAGTTATTTATGGAAAATCTCTTCCTTTAACAGAGATTCTCTGAAAAAAGCCCCTTTCTATGGATTTACCTACGGAGTAGCTCAGTGTGCAAATTACTTTATTAATGCAGCAGTCTTCAGATTTGGGGCTTGGCTCATTGCCCATTGTCTGAGCAACTTTGAAAATGTATTTATGTGAGTATGCTTTATAAAATGTTAAAAAAATCCATAAACGTGACAGTGATTTCAATACATGTAAATTATAGAGGTAACTGGGCATAGAGATTCAAGAATTTGGTCTGGTTGGGAGTGCAGTTTGGGCAGAAGGCCTGTTCTGGGGAAAGTTGTGCATTTGGGCAGCAGCTCTGTGGTCATGCTCAGAGCACCTCTGCTGGAGAAGTCTTTGTTTGACATTCCTTACAGGCAGAAGGTATTGCGTAGAGAGGCAATGCAACACCACTGCTCACCTAGGAATTCTTTTATCCCTATAACTACTTTCTAATGCTGGATGAAATTTTCAGGGATGACGAGCTTCAGAAATGCCATAATCTAAAGATGCTAAAAAGCTTTATTCTGAGAGTTTGTTTTACACATTAGGGAAAATATGATTTTCTATCTGAAATGAAAGATGCTTTATCTTTTGCTTTTTAGAGTCTTCTCTTCAGTCATATTTGCAGCTATGAATGTTGGCCAATCTGCTTCCCTGGCACCAGATTATGGCAAAGCTAGAATGTCAGCTCAAAGAATCTTCCAACTTTTGGACAGAAAACCTCTAATTGACAGTTATAGTGAAGAAGGTGAAAAATTGGTAAGACTTCTTGTGGAAAAACAAGAAACTAAATTACTAATATTTTATTTTCTAAAACTTTATTCATAATTTCTTTCTTTTGGTGTCACAAAAGACAGACATTATATAAAATAGTGGTACTGCTTCGTTATTTTTAATGGGCCGTGTTATTTTGGTTTTTCAGTCAGAATTGTATACCCTTAAATGTAGTTTTGCTCTGAATGAGCTAAAAAAAAATATTACTTTTTGGTCTACTGACCCACCTCTTAAATGGTTTCTGGAAAACACTGACAGTTCCACTCGCAGTTGCATTGCCTTTTTAAGAGTTTATAGGAGAAATAAAATAAGAGGATTTTCCTACTGTTTTTGTAGATAAGAGAGAGTAACTCCTTTGGAGACAGAAGTTTAGTCAAAATCCACCCTCTTACAACTGTGGAAAGTCTTACAAGTAAAAATGTGCCCTTGTGAAGTCAAGACTAACTTAATGAATAATTTGTTTTGCTCTAAAGTTGAGAGGGGAGGGAGGAATAGAAAAAAGAAAACATCAAGAAGGAAAAAATAAAAAAAAAAACCTAAAACACGTTAAAAAAATCCCTCCAAAATCACCTCTAAACCAAAATTGCCATTAAGAAAATGGACAACAGTCAAATTTCTGCATTAAATGCTTTCAGTTTGTGATCTGGAACGATGACATTTGTACATTTATCTACGTTTAATATTAACTTCCCGTGTAGGTATTAGATGGTAGCCCCTACTCAGGAAACCATAATCCAGTCTCTATAACTTTACATTTTTATGCAGGATTTTCAGCCTTTAAACTTATGTGTAAAGTATACACTTTACCCATCTTCTGTGCTAGAGGGTCCTGGTTCTAGACCTTGAAAGGTTTGGCAGAAGCTCCCTGGTGAAATAAAAGTTAAATGAAAATATTTCTAGTACAACCTGGACTCGAATACCAGTGATGCCTGTGAGTTCTGCAAAGCAAAGCTTTGAGCCCATTAAATCAGATCATCGGCTGCTGTGAAGGGCAGGGTACTCTGGTGCTGCTGGTGCCTACGTGGGGCTGGCTCTGGCTCCAAGCGACAGGAGAAGAAATAGCCTTAGTGTGCGCCCTCATTCTTCCACTTGTGCCTAGAAATCAGCCTGGCTGGAATGGCTAATTAACAACTATCATTGCTGTTTAAAACACAGCTTGTCCTACAGGGCTGCCTAGCAAAGGATTTAGCTCTGTCTCGGTAGCTGATCCTGACCTTTAGTTGCATTCGTTCAAACTGTGCTACCTGCAGTGTAAGATCAGGAAAGTAAATGCTATAGGTTATATCAAGAGTAGAAGTGCCTCAATTACATTTGTCACAAAGGAAATATATTAATTTTATTTGTCTGAAGATGTTCTTTTCAAAGGTGAAGTGAAAAATAGATAAGAGGGGCAGAAACTGTTTCTCCAGAAAGATCTAGCAATTTACATCTGCAGATCATCCCAGAAATAATGATGCTACACTCAATCCAATATGTAATTTAAAAGGAGAACTTCAAAAGCAGTTTTGAAAATACCCTCCCAAACTTTATTGTCAGTCTTCTTACTTCTATAACTCCAATAACATTTGTAAGACTTGTTAAAGCTGATAAATGCTAATATGAGCGTGTGAACTCTCTGTTACTTTTCAGAAAAATTTTGAAGGAAACATTGAATTCAGAAATATCCATTTTGTATATCCAACAAGGCCAGAAGTTCAAGTTTTGCAAGGACTCAACGTGAAGGTTAACAAAGGACAGACCCTGGCATTAGTAGGAAGCAGTGGCTGTGGCAAAAGCACATCCATTCAGCTCTTGGAAAGATTTTATGACCCTGTGGAAGGACAAGTGGTAAAAATAGACTTGTGTGGCTATTAATAACAAGTAAATCTACAGAACTCTGTCTTTCAAGGTTTCAGAGGCTTTAAAGAATCCTGCCAGTACCTGGTGAGATGCCTTTCTTTAGAGGTGTGGGTTGCTGAGGTTGTGGCTCCAGTGGAGCTGTAGACAACCTCAAGACCCCTGTCATTGCCTGCCCCATGAATTCTCCACACGTGCCAGCACTGGCACCCGTGTTGGCACAGTGTGATGGCTCAGGGCATGGATCTCACCAGGGAAGGGAATGACCGTGTCAGACTGCGCTGCCTCCCCAAAACTGCTCACAGCCTGGTCGCACAGGGGTGTGTAACATTCATGTCACTTGCTTGTCAGTGAGTCATCTCATTCAGATGAACTCACCGGTTAGAGACAGATACAAGCTTCAAATAATACAAATGTTATCCCACAGGGATGCTACTGCATCACCGTCAGAAGGCTGCAATGGGCTTTTTGATGCAATCCCCATTAATGGGTATAGAAATTCCAAAGAAACCTCCTTGGAGGATTTAAGATTGAATTAAAGGCCTCCAGCTGTGGATATTTATTGTTTTGTTCAGCTTCTTAGAGACAGGCTTTCCCGTGAGCTGTGAGATTCCCGGTGCTTCCCGTGGTCAGTAGGGCTGGAAGGACTTCAGGAACAGCCTGTTATCTGCACTCGGTGTTTCTGTCTGCTGGGGAAAAAAAGCACACACAAAATTACAAGCTAATGAGAGGAAATATTTCATCTATACTGCCAGTTCTTTTCCATTTTGCATGCAAAATTTACTTGATTTCAGCAGGGAGTCTAAAACATAGCAGGCTTCCTCTTACAATTCGTGTTTCCTGTTTACCGTGTGTGTCTGTGGATGAGCTCCGTAGTCAACTTGGCATCCTTGTTTTGTTTTTTTTTTTTTCTGTTGCCCTTTCTAGTTAGCAGATGGATGTGACACCAGATCTTTGCATTTACAATGGCTGAGGTCCAGGCTGGGCCTGGTGTCACAGGAGCCCGTTTTGTTTGACTGCAGCATTGCTGAAAACATTCGATACGGAGACAGCAGTAGGGTGGTTAGTCAGGAGGAAATTGAAGAAGCAGCTAAAGCAGCAAATATTCATGCCTTCATTGAAAAACTGCCAGAGGTAAGACATAGTAATCTTCTTTTCTCGGTGAGATTAGGTTTTTTAAATGATAGGGAGAAATCTAGGTAATGTTCATTTACATAGATCAAATTAAAAATAAACATTTTTGTTTCCCTTATTAGGAAAAAAAGTATAGGATTTATGTTTAAAAGTGTCAGCATTTCAAGCTTAAAATCCTTCTTAGTTTGCAACATGGGCATTTTTTTTTTAACAATAAATATATAGTCGTAGACAAAGCAGAGTATGAGAGGGGGAAAATAAGAGGACACTCTATGTACAAATAAGTCCTCATAATTTTTTTGATATTTTTTCCTTTGACAGCTGAAACTTCTCAGGTTACTCTGAGAGACTTTTTTTTTTTCAAAAACAATTCAGTAAAACTAAATGTTCCATTTCTAATTGGATGGGCATGCACAGGGAGTATTTCTTAACAAATACGTAGGGGCAATAAATCAAAAATGAATGACATGGCATTTGACCTTCATGCCTGCCAAGAATTTGGTTCTAACAAGGAAAAATGCTTTGATGGTTTGTTTTCATTGTAGTTCTGTGTGACTTGAAAATGATGTAATGATGCTGAAAAATATTTCATCCTCATAACTAGTTATGACATTTGGGATTCTTTATTCACAAGTAATGCAGGATCAAGTTCTTCGTGTTTGTGTCAGTAAGCATTAAATCTCTAGTTACTCTTACAATCATATGCTCACGGGCAGATGTCTGTGGACACCTTACTGCTGTATCACTGGTGGTTGCATTCAAGACCTATTTCAGTCTTCGGGGAAGTAAATTTACAGCTCAGGTATAAATGTGTGGCTGTATATATGACTACTTATACTAGAGGTGTTTATAAAACCTTAGCTTTATTAAAACCACTTGCCACTGTCGTATTATTTGAAGATGGAAATAGCTAATCATTTTTATAGCCACACATAAAACTTAACATTTCTAATCTTCCTTTTCTAAGAGTATTCACAGGCCTTCTTTTTTTTTTTTTTCATTTTTAATATTCAGAAATACAACACCCGAGTGGGTGAGAAAGGAACACAGCTTTCTGGAGGTCAAAAACAAAGAATCGCCATTGCCCGTGCGCTGGTTCGTAATCCTGCCATTCTACTTCTGGATGAAGCTACATCTGCTCTTGACACAGAAAGTGAAAAGGTGAGCAATGATTATGTGAAATATACATATATATGTACATGGCTAGTTGCTTTCTGTAGAATAAAACCAAGGCAAACATGTTGCAAACGCTCAGCTGTGAAACAACAAGGCAGGTCTACCACAGCAGCTTTTTCCAGCTGTGAATGATACCAGGAAGCGGTGTGTATCTGCTAAATAAGTATTTTGTCTTTAAGTAGAAAGCACCCTGGGGAACTGATACTCTTTAGCTGTCTTCCTATTAGCTGTATTTGGTAAATACTGAATTTGCATTCTGACCCTCACTGGATGCCCAAGAACCCATTTTTCAATAGCTCGTGGTCATTTGAACAGTCTCACTGACCTCCATGAGAAACCCTACTGAGTAAGGGTCTTGTGTATGTGCTGACCTGTATATCTATGGGAGAAATAGTCAGGTGATAACAAAGACTATGAAAAAAAAAAATATATAGTTCTTATGACAAATGAAGGCTTTCTAGGTGCTAACAGTATTTTCACGACATCTGTGTGCAGATTGTCCAGAAAGCTCTGGATAACGCTCGGGAAGGTCGGACCTGCATCGTCATTGCTCACCGCCTGACGACCGTGCAGACTGCGGACATCATTGCAGTGATCCAGAATGGCAGGGTGGTTGAGCAGGGCACCCACAGCCAGTTACTGGCAAAGGAGGGACACTACTATGCCCTTGTAAATGCACAAGTCTCTAATTAGCACTGTTTGCAGGGATTTTTGTATTATTCTTTTTTTTTTTTTCCAGAAAGACATGAAAAGCTTACAGAGAATGAATGGTGGCTGTGACTGTTGGCTAATGGAGCGGGGACCTTGTGTTGCAGCCTGGCTGCTGTACCTGGTGCAGCCCTTGCCCCACATACTCATGGGGACATGCCTTGGGGTAGGTCATGGAAGGTGCACGGAGGAGTCCCAGGGGCTGGATCTGCTGGGCAGTTGTGGGGATTGCAAGATCTGGAGGGGAGCCAGACATGGAGTCATCTCATCCACACCAAAGCTTAGGTGAGGCACCCGGCTCGCACTGTCCTCTCAAACCCTGGCCCATACCAGGGTCCATAGACCACAGAATTATAGGGGTTGGAGGGCACCTTCAGAGATCATCTTGTCCAACCCCCCTGCCAAAGCAAGTTCACCTAGAGCAGGCTGGACAGGAACACATCCAGGTGGGTTTTGAATATCTCCGGAGGAGACTCCACACCCTTTCTAGGCAGCCTGTTCCAGTGTTCTGCCACCCTCAAAGGAAAGAATTTTTTTCTACATGTTCTGACAGAACTTGGCCCTTGGGTTTCTTCAACAGTCATTACTTAAAGATGACTTTCTGATTGCTGAGATTCCAAATAAAGGCATTTGTATTAAATTTAAAGAGAAGGGGCTGGATGCATGGGTTTGGGTTTTTTTCCCCCACTGTATGCCACATTTCTAATATTACTATTCTTCAGACACTTATCGGAGATTCAATATTTTGTTTCAGACAGTAATTGTAATAGTGACAAGTTTTCCATATAGAGATAAACTGCCATAAAAGATACCATTGTTTTGTTTAGTATTTTTCAATTGCTGACCTAACAAAGTTTAATCACTCTTTGCATCCATCAGGGTAATTTCAAAAGTCTTGTGGGGGAGCTAGGATGGCTTCTTTTGGAATGGATTCATGTCAGCCATGTAAATAACTTTAAATAAAAGAAACCCCAAACTAAAAGTCGTTTTCAATATGAAATCCTTTATTTTGGATAGACGGTGCTTTCAGGGACATGGTTTAGTGGTGGACTTGGTAGTGTTAGGTCAATGGTTAGATTTGATGATCTTAAGGACCTTTCCCAACCCAAATGATTCTGTGGTTCTATGAATAATTTAAAGATTGTTTGAAGTGCTGGCAAAACTTGTTTACACACATGCTTTAATTATTGGTTATTCTTCTGATATATTCCCGGGGTGCTGCAATACATCTTTCAGCAGCTGAAGAATATGTACTGTGTAGTCAGAGTGACTCAGCAGCTGGGGTTTTTTGACTGGTTAAACCTAACTGCTGCATTTTAATTTTCCAAGGCTTTGCACGTGGCTTTGGGTTAGGATTTATGGCCTGGAGCAACCTGCATTATATTATAATTTCCAGATAACTCTGCTCAATTGTAGCAGACAAAACCTACAGTAATGACTATGTCCTTTGCTCACTTCAATTGTTTTCCGGTGTCAGGATCCATGAGGGGAATAAAACACACAAAAGAAAACAAATTCTTGTCTCAGCTTTGCCAAAACAAATACCGTGGCTCTGCCTCACACAGTTTTTCTCAGAGATTGTTATAAGAGGAGTTATCACTCGTTCAGGCACCCCTCTTTTGCAACCTCTTCACTTTCTCGTGACAAGCAGATACTACAGGAGCTGCTGCCCTCATTACATTTCCAATTATCCAGTGTGGGCTCCAATTAGTTCTTTCTTCCCTGCTTTGTTTCTGCTCTGGAGTTGAAATTGCAACCCATAGAGTCTGATTCTCAGTTTTAAAAATATCTTTTTTCTTAATCCAGAAATCTTTTGAGGAAAGAAAGGGTTGATTTTGTACTTCTGTGTTAGATGAATATGTGGGTTTTATTACAATTGTTATGCATAATACACTTTTGTAATATTACAATTCACTACAATCTATTGCAGTAACAATTAAGTAAGATGAAGTGAAAATGGGAAAATAATTTAAATACATAACTAGAGGAGATACCAAGCCTTAGCTTAGTGACTGTTAACATAATGAATCATTTAACATCTGGGGCTAGTTTATGAACCAGCTTTGTGGAAAATTCTGCATTCATATCCATGCAGATTACAGAGAAGAATCCAAAACGTGCTTCCTTCCCAGCAGCTTGGAATTATTTACTAGCACAGGGGCAAGAGGAGTGAGGTAATGTGCACTATCTGACCTGGAAGGTGCTGAAAGAGCTGCAACAGGGTCAGCGTAGAAAAATAAGTTCTATGACTTGTGTTTCCCCTTATTTACTCTTTCCGAGGTCACCATTATGTAGCATGGACAGAAAAAGGGCTACATTTGCATCCTTTCTGGTGCGTTCGTCTCACCCTTGTTTACACAGAGCATTCTCATGCTGTAATGGTTGGACAGACTCAGTACCAGCTATGGATGTTAAAGATAAACAGATAAAGATCTCGAAGTCAGATGCATGGCAGTGCTGTGTGACTTCGTTCCTCATGGAAAGGTGGGTTCTGTCCAGGACCAGGAGGAGCAGGTGCCAATGTCACGATGGAGAAGAGCATGTGTGTGTGGCCCAGGGTGGTGACAGCCACATGGGGAAAGAGCGGTCAGTGCCTGACAGCTGTTCCTTGGGAGCTTCCTCTGCTCTTACAGGATTAAAAAAGGTAAAAAACTGAAGCAAAGAGTGTTGATTTACTGAAGCGCACAAGGGACGTGTTAGGTAACATAAGAACACACTTTACTGATTGATCTCAAAACAAACATACTAAAAGCCACTCCTATCACAGCCCTGTTTAAAAGATCAGTGGCAGATCTGAGAAAAACACCAGACAAAAGCAAGTCCTACCCAACACAAAAGAGATGGTGAGCAAGGAAGCAGAGCAAAATCCAAGTCACATACAAGAATGACAGAGAAAAAGAGCATGCTACTGTACACCTGCTAAAAGACAGGCTGAGCTGGGTGACTCTGAGATGTAAATAGACTGATATGCTCAGCTTGTAGGCGCTAACAAACTCTGACAGTTTAGTTCAGACCATCTCAGTCACCTTCCCAGCTAGATATGCCCATACAGTTGGTAGGCTGGCTCTGATTAAAAACAGGCCTAAATTCAGAGATAAATGGGTGTTAAAAGCACCTTTTCAGCACTAAATCTTAGACTGATACAGACATCAGAAGAAATAGCCTGGACAGAAAAAGAAAAGCCTGTGAGGACACATCTTAAGCGCAGAGGATTTGTTGGCCTCATCACTCTCGGTCCTGTGTTGCCATCTACCCCAGGTGCCAGAGTTAAAAAATTATTTCCCCAGGCAGGGGCTGGTGTTCTCTAAAGTGCCCACATAGTGAGTCACTGCCGGTGTCACTGTGGACCTCACCCCTCAAAGGACGGCCACAAGGATAGTGATGAAGGAGACACATCAGCCCATGCTTGTCAAGGAACACCGAAGGTCTTGCTCGTGACAAGAAGCACTTAGCCCAGACAACTGCTTCATGCCAGCGCTGATCCAAGCCCCTTGGGGAATTATTAAGGTATGATATCCCCAAAAAGAGAGTGAAGATGTCAGAAAATGCAGTAATAAAGGGATTTTGGGCAAATAATTGAATGTCTCTCTCACTTGACTCTATTGTAGTATCACACATAGCTGTTAAATTTGGATAAAACTGTAATCATTAGTTACAATGTAAATTGCTAATGCACATTGAAGCCCCAGAGATTGGATAAGTAGTTGACAAAAGTCTATGAACTTGACAGCACACTGCCCGATTCCCTTTACGGCCTCAAAGAGTTAATTGTGCTCTTGTTTTTGTAAACATTGGAGTGCACCAATCCCAGTGGATGTTTTCCATTCCTGGATGTGTTATTTCAGTCTGCAATACCTGTCAGCAATTCAGGAATTAAGCTGTTAGAAAAAACACTAAATTAAATATTATATTATCACATGATTTTACCCAAATTCCTACTTTCCTCTGCAGCCTATAAAATTTCAATTTATATTCACCTGAAACCTGTAAAGTGCACATCATCATAAAAGAGTTATTAAATAATGCTGGTTGTATGGCAGGAAGGAAAGCTTCCATTAAAATTGCAATTTGCAGCCCTTGTATTTTTAGAAACCATCTTCTTTATTTTAAAAGTAGGGGGAAAAGAACAATTGGAGTATTTTTAGGGTCAGCTGAAATACCAGTACATCAGTGTGTACCAGGATTAGATGGGGGTCAGTCTCTTCTCCCAAGGAACAGGTGACAGGACAAAAGGAAATGGCCTCAAGTTGCACCAGGGGAGGTTCAGGTTGGATATTAGGAAAAATTTCTTCCCTGAAAGGGTTAAGCATTGGAACGGGCTGCCTAATGAAGTGATTGAGGCACTATCCCTGGAGCTATTTAAAAGACAGGTAGACATAGTGCTTAGAAACATGGTTTGGTGATGGTTTTTATCAGAGTTAGGTTGATGGTTGGACTAGATGATCTTAAAGGTCCCTTCCAACCGAGACAATTCTATGATTTCATTATTCTAATTCTAGATTTAAGAGCTTAATTAAAATTCACAGAGTTTGCAAAATTCCACTAAACAATCTGTGGCAGGCAATACCTAACCTGTCCTTTTTTTTTCTTGGCTGCCATCAACACACGCTGTGCCACTGACTTTTCACTCGTGTGTTTGCAAGTGGGAACATGTCACAGGGCTCTTGTCATACTGAGCTGTAGGAAAATTCCTGTCACACTTGGGAGTGGGCCTATTTGAATATTAATGGTCAGTGATTTCATCTAATTAGTAAGGGAAATGTTAAGAAAATATACGAGATCGTTAAGGTCTGCTCACCTGACATTGCTGGAGGGTTGGAAGTGAAACTGTTCTCCTGGACTGCTCTAGGAAAATAACTGCCCTTGGAACTCTGGTTAAAAAAAAAAAAAAGAAAAAGGCAGATCTTGATCTGCTAGTTCCTGCCATATAGAGAGCAGTAAGGCAGCTGATAACCCAGTGCTGTTTGAGTTTGGATTTCAAGGGTTAAGTATCTTCTCTGGATGAGGCTTGTGCCTCCCCTTCCATGAAGAAGCATTTTCTTACAGCAATGTCCCATTTCTGCCTGCATTCAGGGCTCACCCACTGCCTGTTACCAGGGGCGCTCTGCCCAGGGAACCCGTTTTTCTAAGGAGAAATGACCGAAAGCAGAAGAGTTCATACAGTTTATCTGGAGCCGTGGTTGCATCGTGCTGAAGAAGTATACGAAGTGACAGCTTTTTCAAGATATTTCCAAACTCTTCTGTTTACAAATGGACTTGGATTATACTGGAGAAATGTGGCTTGGCAGTCACTACAGCTATATCCAACCTGTCCATGAACTGGTCAAGACAGTGGATGAAAGTCAGTATATTACTTGACCTCTTTTTGTGTATCCACATTGCTGCATGTAGGACAAATTTGACTTAGTAAACACCTTCTCCATGTCTGAGACATGAAGGTGTTTCTAAGATCTTCAACGTAGGCAAGAAAAGAAATAGCTAGGCAACAAGGCCACAAACGACATATATGTATTTTCTTCTTGTAAAATATACTTGAGGGGCTTATTTTGCTAAGTCCTGACCCCTAGGTACTTGTAAAGGGCTGATTGATAGTTTTCTATGCAAAGGTAGAAGAATCCAGTTGCCTTGTTCTTTACCAGCCTCCAGCTGCTCTATATTTTAGCCTTACCACAGCTTGCCCATCACCCTGACATTTTCCAGGGTCATAGCTCTCCCTGGCTGTTCTCTTCCAGTTGCCTGGGCTGCTTTTCCTCCTCAAGCACCTTCCCCAGCACACACAGCAGATGCTGCACCATGTGGTACGATGCAAAAGGACAGACAGAGATGAGAGGGGAAGTGCCAAAAGCAATAGCGATGCAAAAAGGACTACTTTCTAAAATTAACAAAAATTTTCTCAGCAGAAGACCGGTCATTGCTCTCAGTAAGTGAATCATTTCCACTGGATTGCTTCCATCTGCCTCTGTGCTTTGTTATCTAGACTGCAGGCAGCTCTTATCTACCTGAGACCCTGGCAGCGATCTTCTCATTTTAGCATTTATTGCCTACCTGGCGCATCAGCAGTTATGTCCAGAAACTATTTTTTGAAGCATGCCTTTCCGTCTGGAAATAATAATTTGCTGTGCCTTTAGGGAAGCTCACACATCCGCTCGAGTTATCCCCCAGCCTGTCCAGCAGCATCAGTATCACACACTCCAAAGCAAACTCACTAAGCCTTCCTGTAACACTCCTGAAGATGCCAATCTTTATTTTACTGAATGCTTTCACAGAAAGATATTTTAAAGTTGTGTTAGCTCAGCAAATAGATTTTGTGGATTTGTTTGAATTGACCATTATATATATATTTCCTTGCTCTGCTGTTGCCATAAAAGTAACATCCTCATTTCTTTCTAATCATTATGAACATTGCCTCTGACTACTGCCAACTCCTATGTTGTCCAAAGCAAAACCACTTTGCAGATAATCATCACTAGAATAGTTTCTTTTGTCCTTGAGATTTAAAAGAATGACCTGAATATGGATATTTTTGTGGAAATAACTGTTTAAGCTCACTCCTAGTTGCAAAGGGCTATCCTCAGTATTTGATCCACCCCAGGCAGTATTTGCAGAGAATGCACATGGTATTCCACCAAGAGGGAAACGGGCACTGCTGTGGGACACTTACCACTCAACTGCAGGCATTATGGGCTGGAGCAATCAGTCGGACTGCCTTGAAATAGTGCCCTTAGGATATGACTCATCTGTTTCCACATATCTGTCTGAGCACATAGCGAGCTGCACCAAGGAAGTGCCCATTTCTTATCACAAATCTAAAGGGGGAGTCTCAGATGTTGTTCAGATTGTACATTTTCCTTAGGTGAAGGGAGTTCCACTCTGAATGTCTTATCTTTCCCAAAAAGATTTCTAGGTTAGCTTATCAGTCCTGTAAATAATTTTTGGAGGTCCTGACCAGAAAGATGCTGGGGAACACACTCTTGCAGACAAGTGCTTCGAGGAAGAGGAAGGGCGTCTGCAATGCAGGAGGGTGAAGTTTCTTCATCTAGGTATTAGCAGTGCTGGAAGGTTGGAGTGAAGCACCAACACTCAGGAAACAGGAATTATTTATCCTGAATGCTTAAGGTGGAAGAGAAAATTACAGATTGCAGAAACATCCAAAATGGCTTATAATAACAAGTGAATTAGCAGAATCTGGATTTCTTTTTCCCTCTTGGATGGCACGAGGGGAATTTTAAACAGGGAGTTAACATTTTCAGGGATCAAAATAAATGGTGTCTCTGACAATCCCATACATTGCCTGTTTTTTATGAAAACACACTAAAAATGGTACGTGGAGTTCCCATTTTCACATCTGCTATTCATATGAGCAAACACCTGGCAATGCAGTGTACGTGTTGCTTCAGAGGAAACTCACCCAAACAACTATCACTTTATCAGCACTAATGGTCTCTGTTATAAACCCAGTACACGTGTTTTATTTACTGTAAATGAAGTGTATATCAGCAACACTGAATATGAAAATGAAAATCCAATGGTCCACTTTTACGACGCTAGAGCAATGTGAAGAGACATCTGTAATGTGATTTACTTTTTAATATTCAGCAATGTAGTTTTAGTTGGAATAAATAGGGTTCTCAATACAGACTCACATGACTATTTTCTTCAATTTCTTATTTCACACATACTTTGAAACCTGGAGCAACTTTTTCCATGAATTTATGCCAATACTTTTGGGACTCTTCCAGTATTATGTTTCAATGTTTTCTTTCTCTCTTTTTTTTGGTATATCTTAGTACCTTGCTATAATTATTTTCTACTGATATATTTAATTGCACTGTGTGATAAAGTATATTGATTCTCATAAATTTATCTGCACTCACCATCATTAAATAACCTTTGCATTAATTTTTTTCTCACAAACAGTTATGGAGGTGCTTTTTCTGACAGAAAATGTCTAATCTGGCCCACTTATGAAAGAGAAGAGAGCATACACTTTGCAATATATGTGAGTATACTTAAATGGATATATATTTTTATATTTATTATATATATGTATATATTCAAATATATTAGAGATTGCTTCATGATGAGAAGTTTGGAAAGAATACAAGCAAAAGTTCAAATGAATCATGGGAAAATTCCATTTACTTTCAGCATTTTAGTTCAATCTTGCAGAGTCGAAAGTAGCTTTTTCTTCTGACAGTCATCAAGCTTTGATGATGCAATTTCTCTCTTCAGCTTAGTCAGACACATAAGCCATCACTCTTGACTCACATACTGCACTTCCCACATGATGTTAGTTACGCAGATTTATTCTGTTTTTCACTAGATAAACCTTTGTTCACTTTTATGTGTAGGCCTTTTAGCCATACCTCCTGGGAAAGCAATTAAACTGCTTGCATTTGAAAAGCCCAGACAGCTCACGCTAGGAAAGCAACAGCAGGTCTGTCCAGACCCCAGAAGCTGCCTCCTGGCCTCCATGAGAGATGGTATATGAAAAGCTACACAATCCAAACCAGCTTCCCCGAAAACACTCCTTACAGCAAATTTAAACCTCTCCTCATCTCACTGCTTTGCCAGGGGCTTGCTTTCTTCCAGCAAGTACAACTTTCCTGAAAGGCTTCATGTTTTCACTCTCCCCCCAGCCATCCCACAGTTGCCCATTGTCCTCAGAAAAGCACTGGGGCAGCAGTGCCCCAGCTGTTACTATATTTATTATTTAGACAATTGCCTCTAAAGTGTGCCAGCTCCTTTCTGAAAAAGCAAGGATAATTGTGTCCCCAAATGAGATCAGTGTAGCAAAAAAACAAAGCAGGAAAAAAAAACCCAAACCTTTAACACTTGAAGTAGAGAGTTAGCTGAATACACAGAAGTGGAAAGATCTCCAAATCTTTCTGCAGCACTTGGCACCATTTTAACCTTCCAAAACACTTGGCAACAGTTAAAGGTTGAGTTGAATGATCGTCATTTGTGTGTGTTTTCTGGAAATATTTCATGAGTTTCGAGGGGTAAATGACGTTCTACAAGGACATTAGCCATACATCTTTCATGTGGCCTTCCCTCTTTCAGCCCATCACATTCACTTGCCCTATCTTGCTTCAGATTAAACGGTGAGCCTGTCAAGAGAGGGGGAGGTTTGTCCCCAAATTGCTTATGAAATGACTAGCAGCGTCCAGCTCCGGGCCTGCCTGAGGACTCTCAAGCACATGAAACACAGTAATAAAGTGTCTCAAACAAAGAAGTCCCACACATGAAAAGAGTGAGCAAACTCCCAAAGCAGTGAGTAATGATGCTACAGGAAACTAACAACAGACAGAGGAATTGACGGGTACGGTTGCTCCCTGGGTGATTAGTAGCAGGGATTTCAAAAGGTCATATTTTTCTAAGAAGCCTCATTATGCTCGGATCACAAGACAGGGGATTTTCTCTGTCCCGTGACAGCCGAGATGAGCAATCTGTCCACCCAGTCCCAGGTTTCGGAGCATGAGGGTCTGTCACAGCCCCCGAGACCCCACCAAGAGAGCCTTGAGGAGAAAATGGAGGTAAGCTATGTCTGCAGGGCGAGTTACTTTGTTAGATACACCAGAGTCAGTGATGGGACGAGTATCAGAAGGTTTCCAAGATCAGCTCAGGGTCTTACCTGACACCGCTAATTCATTAATTATAATTGCAAAGCCGTTGCAAAGATGTTGTTCCTCAAATTGTTTTGGGGGAAGCCAGAATGAAAATGCACCCACACTACAGAATTATTTCAGCTAACTCAAATATTTTGAATATTCTGTTCAAGCAGAAACTGAAAGTTTTGGGTTTGGATTTGAAATTCTTGAGGAGAAACAATATCTGCAGGTAAAAATCTTTTTTGTTGTTGTTCTGAAAATGTTGACATGACAAGCTTCAATCTTCTCATCAATTTTTCATGGCTAAAACCGTTTTCCATATTTAGTTGTGGATAGTTTTAGCTAATCTCTGCCACCCTTTTTACTGGATAAATTATATATCCAAAGTTGATCACCCAGCCCTGTTTCTAAGATGCAACTCTGGGAACTGTGACAAGGAGAACCTGTTGGGGAAGGGAGACTGAGGAGAGGAAAACCAGGTTAATTTAAGAAAGCAAAAGTTGTTTGCATTCTGGTTGCGTTGAGTAGTGCATCTCACACCCTGAGCGAGACTGCTCTGTCCCCACCTCCGCCTGCCTCGTCCAGGGAAAAGGGTTTGGCTTAATAACTTGGGTTGGGGTGGAAAGTCCTTGAAAAGAACCCTCCCGGCATTGGGGAGGTCAGGTTGGGGCCACAGCATCTGGAGCTGGCAATGGGAAGAGCTTGTGCCCCTTGTAGAGCCCTTCTCGCTGAGCTGAGCTGCAGAGCGCCTGGCAGCCTGATGGCCACCCCACCTGCACCCACCGGGATGCTGGGGCAGGGCCAGAAAGAAAGATTTATGGAAAATGGATGGAGACAGATGTGTGGAAGAGGAAAGGGAGGACAATGACAGGAAGCCACAGCTCCTGTTCCCCCGTGGTTTGTCCAATGCTACCCTGACCTCTGGCCACTGCCCGTTCTCGTTTTGCCTCTCCCAGCGCTCACCACGCAAACACTCATTTCGGGGTGATGAGGGTCAGCAGGCTGCTCTGCACCTGCCCAGCACAGCCACCACCTGCACCAACCCAGCAGACCTCCTGAAGCACTGTCCCAGTTGGGACACTCCTTCCACCCCCCCTTCTCCCACAGGGGAGAGCTGGGGTCCAGGGCTGCTGGCAGTGCCCTCTTTGGGCCTTCTGAGCAAGCCTTGTACCTCTGACCTTCTCACTCATGTGACAAATTAGGTCTGGAGGAGAAAAGAGAAGTGTCACCTATGTTCACATCCATGTTTGGTTTGATTACCTGATTTTAACATTTTTTACTATTAAAAAAAAAAATACAACATCCAACTTGCTAGTATTAAATGAAAAGCCACTCTTCCTCCTTCCTTAATACGTGCCTGCAAAACTCTCAGCGCTTTCTAATGCTTCAACAGACACTCTAGTTTTTCTAGGTTGCCATAAATCAAGATGCTTTTAGCCAAAATAGGTCTTGAGCAATGTTTTCATGAGAAATTCTCTGGATCTTCAATGCAGGAAATGTCTGAGATTCCTGAGGAAGAGCAGTATTAGCAGGGCAAGGTGATGATACTCGGTCTGTACCTCCAGCTTTTGTTACCAGGATGACAAAGGTTTCAAGGCAGCTTAAGTCTGAGGTATTCCGGCTTTTGACAAAAGTTTAGTAGCTCACATGCTTAGAGAATTAAATTCTAATAGTATATCAGAAATGTTTTTTAATTAGGACAGAGTAACGGGTGATTGGAAATAGAAGCCCTGACAAATCCTCATACATTTTTTCCCTTTTTTTAAAGTATATACTTTACCAGTTGCATTTGATATGATGTTTGGGGGAGGAGAGGAAATGAAAAAAAAAATGTGGGAAGCCAACCCAAAACCTTCTCACCAGCTGGACCTTTCTGTGTAGTTTACAAGGCAAATTCCTCAGGTCAGAGCTTCATCCATAGGGATTTTCCACTTCCCCTCTCTTGAGGACAGCAAAGGTTGTTGCACATCAGCACGCACTGACACCCACAGAGAACAGAACTGTCCGATAAGAGATTGCTTTTGTTTCCCTCAAGCTCCCACAAAGGTACTCAGTGCACAGACCAGCATTTGTATTACACCATGAAGGGAAGGATTTGGGCCAAAAAGAAGCTGGCAGCCATGGCTTTTTAATGAGCCATGTGCTGACAGGCCTGGTTGTGAGCTGTTACAGATGTGCGCAGGACAGTCTAATGAGACGCAGGAAATTCGGGAGGCCAAAAAAACCTCTTTGGATTTTCTGGTTGCGCTGGTGGGATCAAAACCGCTTGTGTTCCTACCTGGCATCGCCCAGCAGGGGAGATGCTCGATGGCCTTAAAAAAACATTGCCATTTGGGGTAAAGGCACCGATGCACGTGGATTGCCATAAGGGGGAATGAAAGAGGGGCTGAGTCATTAGCCAAGAATGAGAGCACAAGGGGGACGGGATCCTGCAGTGGCACATTAATTATAGTAACATTTTCTGTGATTCCCCAGCAATGCGGGGGGCAGGAGAGGGAGCCACGGGATGAAAGGAGGTGGCCAGGATGTATGATCTGGCAAGTAAGGGAAAGCAAACTCCTCAGGAGAGAATAAAAGCCCCTGAAAAGTTCTGCCCACAGAGAGGAGTCTCCAGCTGATGTGTCCGGCGTGGAAGAGGCGCCTTTTCCCAGTGCTGTAGCAGAGGAGTGTTCTGGTATTTCTCTCTCGGAGCGTGAGTCAGATGTAGGGGTTGCCAAAAAAGCCATGCCAAGTCCCACTCTCGGTTACATGTGCCCACAGCAGCAAGGCACGTGAGCAGATATGATCCCAACGGAGGCACCGGAGCGGCCGCGGGCTGCTCTGCACAGCTCCCTCCTTGCACCTCTGTTATCCCTCCAGAGGCCAATCATCACCCCAATTGCAGAGGTTGATATTTATAATTGCCAAGCCTGCAAATTCAACCAGACCAACAGTAAAGATCTGCTTTTACTGTCATGTGACGGATAAAACATTTTTAACTATCTGACTGATGAAGCACCAGCCAGCAGATGCCTCAGTTTAATTGCTTTTTGTCATACAGACAGGCTTATAGATAAAAAAGCGTAGACAGGAGTCTCTGAAACGCAATAGGGCCCGTGCACAGCCCTTTCCCACCACAGCTGGGTCTGACCGCTCGGCCAGAGCTGGAAACCACATCAGACGGGCAACAGTGACATCTATTGGCACCCAGGCTTCCCACGGACCCCTCTGTTCTCCCGCAATATTTGCAGCGGCCTTAGCGGTGCCATGAGTGCGCATCACGCACTGTTGGGGTAGCACGCTGTTGTGATAGAACACTGTTGTGATAGCTTGCTGTTGTGATAGAATGCTGTTGTGATAGCACGCTGTTGTGATACCACACTGTTGTGATAGAACACTGTTGTGATAGCACGCTGTTGTGATACCACACTGTTGTGATAGAACACTGTTGTGATAGCACGCTGTTGTGATACCACACTGTTGCGATAACACGCTTTTGTGATAGAACACTGTTGCGATAACATGCTGTTGTGATAGAACACTGTTGTGATAGCATGCTGTTGTGATACCACACTGTTGCGATAACACGCTGTTGTGATAGAACACTGTTGCGATAACACGCTGTTGTGATAGAACACTGTTGCGATAACACACTGTTGTGATAGAACACTGTTG
>JAOQGH010000012.1:30533519-30547977 GCA_025769975.1 Gallinago jamesoni
TAGAACACTGTTGCGATAACACGCTGTTGTGATAGAACACTGTTGCGATAACACACTGTTGTGATAGAACACTGTTGTGATAGCACGCTGTTGTGAGAGCTTGCTGTTGTGATACCACACCGTTACAATAGCATGCTGTTGTGATAGAACACTGTTGCTATAGCACGCTGTTGTGATGCTACTGCACTGTTGTGATAGCATGCTGTTGTGACAGCACGCTTTTGTGACAGCATGCTGTTGTGAGAGCATGCTGTTGTGATAGCACACTGTTGCGATAGCATGCTGTTGCGATAGCATCACTGTTGTAATACCACACTGTTGCGATAACATACTGTTTTGATAACCACATTGTTGCAATAGCACACAGTTGTGATACCACACTGTTGTGTTAGTACACTGTTGTGTTAGCATGCTGTTGCAATAACGTGCTGTTGTGATAGCACACTGTTGCGATAGCACGCTGTTGTGATAGCACACTGCCGCTCTCAGCCACCGGCCCTGCACGCTGGCAGGGCTGCAAGGTGAAGAGCTTCTTGGATAACTTGCCCTTAAGATGCAAGTAAATTCAGTCTCAAATAGGAACAGTCTTTTTCTCTTTGCACAGTAAAAGCCGCAGACAGTCCATGTTTCTGCACTCCCCACTGACACTAGATGCCCCCATTACTATTTTTTAAGACACTTCCACCTTTGTAAACCCTCATTTGTAGCAAAAACATTGTTTTGTGACATGTTAGCCTGGGGGGAGGGAGGTAAGAGACTTCACGCAAGAATTTCTACTCTCTCGGGAACCCAGTGGTTCTCCAAGGCAAAAAAAAACCCAGGTAGAAGCAAGACTGCCAGTAAAAAAAAAACTAACTCTTCTTTTTGGCTGTAAAGTCCTTGAGGCTGTGTCTTAAGTCCAGCCCCAGGGAACTATAGGCATCTTCAGGCTCAAGATTTCCCAGCCCATGAGGCAATTGCAGAGTTATGAGTTTCAGAAGTCCTGGGTTAGTTTTTTTTTTTTATCACTTATCTTGCCAGACCCACCTCGTTCAATGTCACAAAATTTACACCTCAGGAGCAACTTTCCTGAGGAAGACAACTAATTCTCCTCAGAGCCCCAGAGAGCCTCAGAGTCCGTTCCTCCGCCGCATCTGTTTTTCAATAAGGCTGTGCATTGGGAGGGTACGTGAGATGCTGCCAAGGAAATAGTTAACCTGTGGCATTAGAGACTTTGTCACCTTCTCCTTGCCTGGCTGTGAACAATAACCAGGTGGGTTTACTCCCTTTTTTCATTCACCATTGTATCACACTCTCATCTTTTCTGATTTGGGGTGGCATGTTTTAAGTGTTTTGAGGTTTGCTTCAGACTAAAGCTGCCTGCTTACTGCTTGGCCAAAATAATGGTTCTAGCTGTGTATGCGGTTCAATAACTATCATTAACTCCTGGTGATCTTTTCCCATTTCCATAATTGTACCTGAAACTGTGCGGTTCAATACAAGAGGATAAACTGAGTTCCTGGAATACAATGTGCTCAAGTATTTCAGGAGCATTGTTAAGTCAAGTTAAATCTCCATTTTTTGTTAGTTTTGTTAGGTTTTTTTTTAAGCCTTCTTTCAGTAAAACTGTTTCTGATTATTTCAGTTGCAAGCAATTTGCCTGGCACCATGTGGCTCTCAGGAGATGCAGGGAATAGCTGAAAGGGTGAGGTATTTTAACCGAGAGACATGGTTTGCTTTCCTTGTCCCATCAGAGAAAAGCTTGAGAAAAAAAACAGAAGAGATCTTATAAAATTGATTTTAAAGTGGATTTTAATTTCTATTTTACCCACTTGTAATAAAGTGGTGTCCTTATTGTATGAACGAGTTTTGAACCTTCTCACATCTAAATCAGCTGTCTGCAAAGAAACGTAAGGTAAGCCCACACATCATGAATGCTATGAAATCCTGTATATAAAAAAAAAAAGCAGAGAAGGAAGGGACTGTGAGGAGACTGGGTTTCTATTGTGGTCATAATCATTGCTGTTGCCCAGGGAGAAGTGGTAGCTGATTCATTCCCCACTAATGACTAAGAAAATTGCTGCCTCTAGAAGAAGAGAGTAGATTCCCTCCACAGCAATGCAAGAAAATCCCCAGGGAGCAGTCAGGTCAGTAAACCTGTGCCATCAGAGCTATCCTGGGTGAAGAGTTTTACGCATGCAGTACATGATAATGCCCCTGGGGTTACAAGGTTGTCCCTTTTTCCTGAGTAATCAACCTGCCAGTTGTCATTCTCATTAAGGAGTCCCTAGAGCCAGAGCTGAAGACAAGGGAACGCAAATCCACAGGTGCTTTCACAAAGGTTCACTCCCTTCTTCCTTACCTTGCCTATTTAAAATTAAAATATTGCTTTTTCGTTTTTGAGTGTTGTCTACAGCTCTCCTATATTGGATGTATTTGTGAATCCAAACATGTGGGTTTAAGTCCGGGCTGGAGGCACTTGATCCTGATTATAAACTAAACACTGTTTTAGGAGCTAAAATGATACATACAGCTTAGAAGATCAAAGCTGAGGGGGGAAAAAAAACCCACATCACAATTAAAGGGTAGTTCAGCAGCTTTTCTGTTTTGCTACACACTCAGCTTGGTGTCTTTCTCTGGAGTAACAGAGCTAGTTTGGGCTTCAACTTGGGAAGAAGTCCTTACCTGTGATTTTATCCCTAAAACAAAGTCCTGACAGACAGTGACACCTGTGATGAATTAGGACAGCTGGCATGGGCAATCATGGCTTAAAGATGGACAACATTATGGCAAGGAGAGATGGGTTTTCTTTTAATTCCTTAGTTTTTTCCAGAATGTGCTGCAAAGAATGTGCTTTGATAAGACAGGAACACGAGGTCCCCCTCCAGCAACGCTCACCCATGTGTTTTGCAGAGATCAAAGCAAATTGCAGCATAAATGCCCTAAATAAAAAGCCTATTCCAAAATGCATCATGTCTTTCTGTAATCCAAGAACAACAACTTTGATAATTCTGGAGAGACAGGCATGTCACTTGAAAATAAATTATTATATTGTTTCAGAAAAACATCTTCTCGCTCCAAGCTTCATGCTGTCCTCAGGCACATTTTCTCTGTCATCTAAAGCTTTCTGTTAAAGGAGGAAGCTGATTGTTATGGTGCAGGGCCATAAGTTTTAGATTAACTTTTGGCAGTAGGGGAATGGTTATTTCCATCAGAATTCTCTTGTAAATTCACTAAGTCACAGGGGAAAAAAAACAAACAAACAAAAAAAAACCCAACCCTGTCAATCCAGAAAAGCTTCTGTATAAAGCAGTGAAGTTATCCCACTGAACTCATGTTTTGGCCAACTATTGATTATATCCTCGGGACCAAACATCTCACCAAGAAACACAGATACGGTGCTAATAAGAAAATCCTTTCAACATATCAATTGGAGAGCTGCCAGAATTTTCCAACGCTAATACGAATAAAGAATATACTAATAAAGAGTATTAATCTTGGGGAAAGGAAAGGTCTGGGTGGATTCTCTTCAGAAAAGAAATATCATTTTTTGGTATTTTAAAGGAAAAATATCATAGATTCATACAGTCATAGAATCATACAATATAAAAAGATAATTTTGTTCATAAGCCTAAAGCACAGCTATAAGCATGCAACTACACAACACGGAGAAATTGATCATATAGCAACACTTTTTTTAAACATACTCTAAAGTCATACTCTAAAAGCAAGGATTTAATTAATTCATGAAAAAAATACCATATACAACCCAAATCTCTGTAGTCTTCCTGCAGAAACACATCTATGTCTATCCAGAAGAAAATATGAATTTTATAGCATATACACACCGTATAAGTATATATCACAGCAATTATGCTTTTGATACATTTAATATATTGCACGTGATGTAAGTATATAATATATAAATATATTTTAAATATGTAGTAGTATTTATTTTATTAAAAATGTATTAAACTCTGTAAGTCTGTCCATCACTTCAATTGAAAAGTGCTGATCAGAGCCATGTAAAGGCAGCAATGAAATAATAACTTCTGATCTGAGCTTCTGCTCGTCCGTAGTAGTGGTCTGAAACACCAGTTTCAGATTTAATTCTGAAATGTCTTGTAAACAGAATATTCAGGTGAAGCTGACCCTGTTACCTTGTATTACACCAGTTAATGTATTTTTTTTTCTGGATTTGCAGGTCATATAAATCCCTGGGTAACACGGGAAAGTTGAACCAGAAACTTTAAGCAAGTCCTGAGATATGTATTGAAAGGTTCTCTTTATTTAACTCGGTGATTTCAAATTCCGTTTTTGCTGATGTGGAAAGAGATCATGAAATTAAATTACCAATTATCAAACTGAATTACACTTTTCCCTCATTCCTCTTACACATCTCAACAGGAAAACAAATTGAAGATCGCCTAAACTGTTCACACGAGTACAGAAGATGATAGAGTCATTTCCGATCAGTTTCTTCACATCCAAAAACATTCATAGTGTCTTTTTTTCTGCCAAGCAAAGCATGCAACGTGCCGCTGATGCATCCAGAATGTCTCAGACTGGCTGCCTCCGGGCAGAACTGCAGATGCCATTTCCTTTCCGGAACAGAGATTATCCCAGCTGAGCCCACGAGCTCCCTGACGGTGGCTATTTCCATTTCCATGCTGTCTGCCCTCTTTGTGATTCTGTCTTTCACCGTACATGACATCATCAGCTTCCTGGAAAGCTGAGACATGGTACTGATTTAGTAGTTTAGGTCATTACGCAGTCATGGTGAAAGCAGTTACACACCATGGCCTTGCTACTTCTTTCATTTTCTATCCATGTGTCTTGAGAAATACCTGATATTAGTCTTAATTTTTTTGCAGCATCCAAATCTGCTTGATATGAGGTTATTCTCACTTCATCCTTAAGCTTCCTAACGTCTAGAATACAACTAATTTTATGATAAATACATTCTTCCTTTCCCTTGAGATTCTTTGCTCATTTGTAGTATATTTTTTGAGATGAGTATTTGCTGTTTAATTCCTGGTAGCTTTTGCTCCTCCTCAATAGAAGAACCTTTCAGGTGTCTCCAATATTCAGTCCCTGAGCCCTGTGGTGCAATTGACTTCTCTGAATATTCAATTCAGTGAATAAAATTCACATTAAACATTTTCAATTAACACGATGAGTAGTGAATTCAGTGGAAGAAGGGACTGTAGTGGCTGGTAAGGGGTTTTGTTTGTCTTTCAATTTTAAAAACATGCCCCATCTATTGCTAACTATGTGTTGTCAATCGTCCTAAAATTAGTTCAATCAAGTTCTTCAAGACTAAAATCTTTGTTCTGTTGTTATGCTTCTGCAGTATTTAGACAGTGAAATTCATGGGTTAGTTATGCTCATACATTTCTTAAAGCATCTTCAACGACTTTTTAAATGCTGCCTTGGAGATTTCATTCCGTCCCCATTTGCCTGCATTATAACTGAAAGCAAATAGGTGTACCAGCTTTTCTTACTCTGTATTGCTTGCTATTTCTTAATAATGCTACCCTTTCCCTCTCCCACACCTCTGACTCTTCTTGTCAGCAGTCTGGGAAGCTCTTTGTGAAAGCCGTGGTTGCTACTGGTATCCATACAGGTGTATCAGCTGGGGCATCACCTGGCCTCCTGACATGGCTGGGATACACAAGCTCCTTAAAACAAGAAGTTCTGTTGTGGTTTTAATTTCTTCTACAGGCAAAACACAGAGGTAAGAAACTGCAGATCTGAAGGTGCAAGAGGTCTCAAGAGGCTGGTTTCAGAGGATACTTCAAACCCTAAACTTACAATGGCACAGGAACAGCTCCAGTCGTGCTTGTGGGACCCTCGACAACTGTCAGTAGAAGGTCCACTGTGCACAAAGTCAGCAGCTTGGCTGGAGGATGTTAAGTTGGGAGTTCCTGAAGCAGTTAACACAACAGGTCACATCTTCCACAGAAGCTGGCAGGCAGATGGTCTTGCTGTAAGTTTTCCTTATCGATCCTCAGGACCCTAATTTCATAATGTTTTGCATCAGTGCATTCGATATTTCAATCAACTTTCAATTTTCAAAATTTCAATCCTTTGCTCTGTTTTTTGCTTCTACATTAAAGGGCAGGAGGATTATTTCTGCCTTTACGTGCTATCTGAATAAGTCAATTTTTCCAAGCTAATATTTGCTTTGATAAACTGAAAACAGTACTCCTGTAGCTATCACAACAAAGTAAAGAAATAATAACCCGAGTTAAAAATAGGCTCGTGCAAAATAGTCTCCCGTGGCAAAGGGCAGGAAATTGGTTGCAGTTGAACTAATATTTCTCTTGAAATCATCTGTAGCTGCTATTTGCTCCACAGCTTCTGCACACCCCCAGGCAATTCCGGACGCCTCTGGAAAACCCTGTGAAGCTGGGGGCTGCACTGCCTGTATGAGAAAAGGCGATGGGATTTCTCATGCTTGTAGCTCTTTTGCACAGAAGAAATGGTTGTCTCTAGAGGAGGGATGTAGAAAGTGCCTGTTGTATCCGATTACTCATTTACAGTATTTCCCCTTTCTGAGTAGACAATAAAGGAAGTGCATCCCAAAACAGGGAACTTGCATCCGGGCTTGTAAATTCTTCTGCCTTGGATGTTTTAAATAGATAAACTGTGGCAAAGGACTCGTATGGTCCAGTAAGATGTATCTTAAAATGTTGGACATAAGGCTTGTAACAATTTTTGGAAGTAGATATAAAGTTCTTGTTGCATTCCAGGTGGGCAGTTATTTTGTTCCTAGATACCAAAATTATGTTATTGCTCTTGCACAGGGAGGTACGAAGACATTTACAATCTCTTTTCTGTGTACCCTATATGCAAATCATGCCCTTTCCAGTTTCTACCAGGTGAAATATTCCTAATATTTTTTTCATCTGTTTCTGTGATAGATTTCCTCATCCCCTGTTTTTCAACAATTGTTCCTTTCACCCCAAGTGTAGCTGAGCGTAGGGACACTGCAAGCAATGGGCATGTCAGAACTGGTATAATACAAGAGCTCATAGGGTATGATATGTAAAGTTGTATTTTTTAATGATTCTTTTTATAGCTGCCACACCAACAGAAAATATGTTCTTTACATATTTCTATATGTAAAGAACATATTTTTATCTTTAGATCTTTAAATATTTTGATTACAATCAATAGATTTTCCAGTAAATAATAGTCTCAAGATGACTATACTTTTGCAGGATAAGTAGTCTATAGACATAATGACGGCAAAAAAAAACCCACTAATACAAAAATATTCAAGGGTCATATGGATGCCTGTGGTAAGTAGGTTTATTATTATCTTGTTCTGTTTGGCTTTTTTTCTTCAGTAGCTCAGCTGTCTGAAAAGCGCTCCCTAACATTTTTAGAGTAAATCCTCAGAGTTGATACTGAAATCAGCTAATGGCATCAGTGTTCTCTTTGCTGCTGCTGGACCCAGATTTATTCTGCTGCAATTACTCACTCCCCAGTTTAAATGAGGTCAGGAAAGGGCCCCACCAGCACTGCTGGCACTCCACCTTTAACTGTCCTCACCTCAGTCAGCTAACAAACAGGACTGAAGTATGATGGGAGAGAAAAGCGACCTTAGACGTATCGAATCATATATTTTCCTGTCTGGTGTAAATATGATACTAGCAGAATCGAAATCTCTTGAAATGTGTGTGAGAGGTGACAGTAAAATTCACTTTCTAGACCCATTAAAGCCAAAAATAGGACTTCTGAGATATTTATCTAACCAGGGAACGTAGTTTGCATTATGTGACTTCACGGAAAATTTAATTTCTGGTTTCAAATAGCTAAATAGAGAACATCATAAGCTATGCAGGGACATTCCAAGAGAAGAGGAGAGTGTTTCTGGAGTATTTGCCACAAAATAGTCATCCCCATACAGGCCACCAAGCCAGACTCTTTTCAGTGGTTTCCGGAGATAGGACAAGGAGCAACGGGCACAAGCTGGAACATGGGAAGTTCCATTCAAATATGAGAAAAAACTTCTTTACAGTGAGGGTGACAGAGCCCTGTAACAGGCTGCAGAGAGAGGTGGTGGAGTCCCCTTCTCTGGAGATCTTCAAGCCCCACCTGGATGCAGTCCTGAGTGATGTGCTCTGGACAATCCTGCTTTAGCAGGGGAGTTGGACTAGATGATCTCTAGAGGTCCCTTCCAACTCTGTCTAATCCGTGATGTCCGTGATCTAAAAATCACAATGTTACTAAAGCTTAACCAAAGCTCAGATTGGCTTTGCTCTGTGTAGCGCTGAGCATTTCGGATACACAGAGATAACTGAGGGTTGGTTTGCTACTCACCACAATATTAGAGATTAAACAGCAATATTTACAATGCTGCCAGCTAAAAAGTTTTCCCTGTGCAGACTAAAGGAGGTTGCAAGTTTTCTGTAAAACTTAATGTAACTACTTATGTTAAGCCAGTGAATATTTAATTTAAACCAAACACTGATTTTCTGCAGCCACCTTGTGTCGCAAATGGATACTGCAGCTCTCAAACCCGGCGTTTTTCCAAGCGCAGCATCCTCAAGATGCTTGATGCAAGTACAACTCAAGGTTCATCAATGTCACTGCTGTCGCCAGGGACCTGCTCGCCTGTGTTGAGTGACATCAGTGGGCAAACACTCTGAATTAGGGTGGATTTGCGCTGGTACTCAGTTCCTAGGAGGAAATGGCATGTTGCAAGAAAGCATTAGTTTTATATCTCATTTCTTTGCAGTTTGAACTCTGCAGAAATCAAAGGGGATTTTTCCACTTATCTCTGTGCTCAGTTAGATCCTATGAAAAATTATTTGTTCACAGTGAAAAAGAATATAAATCTTACACTTTTCTTTTCAAAAAATTCCACCAATGTGGTTGAAAGGGGAAACCACAGAAATGGCCTTTAGAGTGCCGCCCTAAAATTATCTTATTAGATGACACTGCATCTGTTCTAGACACAGAAAGAAATATGCTAGTTCACAGCTTTGTAGTAAGTGCTTTGTCATTGATATAACCCTTACTCTTTCCTCGAATCATGCATTTCATTCAAATTCAGGGAGAAGACACAAGTGACAGTTATCATTTCCCAGGATAGATTTGTAACAAGGAGAAGCATTATTTCCCCATTCATGGCAAAAAAAAGCTGTCCACTGTTTTTCTCATATCTTCCACCTCACCACCACTGAAGCAATGATTTCTACTTGGCTCATCTAGAGAGGGGCTGGCACCTTGCAATAGCCACCTGAGTGGAGGAGCTCTCCCTGTAACACTCCAGACAGCTTAACTGCCCTGGATGTTTAATTGGCAACAGTTAACTCAGAAGGAGCCTGAATCGGAGGGTTTTTTTGGAAGAAGTCTGTCTCTCTTTGTTTATATAGCCAGGATGCAGGAACTAAACTGTATGTTTGTTTATTCCTGGAAAGCAGGCTTCTACACTTAGGTGATATGAATAGCTTTCCTCCGTAAATTAACAAATCATAAACCCTATGGTTTTTGTGGGTCAATGGAGACACGAAGCTGCCTATTTAAGGCAAATGCTGTCTGCAGCCAGACAATGCTAAGCAATGTTTACTGGTAGCAAATAACTGGTGTCATGCTGTTAGAATTGGTGGGACCCAGGGAGCGAAACAGAGACACGCATCCTCTGCCAGTGATCCGGTCTCTGTGGAGATGCTCCCAACCTTGTACTTCATGACTTGGTCTTTTCAATACCATTTTAAAAAAACAAGAGATAATCTGAGGAAAGCAGGAGCAGCAAAATAAGCCAAACCAGAAAGCAGGTTAGGACTCCAGCCTGCCAGGGAAAGGAACAGGTGGTATTTTAAGTCACAAGTGAATCATGGGTTATGGGGGTGTTCAGCAAATGAGATCAATGGGATGTAACAGCAGTATCAATACGACAAATTAGAGGAATTACTCTAAACCACCAAGCAACAGGGGACATGAATTACAGTTTGGTATTTTGTTTACGGGCCAGGAGAGGTCAAACCACTATTATTATTGCTCATCGGCTTTCCACGGCTCAGGCTACAGATGTAATAGTGGGCATTGTGGATGGCGCAGTGGTTGAAATAGGAGCACACACAGAGCTTGATGGAGAAAAAGGAGCCACATTATTCACTTCCAACCTCACAGGTGTGTTTATTATTATTGCTATGACTGTTTGTATAATCGTAGTATGCAGGATGATATATCATGGATCAAATCCCCACTGAGCACAGTTTTAGAGGTAAGAGCTGGGAATATGACCATGCACAGATGCAGTTGTTATTCAGCAATTTTACAAATGCTGCTTTCTTTCATGCAGCATAGTGAGTTTGTTTATTTGTGAATGTCTCAGATGATCTTTAAAAGACAGTTTAGCTCATGACTAATCTGACAATCATAATGCCATATGCTTTATAGTGGCACTTAAGTACAGATGCAGAAGCACCAAGTGACCTAAGAGCCAGGCCGTGGCCTCCAGTGGGAAAACCCTTTGTTGCTGTGTTGTCAGTGCTTCCAGGCACTGAGACATCTCCAAAATCAACTCACCTCCAAATAAGGACACGCCTTTCCATAATTGCTCATCTGCAACCTTGTGGCAGCAATGGTGCCTGTATTCCCAGGTGGAAGCATAGGTGAAGGTTTCCACAGTACAGAGCAGGCTGTAAAGACAAGGGCAGTAGCTTAGGCTGTAACTGTGGGCCCTACCTGTGCTATTGGAGCCAAACTACAGGTGAAAGCAATAGGAGGACACAAAAATCCCCAGTGCTGCCAGGCAGCACTTTTTTGTGCTGATGTATTAACAGCTTAGACTGTTTTTCCCTTTCTTGTCTACTTCCAACAGTAAAATGAAAAGCACAAATGAAAGCATAGGAAAGGCAGAAGAAGACCACATATGGGTAGGTTCTCCACTATGACATCTAACCAGAGTTAAGTCTCAGTACTGACAGGCAGAAAAGAGCTGTCAGCATGATAGGAGAGATGAAGTCTTGACCTAGGATATTGTCAGTTCACATACCACTTGTAGAAGTATCACAAGTAGAAGAAGCACTTGAGATGCTCCTGCTTAAAACAGCCAAGTTGAAATGCACGGTAAAAGTAGTGGACTGGATTTCCAGAGGTGACTAAAGCACAATTTAAAAGCTGTGTTCTGGAAAATGTCTTTAAAACATACACATATGTAACCCTGCCCAGGCCATGTAAACTGTTTGGTAGGTGTGGTTCTGCCAGGGCTGGGAGTACGCTGTGGCCAGGGGGCCTTTCAGGCATACTACCTAGAATTAGCTAACCCAGCTATTTGTCTGGAGAGGAGGGGGCTAGAACTAGAAGAACTCACAAAGGAAATTACTGAAAAATTTTAAGGATGAAATCTTGCCCTACCTGACCTTAAGCAGTGTTAAGTAAGGGTTAAACCTTGACCTTAAGTTAACCTTAAGTAAGGGTTAAACCTTGACCCTGCTTGACCTCTCTACAGCTTTGTTGAACTGTAGACACTGACAAAGATGCACCCACAAATTGCAGCAGCCACCAAACACATTTCCTCAAGAGTTTGCCAAAGTATTCAAAAAGTGGAATTAACAGTTGTCGATACATGTAGGAATCTATTGTTTGCTTGCAAACTTTGCCATTTGAAGAGATGCTGAGTAATTACATTGGTCATTGTAGTCAATGGGTGCTTGTAGGAATCTTTCAAAATTGCACAGAATTAACCTCTCTGAGGGAAAATAAATGTAGTTTTCCTAGGGCTTGAAACAACATGTTCACCATTTTTTATACAATGGAATTGTATGTAGATTCCTTAATGACTAAGGGAATTTTTCTAACCTTATAACCTATAGTAGTAGATTTAAGAAATGTTATTAATTTGATCAGATAAATAAATCTAAACCAAAATATCAGAGTACTTATGTGAAGCTACAAACAGAAAATACTTGACTTCTCACAGCCACAGTGACCAACACAATAAATTAGTGATTGAATTTTTTTTCTTGTCTTGTATTCTTTGAATTAGTTTGGATGAGTGATACTAGAGGAAATAAGGACCACAGAAGGACCTAAGAATGCATTTGGCATCAACAGCTTGAAACCTGATAAAGCAAATCGGAAATCATGCTCCATAATAAGAAGACGAAGAACAAGAATCAACCACTCAAAAGGTATTGATTTACACTGTCTAAATAGGTGCAGAGGCCTCACTGAATTCTAAAATACCTAGCATGAAGAGGATAAACATTTGTCAGATGGTGGAGCTGTGGAATCTCCATCATTGGAGTCAAGCAGGAAGGCCCTGTGTGGCCAGCTCTGAGCATAGGTTGAATTGGATGACCTCCAGAAACCCCTTCCAACTGATGAGGTTCTGTGAATCTATGAATGCTAATAATAGCGCTCGCATATCACTTCCCCTTTCATTGACATCACTTCTTCAGAAGAATGCGCCAAAAACTATTTCTGTAGCTGTCAGGAGGATAGCTTCCTTTTTCTAAAAATTTCTAAATTTCTAAAAATTTCTAAAATTCAAATGGATTCAGCACAGTTATTAAGCTGGCTTTTGTTGTTACCTGTGGTCCTGGAGGAGTGCTATGGAATGGTTCAGGTCCATTTCCTATCAAAATAGTTGTTCTTGACATAATTTCTCCTGACACTTTGGAAATCCAGACATTTACAAAGTATGTGGAATTAATGACTGAGCACTCACAGTACATTTTTTTGTGAAGAAATATTCTCAGGAATACACTTTGTTACATCTCAGGAACCTATGAGGCTTTTGTTGATTTTATTTACTCCTACAGGTGAATTCCTGAAGTTTCTGACTTGTGTTTGCATTGCTAAGTTATGTCTTTTTCTACCATCCCCTGGTGCAAACTGAAGTATTTCTAAACAGAAATCGACCCATAGCTCCAAACTAAACTATTCTATGACTCTCATCCCTCCTCAAAGCAGAGCTAACTGTGAAGTTAGGCCAGATTGCTCACAGTCTTGTCCAGGTAAGTCTTGGGTAACCCCAGGGATGGTGAACCCACAGCCTCTCTGTGGAGCCTGTCCTAGTGTTTGGCCACCCCAATGTGAAGAATAAACTCCTAATTTTCAGTCAGAATTTCCTTTCTGTAGCTAATGTCTTTTACCCCTCATCCTTTTGCTGTGCAACTCTGAGAAGCACCTGGCTTCATCTTCTCTGTATCTTCCCAATACATAGTTGTAGACGTAAATTGTTAGTTATTTTCTCCAAACTGAACAAACACATTTCTCTCAGTTTCTTGGAGGCTTCTAATACATGGTGTGCTCCAGATCCCTCTTTATATTCATAGCCTTCTGCTGGCTTCCCTTCAGTATGTCAATGGGGTTTTTTGTATCAGAAAGACCAGAATTAGACACAGTGCTCCTGACATGGTCTCAGTTTCTGAATAGAGGAGAATAATCACTTCCTTCCACCTGCTGGCCACACTCCTTCACCAACAGCCCCCTGTGCTGTTATCCTTTTTTGCTGCAAGGCCACACTTCGCATCGTGTCCACCATGTTGTCCACCAGGATCTTCACCTACTTAAAAAATAGCACTTATAGAATAAGGAAGACTAGTGAGAGAGTAGCCAGAATCTAAAAACTGTCCATAAGCCATTCTTACATTGGGAAATTAAAGACAACGTCAAGAAATCATACAAGAATATTCTAAAAAAAAAAAAAAAAAAGTGCGTAAAAAGTTTTTCTGTGTGTGGCTGAAATATGTAACCCTAGCTGTATTTTAAATGCATACATTCAGTGTAGACAAGACTTAGATTTGTACAGTGGAAATATTCCTGACAGATCTAAGCCAATTTATAATGACTATGTATATTTAAAAATGTTACATATAACTTTCTGCGGAATTATTCTATGTAAAAAAAAAATGTTTCCAAAATCCATATCCTAACTTCATCAGAACATCCTACCTTAATGCTCCTATCAGCAGGAGTGGATTCATTTTATTGATCAGTCTGTTAGAAGAAAAGTCAAATTAATCATAATATAAATTTTTAAAAATTTCCTCAATACTTTTTGTACATGGTCTGGAAAAGTCCTTTTCATTTACATTTTCATTTAATTTGTGCTTCCTTTTTAAGAGTTCATCTAAATATTGATCTGTGAGAAACAATTTCCATAAAAGTACTGTATATAAATGTTTAATTCCAATTGCAAGCTTCTCCATTTTTCTAATGCAGCAAACAGCCAAACCCTATCGCAGTGAATAGTTTGATAACATAAATATTTATCCAGCCCAGTGGTGATTTGTTATAGTGAGGTTAGACTGTATCTTCAACACAAATTTATTTCCACAGTTGCAGTTGGAATTAACGAGGTCCATATTGTCACACTGATGGTGTTCTTTCAAAATGCACATTAAATCCCAGTGTCTTTCACAGAGTCAATACAACTCACAACACGGCTGCTCAGGGAAATTTTGCACTAAGTCTTCATTCTCATGTCTGGAAATAATTGATCATGCAATAT
>JAOQGH010000012.1:30548077-30559888 GCA_025769975.1 Gallinago jamesoni
CTCACAACACGGCTGCTCAGGGAAATTTTGCACTAAGTCTTCATTCTCATGTCTGGAAATAATTGATCATGCAATATTTTCCTCCCTTCCCTATTCCACCTTCTAGACTGTGACTAAGGACTGCATAAAATTCATCAACTACAGTACTCTTTAGTGAGTTACTAAATCAGCATTATTTTTTCTTTCTTTTTTATTTGTTTTTTTAAATAAAGAATGATATTAGGGGACTCAGAATTAATCCAATATCTTTTTCATTACATTGGTGATATTGTACTAATGACTTAACAATTGCAGGTAATTCTTAGGTTTAATAGAATAGCTTGTCAAAGAAACAGTTTCTATTCATACTTCTTGTTTAAACGGTGATTGATTTATTGTTCACAGCCAAGGGATCATGATATGAGATCCCTTCTGATCTCACCTTTTTGATATGGTGAGGAAGTTTTTGACTATGCAGCTGCCTTGATCCACTTTGGTATTTACCTGTAACACTTTATTCTTATACACTACTGCAATAATCTGTATACAGCATGCGAAAATCATAGAGTGCCTACAAGTATAAAAGTGAAATATAGTATGTACAGAGTTATTTTCTTGTAAGGATTTCAATATAGAAAAGTGAGTGAAATTCTTAGATGGTTTGTTGTTAGGCACACTAATGAACATAAAATTTCTTTATTTTATTACAAAAATTAATAGGAAATATCTTTATTCACATTTCACTCTTGTCCAATTCAGTTTTGTTGTATCAACTTCTACAGGGAAAAAAAATTAATAATACTTGAAGCATTTGTTAGTTACCTGGCTTTTGGTGCAACTATCAGTTTCAGAGGAGAGCTTTGCTAGGTACATCCACAACTAAACATTATCTTCTCACACAATTTCCCAGACCAGTCATGGCACTATAATGCAGTGGGAATGGCATTCAGCTTCCTTGTAATAATTGGCTCCACTAACCAAGCGTGTTGCAGTAAGTGTTGGCATGTTTACCTCCAACACAACACATCGTACACGTGTATGTGCACACAAAGTTTGCAAGAATCTCCCCTGTTTGGCCATCGTCTCCATTTCACTGATTAAGACACAAGACATTGTTTCTTATTTTTAGCAGTCATAACTCTGCCTGCCAAGAGTAAATGATTAATCAGGTCCTTAAAATGACTTAACAGCTGTAAATCAAGTAGTAATTTTAAGAAGCAGAGCTCATGCACAAAATAGCTGTTTCGTTTGCCAGGGAGCAGAAAGATATATTTAGTCACCTCTGGATGCTAAAATTGCCTCCCCATCAGATATTTTAGAAGGTCAAGCTGATTATTCCACAGGCCTTGTCTGCATGTTGCTCCTGAAAAATCTCATGGCCTCATGCATAGATTCCCATTTTTTTCTCAGGATTCCCCAGTATCACAGTGACAGTGACAAGTCTCTTTGAACCTGGACCTTGCTTGGGAAAACAGGAGGTACTTCCACACCTTGGATGTCTCCGTGTCCTGCACTTGGTCCTCCACGTGCCTCTCAGATTTCTGTCACTGCCTGTTTTTCTTGTTGCTCCTCGCATCCTTACTTCTGCTAGGTCCATCAGCTAAGATCAGCCAAGGAAGTCTGGCTGATAGCAATATTTTTTTCCAGAATCACCCATATGTTTCCTCAGCTTGTATCCCAGCACTCATGGTTATTTGGGGAGCTCAGTTCTCAGTACCAGGTTCAGTAGTTTATTTCAAGGACGTTTTACTGAAACAAGGTGTTCATGGTACACCAGTGGCACGGGTTTCCCTGGACGGGAATGACCATGTTTACGAATGTGGCCGGGGCTGCAATGAAGGCTGCAGACTCAGAGTAACGAATGGATGAAGTTGGAGAAGAAGTGTTCCTGTGTATCTACTGCCCAGCAGTATTTGCTGTAACCAAAGTACTTGCTACGGCTGGTTCTGAAAGTAGAGCTTAAATCATCTTCTGGCTACTTTGCAACCACCTTCAGTTAGAAAGGCCTGTTACTCCACCCAGTGGAGGCAATGGAGCACCTCTGTAGACTTTAAGGTCAGGCCAATAAAAAACTGAGGTCAAGAAAATAGGGATTCTGTGTTTCAGGAGCTCTGCAATACAACCACTAAAAAGTATTTAGTAATGATTTTAGTAATGATTTTGAAATTCTTTCTTCAAACCTCTTGAAGGCTTCTTAGTTTTATCTAAAACTTTTTTTTTTTTTCAGACCCTGCCAAAGTCTTATGGACCACAGTGTTCCCAGGACAAGTATAGTATGGACTGTAGTGACACAAGGAAAGTACTCTCAACTGGAATCAACACCTGCATCAAAACAGCCAGCTCACTGTCATCATGAAGTTTAAGTTTGAGGTATATTTGAATAATGAAGCCTTTCCCAGACCTTCATTTTGCAGTTTCCTTCACTCTACTCCAGCCTTGGAATCAGCCTTGCCCAGACACTAACAGACCAGCAGGCTGTCTAGTTTCTCATTGTATCCCATACGTGATCTTCAATTGATCAGTAACTGAAAGTCAATCTGATATATAGGACCACCCAAAGCCCTTACACTAACATGCCATCATTTTGAAAAGGCTAATTGCTGACCTCCTTTCCTTTCAGACTGCAGGTTGTAAGGCATAATAAGATTTATAGAGGGGGCAGAGCTCGTAGGGGGAAAGAGGAGGTTCAGCGTACAGAACTTGAAGAAAATGCAAAATCCAGACTATCATTAGAGTCTGATACTGCCTTTACTAAGAATGCAAAGGTCAACTTTTTAAAGCAAGTCTGTAACTGCATCTATAATACCTCCAAGAATGAAAATTGGCTGCAAAAATGCCATGGAATAATTCTGTAGCAAATATAAATCAGCACCGTTTAACTGAAGTCAGTGGAGCTATGCCAGTTTACAATAGGTTAAGATCTGGCCTCAGATGGACATTTGCATGCATAAATCAAGTAATTGCATGCACAAACTGATAGTTAATGTGATTTGCATGTGTAAGTGTTCACATTAATTAGCAGGAGCACTATTGAACTAATGTATGTGGTGGCTTTTTCATGTGCAAACAGATGCACTTGCAGCCACTGAAGATTTTGTTAATAATAATGTGGGAAGGAGAGAAGAGGCCTCTTACACACTGAATAACCCCTTTTCTTCTCCCTCTCCCCCACCCTCTGCCCCTGTCTGTTCTTATAGGAAACCCCTTGCTCTGATAAAGAAAAAATACTACTGGAGCTTTAGCGACAAGTTTAGCCAGAGAAAGAGAAAAAAATCTAATGCTGTGTCTGTTTCTGGCATTTCTGTGTCAGTTTAGCATTGATATTAAATATGAGTCAGCCTTAAAGGGTATTAATCATATCAAACTTACTACGGAGTGTATATTTCTGTAGTGAAACGTAGCAAAGCAAGCAATGAGTCATACTTGGGAGAAAAAAAGGAGGTTTTAGACAAGAGGGAAAGCAACCGAGTAAACCCAAACGGTACTTGCAAGAACCCAATGTATTAGAACCAGAACAAATTGTGACGAAGCTCAAAGGATGAAGAGGCAATAGGCATTGAGCTGTGGAGTTTGACGTTTGCAGTGCAACTTTCCAAAAGGTTGAGTCTTCTCAGGTCTTGGATTAAGAGGTCGGCCAACAGCAGTGAGGGATGCCAAACTTCAAGGTTCCCCAAAATGTAAGTGCACTTGGGGATAAGATTTCAGACTAGCCTGGTTCCAAAAAGTGTAAGGAATCAGTGACCAGGCAGGAGACGGAATGCATGAATCAATGTATTTCAGCCAAATTATTAGAGAGATCCACCGCAGACAGATAAGAGAAATTAAATTAAAAAATGCAAAGAGTAAATCTGACCAAACAATCTTATTTCTCAAGAATCAAAACAACTTCTTAAATTCAGCAAACAGCAAGAGATAGAAAAGGGAAGAGAGGAATTCAGAAAAGTGGGAACATTTTGTTTGGACAGTTTCAAACCGAAACTTTCTGTTTCAAGATAGTATTTTCAGTTCAAAATGAACTTCAGATTTACTCAAGGAAGGCTGAGTAACTCAAAAAAAAAAAAAAAGAAAAGAAAGTATTTTAGGTAGTACCGAACATTTTTATAGCCATTATTTTTTTTAATCACTAAAAAATACGATAATTTTCTGAATTGGATCAACTGTAAGCTAGAATTAATTTGCTTGTTTTGTGGTTCAACAGCCAGGTTAAAAATTGCCATTATTTTTAATGTCTTTAATACTGTATTCCAGTCTTAACTGAAACCAGTTGATATAAAATCCTGGGACACGCTGCTTTACGAGGATTGGTGTTAAAATGCAAACTGAAATGAGAGAAGAGAAATTGTGAAATCTCAAGGTGTCCTACCAAGGGTAGCTTGATTCTGTCCTCCAAACATGTCACTTCCAGCTCAGTGTGACGAGCAATTCTGTGCACACAGACTGCAGATGCATGCAGCCTAGGAGAGTGGGTTTTTTTTTTTTTAAAAAAAAGGTGGGTTCTGGCTGGTTGACACATTGCAGTACACATTTCTGTCAAGGGAGATGAGGCCACGGAGAATGACTTCTCTGACATGTTCATGGCCTCTTATTTTTCTCCTCTCCATTTCACTACTCCCTTATAGTGCTTGCTATGAGCCAGGAGATAAGATTTAAAATTAATTTGGTATTTAATGCCCAATGGCAAACAGTAATTTCTTTAAAATTACCTGATTATAGCTTACTGGCTCAAGCCTTGGAGCTGTAACATAAAACACCTCTATCTTTGGTTTTTCCACCATTATCTCTTTTATATATGGATAACTGCTGATCTTTCCTATAGTATCTGTGCTCACTGTCACAGGAACACTAGAGATCATGGCACTAAGTGTCAGGGCCAGCCAGGATGAAAAGGGACTTGCAGACATTGGGGAAGGCAAGCCAGTACCACTCCGTATTTTCAAGATTTAAGGATGCTGTGATCTGTGCTGTGGCCTCGTTAATATGTATTTTCTATAGGGCACACTTCATCTTTACCAGACTTGTCACAGTGGAGTCCTATAAATGGGGAGCTACGACAATGATGCAGGCACAATATCAACACAGTAAAACAAAAGATCCAATAACTATCATATTTTTCACATACATCTTATGCAATCTTGAGAATATCGCACCACCACGCACCCCCCTTTCAGGGGAAGACACTTTATTTTCTATAAACATCACATTAATTTCACAAAAAATCACAAGGTTTTATTGCAGAGAATTAAAGGAGAAAAGCCAAACACAGTCAGAAAACATAGAGAAAACCTGTGTAAGTCTTAGTCTCATAGAAGAGGTGCTCCAGCCCTCTGTATATTTTGGTGGCCCTCCTCTATACCTGTTCCAACAGGTCCCTGTCCTTCCTGTGCTGAGGACTTCAGAGCTGGACACAGTTCTCCAGGTGGGGTCTCACCAGAGTGGATCCTTTATTAGATGCAGGGAGAGACATAGTGACAAAGGCTGAGGAAAACACTGAGGCATTTAATGTCTCCTTTGCCTCAGTCTTTAATGGTAAGACCAGTTGTTCTCTGGGCTCTCAGTCCCCTGAGCTGGAAGGCAGGGACAGAGAGCAGAATGAAGCCCCCATAATCCAAGGAGAAATGGTTAGTGACCTGCTACACCATTTCTGCACACACAAGTCTATGGGACTGGATGGGATCCAGCCAACGGTATTGAGGGAGCTAGCATAAGTGCTCACAAGCCATTTTCCACCATCTATCATCAGTCCTGGCTAACTAGGGAGGTCCTAGTTGACTGGAAGTTAGCAAATCTGGTGCCTATCTACAAGAAGGGCCTCAAGGAGGATCATGGCAACTACAGGCCTGTCAGTCCAACCTCAGTTGGACTGGAGGGCCAGGAAAGATTATGGAACAGATCAGTCCCATCACATGGCATGTAGTGGACAATGAGGTGATCAGGCCCAGTCAGCGTGCATTTATGAAAGGCAGGTCCTGCCTGACTGACCCAATCTCCTTCTAGGAGAAGGTGAGACTTAGTGGATGAGGAAACTACTGTGGATGTTGTCTACCTAGACTTTAGTAAAGACTTTGACATGATTTGCCACAGCATTCTCCTGAGGAAAGTGATTGTTGATGGCTTGGACAGGTGTACTCTTCGCTGTGTGAAAAACCGGCTGGATGGCCAAACCCAAAGAATTGTGGTGACTGGAGTTATATCCAGTTGGCAGCTGGTCACAAGTAGTGTTCCCCAGGGCTCAGTATGGGAGCCAGTTCTGTTTAATATCTTCATCAATGGTCTGGAGAAGGGGATCGATGTTTTGGGTTTGGGATGAGAAATACTGTTGGTAGCACACTAGTGTTTTTAGTCATTGCTAAGCCATCAAGACCTTTTCTCCTCCTCACCTCACCCCACCAGTGAGCAGGCTCTGGGTGCGCAAGAAGATGAGACGAGACAGCCAGGACAGCTTACCATAACTGACTGAAGGGATATTCCATACCATCCAACATCATTCTCAGTATATAAAGCTGGGGCAAGAGGAAGGAAGGGAGGAAGATTCAGAGTTAAGCCATTTGTCTTCCCAAATAACTGTTATATGTGATGGAGCCCTGCTTTCCTGGAGATGGCAGAACACCTGCCTGCCCATGGGAAGCAGTGAATGAATTCCTTGTTCTGCTTTGCTTGCACGCGTGGCTTCTGCTTTACCTATCAAACTGTCTTCATCTCAACCCACAAGTTTTTTCTCACTTTTACTTTTCTGCTTCTCTTCCCCATTGCACCCGGGGGGAGCGAGCAAGCAGCTGCATGGGTCTAGCTGCCGGATGGGGTTAGACCATGACAAGTGGGTATTACAGAAATATTTAGAATAGAGCTGAGACAGGTGTGTCCTGTTAAGGATTCAGTCTGGATTTTCTGTATTTACCCTGTATTGTGGGATTCCAATTGAGAGTGTATCTAATTGATCATGTGAGACTGACTGTGAAGGGCGTTTTCATGCAACTCTTATAAATTAATAAACATAAATGTTTTTATTAAGAGTGTGCAGATTTACACCTCCCTTCATATCCTGGAGAATATTTCACTGTCACAAAGATAAATTGTCTCCTGAGTAGAAGGACATAAATTCTAGTTTACATCTGTATTCTTTGAAACACGAGAGACTCTCTCTAAACCCTTCAGCCCCAATTTCAGCAACAACCTTTTGGGACAAATGCTGAGACTTGCCATGGAGAACTTGCAACATGGAGAGCTCTTCTTAGGAAGTTTCCTCTCATTTTCAATTGAGCCAGGGGTTCTGTTTGTGCCAGTCCCGTGAGACTTTGCCCAGGACCTACCACAAATTTTTATTACAGGATTGAGACCCTAGAAATGACCAAGTCAGTGATGTCTGGGTGCTGCCTCCAGGGACATGAGCATGTTGATAGGCATGGCAGAGATGGCAGACAGAGAAGCAATGTGTCGAGGGCTGATTGATCTTTGCAGCGTGAAGACTGGCTAAAACATTTGATCTTACCACAACCACAGACATGGTATGTTTGCACACTCAAAATGCAAGATGTGCCTGTGAGCATGAGTAAACTGAAGCCTGAAGGAAAGGACATGAACCTTTTCTCAGAGAATATGAAAGATGCCTTGCTAAGAAATTTACAGTTAGGTTGAAACCACAATAAAAAGTTTCTCAGGTTGTCAGTGTTTATTTATCTTCTCTTCAGGCATCTCTTCTGTCCCCATACCACTTCGTGTTTTGTGAAAATAAGTTAAATATGTGGAAAGATTTTATTTTTTAACTGAAAAATGAAAAGTCTAGGCACAGTCTGCATTTTGATCCAAAGTTTTTCTGTGGATGACACATTTTTGGATCCTGTCTAATCCTGGTGTCATACTGGGCTATTTTCTGGAAACCATAATTCTGGAAAATATTTTTTCATATGTCACTTGAATCTCTTTGAGCTTAGCCAACGTTCTTTACTGTATATCCACTTAGATACACAGCTTTAAAATGTCCTTATAACAGCCAGTTTTCAGATGACAAAACTGGAAGAAGGATCAATATGTCAGATGATAGGGCTGCTGTTCAGAGGGATCTAGATAGACTGAAGACATGGGCTGACAGAAAGCTCATGAGGACCCCGTACATGGGACAAAGCAGTGTCACGTAACAGGAGAAGAGGAAATGGCCTCAAGTTGCACCAGGGGAGGTTTAGATTGGATATTAGGAAAAAATTTTACACCAAAAGGTTTATTAAACATTGGAATGAGCTGCCCAGGGAAGTAGTTGGGTCACCATCCCTGGCAGTATTTAAAAGATATCACGCTTAGAGATAGTGATGGTTTTTGACAGTGCTAGGTTGATGGTTGGACTGAATGACCTGAAAGGCCGCTTCCAACCTAGACAATTCTATAATTCTATGACAGTTTGGGAGCTGACGGGCTGGGGACTCTCAACTAAGCAGAGAAGGACCTGGGGATCCTGGTGGATGGCAAGTTGTGTGGCATGACCTTACAGTAATGAAGACTAGCCACCTGCTGGGCATCATTTACCACACTGCACCGGTTGAAAAAAAAACTAAACAGGCCTTGTAAGGCCACTCCTGGAGTGCAGTGCTCAGTTTTGAGGTCCCCAGCAGCAGTTTAGTATAATGTTAAATTAAATTTGTTCCTGGAAAATGGGAAAAGGTGCAGATACTGGGTTCTAAATCATAAATCTGACCACAGTAGAGTGGTTTCTAAGTCAGACATTCAAATAACCCTACATATAGATTTCACAAACAGCACAGCCACCCTGTGATTGCTGAAAAGCTGAAGTTTAGACAACAGGTTGATTTAATAAATGTCTTGAACACATTTGACACAAAGTGTATATAGAGAAGGACTTTCCTCTGTTGGGTATGCAACATGTCTAATATCTTTAGTGTCTTTAAACCTACACACTGCCGACTTCCACGCTGGCTGGGAGTGAGGCAAATATAGCTATTTGCTTGATAGATGAACTTGCCTTTCTGTATGCTGCTTAAAAAAGCAAAATAATCCCCTTGCCGCCTACACCTTCAAAAACACAAGCAAGACAAAGGGACAAAGAAAATTTCTAAATTTCTGTTTTCAGAATACTCTTTGAAGGCATGTTTTAGTAAAATCATTTTATGCTTCCTTTTTCAAAACATGGGAGCATTTTGCCAAATTATATCATTCTGTCAAAATGGGTCAGTTTTCATTAAACTTTTATCAGGATACAAAAGGAATAAGTGGCACTTTAGCCAGAAAATAAGGAAAGTGCTTGGAGTGTAGAAGACTCATTTCCCGGCCTTGCCTTATTTGAACAGGTTAGAGAGTAAAATTAAATATTAAGGATTATTGGTTTTTTCTAGTCCTATCTCCTCAGCTATATTTTTGGTGGAAGGGCTTGATTTTGTGCTGCACAGGGTCTAAAAATTAAATTAAGCTTCGGTCACTGTCCCAAAAGAGTGCTGTTCTGCTGGTCTGCTTTAGAGCTCCATGTCTCAGAGGCTGGACTTGATGCTTTTTGCGTCGTGCCAGGTCATCACTCTTGTTTCAGTCACTGACAAGAGTCAGACTCTACGGAGAAGTCGTCTGAGAGAAAAAAATACTTGATGTGCAACCAGAAAGCATGCAGTTTGTTTACTTTTCTCGCATTACTGCAAGTTGTGCTGCTTATTTCTCTGTCTGTTTTTATTAATTACCTTAAGTAATTGACCTACATCTGATAATCCTTTTAAAGCAACGCTGTGCTTGCCTCCCATTACTGAAAATTTGCATTTTACACATCAATTCTATAACTATAGAAAATCAGATGAAATAAGGAGTATTCCAAGATCTACTAACAGACAGGACAAAAACCCCAGTTAGTTAGAGATACTATGAACTTTGCTATTAAGAGGCTGGTGATAAAAAATGGGGGTTTCCAAGAGGATATTTTTGTGTGTTTGTGATGTAAAAAGTTCTTTATGTTGCAGAAATCAGCAACATAAAGCTAGAACAACCTAGGAAAAAAAAAAAACTGTATTGTGGCCTTTGATAACTATAAAATGTGATCTTTTCCACAGTAAGTTCATAACCTATAAAAGTAAAGTTCAAAACAAACGTAACTTAACTAAAGTGGGTGTTTTAATTATACTTAGTGTATACCACCCTCCCTGATATTGCAGTTTTATTGGCAACTAGAAGACCTGATAATACATTATATAAAAAGATAGCAGAGTCAGTGTGTCTGTGTATAATTTTCAAGGGATCATAGAGTACAGGCATTCAGATCATTGTGGCATTTAAATCACCAGAGGCTGGCATAGTTGTATAATTGTGTTTTATGTGAGCGTCTTAAAATTGTTTTGTTTTGGAAGAACATCACACATTCCCCTACATGGAGACATATATGGTCAAATTTTGCCATTATTTTCCAGGCAAACATTGAACAAATTCTTTTCCTGGAAGTGTTAAGAATACATCTTCATACCTAAAATTAAAGACTGATTATAGTAGAATAAAACCAAAGGACAGCTAATAAGGGTTATTCAGAATAGTTAGTCACCACTACACCCACACTGGCATTTCAAGGACATCAGTCTTTTGGTGAGCGTAATACCTCAGGGCATCCGAGTATGGCAGAGATATCTAAAAACATACATCTGCAACAGAGTCTTAATCTGAGGTGAGCATTTTAAGACAAAAGTCTAAATGGATTTATTAATTTTCAGTATATAAGTAGCAAGTAAGCATTGTCAATCACATCTCAAAGGAGACATTTGATAGACGCTTAGAGCTCTGTGACATTTCTTTTGTGCATCCACCTCACGCAGATGTCCCCATATTAGAAGGCTTGTCCCATAAAATTGAAATTTGACACACTAACATTTTTTAACACCTGTGGATGAGGAAAAAGCACTTCTCTTCAGTTGTCCTGTGGAAGAACAAGGGCAATGACTACAATGTGCTGTACCAATGATTTCATTATGATTTACCCAACTAGTGCCACAGCTGTAGGAAGAGAACCCCTGTCCAGTCTTGCGGGGTGTACAGGGAGCATGGTTACTACTGACACTTATTACTGACCTACTCAAGTTTAATATTGCTAATCTGTAAGAAAACAGGATGCAGTTTTTCTTATTCAGCTTAAAAACGAGTATCAGCAGACTTGCAGACTGAGCAGGAAAACTATTTTGCTCTGCTTCAGCATGACTCCATTGCGGCCACTTGAGCTATACCTGTTTGCATCAGATAAGGCAGATAAATTGTCACCATGTCACTGCCAGTTCAATTTCACTGAGGAATAATTCCAGTTGATGTAAGTGGAAATGAAATATTACTTTTGGCCTCTGTATCAGGGAAGATGATGAAGACTTAGTAAAAGGTTGTTCAACTTCAGCAACCGCCAGAGCTTTTGGGTTTAGAAACCTTCTTCAATCCCTTACGTGGGTCACATCCTCTCATCCAGTGTACCCTCCTGTCCTTGTCGCTGTTCCACTTCTCTGGGGGCTGTACCAGGACTATGCTGGCTCTGCCTATTGCAGCTATCCAATAAGGAATATCAGTTATTACACCAGGTCCACTTAGCAGCCAGAGACAGCCTCTGTGACAGCCAGCTGAGACAGCTGCTGCTCAACATCCATCCTTCCCTGTCTTCTCCAAGGAAAAGCAACAAACCTGTGATTATTTTTTTTCCCTGCAAAGCCCTCAGAAAAGATAAATCCTGTGGTCTTGTACAAAAATGTACAGGGCTCCTGACCAATGTGCAAGAAAAAGGGAAACATTAAGAACATGGAGGATGATTTGATCACAGAAATCACAGAAATCACAGAATTGTGGTGGTTGGAAGGGACCTCAGAGATCATCGAGTCCAACCACAAA
>JAOQGH010000012.1:30559988-30571074 GCA_025769975.1 Gallinago jamesoni
CTCCCACCCAATTTGGTGTCGTCTGCAAATTTGCTGAGGGTGCATTCGATCCCCTCGTCCAGATCATTGATCCATTGTGGATATTCCAGATTGAAACCCAAACTTGTGCCCTCGCCACAGTAGAAATACAAAATGGATAGCTATTCCTCAAGTTCCTTATGTTACCCCGGTGTACACAGCCAGATTGGATCATTACCTTGGCTGACTGCTCAGAAACATGTTCAACTAAAACTCTGCAGGGTACATGCAGTGACTTGGGGCAAGTTCTACATTTATTTCAGTTTGAACATAGCTTCCTGAGTTTGTTTGCATTTCCCTTTTGGCTTTTAAATGCTTAGTTTTCAAAATTGTGAACTTTCTTTTAATCCTTAGTTTCTACTTTATTTTTATTTTGTGTGTTTAACTTTGCCAGGTGTCTAATTTGTATGACACAACCAGGAAATGTTTCCCAAATTGGTAATTCTTTACAGTGTTTTCACTCCTCTACCAATTTCCTTGAGTGGAGAGAAATTACAGCCATCCTCATAAAAGCAAACCAAAGCCCAAGGTGTTGTTATGAACTGATGAAACTAAGTGCTCAGGAATTTTTCAAAACCACTGTAGGCCTTGTTGAAGCCTGTTAACTGCCATTTTAGTACAAGTAGCTCTTTGACTGCCTTCTTTCATTTTTTTGATGTTTTAGAATTTATCTGGACACATTCACTCTTTAGTGACGTTAAAATTGTTCAAACAAATCTTGGGTTGAAATTATATTGTAATTGACAGCCACGTTCTAGTCAAGATACTTATGCCCTAAATTCACATTGGGCAGTGATTTACTTATAGTTTATGATGGCATGCGGGCTTATGAGCACTTCATATACCTACCTGTATTTTACAAGAGACTCTAAACAAAAAAAAACCAGTGGCTATCAGTAAGGTTAGTTGTCACCTCTGAAAATATGTTTAAGAGAAAGAGGCATAGAGACTTTCTATAGAAAGTCATTTTCTTCTTCTTCTGTTGCATCTTCTGTTGCATCTTCTTCTGTTGTCCTAATGTTTCTGTCTCAGTATTTATTTAGTAAAACTACTTATTTAGTGTAAAAAGTACACAACTGTTTCTCCAACGCCCATCGAAGCTACAAAAACAGCAGCATGGGATCACCACCAGGCTCTAGTCCTAGTCCTGCAGAAGAGGTAAAATATCTCTCAGTAGATAACTACCTATACTTTATCCCACAATTCTAACACCTTTACGGCAATATTCCCAACATAGGCTTGTTTTTTTCTGGGAGCAAAAAGATTTGTAGCTGTTCTTCTAGGGGATTTTTTGCTTCATAAAAGTGTGCCCAGGGTCAGAGGCAGCTGTGCTGCACAAGGCTGGGCTGTGGCTTCCAGGATGAATGAGTCCTGACAGAATATGGCAGGAAGAAAAACCTCCCTGTAACACAACTGCAGGTAGCTCTGACTTAAACTTGTTTGTTGTGTGTGTAGGTATGACCAAAACCTGATGAAAGTATGTGTATATACTGCTCCCCCAGGAGAAATATTTAATTTAGCAGTGTTTCTCGAGTTGTCTGGACCTGTCGCAATAGGAAAATTTACCAGCTTAACTATACCACTGTAATTCCCCATGGGGATGGAAGGAATAAGTGTGTCTGTGAAGGCAGTTATAGTTCTGGCAGTAAATTTCTCCAGATAGACAAACCCTTCAGGTTTTGCCCACAACAGGAAAATTCAGACCTGATATTGTCAAGACATAATTGATGAAGTTGAAGCACAGAGATGACACAACTGCTTAACCTTAAGGGAAAGAGCAAGGGGACCATTTTGCTACTTTGCAATATATCTTGACATATAAAGGACTATCATCACCTAGTTTGGTATCATTTTGTGACTGCTCAGTTCTCTGTTCACCTCAGTTTTATTTGGATTAGACACTGATCATTGGAACCAAACTCATAACTGATTCGGCTTGTTAGACTCCACTTCATGAGGAAGCCTGTGGTGGAAGAGAATTGTCAACAAAGTGCTAGGTTTTGCCAGCAAAGAGTTATTACATGTGTGAGGCATTAACCTAAGATCCTGAATGGATACAACTAGCCTAGAGAAGCAGACCTACAAAAGCACATGATTTCCTTAGCTAGTCAATGGGAGAGATGTTACCCAGAGATGCTTTGCAGACTTGAAGAAATAGATCCTACCAGCCTTAATTTGCCTAAATTTGCCTATCCAGAGCTGCTTTTCAGAGGCTTTCAAACCCATTTAACTTCTTGCCTGATTGTGTAGCAATAATTCACATTATAATTGTTCTTATTTTTATTCAGGTGGTGGGACAAGCTCTGGTCTGTGCCCAGAATGGAAGGACCCACATTGTCATCACTTACCAACCATCACCCGGAACAGATATTTTTGTTGTTGTTACCAAAGGAAAAATAATAAGAATTCACCAGCAGTGATGGCAAGACATGAAGCATATTTTAATTTAGTAAATGCACAAACATTGCCATAAAACATCACTAGCTTAAGGTCTTCGTTAGAAATGAGCTGTCAGGAGGAAAAAAATAAAAAGAGCAGTTAGTATCAAAAGGGTGTTGCCTGACCTGGTGGGTTTACAGCCTTTTTTTTTTTTTTTCCTAGTAATAAGTTCTGTTTAGGACTATGAGTCTTTTAACCTGATCACTGTTCTTGCCTTTGGACAATAAATACATGCTTTTTATATTGAACTGAATATGAATGTGGGCTGCAGATAATTTTTCAGCTTTTCACTCAAGTGCTTACCCCCTCTTTTCCTACTCCATAAAATATGCAATTGAGCAGACTCCCTTGGAGCTAACAGTGACAGATATAATTAATTAGCTGTATAATCTTAAATTGTTGTTCTAGTTTTTATGTTAATTTTTGTAAGAGGCAGTTTAAATCATTAAACTGAACTCTTGGTGCTAAGGACTACAGTGATGGACTTGATCTGGAAGCTCAAATTAAACAAATTAAAATTTGTTAAATAGTTTGTTCTGGTTTCAGACCTCTTAGCTCAGCTTAGCTCAAATTTAAGTTCCTATTTAGTGCTTTAACCATTTCCAGTCCCAATTTAAACTGCTACAGGTTCCTTTCAGAGATTTATATTCTGCTCCCGAATTGTCTATCCCTGGAATACCCTAAATGTTTGCTTCCTTTGCTTCAGTTTCTCTTTGTGTGAACCTGTATTACTGCTACCTACCTCTACCTGTAACTTACCTTAAGACCAACTGGCAGAAAAATGCTAATAAGGAGCAAATATGATAGAAAATGTTTCTTATGAAGCTCATACTTTTCAGAGAAGCTTGAGGTTTGTGACTGATGTATTTTCTTTTTCACATTTGTAGATATAATTTAATTAGCAATGTGGTTGGCACGTAATAGCATAGAGCAAGTGTGGGTGCAAAATCTCAAGTCTAAATTTGGCTTCTTTAAAAGAGGAAAGGAAAATAGTTTTTTACCATTTTTATCAGTCAATTTTCAGCATAAAACTGACACAAAACTTTAATGGTTTTCTTAAGAGTTTCTTTGTGCTTATTTTCTTAAAGAAATCTCAGTTCGCTGGATCTGGTGAAGCATCCTGCAGAGTGAGATGCCCAGAACAGGAAATCTCAACCCATAGTGGAAGACGATCGACAGCAGACTCTAGCTAAGGTATTCCTAGTGCTGAGCAGAGCAGAAGGATTATTTGCCATGTCTTACAATCTAAATTCCTGCTCAGCGTCCCTCAGGAGAGTGTTTTGCAACAGCACGACATTGTTGAATTGTGTCAAGATTTCATTCAACCATAAACTCACATCTTCCTTTCCATGAAAATGCCACCTAGACAGTAATCATGGTTGTGCCCCAGGCTGTACTTTTGAAACTGGTCATTCTCCCTTCAGTTCACTTCCTAGTGTGTGTCCATGTTGAATATCACCCTGTATTTTCAGACAATTTATCGAGTTAGTCAAGATCATCTTGCATTCTAATCCCATCTTCCAGCACCCAGTCTCTCTCAACTTGACATTTTCTGGAAATTTAATAAGCATACTCTTTTTCCCCTCTAGGCCATTAATGAAAATATTGAATCGAACACAACCAGGGCAAACTCTTGCAGAATTCCATTTGTGTGTCTGTTAGCAGGAGAGACTCGCAGAGAAGCAATCAGTAAAAGTTAGTAGGCAGAAGCATTTAACTCTTACAACTACCTCTTCTAGTCAGCACACTTCGATGTGAATGCAAACAATTCAAGTTCAAGCTGGACGGTTTAAAAATCCAAAGATGATTGCGTCTGTTCTCATATGAGCAGTCTGTTCCACAAGGGACCCATTTCAAAGCTCATTATAATAAATGAATGGCCCATATAAATTTCACTGGGCCATGAATCAGCCTCAAAGAGAAGGCTAAACATGATCCTTCACCACCACTGAAATAAAGTTCTGCAGAAGTCAGCATTTGTTTTTTTTAAAAAAATATTTTGATTAATTAAGTGAAGGAGTCAGCAAAACTGGCCAAAAATGAATTTTTCTCAAACTTTGGATTTTGACCAAATGATCAAGGAAAAAATTAAGCAAATTTCAATTTTATTATGCAAACATCTAAGGGTAAATGAATATCCCACTCAAATCTAATTACCCAAATAATATCTCAGCATGGGCTGATGGTGGGTCTCACCAGAACAGAACCTTGAGTTCAGGGCCAGCCTCTTCTCGTTCTTGCAGTTTGAAATGCTAAATAGGGATTAGAGTGTCCTACAGCCTCCAGCAAATAATTTTGCAATTTTGTAGCTAATCACTTGATGGCTTATCTCCATAGATTCACAGATAGCAAACTCATTGTAGAGGACCACTGTGATTACCTGCATAACGCTTATCAGGGAGTTCCTTAAACTAATTCCTGCCTCGACTGCATTTTATTTCCTTTAGGAAAAAAAAAAAAAGTGATTAAAGAGTTACCATTAGCAAGAGTTTTACTGTAGCCTTCAGTGATGCTTCCAGTAATTGGTTATTTTAAATCCAATGACTGGTTATCATCACAGTTACAATTTTGCAAACTGGATTCTAAACTTGGAGCATTTCAGTCAAGCTTGCAAAGAATAAAACTCAAGGATTGCAAGAACCTTTACCTTTCAAATTTCTGTTTTCCATACAAATACTTCAAGTGTAACCACTTGTTCTTGTCTTTCACAAGTTAGAAGTGATCTTACAGTCTTCTTATCCGGTACCCAGTTGTTCAGTGACTCCTGTGGATCTTCCCTAAATTTTCCTTGTTTTTATTATATCTTCCTTCAACCTAGTTTCACCAGAGTCCTCTTTTTGTGCTATGATTAAATAGCAAGCTGAGTAAAACACACAACCTGTGTATCTTGACAAGATAGGGTTTTTTTTAAGTATGATAATTTCAATTACCACTAGATGTCTGAAACATTCAAATAAAAGTCCTCTGCCCTTATACCTTGGAGGCAGACATCACAAGATTTCTTATTATGACTTATCTTCTACTGTTTGGATCATCTGTATGGATTCTTCCAAGTCAGTTGCCCCTTTTCTTTCTTGACACGTTCCTAACTCTGCACCTAACTTTCTGTGGGACCTCTTAGATGTGCGCTGCTCTCTGATTTTAATGACAAAGGCTTGTTGCTTTCTTCTTGGGTGAATTCACTGAGGCCAGGATACCAGCAAGAGAGCAGACAGTGCTGAGAGGAGGAAAGTCCAGCAGTAAAAACTTCAGGTGACAAAACACACACAAATGCAAACAAATGTTCTTTCAAAAGGGAAATGGGAAGGAGGATGGAAGAGAGGAAAAAGTAGGCTATTGAGTGACAGGCTAGAGTACCATCTCTGAACAGAGAGAATGTATTTCTTAATGATAAGCTTATAATGTTTCACCTTTGTATTTCTTACAGCTAAGCTTATAATACTTCATCTTACTATATTTTGTTTGACAGTAAGATTTGTCTTTTTCTGAATTTCAGTTACCTTGATTGTCTTTTTTGGGATGCCTTACACATTAGGTCTTCTGCTCATCCATGACTTTGCTCTGAGAATCGTTCTGTCTCTCTGGGGTGCAAGCTGACACTTTCAGAAGTGTCTGACTGCCTGTTTGCGTAATGTTGAATACTTTTTCTTGTTCAGTGAATGGGTGGTCCAGCTGGAAATATCTGATTTATATTTTGGAATCTGAAAAAGAAAAGCCCAATCCATGCAGCAGTTGGGAATCTTCAGCTGGGACAGGCACTTACCCTGCGAGTAGATACTGCATCTCACCAGGTCTCTCCGCCCTCTTGTCCTACTTGCTTGTTTCAACTTGCTTTGGATGCTTCGGGGAACAAACTGTGAATATGCCTATATGAAAGGTGTTCAGTTTTTTACAAATCCTCAGGTAGACACTTGCTGCAGCAGCGTTACTTCTGCCTGAGCTTTGCTAGAGAGGGGCAGCCTAGTCCACCATCTTATAAAACAAGCTCGTTATCTTCCAGTAGACAGGACAAGTGCTGACCTGAGCAGCCAGCACAAGACCTTCAGTGTTGACTGGAGTCTTCACACACTCTTCCTATGCTATTAATAGACCTAATTAATGTGTATATTGTTGCTAAAAATCTTTCTTTTGTGTCAAAAACATAGGAAAGATAAATTCAGTATATTATTATAGGCTTCACTAGTGATTTTTGGCTGGCTGCTTCAGCATCTGTAGTTTGGTTTTATTTTTAGGAAGTAAGTTGTGACACTTTTGACTGGAAACTCTGAAAACAAGAAAAACGTCTCAGAAAGTTTTGCAAATTAAGCAAAATGAGGCTTGCCTTTTCATAGAAATTGCCAGGCTGTCTAATAAGTTCAAACTCATTGTGAAGGCTGTAACTCCCTCTATCAGTAGTGTTCTATACACAGGAATTTTTATACGGTTAGATACACAGCTTTCCTGTTAAATTTTGAAAGTACTATTATATACTAAACTATTTTTGTAGTTTATTTAACTGCAGTATAACTGTAGTTAAATAAGGCACATTTCCAGTTTTCTTGCACTTAAGCGTGTACTTAACCATTGCAACTCCATGACTCTTGGAAGGAGGACCAGAGCTGCTCCTTAAGCAGTGGGAAAGAATAACTTTTAAACAGCCCTAAATCCATCACAAATATGCTGCTTTCCACATTGTTATTGTCCTGTGATACAGAATATCAGCACAATAGTGGTTTTACTCTCCCAGCTTTCCACAGGGAGGCATGCAACTGGTCCCAGTGGCAGGATTTTCAGTATATGAGATGCTTTCCCATGAGTGAAATCTAAGGTTCTGTCTGCTCAGGGAAAATTACTGACTAAACTTTATCAAACAAAAAGTAGTCCAGAATGATTCCACATGCAGAAACTAAGTTGTAAGACAAGGTTCTGCATTGAACAGTCTTTTGTTAATTAATTAGTTTATGAGTCTGGGATGTGTGCTACAATTCCCTTCTGAATTTCACTTATTAGAATAATCCATCCTATTACCTCAGTTACACAGGTTAGCTTTATGTAACAGGGAAGTGAGATTTGGTCAATGATGCTTAGTCAAATGTAAATGCAACCGCAAGAAAACAGGCGGTCTCTAGTGATGCTAGGAACATAGTCTTGTACTAATCAAAAAACTTAAAGATTATTCTGAGTTCATGAGATTCTGCTTGCCAATATTGCACATGTGAAGTTAAATTTGTCTTTATTCTGAAGTGATTTCTTATGGAAACAAACCTCACACAATCAATCAGTCTGCCTCTGTACCTCTCCTCCCAGCACCTGTTTGAGGGCAATTAGCTTTCCAAAAAATTATAGGAAATAGATATGCAGCTAGGTAGTGGAGATTATTACTGTATCTCAATTAAAGAAAAGGCCAGGCTCACATCACGTTACACATTAGGGTATCTGTACAGCACAGCACTTTTTGTACGTGTTCCCATTGAAGAAGAAGTTTTGATCAAAGTTCACACCTCTATAAATATACGTAGTTCTCTGTTGATTTGCATGAATCCAGAAGAAACCAAGCATCATTTGATCTCTGGAGCAAATGCTTAGCTTTGCCTGTGTGCATTTAGCAGTTAGATAATACCTGGGGGCGATGTGACTGAAATTCTGCTCTTCTCGACTTGGACACTTCTGCTCTGACTACTAGGAAGTCCTGGCTTGTAAGGTCACAGGTAAGTGGGTTTTAATGGGAAATGCAGATACACTGCTGTGTCCTTCCTCTTACCACTCAGTTTCCTGTACGTTCTGTGGGGGGTTAAAAGCCTGATGGTGTGTGCACGTGGGGAATCCTCAAAGCACACCAACAGGATCAAGCTTGTAAAGGATCTGGCAGGATAAGACACCGAAGTGGTCAGCCGTACAGAGCCTGAGGGCATGTATGGAGATGCATATGGAGGCATGAAGGAACCTATAAAGTAAGGTAGCTATGAGTGCTTGCCAGGTTTGGCAGCAGCCAAGTGCCTATGTTCTTCTATTTCCTATTCCTATTCTCTTTACTGGGTCTTATCTTTCTTTTTTTTTTTTTTTTTTTTTTTTTTTGGCAGCAGTGGGAAGGGAAAAAACCTTGCCTACTTTCTCTGCTGGCATTCTACTCTCTGGAAATACAGGTTATGGCTCAGAAGACTGAAATGCCAGACTAGAGAAACCCGTGCTGGCAGGGGAAGCAGCATCACAAAATCAGCTCTGAGATCTGCCCGTAATTAAGATCCTTGCTTCTCCTGCTTCCACCTCACCGTGAAGGCACAGCCTATGGCCTTCCTGACTTTTCAGCTCTCCCTTCACCCAGGCAAAGTCCCAGCAAATCAGTGTTTCTGCAAGAAGAAAAATTTGTCCAAAAAAGACTAAACACACAATTTATGAGAAAAGTTATTAAAGTCAGGCTAGAGATGGCAGCTGACAAAAAAAGTAAGGGAAGGATACCAGGTTTAGTGACAACTAAAACTACCACTAATAAGGGAGGTGTGGCTAAATTATGTGCCAAAAATGTATCTGGTAGATGCAGCTATTCCCTTGTGACCCTTTCTGTGCCTGTAGGAACATAATAAATTATATGAAAGTATTTGTAATGTAACTTTCTTGACTTCACAAGAGCATTTTTCTCTGATACCAAATGACAAAACCCACACATCTTATTTTAAACATATTGCAGCAGGCAAAATGTGTGCTCAGCCCAAAATCATTAAGTGCAATTCACCAAGCATTTTACAAAAGGCTGAAAACTATTTTCTTTCATATTTGGCTCTTTGGTCTCTCTCTCACTCCTCTCCCACTCTTTACATGAAGAGAAGAGCCAACATGAATATTTCTTGAGTTTGTTTTTTTTTTTTTAAACTCCTGTTAATTCTCCCATGAGCATTTTGATAGCAAGCCAGCAATTACATTATGAAACAAACTTGTCTTTCTGCTACCAAATTGCAAAATCAAAACAGAACAGAGAAATACTACCATATGAAAAAAAAAAGGAACTTGTTAACTAAGACCATTAACCATGTTTTATTCTTGGCTTTCATCTTTTATTAAAGTTTAATTGAAATATATTGAAAGTATATAGTCTATCCTGTATAATGTATACTATCTCTAACAGGCAATGCAGTTTCTCCTGTTGCCAGCAATAATGTTATACGCTATAAATGGCAATGGGAAATATCATTTCTTACTGTACATTTAAGAACAAAAAAAAATACTGAGGCAAAAGGTGGAAGATGTTTTGTTCTGCTTCTGTATATTTCAACTTGGACATGTAGATTTTTATATCCACTCCCTGATATTCCATGATGTTGAATAAAATGTACCTTGGAATATTTGCCTGCCAAGAGGCAAGAGGTGTGGAAACTTAGAACCTTGGTTAATAATTAGGAGTCCATCATCTTTCTTGCCTGACTCACACAGTCAAAAAAACCCTAAATGTCTGCCACAGCAAGTGAAAATTAGCAGGACCTAAACCTGACATGAATATCAGTGCTAGCCAGGTTGTGATTTAATGTCTATAAAACATTATAAACCCTTACATGCCATGTGTTTTGTAACTGAACTCCTGTTTGGGTACACAGTAGCTATCCAAAACAGAAGCAAGATCCACATCACGGTTTTGACATGAAGTGCATTTTTTCATTTATGAGTAACAATAGGTCAGACTGAATTATTTTCTGTGTCATGAAGGGAGAAGAGGCAAAAGATTAGGCAGAACCGCAAACAAATATATTGTACCTACTTTTTCAAGGATGTCCTCACAGAGAGTAAATTTTTGAGGATCCAAGTCTTTCAGAATTCACAAAGCTTTGAGAACTTTTTTTCTAGTAAGGATAGGCTGTTTGCATGGGGTTTTGATTCATTCATTCTTCTAAAAATTCTGTGCTTGCCAAAATGAGAGGTAAATTTAGTCTGCAGCTGTTCCCACAGGCTGTTGGGTTTAACTGAAAGTAGATGTGACCCAGTGTCAAAGTGAGCATTAAAACAGAAGGCTGTTTGCTGGAAATCTTGGGTTTGGTGGATGAGACTGATAAACTCCCTGGCTGCTGAGCAAAGGATGCATTACTGTACGTGTGAGTGACACCAGTGCTCTGGGAGGGAGGAAGCCCTACTCTGGACCCATCTAAAAGATGACACCTGTGTTTGTCCTACCACAGAAGATGGCAATGTGCTGCTGCATTCAGCACAGTAAGCAATTGGAAACTGTATTTGGCAACGTTTTGCCCATTCAGCTTTGTCCTTTCATATGTATATGGATAAGCAAATTAAGCCCCATTCTTAGTGTGGCAATGGTTGGACTATCCAAAGCAAAGCAAACATGCTCAGCAGTGACAGTGCCTCTAACTGACATTCCAGGTACCAATTTCTTACCAGTAAGGGTTTTCCTCCCCGAGACAGCCTGTTTCCATTGCCCAGCTAAATTCCCCACCCAGTCTAGCACCCTTTGCTGTTCAGCAATTCCACTTTATAAGTTATTTATCTATCTGGAGAAAGCCAGCAATGGCTATAGGCAAACAGCTGTGGCTTTCCTGCCTTCCCCTGGTAGAGGGGAGGCACACCGGACCCGCAGGATGACTCTGAGAAGGCGATTGTTTGCTGAAGGGGGGGGGGGGGGGGGGGGGGGTTTTATTTTTTGTTTGTTTTT
>JAOQGH010000012.1:30580952-30601508 GCA_025769975.1 Gallinago jamesoni
GTCCCCTTTTCCCGGATCGGCAAGCTTCATCCCGGTCTCCCCTTTCCATCACCCCCCCCCCCCCCCCCCGGGCCGTGCTCGTATTCTGACAACAGGTTATTTAATTTATTTTTTTTTATTATTTTTTTTCCCGCCGAGCGGTTTACTTTTCTTTGGATTTTTAATTTATTTTTTTTTTTTAAATATATATGTATCGTCACCTCAGCGTTATTGTTATTATGGAACCGAGCGAGGAAGCACCCCGTTTCTCCGCGGGGGTGTCCCCCCACACACTCCATCTTCCCTTTCCCGTTTCTTTCCCTACTTTTCGCTGCAAGGAAGGCGGGGGGAACACTTCAGGCTTCTGTCGCTCCGCGTCGTCCCCCGTCCTGTCCCCTTCTCCCCCCACGCAGACCCGCCTTGCCGGTGGCCACCCGGGCCCGGCCCTGCTCGCCCAGGTACTCTCACACCCCACACACACCACCCCCCCCGCGGGTTTTCCGCAGCAACGGAGTCCTCACGGAGCTTTTGCTTCGTGGGGGGCTCTTTTTCTCCTTCTCTCGGCCTCGGTTTTGACCCGTTCCCGTGTCGTGGGGGATATCGACTGTACATCATATCTATTGATCAAGGGGGGAACGTACATTATCATACTTTGAAGTAAGAGTGAAGTAAATTAATGAACTGCTTTCTTTCTCTGAAGGCTGACGGTTACCATAAATGTCGCGTTCCTCTCTGCGAGCTGCTCTGAATGATTTTAGCCTGTTGAGAAGGCGTGACAGGCCAGCCCAGAAGGAGGAAGGGGTGGGGGAAGGAGGGAACTCCGTTTAACAAATAAAAAAGAATTAACTTCATTGCTTTGGTCTCCTTCTATAATGATATTCATTTTACAGACCTAATGCACACTTGTTTAAATTTCGGGTTTAATTTAATCAATACCATCACCCGCGAAGAGGGGAAGAACATTTCCCGGAGATACTCCCTTGTATGAATGCTTATTAACTTTTTATCTCCACTTGCTTTATCTGCTGGAGGTGGGGAGGAACTATTAAGACATAGATCAGGAAGCGTAAGAGCAAAACAAGCATCGTGAGCATTATATTTTAGAGGAAGGGAAAATCGCGTTTTGTGGTGTGCCAGGTTAGGTAAAAAAGATCGACACGCATTCCTTTCAGCCCCAGAAAGTCCGAGAGACTTTGCCATCCACCGGGGGAAGGAGAAGGCGTTAGTGATATATCTCTTTTTAGGAGAGCCTCGCCGGGTGGCTCTTCTATTCGCATCCGTATTCTGCCTGCACTTGTCTGCCCGGAGGAGACGTGTCCTTTCTTGATCTTCTTTCGTCTTTGTTGGTTCCGATGCTTGCCCCGACTCTTTTGATTTGGGGCCGACTAGTTCTTAATTTTCAGGGCGCTTCGCCTTTAAAAGCACCGTGTTGGAAATTATGAAAAACTCGTTGTAAAAAATAGCCGTGGGAGTCTTTACAAGGGAACTCAGCAGAGAAGGGGAAAAAAAAAAAAAAAAGCAAATACATCAAAACCGAATAGAAAGCACAAAACTCCTGTCAGTGGCATCCTCCTGCTACCCTGATAATTTCCCTGAAACTGGAAAATCAGCAGCTTCTGAACTTTGAGAGCGGTGAGCTGATCTTTTTTTTTGAATTCGCCACGGAAACATCTGTAACCTTCCCTCTTTGTATACATCGCCTGCTGGGCAAAGGATTTAAGGAAGCTTACGATTTTGTTTGCATTTGCGTTATTGACCACTGCACTTAAGGGTGCAGTACATCAACATAATATGCAGGTGGGGGCGGGGGGGGGGAAGCCAGCAAGGAGAGGTTTTCCCGAAATTAATTAAAACTTTTTTTTTTTTTCTCCATTTGAAGTTTAATGTACGGGAGTAGATAAATGTTCGTGCTGTTTCTTGAAAACCTGTGGGATCCACTCTCAATAAAGCTAAAATCTATTAGCATTCTGTATGCATCTGCAGCATAAATTTCATTTGAATTTCAAATTTAATAAACCAGGAGGTTTTTAATCATCCCTGGTTTTATTTGTTTGATATTAACATGCTTATTGACCGGGTCTGTTGACCAGTTTGATCATTACAGGACAGCAAAAAGTTAATTAAAACGACCACAGCTCCTTAATCATATCATCTGTCTCATCCATGTCGCTCCCTTTATTACAGGCTATGATGGATAGTCTCCCAGATTAATTTCTCTGTTTCTTCGATTTGGACAACAGCTTTTGGGACCTAATTTACATCCTGGGAACAACTTGCTCAAGTCTACCTAACATCTTGTGTCTACAATATACATTAGCAATCTCGGAACTTTAGCCACAAGGGTAGCTGTCGCCAGCCTTCCTGGGGGAAAGGAAGGGGGGGGGTTGGATTTTCCTTGGAGAAAACCCCGACCCTCCGCGCTGAGGGAGCCGACAGGGAGATGGATAGACCTCTCTTCCAGGGTTCCTCGCCTGCCCACGGGCAGCTCTACTGGGGCGCAGGCTTCTCTTTGGGGAAAGTGTGGGGGGGCGTGCTGTTTGGAAAGGCATAAACTTGGAAAGATGAAGCTGCCCGCTGACCACGCCTGGGGGGTGAATGTCGATATTAGCGAGGTGGTGGCCTTTCGTGCCACCCTCGCCCCAATTTACGGACACCCCCTCCCTCCCCCCTCCCCCCCCCCCCACACACACCTCGTCCAGCGGCTTTTCTCCGGGCAGAGCTCGGGAGCGGAATTCCCGGAGGAAAGCCGCCGGGCCGGGGGCCTTGCCTTGGCCGTCCCCGGGCTCCGTGAACGGGGAAGCCGCTCCGTTCCCCCTGGGTTTGTCCCCCTCCTTGGGGAGATGAGGGCCAGGAGGTGTCCCCTCCGCTCGCCACCTTCTCCTGGAAGCCGTCACCTGAAAGATTTACCGAGGGGGTGACAACCGACCGTCCAGGTGCAGGGGAGGGGGGGGAGGTAAGGGGAATAGAGCTTAAATGAACCTAAACAGCCACCAGCCAGAAAGGACCGTGAGGTGACACTGAGCAAAGGGTGGGGGTGATTAATGTCACCCCATTCACACCTCTGCCTTGCTGTGATTTACCTGGGACCTTTCCCTCCCTGCGGAATTTTGTTGGCACCCGGTGTGTGTGCGCGGCTGCCTACATCTATCGCTACGTCGGTTAACGGCGTTATTCCCTCCACGGGTGCAAACGGGTCCGTCCCAGGTACCGCTTCACCCCGACGGGTTCCCCCCGCGCCCGCCGGCCGCCCCGCGTTTCCCGGCCGGGTCTGCGCGGCAGCGCGCAGGGTTGCGTGGCCTGCCGGCTCTCCCGCGCAGGCGAGCGGGGGGAGACGCTCCCCCGGCACAACCCGGGCTCTTCCTTGAGCCACTTTGGCGAGGGCACACGCCGACCTGCCCACCGGCAGCCGCCGGAGGAGAGTCACATCCGTGCCTTTTGGCATTTATTTATTTATTTATTTGTCCGGGCCTGTGTCAAAAAAAAAAAGAAAAGAAAGAAAAAAAAAAGGAAAAAAATAAAATAAAAGGCAAACTGCGCCTCGGAAAGGTCTCCGTAATTAGATTAGCCCGGGAAGACGCCGTGCACATGCCTGGGGAGGGAGAGGAAGAAGCACCTTCACACCCACCCTATTTACATCGCCGGTGGGCGCCCGATCTCCTCCTCCTTCTCTTCTTTTTTCCCTGTCCCCCCCCTCCTCGTTTCCCCTACCCCGTCGTCGTCCCCCCCCCCCCCCCGCCCCCTCCCCGATATGTTATGGCTGGGCACGCATCGGCGGTTCCTGGGCGGTCACGTAAGTACCGGGAGGCGCCGGAGGGGAGATGGAGCCCCCGGGGCTGGGAGCGCTGGCACCCGGCGGGGCAGAGCGCGGAGCCCCCGCAGCCGGCTGCGGAGCCGGGAGCTTCGGTTCTTCCTACGACAGATTTGTTTAAGCTGCTTTCTGGGTTTGTGTTGGGTTTGGGGTTTTTTTTGTGGGTTTTTTTTTTCCTATTATATATCACTTTCTCCCAGGCACCACTTACAGTTAAAAACTACTAAATTCTTCTCCTCAGCGGTATTGATTTCTTTTCATTCTGCTCCGTTAGGAGAGGAGGTAATGCTTCCAGATTACCCCGCGTCTCCTCCAGACGGTTGACAATTGCAATCGCAGTTTCGGGAAGATAAATGTTACTTTGGGAATTGTGTTTAATTACAAATAATCTAGGAGCTGCTCTGGGTCCGGTGGTTTGACCACACATGTGTTCAAATCATTGTACGAGCTTTACAAACGGGTGACAAGATACAGTAAACGTTTGAAAAATCGGTGTGCGAGGCAGGACGTTCCCGTCAGATAGGCTGCCTGAAGCTGGGTCATGCCCCGGAATACATGCTATTTATATATAAACATACAAATATATGTATATACACCTGTGTTCGCGTGCGTCTATGTGCGTGTAAATAAATGTGTGGGTGTGAAAGACACTTGCATATACAAATCCCACAGCACCCAGATTCATAGCTTGAGGAGAACATAGAGGAGAAGGAAAGCTTTCCACGCATTATGGATTTATTCATGTGTCTTCCAACCACACCGAAGTGTCAACCTTGGGGGGAAAAAAAAAAATGAAAAAAAAAAATTAAAAGTCTTTGCTTTGGTGCTGTTTGCGAAGAGGAAGAACCCCTGGTCCTCCAAGAAAGACGTACCTTCGGAGCAGTAAAGCCAGGAAGGTTTTGCCCACGTCGGTTCCCGCACCCGGTGTGCACCGCAGCCTCCTCTGGAGCGCAGAACTCCTGCCATCTGACTCGAGAGACCCTGATATTGTTATATTTACTGGTCCTCTTACAATGTAGCTGCCACCTTTCCCTGTCGTTATTTGCCTATATGGCAGAGCAATTAGGTCACCCACCCACACCCCCTCCCGCCTCTCACCCCCCACCCCCAGCAGCCTTATTAACGTGATGGGAGAGGGAGGGGGGAGGCAGGCGAGCAGCGGGGAAGGAGGCAAGGTGGCGAACAGGTTATTCTCTTAACCCGACCTGGCCGCAGGAGCGAGATGAGCAACACTGAACAGATGTCCCCATTTAAGCCATTCTTTTCCCACATGCCTGCTGGATGCTGCCAGGGCGCAGGAAGCTTGCTGCAGACCTGGCCCATTCCCGGCCATTATGGCCAAGTTATTCTGGACCAGTGAGCACGAACAAAATGGGCTTCAGATCGCGTGCTTGAGAATAATTCGACTCCGAGCCCTGGAAGAGCCCCCTCCCCCCGTTTTTTTAAGTGTTGGGGGGAGGGGGGGGGGGAACGGAGACGTGTTTCAGCTCTGATCGCAGGAGAAGAACTTCTCAAAAGATCGTCAGCCACTTCCCCCTCCCTCCCTTCGGCAAATATGGTATAATTTACAGAGCAACTTAATAATCCGAGGGGCACCGCAAAAGCCCTTTGCGTTGTAAACCGCTTCTAATTACCTGCCAGAGCAATTAGCTGACTATCACGAAGAAATTAGATCGCTCAATGTAGCATAAATAATGCGAATAATTTTGAAAGGAGAATGGAAAGCGAGACCTGGTGTTTCTTTATAAGGAAATAACACCTCGTACTGTACGAACCCTCCATGAACACATATTAATGTCTAGGCATGCACGGAAATGAATCCGAACATGAACCCTCTGGCTTAGATTCAGCACTTTCTTCATTTACATATGCGGGGTGAAAGTCGGCTTCCAGGCGTTTAGATACAGAGCTCTTCCAGATCACAGTAATTAACACATAGCGACTTCAATAGGAAAACCTGTTTTCCAGATGATTTTTACAATGCGGCTTTATGTCTCATTTGGCAGTTTAAATAGCTGGAGTTGTTTTCTGGCTGCATCTCCACTATCATCTGTTGAGCATATTTTGCCTAGAATGCTGACCAAAACTTCCGAGCTCATTAAAAAAAAAAAATAAATAATACATGACTAATACAATGGGCACGCCTAGAGATTTCGGGAGGTTTTTCTTCTCATATGGGTTAGTTCTTTGAGAAAAAAATTTACCGAATCGCCTTAGAAGTTTATGCTGTTTCACAACTGAATTATTTTTTTCTCTTGCTGCGTTTCACTTTGGAGGATCGCAAGCCTTTGCACCACCACTCCCGTTGGCTGAATATTTTATCCCAAGAGGAAAATGTTTTCCCAATTAAAATTTACAGGTAACGGACAGTCTGCAGGGATTTACATGTGCGTGTATAAGCCTCCGAGAATCAGGCTATTAAATAACAATCTTTGCGGGGCATTTCTTCACGCAGCTGGAACTAGAATTGAGGAAGGACTTTGTGCCCACAAACGGCAGGATCGTCGTCTAATGAAAGCGCTGAATTCAGCTCAATTCAGCTAAGGCGGATTGAATCTGTTTCTGTCGTGTTTCCCCCCACCACCATCACTCCCCCCCCCCCCGCCCCCCCGCACCGCCCCACCCAGCCCCGCACTGAGGAATCTGCTGGTCGGAAAGCTAGACGTGAAGGTGCCAGATTGTGGTGAAACTCATCCCAACCCGAACTAGAGCTACTCACTGCTCGGAGGAGGCACTCGGGGGGTTCAGCATAACTCGTTAAGAGTTGCTTCGAGTTATGGATAAACACAACTAATTAGGTTTAGCTTTGATAAATTGAAGCAGCAGCGTTTACTGCCATTCCTTTTTAATGCATCTTTGAAGGGGGGGAAAGCCGAGTGTATGACCAAATCTCCCGCAAGTTTTCAGGGCTTTCTTTTCTCCCGCTCGCACGCTACCGCAGCAGCTGCGCAAGTGGCTCCTCAGAAGCCCTGGTCCCCAAGTTGTCCCCGCAGAAGTGGCGATTAGATCTGAACACGGTTTCTGAGCTTCCCCAGGTCTGAGCCGGACTGCTCAGCTGTTCCGCAGCCCCCACGCCGCACGCACGGAATTGTACAGCGTGTTCAACGATTCTTGCTCGCCGGCTAATTAGAGACGGCTTTGAAGCTCCATTACCGGCAGCAAAATTATTGCGGTCAGTTTAGGCTAAATTCTGCGGTCCTTAATGGAGCGAAACTCCCATGGAAGCCACTGGGGTAGAAGTCAATGGGCGTTGTGCGCCGTTCAGGAGCACAGAAGGTGTCCCTATGGGATTTTGGGGGTTAAAAACCGGTATCGGTAAGATGTGCGTTTAAGACGGTCACACTCTCCGGGCGGGATCTCCCCCCGCCACACGGGAAGGGCCACGATCCCGCTGGCTGCGGGAGGGGGGGCCGATGCTGCGGCAGGATGGGTGCCGGGGGGTTATTAATCATCAACCGGGGCCGGACAAAAAGGACTTTTCCGGCGGTTCTGAAAGAAGCAAAACTTCAGTCTCCCGCGGGCTTCAACACCCATCCCCCCTCTCCCCCCGCTGTGGGGCCGTGAGAGGAATCGGGTCCGTCCCGCCGCCCCAAGCCCCTCTCCAACCCCCCGGCGCGGTGGGGGAAGTCCCAGGCGCGCAACCCCCGTCCCTCCGCTCCCCGTGGGTGATGTCCCCAGCCAGTGACCAAAGAGGATCGCGGCTGGGAGTCCTGCGTGGGGAGGCAGTAACTTGTCCCTTTGGCGCCCAGAGGGTACCAGCTCGGGGCTCGGCAAGTCCCGTTCCCAACCGTGGCCACCCACCGCCGTCAGCGTGATTCGGCAGCCAAATTCAGAGCGCGAGTTTCAGGCGCTGGTGGGGGCCAAGTCTTGAACTCTGAAGTGGGGTTTGATTGAGCTTTATGATCTGTTTCCTTATTATAGGCGCTAAACAGCACCGAAAACGTCCCGAGGAAAAAACCCGTTTTACGGAACAGAAGGAAACGCTGCGGGTTGCTTAAATAGGGCTACAGTTCAATATTCTTTCTCTTTCGGGGGGAACTAGGGGAAGGGAGGAGGATGTACCGATCTTCCTTTCTTCTTTTTCCTGCCCCAGTGGAAAGTAAAATCCTTCAGGAAAACTTCGCAGCGTTTTTTTTTTTTTTCCTGAGCGCGGAGGGGCACCCGCAGCTGATCCTCTAGGAAGCTGTGCACAATTAAGACTCATTTTCTGGTTCTGCTGGAACAATTAATTGTACAAATGAAAGGTCAGGCATGTGCTTTTCCTATGTTTATCAACCACAATAATGAGCCCCTTCTATTTTTTCCCCCAGTGCATTATATTGCAATAAAGCGCTGCCGCAGCGCCGTCTCTCTGGGTAAACATCTTCAAAGCCGATTCAGCGAAACCGAGAGGTATATATATATATATATATATGTATATATATATATGTTTTTAAAAGGACGCAATGCCCGAGGGGAACACAGATGCGAGGTGTGAGAAGTGAGGGCTTCCCCAGCCTCCCTGTTCCCACAGGGACTGACCAAGGAAAGGTAAGAAGAATAAACCATGTGCCTGCTAGTTCCTAAAAAGATTTAAACAAGGGGCTTCAAATTTTCCTGCCAGCTTGGTGTGGGGTGGGCTCATTCAGCTACACCTGGTAGCTGTGGAAAACAGGTATGATATTGCATATTTTCATCAATAGTTTCTTTTTTTTTTTTTTTCCCCCCTTGTTATATGAGGGAATGGGCAAATCACCATTGCCATTGGGTATCCCAATACAAATTGGGATTGTGTTTGGTGGGAACACAGCTAGAGTTGACAAAGTGGTTTTCTCCCTGGCAGTACGTTACCCTGCATTCAACTATCCAGGACATTCACCCTGTGCAATGTTCTCCTTAACCCCAATCTGCTCACACAGTGGATATATTTTTCACTTATTTTACCCTCATTGAACACAGACACCTCTGCACTCCTGACACACGTAAATGGATGGAGGAGAATAACCCTACTGGGAACTAGAAACAAATGTCAGGAGCCATGCAATGAGTTGCAGGTCTTGAGTTTTCATGTTGAAGCAGTCTAATGTGTTGTGCTTGTCCAGATAACTGTGTCCATTTTGATTAATTAAAAAATTAATTAAAAAATAATTAATTTATTTTAAATCACATTGGCCTGAGGTGCCCAGCATATTTCTCAGAAGGGCCAGTCTCCACCAGGACCCAAACCACAGGGCTGTTTCTCTTTGGGTAAGAATCACTGCCCTATTTCTTGCAACATCCATCAAGACACCTGCCAACTGTGGACAGGCAGGTTTGGTTTAAACCATCAGGAAGCCCTGAAGGACTTTGGCTGGCCTTTGGGTCCAATGTTTCTGGCTTTGGATCCAGTGTTTCCGCCATGTCTAACCAGAGAAAAACATGGGTGTGGGAGCAAAGGGGAAGAGCTCTGCTGGACAAAGGGTGCAGCGCAGCCTCTCACAATGGCAGGAGTGGTGATGGCAGTGTGGAGCCTGGAACTCAGGCTGGAACTTGGAACCCAGCTCCAAAGAGAACACTCAGGCTGACATTTTAGATCCGGTGGATGGAGAGCACTTAGGCCTGCACAAGCAGAAGCCAATGCCACGGGTATTGTTATTTTTAGCTAATTGTCTAACAACAGATAACAGAATCACAGAATTTTCATGGTTGGAAGGGAGCTTTGAGATCATTGAGTCCAACCACACAAAAAACCCAAACTAAAACAAAACAAACACAACCACAAACAGACACAAAGCAACAATCTCAGGCCCCAAAGCATGCTTTGAAGTGCCATGTCTACGTGTTTCTTAAATACCTTCAGGGATGGTGACTCCACCACCTCCCTGGGCAGGCTGTTCCAGTGCCTGACCACTCTCTTGTAGAGGGCAATGAGGTCCCCCCTCAGCATCCTCTTCTCCAAACTAACCATGCCCACTTCCCTCAGCCTCTCCTCATAGGACTTGTTCTCTAGATCCCTCACCAGCTTGGTGGCTCTTATCTGGACATGCTCCAGCAGTTCAGTGCCCTTCTTGTAACCAGGAGACTAGAACTGAACACAGTGCTCAAGGTGATGCCTCACCAGTGCCAATTTGTACAAGGTCTGCTGGTCTGTACAAGAACTACAAGATAAAAGGCCAGAGTGACCCTCAGCGAGGCAGGTGCGGCTGGTGGTAAAACTCTTTACTCCTCTGAAAGGCTGCTCACTGTTGTGCTGAGGGAAACATGTTCCTCAAACACAAAGTCTCAGCCAAAGTTTGCTGTAGCTGCCTGTTCCACAGAGAGGGGGGAAAAAAAAAGAGAGAATAAAAGAAATAAGTTCAGACTTTTGCCAGAGTGGGAGAGACGGTTGTCCCTGGGCTGGAATCACTACTGAGTAGGACCCGAGAGGTGATTGTCTCCCTGTACTGGGCATTGGTGAGGCCTCACCTCGAGTGCCATGTCCAGTTTTGGTCCTCTTAACACAAAAAAAAGACATTGAGGTGCTGGAGAGTGTCCAGAGAAGGGCAACGAAGCTGGTGAGGGGTCTGGAGAACAAGTGTTATGAGGAACGGCTGAGGGAGCTGGGGGTGTTCAGCCTGGAGAAAAGGAGGCTGAGGGGAGACCTTCTCGCTCTCTACAACTCCCTGAAAGGAGGGTGTAGCCAGGAGGGGTCGGTCTCTTCTCCCAAGAAACAGGCGATGGGACAAGAGGAAATGGCCTCAAGCTGTGCCAGGGGAGGTTTAGAGTGGGTATTAGGAGAAATTTCTTCACTGAAAGGGTTATTAAGCATTGGAATGGGCTGCCCAGGGAAGTGGTTGAGACACCATCCCTGGAGATATTCAAAAGACGAGTTGATATGGTGCTTGGGAATATGGTTTAGTGGGGTGGTTTTTTTTTTTTTGTTTGTTTGTTTCATTTTGTGGTTTTTTTTTTTGGTCAGAGTTAGGTTGATGGTTGGACTAGATGATCTTAAAGTCCCCTTCCAACCTGATTCTGTAATTCTGAGATGGGCCAAGCTGAAGGTGGCTCGTGAAGAAGAAACACCTCTCCCAGAAGAAACACCCCAGCCGTGACCAGGCACAGGCCACATGCACCTGTAGGTCAAAAAACCTGACACATCCGCATGTACAGACACCCCCCCCTCCCCTCCCCTCCCCTCCCCTCCCCTCCGCAACAACCTGCTGCCTAAGGGAGGGACGGGAGCACTCCCCTCTCCACACACCCCCGGCAGCGGCCCTCCACCGCCGCCGCCCCGGCCCCCCGCGCTGACAGGCTGGGAGGGCGCTGCACAAAAGGCGCGGGCGCGGCGCGGCCCACCCTGCCCGGCCCCAGCCCGCCCCCCGCTCCCACCCCTCCGCCCGCTCCCGCCCCGCTCCGCCCTCTCGGCGGGAGCGGCGCCCTCGCAGCCGGTCCCGCAGGGAGCGGGAGGAGTGTGTGTGTGTGTGTGTGTGTATGTGAGTGTGTGTGAGATCGGGGCCGGCCCCGCCGCCAGCCCGAGCGGAGCGGAGGGAAGCGCAGCGCCTTCCCGCCGCGCTTAGCCTTGGGGGCGGGCGTGCGGGGCGGTGGGGCGTGCGGGGTGAGGGCCCCGGCCCGCCCCGCGCACACGCGGCCCTGCCCGGGCGGGACGGTGACTCCTCGACCCGCCTCCGCCCCGGCCCGGAGCGTGTGTTGCCGCCGAGCGTGAGGGGCGGCGCCGCCATTTGCCTCCGGGCCGGGGGCAGGTGTATGTGTGTGGGTGTGTGTGGGGTTTGCCGGCGTTCCGGCCTCCCCGCCGGTCCCTGGCCTCCCCGCGGATCCCTGTCCGCCCCACCGGCGGAGGGGAGCCGGTCCCGGTGCTGGTTGTGTGGCGGCGGGGCCGGGAGGCAGCCCCGGGCGGCGGCGGGGAGGAAAGGAGGGAAGGCCGCGGCCTGGCCCGGGAGTCGTGAGCGGGGTGAAAGTTGGGGGAGTTTCTAACGTTTCCATCACCAACAACCCCAAATCTTTTTTTTTTTTTTTTCCCCAAAAAAAGAACATGGGCAAAGCTTATTCAGGGAGATAACTTGGGGCTGGAACAGGATGATCTTTAAGGTCCCTTCTGACCCGAACCATTCTATAGTTCTGTAACAGTAAATCACATCCCCACTCCTCCCCCCCTTCCCCCCCCCCGCTCAAATCTGGATATTTAGGGCTGGGTAGATGACAGTTAATTAGAAGGAATGTGCAGTTTTAGCGATTAGTAAATGTTTGTAATTTGACCATAATTTGTCTGTATGCTGACTCTGTGTTTTCTAGATGCTGCCATTCAAAATTGACTTTTACGTTTTATGGGGTAAACTATTTTTTCCTTAGATATTCTTGGCTAATGAAAAATTGAATAGTGCTCTGAAGAACTACCCTTTAAATATCACTTTGTGTGATGCTATATTAAAGATAGATAAAAGAGCGATTGAATAGCTAAATGGATTTTCTGAAGTGGTTAAAGTCCATTCATTGGTAAATTAGAAATCTGTTTACAATGAAAAAAATTGCCCACCAGGCAGAAAGTTTAAAATTATTTTTAATATAGGATGCAGTCAGTGTTTCATGTATGATAGCAGCACATATTAATTAGATCTCACACAAAACTTGGGGACAGCTTCAAGTATGAATTTAGGAACCTAATATGTTGGCTAGCAAAGATACATTTCATTCTCAGGGAAAACTGACGTTAAGTCTATGCTATATTTTTTTTTTTTTGGTGGAATTACTGTTTCCGCAGAATCATTCAACAGATAACATCATGTTAGTAGTTATTAATTTATTCATCTACTTTCTGCTATGCTAGGAATACTGCCTTCAACTGTTAAAGAAGCAGCTGGCTTTTTTATACAAATAAACTGGGCTCTGAGACTGTCAATCTTCTTTGTTTGACAGAGAGGAGTTCCCGCCTGCACTGAAAGAATAGCTCAACATCTGTCATCCCATTCTCTGCGATGGCCCAAAATCAGGAAGACTACAGCTGTCCTCTTCCTTTCAGATACTTCTGGGATAGAGAGGTAGGAGGACTGAGTATTTGGTCAGCATGTTCATCATGCATTAAGCAAGTCTCTACAAGCCCTTGCATGTAATTGTATTGTTTCCCCCCTGCTTGAATAGTAGAATTTGCAGTTTAAAAGGTCTATGGAATTTTGATCCTACTATGTGGGGTTTTTTTTAAGTGTCTAATTAGTTCAGTCTGAATATGCATTTATTAATAAAACACATTTTAATTGAAATTGACGTGATTGGTGGTTATATATAGGCATGTGGCACATGGGCATGTAAATTGCAGGTGTATGCATGAGCATAAAGCAGAAAATATTTATTCTTACAGGTTGGGAGTTATACTAGGACTGCTGAGTGCTGGATGAAGATGAAAACAAGGGATGTATATTAGCTTATTCCTTGCAAGCTCAAAAATGGCATCTTTTGAAATATGTCCATATGGAGCAGAGAGGGGAGGGAAGGGGGAGGAAGAGAAGGGGATGGAAGAGGCTGGGAAGAATATGTTTCCATGTAACAGAAATGTTTAACCACATAACCTCATCAGTTGTTTGGTTTAATATCCAGCAAATTAGTCAAAAACAAAAAAGGAGAATTGAAATTCAAGTATTTTACTGAATTAATTATACTATGCTCTTCCAATAGTAGACAAACTAGTAGTCAATGGTAGATTTGTGTTGCTTTTCTTATAATCACAATTAAAAGCTGCTGTAATAAACCTTAGAGTCCCGACCAGCAGCATCTGTGTTAGGCAAATGCCTCTGTAACCTGCAATTTCAGCCTCATAGTCCCAAGATTTGGGGAAAGATCATGAAGTGCAAAGTGCTCAGAGGGATTTAAGCAATTTGGAACCCAGCTCCACTGTCCAGGGGAACCCACACTCCGAAGTTAGGCCATCAGGCTGCCTGTCACATGCCTGGTGACAGTTAGGCTGTGGTTACATGGTGATTTTGATTTGGCTCACATTCGTGCTCAGCAGCAAAGAACAACTCAGCAGCTCAGTCCCACTGTTACCTCCTACTTAGATTCAAGGGCTCTACTTACTGTTTGTGTGCTCATCTCAGAAACAGAAGAATGGCAGCAGAAAGGAGGCAGCTTCTCAGTAAGGCTGGTCTTGAGCCACTCAAGGTTTCTAAATAAAAATAAATTAATTTCATTTGTTTCCACAGAAATGCCAGTCTAACATCAAGGAATTTACTGTTAGCAAGTGCTAGGACAATGAGACCTTACTGGACTGTATCAGATCATATTTAGGGGACATTTTAATGTGTTGCCACGCATTGCAAAAAGATGATATCCGAGCTTGCATAGAAAGACGAAATAAAATATTGTTATTGGTGCTTATTATTTACAAACAAAAGAACAGGCTTGGGTCCATTGCCTCTACCGCAGAATTCAAAAAAAACCCCCAGGAATAGGAAAATCTTCACCAAAGAAGAGAATCATGAATGACGAGCTTCTCCTTTTCCTCCAGTCTCTCTGGCTCAGGAGCAGAAACAGTGCCTTCCATTGCCTCTGTGTCGTTCCACGTACATGCTAAACTTGTCCTTGCCCTGTGTGATGTCCTCGTCTTCATCTAGGCTACAAGAATTTTGGAGACAGCAATTGATTTGGTGCTTCCTCAGGTATGTAGGTCTCTGCTCCTGTGTCTCCATAGTGTTTGAGTCTGATACCCAAAGCAGGAGGGAGGTTTTTAGTCAAAAGGACAGTAGCTTAAAGGAAGGAAGGGGACTCACTAGACTGCCCAAATGTAGGTATCTTCCTGCATGTGTCTGCTGGGGGAAACAACGGGTAACTGAATTAGTTGTTGGCCTTCCCTCATTCCTCAGAGAAGACAGTCCTATTAGCTGATTTTCCAATAAAAAATATCCCATTAAGTTTTCTCCAGATCGCTGTGCAGAGGAATTTCCCTGAGCTTTGTAACAGAAGGCAAACAAAATGTTGCCAATTCTGCCAGGCCTTCTCATGAAATGATACAAATTAAGTATTTTGCATTTTTTTCTAGTTTATGAGCTTGGGGTGTACACTCGTTTTAAGCCTTTTTTTTTTTTTTCTTCTTTTTTTTTTGTGAAACAGTGCAGAATAGAATTTGGTTTTGTTGTGTGCCTTTTAATGAGAGCTAAGAATTTTGCAAGAGCATTTTGTTCTGGGATCTGAAGCTTGGGAAAAATGCCAAATATTGTGACACTCATAATAAAATTGCAACTAGCCTTGGGGTTATTTTGACTGAGGACCTCCCCTAAATCTTTTGGGGGAGGCAGGTACTGAAAGTTAATAAGCCTAAGAGCAGTTTAATGAGTATGTAGACACTGAAGCAACTCAGAGTATTTTGTCTTTGTTTTAAGAAAACGAATCACACTTAAATGCCTTATTACTTATGACATGTAGTTTGTGCTTTGGATTGGCAACCTTCAAATGTATGTTTTTATGAGTTGTTAAATGATGTGAAATAGACAGAAACAAACTAGCAGCCTTTAAGGACCTGACCAAGATTGTCACTTTGTCAGCTTCCAGGAAAACTGCTCTCGCTGTTGAAATAGGGATCAATGCTATTATTGATTACATTAGGATCCATTAAAATAACATTCACATTTACATTTACATCATGACAGTATAAAAATTATAAAATTAATCTAACAAAGAAAACAGCTGTTGACATGGTTACCCTGATCTACATCCAAGTGTACAACGTTGAAACACCTGATGTTCAGGCCTCTGTCTCATGTCGGTTCCCAGCTTGGATCACAGAGTACATATTCTGGCTTCTCAGACTCTTTAGCATCCACAGCTGGACAACTAGTTTATGGGGGCTATTCCAGTAGGTGTCTTCTTGCTCACTCTGTGATCCCACTGAGAATCTAACATACTGAAGACTGTAAAACTCACCCGCTGTACTGCTCCAACTCTATTCCACCCCCAAAATGGCAAAAATGCAGACAGGAGTTGACCTTAGGCAGTGAGTCACCCTCTCCAGCCTGCTCCTTGCTGCCCCAAGCAATTTTGCTACTTGGGTGAGCTGCTTCTGTCTCAGGTGAGGGAGATGCGACTGCCTTTGAGTTCTAGACTGTGTTTGAGTTTTCCTGCACCGCATAATTTAGCTAATGGTTAAATTGTGCTCTGAACATCGTGAAAATAGATCTGTTATGAAAAGAGGAGCCTTTGAATCCAGAAATTATTTGAGGGTCTAGACCTTTTAAGGAAAAGAAAAAAAAATAGTTGGGTGACCACTGTAGAGTTAATCCCAAACTTTACAAAAAGAGTTTCTACATGAAGTAGTGAACAGGCAGGGACCACCTTTAGGGATGTGTCATGGGTGGTTGCACAGGTCACCCCAACGCAGGGTCACTATTCACACAAAGCAAGAATGTTGCGGTGTCATGCCTGTGCTGCTGATTCAGCTCCTTATCAGCCCCTGGCTCAGAGCTTTGATAGCTGATGTGACAAACCATAAATAATGGAAGGTCAAACTGAGCAATGTTGTTCACTCTGACCTTCTAATACTTCTGGCTTATTAGATCAGTCATTAGAGGTTCAACAGGCTGCTAAGGAGCAGAGTACAGTGGCTATAGCTGCCAAATCCTTGCCTATTCACATACTGCTTCTCTGTGTAGGTATTAAATGCATCCCGGTGCAAAAATTGTACATTCCTTAAAAGGAAGCCAGCCTAAAATCACCAAGTAGCCAAATATAAAACAAGGCAGTGTATAAAAAGAACCTATCACAAAAAAACCAACCCACCACCCCCTAAAAAACCCAACAACCCAAACAACAGTAGCAAAAGCTCATAGTTATTAGGATAACTAATTTTGTCTTACTTTTTTTAACCAAAAGTATATGAGCAATAGCATAAGAAAATAAAGCAATGAGAACAGTCAGAATTTGACCAGGAATAAATATACTGTCATCATCCATCCCCTTCCTACTGCACAATTCTGAAGTTAAGGTAGTTCAGTAGTTTCCATTCTAAGGCTCTATTTTTATGCTTCTTATAATGTTGTCAGATTTTCCATTAGAACTGGGAAATTTTCCATCTCAGTGATCTGCTAAATCTTAAAACTTTCCAAAAAGCTTGAAGAAAAAAAAATGGTTCAGAATTTACAATCCCATCAATTCCAAACTTAATTTTAGGAACAAGCATAATTTAGCTAATTTTAAGAATGATTCTACAATTCTTTTCTTAAATAGGTCTAGACAGACTAGGGAGAGGTCTGTAAAGCAGGATGTCTGGTGCACTGCTGCGGTGGGTTCATCATGTGGATCTCAGTAACTACTGTTGCTGTTACCCCTATGTTATCTTGACTCGAAGAAGGTGAATCACAAGATGCTAGTCGTGCCAAAGAGCCACTCTGGGCAATAGTGTGGTTCCACAGGTCAGAAATCCTGTTTAGTGAGGATGTTAAAAAAAAAAAAAGGAAATTTCAAAAAATTATACTAAAAATCAGCACACAAGAAAAACTTCTAAGGTTGTGCATTCAACTAAGAGATTGGAAAAGGACAGAATTAAACTTTCCTTGCCAGCCTTAAGTATCCCCCTTTGTGTTATGAATCAATCTTAAAATATGTAAATATGTGGTCACTCTCTTTTTTTTTTTATTTCTACAGCATTCCCACTTTGTTCCAGGCATGGGTGCAGGAGTTTCTTGGAGAACAAGCCAGGCTGCTTTAACATAAGGGTCTATCATCTGCTGAAATATCAGGAAAAGGTCAAAAGGTGCCATAAATGAAACCAGAATAGGGAGAAAGCAAGCTCTCTTGGTGAAAACAGCTGAATGTTGTGGTGGATAGAAGGATTTTTCTGGAACCATAATGCTAGAAGTGACCTCTCATCTATCCTGATGTTGTCCCTCTTGTAGAATCGGGCTCCTCACGTGATTCAAGGGAGTGTTTCATAGGTGGAATGCACTTGCTATGTATTCCTTATTTTCTGAGTGCACAACTTTAGATACTTAGGACTGATTCATGGAAGTGCTGAGTACTCACAGACGCTGCTGAAATCAATGGGGCTTATGCTTTAAACGTATGAAGTACCATAAAAATGCTAAGCATCTTGGAAAATCTAGCTCTAAGCACATCATACCGAGGACCTCAAATTAGTGGACATTTTCATCAATCTTGGCCATAACGGCTCAGCACTTCAGTTCCCCATCTGTAAAGTGGGTCTAATAGTACAGTCTCACTTCACAGGTTTAAAGATAAATTAATTAGTGTTTGGGAAGCACTCAGAAACCCTAGCAGAGAATGCTATAGAAACACCCATAAAGATATTAATAATTCAGTATTCTGCACGGGGTTTGAATGATGTGCAGTAAGGAAGGCATGGAGCCACATATTGAGTGATAAGAATAAAAAGAATATTGAACAGCTGCTCACTCAGGGAGCATCGTCCATCCTATGCACTGAATGATGTATGTGTCTGTGCAGTTAAAGACTTATTATCATGCATATGTGCAACAAGCTCAAATTAAAGTTGCAAAGACGAGCTTAATTCTGACTGTTCTGAAGTTGAGAGGGCTTAAATTTGCCACACGAACATGCTTTCAACATAAACATTTTGTGTGATCATCTCTGTATTTTCACATTTTCCTCCCGAAGATGTGAAGGTTTTTCTGTGTCAGCGAACCCAGTGACCACTTGCATAAAGCAGCCACGTGGCCCAGTTCACTCAGGGAACAAACATTGATTTCCCGGGGACCCACACCAGGAACGAATTTGACCGGAATCATCTTCTTTGTCTCATTGCGTAGTTTTGTAGCGGCTGCTGGGTAGAAGTGAGGCATTAAATGTGTTCAGGGACAGAGTAACAGGCTTGTCTTTTGGCTTTACTTCGTGTCAGGGTTTTTTGGTGGTTAATGTAGCATTTGGAGAATCACATAAACTTCCATCCCAGAAATGAAGTTATTGCCAAAGCAAAAATTCCTATATTTACATATAAATATCCCCATTCAGCATGACTGAATACCTTTCTCATTTATAATGAAATGGCAACATCCACAACAATCAAATTCTAAGACACAGATGTTAGATTAAACTGACTGTACATATCTTTGGATGCAAACCCAATCTTTCTGAAATTCTACCTGATCCAAATTAGTAATCATTACTAAACCTATTGTGAATTATGACCAGATTCCTAGGTAAGATTGCTTGATCCCAGCTGAAGAATTTGTAAGGCCTTTGCAATTAAAAAAATAAGACTGCTGGCTCCTGTCTCACTCAAGGATGTACGTCTGTTTTTAGTATGTCATCTGTCTTTGGATCAAAGACCAAAGGATTGGGTTTTCATAGTGACCTGGAGCAGTCAATGAACATTGTGGTGTCTTCTATTATTCCCAACCAAACCACAATGTGGTCATTTCAGACTTGTCACCTACTTAACACTTCAACTGCTGGAAAGAATGAGAATGATATTTAAAAATTTTGTTCGGTCATTTAAACACAATCAAAAATATCTGCTTCTCCCCTTTCTTTGCTCTCATTTTATTCCAGATTTCGTAGCAATGTGATGGCTTCCAAACTAGATGTAGGTCTGTTCCAGGTTAGATTTTCTTGTTATACTAATTTAAAGTTCATTTCAGAAAAAAAATATATCATCCCTTGTCAGGAGAGAATTTTAAATATTAAATTGTATTGTTTTAAGCAAACCCTGTTTTCTATTTGCATTTTAAATGCTTTTCTGAACACAGGTACTTTTCTGAGGAGAGAGCCTTATTATTTATTTACATAACTCTCCTTTTCCCTTTTTTTTTTTCCCTGAAACATAACTTATTATCTACTCCAAGATTAAAAGCATTCTAAACCATATCAGCTGCGAGAAATAGCTATCTTGTTGATTTTCAGAAAGTCTACAATACTCTGTCTAATGTATTCAATGAATTATTTATTTCTTAAAGAGATACAATAAATCTTTACCTACTGTATTTGATGATTTTCATAGTAGGAATAATAAGTAACATGATTTGAGTGTGATTGGAACCAGGTACAGGGAAGGGGGAAGTGGGGGTCAATTTAAACTATTTACCAAGCACATTGGAAGACAGTGCATCTGTAAACAGGCTGGACGTTGCTACTCACTTAACATTTCCAGGTGAAGAAAAAGCAGATATATTTCCCTTGAAATTAAAGAGTAGGAATGACTCAAACACTTATATTTTGAAGGAGCAGCTTAGGTGCAAAAGCACAATAGTGATGTTCAGTGCCATTGTTCTCCGTTGCATTGGAGTGAATCCAAAGTAATTCCATTGATTTCAGTGGACTTTCATTGGGCTAACTGAGAATAGAATCTGACTCCGTGGTAGCTGGGGGTGGGGGGAGTGACAAGAATATAAATAACCCCAGATAAGTATTTGAAATACAAATACTCTGCAAGATGGTTTCTATCTTTTAAGACTGATCATAGACCACATCAGAAAAGTTCTGAACAAATCCTCTCCCTTTAGTTCTTACAGGTTAAAAAAATAAAGCACGGGTGGTTGGGGGGTTATTTTTGACACTGTTATATATTGTTAACGTCGTGTCCTGAAGCATCCATCAGAGGATTTCAGGAGTACCTCAGAAGTCTGCTATCCCACAACAGTCCTTGAATTGGTCAGAAGTTTTAGGTTAGTCTAATTTTTTTTCATAGTTAGTAAGGGGAGTTGGTGAGGCCTCTGTCACGCTGCTGTGTGTCTGCACAGTGGTTAACAGAGCTGAACAACAAACCTCTTCATGTTACTGATAGTTTCCCTTCCCTTCCCTTCCCTTCCCTTCCCTTCCCTTCCCTTCCCTTCCCTTCCCTTCCCTTCCCTTCCCTTCCC
>JAOQGH010000012.1:30601838-30767465 GCA_025769975.1 Gallinago jamesoni
TTCCCTTCCCTTCCCTTCCCTTCCCTTCCCTTCCCTTCCCGTCCCTTCCCTTCCCTTCCCTTCCCTTCCCTTCCCTTTCCACGCAGACACTGCAATTTTCTGTATATTAACGTTTATTGATGGAACGGAGACTGTAGTTCAAGCAGAGCTTCATTTTTGGATATAATACCTTCCTCCTCTAGCCTGTTTCTGCAGGAAGGTGTTATTTTGCATGGATTACCTCAGTCTGGCCTTGCCCTGTCTAGAATCAGCAGCAAAGCACAAGCTGGTACCAGTTCTCTCTGTTTGTCTGTGTGCATTATCCATTCACCTCTGAGGCTTCAGGGTGTTCAGACGTACAATCTTAAGGTCTGGTTCTTCCAGATCCCTGGTTCTATATAAATGTATATTACCACTATTTTAGTCATCAAAATAACTGATCTTCAGAGCATGCTGCTAAATAGCGAACAGGCTGACTTAAGTAATTTCAGTTTATATACTTTCCTACTTAAATATGTCTTCTGTAAAAAGCTATTCCATACATCTCTTTGCAAAAATGACTTGGTAATTTGCATCTGTTGACTAGATTGCAGAATCCATTTTCATTTTCAGGAATAGTTTACCTTAATATTCCTGTTAGTCAATGACTTTTGACTGGTAATAAGACCCAGTATTAGCACACCTAAATAGATGAATTCTTGCTTCACTTTTTTTTTAAAGCATTTTGATCTCTCTCCTCTCGTTTGCACTAAAGTTTTGTGTACCTGCCTAGTTAATACATGTTCTGCTCTTAGTCTGGAAGGATTTTTTCTAACAGCGCAAACAAATCTGGCATAAACGTAATTCTAAACTTTGGCTGACATAACTCAATAAATCAAAACCTTTATCTACCAGTCATACACGTAGCTTTATTATCTACATAAAAGTAAAGCTAGTAATAGAATTAGCATGGTGAAACAAATAGCATGGCAGCCTATTGGAAATTCCCCTAAAATAAAGCTAAGTAGATACTGATGCCATGAAACCAGCTGATTTCAGGTCAGAGTTTGGCCTCACCACACTTGGGTGGCGGGATATAGGTGCTGCACCTCTTTTACCAGTGCTGGTGGAGAGGGTATCTCTCCTTTACTCAGATCTCGGGGAAAATCGTTGCTTGTTTCTCTGGGTTAGGAGCAGACAGGACCATTCTGGATGCAAACATTCCCCACCAGTTCCCTAAACCTGCAATAAAGAATTGGTGACTCTGAGGACTCTGTGGGAAGGGCAAAAGGGTCAGTGTAAAGTACCACAGAGTTACCCGTGACCAGCAGGCAACCCCTTTACAGGAAGCGTTGGGAAGAAGATGAGGCCAAATAAACCAGGGATTTTGAATCTGTAATCTCATCCTAATCAACTGGAAGACTTGGGCAAAGCCAAAGATCACAAAATCTGTCCCAAAAGAGCCCTTACCTCTGTGACGAAACATCTTCTTACAGCCTCACAGCTGCCACTAAATGATCCAGTGTTTATCCTAGGTCATTATATTTGTCATGGGATATAGAATGTATTTGCAGTTTGAAACAGAAAGTGAAAAAGCCCCCTCTTATTTAAAGGTAGCTTATTCAGATGACACGTACAGCTTGACTGTGAGCCTCTTGCCTGTATTAAACTGCAGTTTACAGGGAATCATGCTGAAATAAACCTTCCGAGTTTTCTTGCTCATTGCTTACACTTTTGGCTTAATTCTCCATCTTGATTTGTCAAATATGGTATAGGTTAGGGACCAGGACTCCTACTTTGTTCAATATACAGAAAATCTAACAGCATTAGTTCCGCCCTAGTTTTGTAGCCAACAGTGTTTCCTCATGGCACCAAGGAAATGTTTTCCAACTTAACATCAGGTGATTGAACTTGGCAGTATCTGTTAAATCAGCCTTCAAGCTCCATGCTGTTCTTTTTAAATTAAAACTTTTACATATTTATTCCTGGCTTTACTGTACTGTGACGGGCTGCTGAATTCCCAGTAAAAGATTTCTTTAGTAATAATTAAAAGAAACTTTCTAAGTCAGCTTCCCATGCATTTTTCACTTAGATTAAATTATGTTCTTTGATATTAGAGAGGTACCTGGGATTGGCTATCACTAATAAATAGCATCTGCACATCAGCATTGCTATAGGAATGTTGTGTACCATTAAGATATTAACTTTTTAAAGAGATGATGGAAAATTGGAGCAGGTTCAGAAGAAAGCTGCAGGAATGATTTGGAGGCTTGGAAAGCGCTCCTTACAGTGACAGCCCGAAGGAACTTAATCTACTTATTTAAAAGGTGAAGAAGCAACTTGACCGTGGTCTGTAACCCTCTGCATAGCAAGGTATTAGCTGAGGCAAGAAGATTCTTAAAAAAAATAAGAAAATAAAAGAAAAAGCCACATATAAGCTGATTCAATGGCAGAAGTCAAAGTCAGCAGTTGTCAAACAAAACTTTTGAGGAGGGAGAGCAATTAACCAGTGGAAAAGGCTGCCAAAGGATGCCATCAATTTTATATATGTTAAATCAAACCTGCATGTTTTTCTGAAGGTGCACTGCAGTTCTACCGCAAGCTGTGGCTCGAGGCAGAAATTGTTGGGAGAACTCTTGTAGCGTGTGTTCTGCAGAAAGGCAGATACATGATCGTAACTGTCTTGGCTGAGAATCTGTGATTCATGTTCAGGTGCAAGCACGAGGCATTCTTTCAGCAGTGTCTCTAAATTTACATTAAGTGCTGTCCAGGTCATTACAAGCCTTTAAAAAAGAACAAGGAGTCTCTAGTTATTCACAGACTATGTTTTTTTTTTAGCAAAAAGAATATGGAATCAAATTACCACTCCTTTTTCTCAGCGGGAGGGGTAAATTTTAAACATAGCTTGTGGAGGAACTTTGACAAAAAACCCCCCAAAGGCCATCAGCTTCCTCGGTGCCTTCCGGAAACTACAGGAATATCTTTCTCTCGGTGCATTTAGGGTAGCTTCAGTAGAGAAAAGGCAACTGCGTATGGAAGTCTGCAGTAAGAGGGCACCGTCCTTTTCCCCAGGCCTGGCTTCCTTAACCCAGGATGCAGTTACAGCTCTGAGTCACAACTTACTCCAGAGCGTGGGACCAAGCTACATGTGGGATTGCCAGAACTTCAGGTTTTCATCCTGTATGAAAGACTCGTGCCAGCCCCAAACCAATACACCACAAATAAATTCTACATTTCCTAGAGATATAGTGAATTCTGAAAGCAGAAATCTAAGCTACTGCCAGAGCAAGCAAAGCAGTTAATTAAGTGAACAGAGCTCATGTCTACACCTGGAAGGTATAACCGTACTGAAGATGGGATTTTGGAGGTATGGTTGGATTGCCAGTGGTACCCAGGCCAGCTCTGTTACCCCTGCCCCATGTTTCAGTCTTCAGTGTAGACATACCTTGAGAAATGTGTGGTAGAAATGATAAAGCAACTTTGGTGCAGGCTATTAGATTCTTTGCAGTAGACTTCTATGCTTATAACTGAATCATAAATTCTCCAAGACAGCATTTTATTCTGAATGTTATGATCCTCTTCTGGAGATTTTGGAAGCTGTACCTTCTCCTGCCTTTGTACGTGCAGTTTTGGAATATCTGCTCCTAAATAATGTGCTTGTGCTGGCCCTTTTCATCCCATCCCCGGTTTCTCATTCCATTGATGCTCTTAGCCTGTACATGATCTTTATAGAGTCATTCGTTGTCTTCAGTTTGCTTCCTGTCCATTCCTTATTTTGTTTGTACATTTGTACAACACCTGGCACAGCCAAACCCTGAAACACAAATAAGTTCTTAGAGAGAGAATGAGAGCTTGATTTCTCACCAGTGACACTCTGTAAGTCTTTAGGATCTCAGAGGGATGAGAACAGCCAGGTTTCATCTGCTACCAGGATCCCGCAATCAGGCTGTCAACCATAAAGCGGTCTTAATGAAGTCATATCTATATTTTGCTTTCTGTGAGGAATTTCGCCTTAATGATGAAATTTAAGATGCGTTTCTGGAAGTCCCGAGCTATGCTGATCCTGTCTAGGAGGTAAGACTTGGACTAGGACAAGAGAACTAATGGAGACTGTGGGATGTTCAGGGTGTTACTGCTCTGTCAAGTCATTTTGTTGAGGCTGATTGCTCCTAAATCTCCCACAGCAACCAACACCAGTTCAGTTTAGCTGGTGCCGTTGCAGATAAATTGCTACCAGTACTGTCAACAGTGCTTTTTACTGGTACCAGTGCAGTCTTGGGAATTTGTTTGTTCTCACTAACGTTAGTTAGATTTTGTAGAAAAGAAAACACAGGAAAAAAATTACAAAAGCAAGTGATGATACCTAAGTAGAGGGGAGCTGTAATTTACTTGTTCCTGTAATTGTAGTCCATACGTATAATGAAGATTTTTGTAAATTAGTATTAACAAATTTCTCAGTCACTTGTGATGCAGATTGTTTCTGTCACTGTCATTAGTGGCAACAAATGAAACTAGCTTTTACATGAAGGTAGTGGGAAAGGACTTGTTTGTAGAGCTCTATTAGAAGAGATTTCCTTGGAAAGACACTGAATCCGTATCTGTCTTTGTTTTTGTTCTCTTTGGCATTCATCTGGACCAGTAACCTCCAGGTACCCAGACTGAGTGAACCTACTAACTCTGTCTTCTGTGGTGCCTTTGTGGCAGGCACGCTAACCCTGGGGAGAAGCGAGCCTCTACTTTTAGAGAAGAAAAGCACCCAAAAGCACCTATAGAAGCCACTGATGTTGAGAAACAAAGCATTTCTCCGTCTTTGCCAATCCTTTACCCTGTAAGTATTGCAGAAGCGCTAAAGAAGCGTGTAATGTCGTCAAATATCTGATGCATAATGAGCTAACTTAAAGACATATTGTCGGGCCTTTCTTTGAATTCTTGTCTTTTGTTGCCTTGTTTCCCAACCAGAAGGCTATTTGAAGCTTTCAATATGTTAATTAATGTGCTGTTAATTATTTTATTTTTTAAAAACCTCTGTCTTGGTGCATTTCTATCTAAGGATCATGCAAACCTTTACATATTTCCATATTTTCAGCATATTTTATGCAAATAGTTGTTAAAAATGAAAATTCTAATTTCAAATGAAGAAAATTCATGACATGCATCTTGTGTTGCAGTTTAATCACTGTATACCCGGGAAAGTATTGACAGTTGTCCCGTGGAAGCTATTAAAGTTCCTGTCCAAGGTTAAATGAAATTGCAGTTTATCAGAGCAGCATTGAGAAAATAAGGGAATCTGTTCATGGCTCTTGATTAATGCCAAGCATGATCAACACAAGGGGGTTCATTAAGCTATACATCATGTGGGTAATTTAACATGTCATTGTGCCTGCTGTCTGCTTTAACTCTGTGCATAACCCAGTGTTCTGAACTTGTATCAGCCCTGCACCTGAAGTGTTGTCTCCCAGACTTTGTCATGCTTGGGTTGGCTCAACATTTGCATTTACACAATTCCCTTTTTTTTAATGATCATTCTGCTTTTTTAAAGAACATCTACACTTTCTGCAGCTGCACTTTTCTGTCTTGTCTAAATACACTTCAAATCTGCTGTTTATGTGAGAGATGCAAGGAATCTGTCCTTCATTGTCTAGTTTTCTCCTGATTTTTTAGGTGTTTCTACCTTTTAGGCAGATGGGTTTGCACAAGGTAGTTAGAATGCAAGGAATTATGTCCAGATCTTGGGAGAAAAGAGCCATCTCAGTTCCCAGTGAAGGACTACATCTCCATACAAGATCAAGCCTGACAGTTTTCCACACAGCTGGTAATTCTGAAGGATGGAGTAGATGAAGCTTCCTCCAAATGGCCAGCTGAAATCTGATTACAGGCCCTCATCCTCCTGGGGGATTTCAGCCACCCAGACATCTGCTGGGAAGGCAGCGTAGCACTGTGCAAGCAATCCAGAAAGCTTCTAGGCCACTGAGGGGAATTTCCTAGCACAAATGCACACCAAATCATGCCCGACCAGCCTGATTACTTCTGTGATGGAATGACTGGCTATTGCCACAGGGGAAGAGTGGTGAATGGAATGTTGTTGGACATTAGTAAGGTTCTTATGCCATCTCCTCTGCCTTCTCATGTAAGACAGATCCTATATGGGACCATATTACAAGTACTGAGACCAGTAGATCAAGGGAAATTACTATTCCCCTATGCTGGATAATGACGAGACTGTACTGGGAATATGTGTATCCTTGGGTTCTGCAGTTCTGCAGGGATGGGTAGAGAGTGAAGAGGAGCTAGCAGAGGGTTATGAAGGTCAGGGACCTAGACCTTTCAAGGAGAGGCTGAGGAAGTTGGTGTTGTTTAATCTGGAAAAGAGGAGGGAAAGGAGCAATATAACAGCATCTTACAGCTACTTGGAGGAGAGGTGTAGAAATGATGGAGCCAAGATCAGTTTTGTCAGCTGGTTAAAAAAAGATGCAGTGGCCTAATACCCCACTATACTAGAATTGAAATTATAGGAATGTCCAACTGTGTGTCTGGATGCATGCCCAGGCTATGTCAAGACCACATAGGGATGGAAATGCCATAGAATTCACTGTCCCTCTCCCTCCGTTTCCTCACTGTATTCATCCTTAGGCCCATCCTGCCTGACCTCTGTGGGAAGGAAATCTGGATGCAAGGGTGGGAATGCAACTACAGCATGTGGTTAATCAGTGGCCAGGATAGTGGGTCAAGTGACACTATTCCTGTATTCCTGAGTCTTTAAGGACTTAAGATACAGTACCTTTTCTTCTATTCTGAAGCCTCCAACAGTGATAGAACTGGTAAGGTACAGTGGTGGTGAGGTCGTGCATGCAATACCTCTACAGTAAAGACCTTCAGTATTCCACTTTACTGGTATGGCCATATTAGTGCTACCAGTAGCTTAAAGTACAGTGTGGACCAGCTATGAACATTTTTGAAATTTGCTGTGATCCTGATGATTTTTGAAAAGATCTGCAATATACTTTGGTTAGCCGGTGATTTTCAGTGCCTATTTATTTGCTGTGCCTTTGCTGGCATTGGCATCAGGAATCTACACAAGGCAAAGGATGCTCCATTTTTTTTTCCAAGTGTAGCAAAGCTGTCCAAGAGACGAGTCATAGGAACAAGTGATTTACAAGGAGGTGCATCTACAAATTCAAGTAGGATAATTCAGGTTACGTAACGTTTTATTTAAGCAATTGCAATGATTTCCCATTCTTTTTCCTATTCACTTGTTTTCATATCGTTCTTCTGGTATTAGCTGAGGTTGTTGCATCTATGGAAGACTGACAGTGCTAGAACTTTCACAACATTCTCATTTAATAAGAATTTTAGTTATGTATTTCTTTTGCAGAGATTAGATATTCTGCCTACACCTTTAGATAAGTATCTAAAGGGTGGGGTGAAGGATGCTGGAGCAAGACTCTTTTCAGTGGTTTCCAGTGATAGGACAAGAGACAACAGGCTCAAGCTGGAACATGGGAAGTTCCATTCAAATATGAGGAAAAACTTATTTACGGCGAGGGTGATGGAGCCCTGGAACAGGGTGCCCAGGGAGGTCATGGAGTCCCCTTCTCTGGAGATCTTCAAGACCCACCTGGATGCAGTCCTGAGTGATGTGCTCTGGGCAATCCTGCTTTAGCAGGGGAGTTGAACTAGATGATCTCTAGAGGTCCCTTCCAACTCCAACAATTCGTGATTCTGTGAAATTAACTAATTTCTCTTAAGATAGTGACTGAGAATTAAATAAGTGAGAGAGATGTTGCAGTCTAAAGCCAGATTGTAAGGCTGTACATTGGTTATAGGAAGTAGCACGGAATGGCTATTTAATATAATGGCAATTATTCTAGCACCGCTCCTAACAAGTTGGCCTTTAGCTACAACTATCGTGTCTCCTGCTGCAGTGCGGATACCTTTTACCTTGAAATTCAAAATAATTTTCCAATATTCATAGTTCTATGCTGGAATACTTTTTAAAAGCTACTGTATTGTCTTCTGCTATCATTAATTACCAAAGGTTTATTTACAAGACAATAATTAATTATACTTCTGGGATGCTCAAGAGTCTAACATAAATCAAAGCAGACTTGATAAGAAGCGATGAAAGTCTCACATAATTAAGCAGGGCACTAGAGACCAATTGTTTATAGAATGATTTTGCAGGGGCTAATTGACACTAATTATTTAATCTGATTTTCTTCTTCCCAGCAATTCTTCTACCAATTCACTGCTTTCAGCTGATGGCACAAGCATATTTGACTTTATGAAGGTGTTCTTGCTGTATCAATACAGAGGATTTACAGGTATTACCTTCACTAGAGCTTTTTTTTTTTTGTAGCAATGCAAGAGAGAAAGGTGGAAAACGATGATCATTAAATTTTGGCATAATTTCCTAAAGACATGGACTATTGAAGTGCAAAGGCTAAGCAAGGTAATGACTTAGTTGATGATAAAAGTTAATTCTCCAGCAGAAGCAGCCTTAGGAAAACAAGCATAAAATATACTTGAGGCCAACTGATAGTGTAGCTCACTTGGCACAGTTCTCCAGCTACTACAAAAAATTTAATAACAGATTTCTTTCTAGGTAATATCTGTAACATTTCCTGATGCTTAACTGTCTCGTGTTGATAAGTATCAACATGTGGCACAAGGAACTGTTAGTAGAATTCTTAAATTTCCTGGAAGGAACTGAATTCAAGGCTCAGAGATGTTACTGAATCTCTTGTGCTATTCTACTGGATCACCACTCCAGTGCTGGAGCAGAGCATTATCATGTCACACAGTCCTGCCATGTCCTGTACCCAGATAGAAATAGTAGCAAAACACAGAGACAACCAACTTAAATAGGCTAATCCTAACATACTATTACACTATTTCCAGACATGCCATTTATTTTATAGACATAGTGTTACCTGGTCAGTAACATACTTGGAAAGACATTTATATGTATTTTTAGCCTGCTTTCTTAAGGTAATGAGGCTAATAAGCTCAATTTACCAGTCAGTGACTAGATGTCCAGAGATTTCCTTCACCAAAGTTTTAACTCATTGATCAATTTGAAATGGGTATAACAAAGGAAGAGATAGCTCAATTATATGAATTTCCAGTGAAATTTGTGAAAATAGGTGTTTGTGTACTGGAAAAAGACATGTATTAGAATCCCCAGAGAGAAAATGGCTTCAGTAGAAGTTCATATTATTAAACACCAGGGAATCCATGTGGGATGCATCCTTAGACTAGTTAAACAATTGATGTTCCTTAAGCAGTATTGAATTTTTGCCAATGAGCAAGCAGATCAGTGTGTTTTTTCTCCTAGGTGTTAAGTTAAACACTGGTAATGCTCTAAGCCATAGGGCTACCAAGGTACATACGTAGCCCTCTCAACTGCAGCTTATCCAATTCACATTCATATCAAAAGCCACTTTTCTTCTCTCTCTGGGGCTACATGACAACATTTCAGAGCCTTTCTAAAAAAATTGAATAATTTTCAAAATTCAAAGTATGATCCTGTCCTCCAGACACTGTGTCTTCTTTCATTCCTACCTAATTATCTCTCAGGACATTATCAGCTATCAGGAGTTAGCCTTGCATTCTAACACCAGTAATTCAGATATCCTGATTATGATTGCTACCATTATTATTTTGACAGCACAAAGAATATCCCTCCTCAATGGTTGCTGCTTTTTGCTTCTTCAAATGATTCTTCAGGCTCTACTTCTGACTACAAGAAGAGTTTCAACAAGTGAAATTGGGTCAAGGTTTGCAAAATAATCCACCAAATACTTCTCAGAGTGAATACAGCTTGACTAGGAATATTTGAACAGAGGTCACCTCTTGTAGTAGCTGCAGAAATAGTGCCTTATTCAGGGCATTAATACTAGAATTAGTAGATCACCTGTGTCCTGACTAGGTCATTACAAATATCTATTACTAATTATTTTTTACGAAGTTACTTCATAAGAAAAATCCTGATTTATCACCAGGATTCTCCTGTCTTGAGATCTGTACCTAAGAATTTATATCCCACAAAACCTCTGTTTGATTTTTAATGAAACTTTGTAAATGGCTTAGGATGCTTGGATAAAACCTGGTGTAGTGTATAAAGGTGTGTACATGCAAATATGAGCAATAACGGCAAGTTGTTAGTAGCAATTATTAATAGTTAATTATACATTAATAAGGAAATTATGACAGCAGGCTATTTTCTTACATCTTATAACAAGAAATCTGTTAAAGTGTTTGCTAATAGAAGTCTCACGTGATGATGTTCTGCATGAGACAGAAATGCTGGTAAGTGATCAAAACACAAAAAAAGCCCAAGAGACCCTTCACTTCTCTCAGGTGAGAGCTAAATATCTGTGTGTCTGTGTATCTTTCTATATACATGCATAACTTCTGTGAATTCTTTTCTCATAGTTAGTAAGCTACAAGAACGCAACAGAAATCATTATTTTCTATCTCCTTGTTTTTTTATCTCGATGCTGGTTTTAAACTAACTTAAATCAATTTCAATTGAGTTTGCTTGTATGCACCTTGTAGGAGAGATTTAATCAGTCTGTTATAAATTTACTTTTAACAGGCAAGGTAAAAGATGGTTTAGTGTTGGAATCTAATTATCTGTATATAAATGGATCTTATATAGAGAGGCAATAGAACAGTATGGTTTTGAGGATATCTCAGAGCTGTGCTTCATTTTTGAGAGAAGGATATTGCATTTTAAATAATGACTTTCTAAATGGAGAAACTGAAGCTGTGAGGAAAAAAATATATGAAGATGTAAACTATAATATGAAAATATGAATAAGTAAGCATTTTAAGCTGAATGTGAAGGAAGAGTTTAGGGCTAAAATGTGAAAAAAACAGGTGTGCAAGAGAGAGTACCTAAATCTATAATTTGTTATTTCAGCTACAAGTATGATATAGACTAAGGATTTTTTAGATGATTGTCCAAAATAATGAGGCAAGCTCATATTTAGGCATTTATAATAAATATCTTGAGTTTTCAAAAGCGCTGTGCCATCATCATCAGCCTCATTCTAAGGCAAAATGCTCTGTATTTGCTCAGCATTTTAGTATATTCCCACATGAGATTCAAGCTCTTGGCTTTCATCTCTAACCCCTGAACTGGCTGGGGTGGATCTCTCTTTCCCCAGGACACGCTGCACAGCTGAAGGTAAGGAGGGGCTGCAGTGTGTCCTGAGTGGGGGGGGACACAGTCTGGCCACAGCTTTCTTCGTGTCCGAGCACAGGTGTGTATGTGCTTCTCACATCCTTGATAAGGCTGCTGAGGAAGGTGTCTTTTTGGACAGATTTTTACATTAGTTGTTTTATGGGACAGGTCCCACAAGCACTAAAACTCAGTGGGAAGACAGAGAACGTTTGCTACTAACATTATATAAATGTTCATGACCATACAGTCAGCGTGTTGCACCCGGAGCAACACAGAGGAGTTAATTTTGTTTCTAATAACTGGAACTGATTAACTGGGCCTTGCTCAGTCCAGGTGTTTTACACATTTAAAATTCAGGATTGTCCAGTAGCAAAGTTCTGTATGTCTGCAAGTAGGGTCAATAAGTGGTTTAGACTTCGTTTAAAGCTGCAGTGGCACACACAGCCAGCGGAGCTGGAATCTGACAGTCCTGCAGCGTTTCTCCTGGCAAATTAGATACACCAAAGGCAACTCATAGGCTTAGAGGCAGCACAGGGATAACATGCATCAATGGCTGTTGGGTGTTTAACAGCACAACGGAAACACTCAGAGCCCTTATTGGTTTTTTCCTGGAAGCACAAGATCAGGTTCAGAGGTTTTCAACTTACCTGAGGAGTTTCCCAGGCAGGAAACTCATCTGCTATTACCACCTTTAAACAAAGCTGGAGGTATTTCTCATTGATCACAACAGGCATCCCTGCATTGTCTTTGATAAATAACTATGTTTCTGTGAACATTTATAGTCTCTCATCCTTCCACCTCCTTGGGAATTATGCCTCACTGTGTTAACCCACAAGGATGCATAGAGGCACAAACATCTGCTGCTGAAAGAAGGGAACCTTGCTGAGTTTATTTCCATTTGAAAAGAGTGTGCACCATTCCCGTCTTCACAAGTAAGTTCAACTTATCCACAAAATAAAAATCATATCCCCTCAAATACCAGCCTTAGGTACAAGTGACTCACTGGCTCCAGTGTCTGAGTCAATTGAGAACTTTTTGTCAGTGATTCTGTACTTCCTACAGCTATAGAGTTTGTGCTGCTCAAATATAGCATCTCTGGTACATGTATAATGAAGAACACATTGTGAGGAGTTTTTCAGTACAATCAAATTTGGGATGAAGGAGTTGTCAGACCTCTGCTCATGCTAATGCCAATAGGAATTTGTATCCTGTGTGGATTTTAAAAAGAACAGCCTGCTGCTGTATGCTGCAATGCCACAACTCTACCTCAAGATCGAGGATATAAGAGGATAATTTCTTTTTCCTCTTTTACATTGAGCCTGGTAATCAATGGGAAGCAAAGCAGAATCAATTTTAATTGATCAGTTAGGTTTTTAAATAATTGGCATTCACTCCAGTCTCTCGACAAAATAACAGCTGGTGTTGAAGGTTTGGCATTTTCCAGCTCTTTTTTCCAGGCGCGTGTCACGGCTGCGGTGATGCAGGAGATGCCCCCAGGGTACACAGCACGGCTTCCCACCCATCCTGGTGCTGCAAATGAAACTCAGACAGGTGGGGATGGTGCAGTGCAGCACCAGGGCAGGTTTTAGGAGTGGTCAGATTCACCTTCAGATGCTGTAGGTTTTGTTCCTTTGAATTTGCTAATTCTAGCACTGTAATGAAGCCAGCTTAGCTGCAGGACCTCATATGATTGCAGGGGTTCAAAATACTGACAATGACACTGTAGTTTATCTCCTGTGATCTGCATTGTTGTAGAATCCTTCAGAGCATGCTAAAATGCTAACAGCACCAGCAAGGGCAAGATTATAACTGTAGAATATAATTTCTTGGTGTAAAAATATGGATCAAATAACACTGATGTACCCACATTTATTCTGCAAGGAGCAGAGGAGGCACTGATGACCTTTTTTTTACTCTATAAACTTCTCCTCAGGCTTCTGTGGATGAATTTTTACATGGGTGCAGCTGTCTGATTCCTGGCTGCTCTGTGCCTGTGGTCACTATTGAGAGGTTCATTCAGTGTTGAATTAAATAAAATCGGTGGTACTTTTTTTCAAATAACATCTCCTGTTAGATGACCTCCATTCCAACAACTAATCAGAATGAATCTTGATCTTTTGAGACTGGATTATGAAGAATCTGGCTGTCGGTGCTGCACGCTTTCCACAGATGTCTCCATGCAGTTGCCCCTAGGCTTATGTGACAGCAGCTGGGACTTCCAAAATGCTCTCCATAGGATCCTTCTGGAATCTAGTCCTTCATATCTCTCTCTTGATTTTCCAACTCTGCAATAGTTAGGAAACCTTTGCTATACAGAAGTGGCCTGACATAAAAACATTACAGGTTATGAGGTGCTCAGGTTTATCTGTGTCTCTGATCTACTGCTGGCAGCATACAGTCCTGGGGACTCCCCACATGGTTACCTCTTGGAGAAGAAAAAGAAGAGTACCCACAGGTGACCTGAAGTCTGCCACTGTACACAGGGCTGCTGTGAAGCTCAAATGCTTGCTGGCTGCCTATTTACCCAAGAATATGGAAAAAACATATACCTGAGACATGTAATATCAGTAAGAAAGCATTCCGGATCCTGCATTGTAGAAAGTGGTTCTTAATTGACTTTCTGATATTGTGCCTGGATTTATGTTGTTTGGCACTTACTGTATGTGCCAGTTTTTTATTGTGTAAATATGACAGAAGCATATTGATCACCTGTCCTAAGTGCTTAATCAAACTCTATTATCCTGCTAACTATAAACTAGCTAACAGAAAGTTACTGCCTCAAAATGTTACTAACTATGGATTGGACTTGAATAAAGAAAGTAATCATTCATGCTCTTTTTCTTGGCTATGATGGAAGCCTCGGGTTCCTGGAACCAAAATGTTTTCATACTTCGCCATTAAGTTTCATTGTAGTTTTGTCTACTTTTATGTAAAGTCTACTGATTTATTAGAAAGCTCACTCCACAGTAAACTGATAATTGGATGCTGTTGAAAGAATGAGTTTCATTGATCTAAGTCAATGACCACAGACAGTGCTGAAGTAAACCTCTTAACAGTGCTGGGGCGTATTTTGGCCACAATCAATTTTTGTGGATATTCCCTTGTAGTTTTTTTTTTTTTTTTTTTTATTTGGCACTATCTGCATTGATCTAAACCTGGAGCAGATTTAATGTGTAAAATTTATCTTGACGGAAAGTTTCATTACTTTTCAGTTAATGCAAACTTCTCATTATTTGAGATTAAAAACCTGCTGTGACAATCTGTGCAAGTAACTGTGGGTACCTGTTGCATCGGTGTACACATGCCATAGATAGAAAAAGAATCGTATTCAGAGAGCTGGGCTTCAAATAAATGAGACATTACACTTGATGAAGCTGAACAGAATGTTTTCTAATATCTGGTGTGAGAAAGATGCCAAATATAAAGGCTCACCTCTCTTCTTGCTGCAGTCGTTTTAATTTATAGGGTAGATAAAACAGCATGGGACAGTTTAAAGTGAAATAATTATGTACACATTAGTAAAGCTAGTTAAGACCACAATTTTGCTGAAGAACTTAACTTCAAACCTGTGACTAATCTTGTTACAGAGTCCTACAACACTGGTTTTGTTAAGCAACACCTCCAGGGAGGTTTGCACTCAATGTGGAAACATCTGATTTGCAGGTGAGCTCTGAGGATTTTGTATAAATATATATTTGAAATATTGTTGCTGATGAACTAGATATGCTTTCCGAGTTCCTCGATTTTTTTTATGTTGCATTATATAGTAAATGAATTAATAAGAATGAATAAGTGGTGAATAAGCCTTAGTCATATTCTGGTAGAGATCAGGTTCCAATTTTTTAATCAAACACACACTATCCAGTTCAGGGTTCTTTCACTTCTGGTAGTAGCTGCTTCTCATCTCATGATTCTTGGCTGGTGTAAAACCATATTTGTTTACAAATAGTTGCATTTGCATGAAATGTGTTCCTGGAAAAAAATCAGTTGTCTTTAACAATTATAAAAATCTGTTTTTATGAAATGCAACTTCAGAAATATCTTTGATTAGGCAGTCAGTGCTGGAACTTTCTGTTTTCAATATACCAGAGGGGGAAAATATTTCCAGGGTAGAAGTTCTGGATTTAGTTAAAATGGACTAATATCTAAAGACAATTATTCAGCAACTTGAAAAGTTTTAAATGTCTTTCCTGAGTAGTGTGAGTTACACCCATTTTTTGAGAGAATTCCTGCCATATTGTTCATGCTGCTTTGTGGGCTGGTTGTGGCCTGACATAGTTGGTTGTTTTGTTTTCAAAACCAAACCGATTTGTTTAAAGAACCTAAATTCCTTTAAAGAGACATGAATATTGTAGTGCGAGTGGGAATGACTTTGGCTGATGCTGAAAATCTTTATGAGAAGCTGTCAGAAGGGGAAATCCAGCCCTCCCTGCAGAAAAACAGTGCTTTGTGTCACCAGGATCACTGTGAACCTCTGTGGGCCCCTTGAGGGACTTTGTCTGAGATGGAGTGGTTCAAGCTGCTGAGTTTTTGACTCTGAATCCCTGACCCTGCCTACAGGGGCACAAAGGGACACCTATTTGCTTCTCTATGCTTGACAGTTGTGAAAGCAAAGTTCTGAGAAAACCTAAAATATTTATATGATTTTAACTTCTTTTTCCTGCGTAAAGGAGAACTGAAAATTAGGCAGAAGAAAACCGTGCTCTAACTTTCATATATTCCAAAAGCAGAATTAATAGAGGGGTCACTGAATGGTTGTTCCAGGTGTCTGTAGAAAGGAGATAACCAAAGGAGGTACAAGTACCCATTCAGTGGGAGTGAACTTTGCAAGAGATTTGATAGTGGCGGAGTTAATTTCCCTGGTGACTTAAGCGAGGTAGCATAGTTTTATCTTTTTCAGAAAATTAAGGGTAAATTATCTGGTTCAATGACTCTCACTAACTACATTTAGACAAGCATTTTATGTGTTTATTAAGTTGTTTATTTGCTATAATAATATTGGCGGTCTAATAAAGATAAGAATTTAGATGGAAGTCAACAAACTTCCCATTATGCAGCTGGCTCATTTCAAGCAGTGAGAATAAATTAAATGATAAAATGCACTCTCTTGTTTGATTAAGAGGCCAAAATTAGTCATTGTGGAAGAGAAATGTTTCAAATTGTAAGAAGCAGCTTTCATTCTCTGTGCAAGGAGATAGACAAACATGTGCAGTGAGTGGTCTAACATTCTGCTGTACTATTGCATTATCTTTAAGGGAAGGGAGGACTTGAAAGGGCACATGTTTCATAAGGAAGACCGCAGGTGGCTTGTAATGAAAGAAGCCCAGTCCACTTTTGGGAAAGGATATTAGTTAGAATAGCTGCAGTGTTATACTGGGTAACAATTTATCTTACTGCAGCAAGATATCTGGAATTTCACACAGTAGAAATGGGAGAATTTTCCACTCTGCTTTTGAATTCTGTATAGAATAAATATCTGTTCATTACCCTGTATCTGTATGCACACACAGCGAACGCTGAAGCCTGACTGTCAGAGAGGAAGAGATTAGTCTGTGTCTGTTAAACAGTGAAGTCCTGTAAGTGCTTTTATATTCTTGTATCTTAAAAGCTCAATCTGCCCTTGTGTATGCAATCTGCAGTGTGGTATATCATCAAAAGAAAAGCTACTGAGCTTGTGCATGCATGTGTAGTAATTGATTTTTTCCAAGGTATTTGCCTGGGTGCAGTATTGCATATTTTGAGGGCAAGACCGAATCATCAAATAGTGTTGTGGAATAAACCACTGCAAATATGATAGTGGTGACAGGAGCACAGGTGGCAACTGGATTTGGAATGCAGACATTTAAATCCCTACCCTTTCTGGGAAATCAAGATATATTTATTTCAGTGATAGAAAGGTCTGGGAAAACCATTGTACCAGAAACAAAAAGGCCTAGGTACTGGCCTTCCTCTTAAAACAAGTGGTGTGATGGCTTTCAAGAGTGAAACCCTGGCTTCTTATGGCCTTGCCAGATCCAGTTGCCAACTGCCTCTCTAGTGGGATCACCCACTGTGACCCATCCACTGGGAACACATAACTGCAAACAGTGAAAATATTCCATGAATATTTGACATTTTAGGAAAATGCAAACATTTGCACTGAGCAGATGAGACAGATGAGAAAAAGCTGAGAGAGTTTTTCTGTCTTCCTCTTTGTTACAGAGAAAATGAAGCCGGACTCTTCTTCTAGGTGTACAGCAGAACAAGAGGCAATCAGCTCAACTTGAAACAAAGCAAATTCCTCTGAAGAGCAGGGATTCTTCATAAAGAAGTTGATTCAGCACTGGAACAGGATGCCCAGAAAGAAAAGAAAGAGAAAAAAGAAAAAGAAAAGGAAAAAGAAAAAGAAAAAAAAAAGGGAAAAGAAAAAGAAAAAGAGAAAAAGGTATAAAGAGAAAAGAAAAGGAAGATAAAAAGCAAATGTAGAGCTCTTTGCATGGCCAGTCGAATGCTCTCAAAATGGGAATACATTCATACCTCTACTGGATGGTCTTTGGGGCAATAATTCACTTTTCAGTTGTGTTTGGGGAGCATCAGTAGCAATGGGATTGCTAGTCTTGGCTAGGTCTCTTCTGAGCTATAGCAACACAAATATCAAAAGAAAGATGGCTCCATCAGCCAAAAAAATCAAGGAGGATAAAGTTTAGCAAATATCTGAACTGTAGGATATCTGATAATAAAAATAGTGATTCCGCCAAATTCATGCCCTTAAATGGAGAAGGAGGTAGACTGACAAATCAAAAGATACTGCTTTTTCAGAGACGTGGCCAATGATGTGATGAGTCTGTGACTGTTGGGGACGGAGAACAAATGTGCTGACTGGACTGTGACAGGCAGTTTGGTTGTCTTGTGATGTGATTTGACATCTTCTTTGTGATTTTGGTAGTGTAGATGGCTTTGATCAAAGCATATGACCCTCCCATGCATCTTTAAAGGCAGTGTGCCTTGTCCCAACTAAAATTTGGTCACTTTTGGAGTAAGGGAATGCTTGTTGTGGAAACAAAAGTACAGCCAAGTATTATCCATCTCACTACCAAACCAGTATCCATGCCTGAGGAGAAGTGACAGATGGCTTGCCATGCGTAGCCCTGTAATTCACAACCTGCTTTATGTGGACCTCCTGGCTATTGCTTTCTTCTCTCCCTCATTTCCATTTCCATTCCCACTCCCACCATCCCTTGGGCCTTTGCCATCACCCTCCCACTCTCTCCCCATTCCGATATTGTCTCCTCTCTCCCACAGCACTGCTGCTGCTCCTCTCCTGCACTTTTCCTGTGGGCACAAGCCGAACTGCTTGTGGTCGGGGGGGATGTCAGCCGGGGGGAGGTGGGGGGAAGTAATCCTGTTACGGTTTGACGTGTGGCTGGTTTTTAACCCCAAAGCATTATTTTTTTTAAGTGAGGAGGGAGAGAGAACGTGTAAAATGTTTGCTTCGTTTACACAGGAGACTCCATGGCAAGTTTCACTCAGCTACCCAGCTGTGATTTATTTTGATTGATGCAAGGCAAAGCCTGCCCAGCTGCATGTGTGCTGTCAGACTGTTTGTGTACATCTCAGAGGACAGAATCAGGTTTGGATAAATACAGAATCCTCCTGAACCTGTATGCACATATGAATTTTTTTTAAGTTCGGTAAAACTTGCTGAATTCTTCCAGCATTTAGTTGCAGTGGAGGTCAGAAGTACTGAAGATGAAACACCAGAGAAATGAATCATGCGTCGCTCCTGGAGGGACAGGAAGAAGGAAGCGTGATCTCTCCATCTCTTCATGAACCTTCCCACCTAAGGGATATAGACCACAGGGGTCACACAAAGTTCAAACACAGACGTGTCCAAACTGAATTTCTTGGGATCCAATCACATTCAAATGTACCCAATTCCCTCTCTGCTTTTCACCTGCTTCCCTTAATTACTTCAGTGCCTGTTACTGTGATTGTTGCCCGTGGTTGCTTACGAATGGCCGGGTGGGTTGGCGTGTGTGTTTCTGGACAGGGATGTCAGCGCCTTTGAATGGATGCTGGCACCGGCTCGGGAATTCGACCGAAAATGTGAAATTCGGAGGGAGCTGTGGCCCACTGCCATTTGCAGGCTGCGAGGACAAGGGGTGCTGCGAAAGGACGCGTGTCGCCCGCGGTGGCTCAGACTGTAAAATAAGTTTGGGAGAAAGTGCAGCTCCACTTTTACTTTCTGCTCCCATTGTGGGCACGCACTGGGCAGAAACCTTTGGTCTTTTGAAAGCCTCCTGATTGCCTTTCTCCTTCAATAGCCCCGCATGGCAATAGAACTCTATTACACAGGCCGGGAGATTTGTGCAAGTTTTCCTTAAGCTGTAAAAAGTGTTAATTTTATGAACTTAAGGAATGCTGTAGTTGAAGACTTTAAAGTTTCAGGTCAGTCTTAAGATTAGGTATTGAGAATTAAAATGAAAACTAAGCTTTGAACCAAAACTCTGTGCTAGTTGTTGGTTTTGGTTTTTTGTTGGTTTTTTTTCTTTGAATAAAAGCAGATGTTGCCCCAAACTTACCCAAGCTTTTTAAGTACTTTCCAGTCAAATATTCTACCAGTAGTTACCTAGAAACATAACCAGATATGCAAACGGAAAGCGTTGGTAATGATTTAAAGGCAAATACAGTTACAATATGACTGCAGAGGGTAAGGAGTCAAAATCTGTCATGGTTTATGTTGCTCCAGTTACCAGATTGTTACATTCTTTGGATTTTTAGATGAGGTCTGCAGTTCAGGGCGAACTGCTCAAAATGGATAAAGTTTCTCAACAATTTAAATCAGGGTAAAATCCAACCTTAACAAAATGAAGCAGATCTTAAAAAAAAACCCCAAACAACAACCCTGACATGAATAACTAGTTTTACCTTCAGCTATTTTTAACTTTTCTACCCAAGGAAGAACTTTATTTTAGTTAATGATTAACTGTTTCTACATAGAGAAAATAGCCTTTGTAGTATTTGTGAGGGTTTTTGGGGTGGGGTGATTTCCGTGCTTGGCTAATCATGAGGATGAATCACTTACAGATTTAGGGACCTTCCCTGGGGGAAAGTCTGGGCTAACTTTGCAGTGGAGATATATTTGGTGTGGCAAAGTTTCTCCCAGCTTTGCTGTGTGACATGATCTACTGATTCAGCTGGACTATTCAAAAGAGGAAGATGTGCTTACTGAAGGGTAAGACGTGTTAAATTGGCTGAAACTACTTTTTAAAAATGTACATCTAAAGGGAGGGAGAGAAGGAGAAAGTACAGTGCGGCTGGTAGAGAAGAAGAAATGTGTTATGAACCTGTTGAGTGAGACTAAGCAGGATGGAGAAGGTCAGCCTGTGGCTTGAAGCAAAGGGCAAGCATTAAAAGGAAATGCTGTGGAAGAGTAAGAAGAGAAGGAGTGTTTGAAAGCAAAGAATCAGAGACCACAGGGTGCTGGTGCAGTAGAAAGCATCGCTTTCTGAACAGTTTTTGCTGAAAAAGCACAGTTGTGTTTTTAGGACAATCACAGGTTTTGATCGGTCAGTGGCAACACAAGATACACACACAGAAAGCAGTGGAAAAAACATATTGCATCCAGTTTGTATAATTTATTCCTGTTGAAATTTGATTCAAGGGAGATTCAAGGGATACTTCTCATTCTGGCATATAAGTGCCACAAGGTAGGATCTGGCTATTGAGGGTCTGGGGTTTCCAGGAGAAAAAGGAGAAGCCAATACCATCAGAAAAAATTCAGGAACAATTTGTGGAAGATTTCTTCGTGATTAAAAAAACTCCAGAACTGTGTATCAACTAATTTGAAAAGGGCTGTATTTCAGGTTATGTATTTCCAGCAGAAATTGGGGATTAGTATCATTAGTACTGAGGAGACAGGGGTCTATACCAGAGGTCTATGTAACATCACTACCCACTGCTCGATAAAGAAAAAAGGTAAAATGTGACAGGTGGTGCTTTTCTGAGGCTAAATAATGTTTTATTTTCAACTGTATTTTCATTACATGGCCCTAATACTTATCATACCCAACACTGCCATAATAATGTGATTCCAGGGATACTCTTTTCTGCAACTTGGTTAGAGGGAACTGGCAAGAACTTTTAGTGTGTGTAAATTAAGGGACCAATGTGTCTTTTCTGGTCAATGTTTTATCCCAGATGGGTTCCTTATAAGGTAATTTTTATTTGCTATTTAGTTGTGAGCTGCAAAACACCTTCATATTTGTTTTTCAGGTTCAGTCAATTTTTGAACTGAAATAGTTCCAAGGCATTAGATATTTTATCAAGTAACAATACTTTATTTAAACAAACAAACAAACAAGAACAAAAAAGATCTATTTTGGAAGAATATCAACACAGTTCAAACTTTATAAATAAGTGGTAATAAAGGTAAGAATTTCAGCTGCACTTCTTAATAACTCTTTAGTAGCTGAATTCTTACACAGTTTATTGAAAGTGATTCTATACCAGAAACTGTTTATTGAAATATATGACCTAAGAATAAGCATCCCTTTCGAACAGTGGGAAGGATTCATCTCCAGAAATGTTTGCCAGGAGTGTGCATGTGTTGAAATTTGTCACAGAAGAGATCAATAAGTGGGCACTGCTGGAAAAGTAAATCACCTGGGGAGAGCCAGCGAATTGTCATTGTAGTGGAAGTATCTCACTAGAAAGAGGTATCTGTCCCTGTTCATTAGAAAGGAAAATGAAGAGGGACGGAGGGAATGAGGAGGGTGGATTGACTAATATAAAGAATAACTGTGGGGGGTTAACTCTTCCTGTTTGTGCTGTCAGAACTCGTGCTTTGAGTTAATTGATGTCTTTGGGGACCCCAGAAGGAGGTAACAAATTGTCTCCTCGTTGTACCAAATTCACTGACTCGACAAAGTGGCCTGTTCAAACGCAGAGGGAAAACATTAAATGGAGCTAAAAATATATGTCTGCATTTGTATTGAATGTTTTTTATTAGGATTTGAGGAAATGTTGAGAGGGGCGAAATGGTAAAAATGGCTCGTATTATTCCAAGGAGTAATGTAGGAATACAGTAAAGAAAAACAGAATAAACCCAGCCAATAAACAAACAGTGACACCCCCTACTCAAAGCCTGTTTAAAAACAACAGGGCTTGTTCAATTAATTTCATTGGGCTTGGGTTAGGGATCTAAATGGGCGGGAGGGGGAGAGACCTCTTACGTCTGATGAATGAGGAGCTTCCATTCTGGACAGTAAACCTGTGGCAAGTACATAGAACAAGTCTTCTAAAAATGCAGTAGATCTGAGAAACTCACCAAATTTTCACTTTATCTGGTTGCTATCTTTTGTTGACACTGGGCAAAGCAGATCAGAAATGTGGCAGTGCACTGTGTTCAGGCAGAAAGGAATAGAAATCATGTCTGTGAAATTTAACTTATTGGAAGTAATAGAGATCATAAATTTTATCTAGATTTTCAAATAATTTAATTTTTTAAATGGTAGATAGTCATACCTTCTCTGGAGTTTCTGTGTGTGAAACTGCACATGCAGTAAAACACTTTATGGCTGCTGGGCAGTAAAATTTCACTAGTCCTATACAAACTTAGAGCTTGGTGAAATACAGCCTGCCGAGAGCAGGAAATCCCAAAGACACGTGCATCTTTACAGCCTTAGAACTGTGTTTTGTAGCTGGCCTAACAAAGGCTAATAAATGAAACTAATTCTCAGGTTCTCCAGGCAGTGTCCAAAAGGTGATATTGATTTCGGAAACTTGAACATCACAGAAAAAAACGTTGGTTTTCAGCAGTAACTTTCTTAAGCCTGTGTTTTTCCTATGGTCTTTTGGCTCTCCCCTATGCCTCTCCCAGCTTCTTCGACACGCAAGGCAAGGCTCTGGTTGACAACAGCTTCATTCACTCCACAGCCCCTGGAGAGGTTTCACCCCGTGAGTTATATTCACACCCTGTGCGATAAGAAAAGAGGATGTAACTCTGATGTAATTATGCTTAAATACCTCCAAGATGTTTATGGTCCAGCAGGTCTCTTCTAGCACCTGCTGTCTTTAAGTCATGATTCAGGCACTCTGTGCTGTCTGTTCTAGTGCCTCTAAGTTTTAGGTGTTTGGGTTTTTGTTATCTTATTATGGGAAGCATATTGATAGCAAACAGTGCTTCTGCTTGTGACCATAATAAGAATTCCACGTGGAAATTAATTTTTGAATGCTATTTTGTTAAGTACTTTAATGAACAGCTAGCTATGCTCTGCCTTAATGCTTCTGTCTTTAGTTAAGAATTTCTAATGGAAGTAGAAGGAGTACTTGTTTCATTTTATATTTGAGAACCTGAAGCCATTCAGCAGAACAGACACAAAAGTTTTGTCTGGAAGATAGAGACCAAATTTGAGAATCTTATTTTTTGTCCTCATACAAAGTAAAAGAAGCAGTTACTGACACAGCCTGAGAATAAACCCTTTGCAGGAATTCACCTTGCAAAAAGTCATTATGAGAGAGTGTGTGTGTATAGACTATTGGACACAAGGACTTCTTTATCTGAGCACTGCTGATATCTCCGCTGATAAACTGATATTGCATTTCTTGCTACTGTTTCCTCTGAAGAGCCATAATAGATCTGTACAATCGCTAGGGAATAAAAACATCAGATAAACAGTTCTTAGTATCTGTCTTAAATCTCTCCCTAATTGACCAAATACAGTTCAGTACTACTTTAATTAGATGTCTGTCCAAAAAAAGAATCAAATATCCATTCAAAGCCTCAAGCGGTTAAAATAGATCTAGAGGTTGTCAACCTGCAAATGTTCCCATTCACAGAAGGTGATGTGAGATGTTGTCTGGTTTCCTTTTGCCTTGTCCAGGAACTGGTTCCCCCTGGCAAGCAGCTGCTATGTCCTCTCTCTCTCTTTGTTGTCACCGATGCCATATTATTTGTAAAGACAGGTATTTGTGCCACTGTGGTCTTTCCTCTACCAGCTCAAAAAGCACTCACTACCATTTGCTTCATTGTTCAACATTTTGTGTATTTTTGGATGAGTGTAATGGCAGAGGAAGAGAGACAGGAATGGCTTCTTAAGTAAAGCAAGGTTGATTTAAAATGAGGAAAACCTGGTTTTGGTGAATTATTTCTGGCGTGGCAGAGAAATGAAAATGAGGTTTTGGTGACAGAAGTTCCACAAAATAAAACTGAGGACATAGTAAGGTACAAAGGAAAAATTTCTAGGTCTTGCCTTATGCTGGCTGTCTACTTCTCTGCACTACTACCAGAGGGTGCCTGACTGTAGGGGCTGTTAGATTGTCCCAAGTTTGTCAGCGTTCTCACAAGCTTTCCCCCCCAGACAAACTGCTCGACCAGCAAGCAGTAAGTAAAGAAGGGAAGTAACTAGAAAACAATGTCCTCACCCTCCAGGTAATAAGCTGTGTTGTCCTGAAGGCTTACTTTACAACCTCGATTACTAATTGCATGTATTTGAATGATTGTCTGTGAGTCCATCACATATGCTCTGCTTATAATTCTTCTAGACGTCTTTATAAAACTATTATCCTGTAGCATTCAAGTAATGCATTAAGTGACATGACTGACGTCTGTCACGTATGATTTGTTCTCTTCTCTCTGAAAACATACCTATGTCTTGCTCTATAAACTCCCTTCAATCAAACAACTCACATCAAAGTTATTTTAAAAGGGAATTTATCTCTCCTACACAGGGATAGACGAATTATTAATGCAACTAGGAATGATATTTCTGTAATACCTGGAGGCTGTTTGACCTGTGAGCAATTGTTGGCCTTGCTGTAGCTGATGGGTGGCATAGCTTTTGGAATGAGTAGAAATGCCAAACTATTTTATGAACCGAGCTGTTTCAAACAGGAGGAGCCGACGTACAAGGTTCGTGCCAGCCATAGACATGCAGGAGCTGCGACAGTCTTTGGGGCAAGTTAACTGTTATTCCCTTCACTTACCAATGAATGTGCACCATACAAAATTGTGTGTTTTATGGGAGAGAGTCAATCTGCATTTTACTCTCTTCTCTTGAACAGTGAGAAGGTTTTTTGACGGAACTGACTGCACGTGCAGGGGCTAATGTGCAGGCTCCAAATTTATTGGTGGAGCTTTGCACAGAATTGAAACAGAAAACCAAGAGAAGGTCAAGGAACAGGGATAGTATTGTCACATGGGGAAGCACAGAGCTCTGAGAAGGGAAACAGACTCAGGAAAGGGTGCTGCAGGAGTGGTGAGGAGTTTACCTATCGGACGACAAAGAGCTCACGGTCCAGCAGCTGAAAGTGCCCGGGCTTAAGTTGACCAGCAGTGCTCTTAAATGGAAAGAGATGCCAACAACCACTCCTATCTGTCCAGCACCCAGCTAACTCCTCCTCTGGGCTACAAAAAGAATAGATATTCATAGCTTTTTGGTTTATGCCTCTCTAGCACCCTCTTCTTTTGGTTCAAATCTTAGTTGCCATATATATTTTGCATGATTGTGTGTTCTGTCAAGGCCTGTGACCTTGCTGCTCTCCAGTCTGCTGAGTCCTTAGTGAGGACCCTTTTGGACCAGCAAAGAAACAGACCACTTCCTTTGCAGAGCAACAAGAGCACATGGAATTGTCATCTCTGGAGGTATTTAAAAGACATGTAAGTGTAGTGCTGAGTGACATAGTTTAGTGATGGTTTTTGTCAGTGTTAGGTTGATGGACTCAATGATCTGAAAGGTCCCTTCCAACCTGGACAATTCCATGATTCTATAAAAGGAGCACAGAAAAGGGGAAAAAAAAAGGGTAAGGTGCCAGAAAATTAGGCAAGTAATGCTCTAACTGCTTTCTAAATATAATTATCATAAGAAGGTTAACTGAGATCTTCAAAAGTGATTGGTGAGCTGACGTTTCTTGATTCCTAAATATCAAAATTAATATACCTTAAAGTGTCTTGATGTCAGTAGAATACATAAATGCCATAGAATACCTAGAACATAGTGAAACTGCAAATTAATGTTTATTTCATGTTCTATTTCTTATTAATTATTGAAACATATTTTTGAAATAATAAGGTGAAAATGGTGTATGCATCTGGAAGTAGAGGATTTTGTAGCAGGCTGCAAGCAGAGGAAATATTTTCCATCTTACAACTTGAAGCTATGATTATATCTGCTCATTCTCAATTGATCAAAGCCACAGAGATAGGTGGAACATCCTGCGGCATATGGGACTGCCAAGGGTGGTCCCAAATACAGAAAAATATGCATCAAAGCATGGGGCTGGTATTCCCTTTCACCCTTAGTGCTTGGCATAACAGTATATCCATGAGTGTAAGTAAATGACATGAGTAGTCAAACCCATTCCTTAGAGTGTAGCCTGTTGGAGTACTGCACAGAGAGATTCACCCGTCACACTGCCTGCTTGTTGGGTTGTTAGAGAATCTTCCTGGGTAATCTCACTTGCAGGACTGGAGCTTTTAAAGAATAGTTCACTCCTTTCCAAATATTTTTTTGACAGAAGACATCCGTCAGAGTTGGTTAATGGTTATTTAGCTTCTCCAGTTGATCCATCATTTTTATTTCTTCTATATGTGTGTGGCTGACGGTGTTTCTCCATTATTCTCATTAGATAAAGTGCAATGGAAGAAAATCATCAAGCTCTTTTTAATCCATTTTCCTTATCTGGTTTGTGCTTGGGTGATGCATGCTCATTCTCTTGTGATCAGCCAACTTCAGATGTACCAGATAATTTCTTACTAATTTACTGACACGGTAGTTGCTTTATTCTTCAGCTTTCTTGTGTGTGTCTGTAATTTCCTCCATAGATTTTATGCGCCAAGGTTTGCTCCCTTTCATTAGAGTCACTTAGCCTGCTAAAGGGACACAAATTAAAGTAAAAATGTGAAGCTGATGAATATGTGAATATTGTTGCTAGGCATTACCCTTAATATTACTGTGTAAGAAAGGGGGGAGATGAGGTGAATAGGATACAGAGGTACTTTGAACTCATTAAACTACTGTGCAAGACTTCAAGGGTCAAATAGTTGTAGCTTGCAGCTGTTAATTTTTGTTCCTTGAGGGAAGCTTTATGCACAAGCACAAAGACACTGTGGTCTTGGAGTACTGTAATTGCAGATCTGTTGACAGTATTTTAAAACCTTGAAGGTTATTCATGCTGGCTTGCTCACCTGCAGTAAGTTCTAAAGTCCTAGAGCGAGTGGAGCTAAAGTAGTAATCAAAGCAGCGTTTTGTAGACATGAAGCATTTTAATTCTCTGGAACGGTTCATTCAATATGCCTTTCCTACCAGAGATTTTATTTACTCGGTGACTGGGATCTAAGCAGTGAGGGTGGAAGGGTGGCTTTGTGAGCAAAGTGATTTCCCTCTGGTCTATGGCTTTCCGCAGTGCTGGAGAGGGGCTGCAGTGTGAAAGTGGGAGCAAACTTAGCTTTGATATCTCACTGGCTTTACACGCATTTAAGGGCTTTTGTTAGTTCATCTGTTGTGTGTTTCATGGCGGTGTTGTCACTGTGTTCCTACACCATAATTTGCTTGAGCACCGCTACTTTATCATGGAAGAAACTGCAAGGTTCAGCGATCCACTGCACCACCACTTCCATTTCCTCATTACAAAAATTGACCTTCTTGCCGTTGTTTGAAAGGGCTCAGACCACTGTCATTCAGACTTCAAGACTGGTGAGCAGTAATAATAGTATAGGAAGTAGGAGCAATAGTTAAAGCAGCCTGGCATTGTGCTCCCTTCCTGGAATCCATTTTGAATTTCACAGTACAGGCAGCGGGTGTTCTTTGCTACCTCCAGCGTGCATTGTGTTTTGCTGTAATCCCCTACTTGTCATTAAATCATTTAAATGTATTAAGGCAACACACTGCAGGAACAGTTTGCCATGTTTCTTTTGCTTTGTGGGTGATTTTCCTCAACCTGTTTCAACATCCCAGAAACAGCCCAGCTCTATTTAAAAAAAAAAAAAAAAAGTTGGAGAAAAAAAAATATCGTTGATACTTGTTTAAAACAAACGGAGAAGATTGCAAACTGACCTACAAACCTCTTCCCTCACATGTCATACACCACGCTGCAGGATGCTCCCGCGCCTGGGTGGCCCAGTCAGTCTGCAGCTGCTGGTGATGGGGACATGGACTCTGGTGCACAATGCCCAGAGCCTCCGAGAGCTCGGCCACAGTTTTGGGTGAGAAGCTTTGCCTTCCGCAGTCTGGAAATTGGGGAACAAAAATCAAAGATTTTCCACAGAATAATGTTCAAAGTATTTTTGAAATGAGCAGCCTCATTTTAATTGGAGAGGATGACCCATATGGTTTGATTAAATTGCCAAAAGGTGAGGATTGCTTTAGCACCTTTTGGTTTTTCCTCTCTCTTCCTCCTCTTCTCCCCCTCCCCACTTTGATATCTCTGCTTTTCTTCCACATGTGTCTAGGAAAGTAGTTCATGGCTGAGGAAAATCTGGGATAGTCATAGCCCCCACAGCTAGCAGAAAATATAATGGAATTTTTTCCAGACAAGCTAAATGTATGCCTCTTTGTAGACGACAAATAGGAAAACAAAAAAAGTTTGGATGTTGTTAGCTGGGTTAATCTATTGGTTTTTTTTTTAAAGCCTCATTTTTCTCACCTGAAAATTACTGAACAGTGCACAGTGGTTCATAATAAACCAGTTTAACCAACATTCTTTCCTTTGGCAAGCTTCTTACTGAAACCTCTCTGATTAAATAGTGTAAAATACTGTACTGTAAATAATCTGTAAATTGTTCAATAAATTCAAGAGCTACTGCTTGTTCATTTATGTTATATTTGGATTTTGCTGGGTTTCATTATGACTGAAAGATCATATACTCCAACCTGTTTCTCAACATACTGTTTTGATACTCTAGATCCCTTCTGTGCATTCTTAAAATCCTACAGGGAAAACACCACACCGATAAATAAATTTGAAACAAGGCCCTGGAATTAACAACTCTGGGAGTTAGATGAATTTAGGATCCAAATCTAGTTCAAATTTCAGTAAATGGTGGCTGCTTTACAATAGGTTAAAGCAAAAAAAAAAAACCAAACCTAAAAACCCAGCCCCAAACATTCATTAATTTTGTGATGTGAAGTCTCTGACTGTATTCTGGGGCTGAGCCTGGTCACCAGAGTCTTCAGTCTTCATTTTCTCACCAGGATAGTAGCACTGTTTAAACACAGGCACTGTAACTTGGATTTGGGATAACATGGGTTCTCAGAAAATCACTTCGGGTAAGCAGATATTTAGTAAGAATTTTGGATTTTTGATGAATTTAAACATGTGCTGTCATGATTTCCTGACTGTGGACTTTTGCTGCTGGGCAAACGTGAATTCTTGAAATATTGGAGCCTTGTGTTCATTTCGAGAAATGCTCAGACGTTTTCTAAAATAGCCCTAAGGCTGTAACATGACACGTCCTAGCACACTAGAGAGGTGCTTTTATTCAGAAAACTTTGAGGAATGTGTATTACTTTTTACCTATTTATTTGAACTGTCATATGGCTGGCAGTGTGACTATAATCTAGCAGCAGTTGCTATACATGTGTGTTTTATCCCCTCTTTTCCCATCTCTTCCACATCGCAAGTTCCAGTGACATTCTCTCAGTCTATTCCTACCTCTTATTCTGTCTGTCCCTCTACCAAGGCAGAGCAAATCTGACCAAGAGCCTTCAACCATGAGGATGAAAAATTCAATCTATTTTGCTACTCTGTTATTTTTTTAGAAGCTTTGAGATAACTGTCTTTGGAGCAGGGTTAAATATGGTACCGAGCTACCTGGGCTACCCGGATGCTCTTAAGGCTGGACTGGAATCCATGATTTTGATTACTCAGAATAAAGAAAGGAACTTGCATTCCCTAGAAAGAAGGTGGTAAATATGTCATGTAAGTAGTACAAAACCACTGAATTATTTTAATGTAAACATTGTGGTTTTAGTATCATTTAAGATGAAGTTTCAAAATCATTGTGCTGTGTCTTTAAAAAAATAAAATATGCAATATTTTCCAAATGAAGCTGGCAGAATAGGTAAAGGATATGATTTCCAAATCTGAAAATTAACCTGATGATATAGTTCTGTTTCTATGCATTTTTTTTTGCCCTCTGAGATTGTTCAAATAATCACCAGAATTTAGAGAAAACACCGGTGAACCCAGAAAATATCACACACTTGAGCTTGATTAAGTATTCACCTGGAACCTGTACCAGAAACTACTGGTTCTTGTTTATAGTGTTATTGATTGCCAATTCTAGACACTCAAATTCCTAAGGCAATCCTCCAAATTAATCATGTCAGTCCTCCAAAATATTGATAAACTTACAATATAGTAAAGGGCTTGGGTACTTTGAACTTGCTTTCTGGTTTAGAAGCTCATGGTTTGTAGTCCAATAATGCTTTCAAATTTTCTCCACAAATGTGAGAACTGAAAATTGCTTTGTGAATCCGAAAGCTGGCTTTCTTGAGAAATCATTTAATGTTGAGAGCTGAAGTTCAAAGAAGTATTAGAGAAATCCAAGAGAGAAATCTTTTTGGTGGAATTGCTGTTATTCTCTTTAGAAATGTTGTCATCCACTTAAGGAGCAAACGTAATTCTTTGTGATGGTTTTACTGAGTTGTCATCTAACACAATCTGCAAGTGATGCCGTGGTTGAAAATTATTTGTGCAAATTACTTGATGAATTCAGACCTATAAGGAACAGGTTTTTGCTAATGGGTTTCTCCATTGTTATTTACAGGCTTTATGGACGACAGTCCCTTTTTCCATTGAAGGTTGCCCTGTTTAGAATACTCCTGAAAGGAGCAACACTGGCAGAATTTGCATTTTGTCACCTGACAAGTTTGTCAGCATCAAGGGCTTTGCCTGTGAGAATATTATCCAGCGAGGACTGTGAACTCTGTTGAACTGATCTTTCTCCATTATCTCTTGTTGAATCCCAAACTTGGTGTATCATCTACAGAGAGGTGGCTTTTGCTGGTTGCTGAGAACATGTAGCGTTTATCCAGATTTGTTGTCTTTACTCTGGGCTGGAATATCAAGAAAAGAATGAAGGAGAGGTAAGAAAAAATGGGGAAAAAATAGTCACTCTGAATTAATCAATCATGCATTAACTTTGTGTACTTTATCCTTTTAATGCACCCACAGACCTTTATATGGCTAATGCTTGGCTAGAAAGGAGGTTGCACGTGTCTCAATGTTTCATGTTCAGTTGAGAGCCTGTGGAAGTCATCAGGAAGTCACCCACATGCTTTATTGAGAGGTGGTGTTCCTCCTCTGTTAATTGGGAAGAAACCAGGAAACACTGGTGCAAAACTAGGTGCTCACAAGCTGTTCATAGCCAGGACTGAAGATTTTTTTCTTCTTGCTATTCTCTTTCTATTGCTTGTTTCATCTTCTCCCCTGCAGGATAGCTACCAAATAGTCACATTTTAAGTAAGAGCCTCCCCTTCTTCTGATTTTACAAAGAAAACGAATAACATTTTAAAACCCCAGCATAATTTATACCTATGAATCAGGCCAACTTCTGACCCGATGTTAGAGAATAACATTCCCTGGAAGTTAGTGATGCTGAATATACTTCCTCTCTACCTGAATTTGGCTCGTTTTGATATCAAACCTCTTTGATAGAGGGAAGAGGAGCCTTTTCCTCTTCACTGAGAAATTTGTAATTTTTCCCCACTTATAAGAAGGTCCCCTCGTACAGTTGTTTACTTTGGAGGACCTGGTGAGTACACAGCAAATGCAGTCAGCAGCAAATGTGTTCACATTTCACTACAAAGAACATATGAACTCTTTGTACCTGACACTTTACACAATATGCTCTCTGGCTTTAAGAAAACATTATTTCATGTTCTTACTCTAATCAGCCTTGTCTGCCAGCTCAGAGAACAGAGAGGTTCATTGTTATATGCAGCTGTCATTTGTTCCATCTCCTTGCTCTTTCTGACTTCAATATCTTTGTGGTATTTAGTGAAAGTAATTTTCAGTTAGAAATCTTCTGCCCTTTCAGTAAGTGCAAGTATAGCACTTCATCAATGGCCAAAGAATTCCAAGCTATCTGGGATGTATCAGGACAGTTGATAAAACCTCACAGAGCAACCTATGATAGTACATCCCATCATAAATAAAAAAAAAGCAGAAAGGGCCTTTGTCAGTGTTTATCTGTAGCGCTTTTATTCTTTGCCCTTGATTTCCTCTTCAGAAAATTGATGCACCCTTAAATTGAAGCAGGAGGCTTGACAGGTGATGGTTAGTGTGATAACTGCTCAGATTTCATCAGCCAGTGTTTTTCTGGTGGTGCAATTGTAGGAACTTTCAGCTAGATTACCTGTCATCCACTACATCAGATAAAAGAGGGAGAGTTGAAAGATGCAGTTTTGCCACTGTACCTTATAGGAAATGAAAAGTGTGGGTGAGGTAACAGTAGCTGAAAAGAAGTACAATTATTTTCTAATCAGGCTATTCCGTCAAGAATGTCACTGCTGAAATTGGCAATCATTGGGCAGAATCCATTGTTAAATTTGCATTGTTAAATTCGTAGGGGAAAAAATCCTAAAAGAAATAGTCAGCCTCACTGTAGGTAGTAGCTCAAGCACTACTTTTGACTATCCATTTAATTCTTCTGTATATTGAAAGCAAGCTACAGTCTATAGTTAGACATGAAAAATGTTCCTATTTCGAGTATATTTCAACATTCTGATTTCATTCTACTTATTCTGATGTTAGTTTTTTTTTTCTGAACTTGTGATAGCTCAATTACTTTGTAAAAAGTTTTACTTAATTTTTTTGTTCCTCCAGAAAAATTTACTTATTTAAAAAAGTTGCATTCTACCCATACCAAATATGAAAAGTGTCTACTTTTGCCCACGCTTCTGTACTGTGAACAAAATTGGCCTGTTTTTTGAATGCATTAAATTGTTATATGCACAAAGATGACTAGAGTTCAGTTTAGCTTAATTGCCCTTTATAAATTTTATATTTTTAAGTTCCTGTACTGACCTCATTCTGTGCTTTAGAAATTACTTTCCGGTGCTGAATTTCCTAAATATAGACAAACTTATCTATGTTCTGTGTTACCGGTGCTTTGATTTATCTTGATTATCTTCCCTAATCTTTTATCCTAGGTAGCTGAGAGCTATTGTGAGTTCTTCTGAAAATGATGACATGAGCAAACTCTAAAAAAGAATAAAATAAAAACATAACCACTGGTTTGTTAAATAGCACTATTCCCAATACTGTAGTTGAAGGTCTGTCAGTAATTCTATTATAAATGCTTATTTTTCTAAGGCTTATGCAGTTTAGCTATGAAAATTCTCTCTGGGGTGAGACTTGGCAGCTGAAGGTTCAGTACGCCACTGCAGCTATTTGTTGCTACTGTTTTATCAAATATTCTCAATTCGTTAAAAGATTTGTTGTCAAAGTTATAAGTAGAAAGCAATTTTGGAATGTGCAGAAGATTAAATCTACAGTCTCGTAATATTTTGTTTGTGCCTTTGTTAATAACAATTCCATGTCCTGCAATGATTCTGAGAGAGCTATGTTTTTATTTCTTCTTTCTAGATGGGTAATCGAGGACACCGAGAGATCAAACGGCTTGGAAAAAAGCACCAGTAGGAAGAAGTAGTGTTTTCCCCCAGGTTCTTTGCCATTGTCACTATTTTAACCTCCAAATGGTTTCTGTAAAGGAATGTTGACCTGATGGAATGCTGTTCACTCTGGAAACCACTAAAAATACTATTCAGAAAAGAGGAGATGGTATTTTTTTTGCCTATCCACAGCTGAAATCTACACATTTTAATTTTCAGTGTAATGAATGAAGGGCCACAGCTTCTTTTTATGTAACGATAAAGGGACTTTTTGAGAATTGTTCTTGTCTCTGGCTATTGCAGAAATCTTCTCATGCAATTGCTCTCCAAGCATACCCAGTCTGATGGAATTCCATATACACGATGTGAGTTCTTCAGAAGCAACGACAACCCGGTTTTCAGGTTTTTACTGCAAAAGAATTATGATAAAAATTAGGAGAGGACTCGGAGAACAGAGGAGAAAGGTTAAAGGCATGGAAAGTCTGCTTGAAAGTGACAAAGAAGAGGATTCATAGAGTCAAGTCTTCCTACTGCAGAAAAGATAAGGAGGTCACATACATAAATTTGTGTAAGAAGAAGAGAATTTTAATAATGGGATGTTATAAACAACTTATTATAAAGAGATTTCATTATATCTGTCATTCAGTTGTGGTGGCTGGCAGGCCACTGTCCTGCACTGCCCACCTTGTCCCTCAACCAGAAGGTGACCATCCCCTTGCAGAAGCAAGAGAGCAGAGACCTCTCCTCACAGTGCACCACGAGACAACAGAGATGGGAGTTGAGTCTGTGTTATCCTTGCCTGTATATGAAGGAGGGGAGATCTTTCTTTTTCCACAATTTTCCTCGATATTTTTTAGACCAGATGTAGTCATGAGCAGGCATAACCACTGTCATACCAGACAATGAGCCCTGTTTTTCCGTCCTTCTAAGACTGAGAGTAGTTTTGCATTCATTTGGACAAATAATAAGATTTTGGTGGGTTTATTTGCTGGTCACCTGTGTGTCAAATTAGCACGTCCCAATGTTTGGCTCAGTAGGAAAATGGCATCAAAATAAGAATATTGCCAAATTTTTCTTTTTGCTGAAATCTCTTTTCAGCTCTCTGGAAACAGAAGGGCACAGTAAAAAGTGGATGTAAATCATGTAGAGGGATAAAAGGCATATACGTGAAATTGCACATATAGATAGAGCTAAGAGTAATGCCATCTAAGAGAAGGCTATTTAGCTGACACAAGAGCTAGGCAGGCTCTGAAGAGGCTTGCAGTCTTTTTAAGCCACATACAAAAATGAAAGAGAGAATAAGTCAAACCCCACCCACCTAAGAAGACAGTAGTGATCCATGAGTTACTGCTCACTGCACCTGCTGTTAAATAGACCAAGTGAAACCATCCAAGCAGACTGCAGCTTCCAGTTTTTAGAGACCTGGACAACCAATTTTGCCTTTTTGCACCTCCTCCTCCTCCTAAATTTAGCCACTGGAAAGGACTGCTCAGTTACTCTATGTTAAGCTTTTGGTATATTATTATTATTACATTTATGAATGATTAGTGTTAGAGAAGTACCACAAAGATGCAGTACAGCTCTAGTAACACATCCCAGTCTTTGGCAAGCGGCTTATTTAGATGCTTAACTCTGAGTGCAGGAAAGGACCAAAAAGACAAGTAGATGGCAGGGAGAAAAGAGCAGCCAGAGGTGAAGTTGTTTGTCTGAGTTCATGGAGCAGGACACTGGCTGACCTGACTTTTTGGCTCACAGTCTATGGCTCTGATCACATCCAGGCATTGTACCTTTCTGTTGATCAAGTCCCTCCTGATTAACAATATGTATCAAATAATTGTTTAAAATTACTTCATTCAGACTTTTTTTGCCTCGAGGAAATGACTGAGCCACCTTTTAAATGAGATACGTGGTAGAAAAAGAGAGATTTACTAATGGCAAAAAATAATACTAATGGCAATAGGTCTTGCAGGATTAAAAAACCATGCATGAACAGAAGTAACTAGAAAAAGGATAAAACAATAGCAATAGGATGAGTAGCTTAGAGGGATGCAAACAAGGCACTACTGTGCTGAACAGCAGCACAGCAGAGCTCTTGCTGAAAGAAGAACAGACTGGACCTGTTTTGCATGGTTACAGTGCAGCAGTATGTACTTATACATGCCATTAATTTATACAAGCTTTTTGGCCCCCCAAAAAGCCAAATGTTAGAATAAGCCATCTACTCACCCTGTCCATAAATCGAAAAGTGGCTGAAATGATTACGCTTGATCTGCAGCCATGTTCCACTGGAAGGGCTATTGGCTTGCAAAGGCTCTCAGAGCATATTAACCACAGAATTCTCTTCCCTAGCTGGATGTTCTTAGCTGCCATTTCTGTGCCTCATATTTTTACCAGTTTGGTCTTCAAATAAGGTATCATTAGGCAGTGTTGAGTAGCTGTGTGTTTTAACACTGAGACACAGAAAATATATCAAACAAGTGCAAGCTCATTGCCCACTATACTGGGGACAATGCATGGAGGAGGTGGAAATAGCACAGCACTTTCACTGGAAGCATTAGTATGTAAAAACATAAAGTCTGTTAATATGTATTCTACTCTGAAAAAAAATATATATCTGATGGCATTAACAATTTCTCTCAACCAGAATATTCACTGGACAATGTTTTTCTATACTTGGCTGAACTGCAGGGTTTGCATGCCCAGCAGGAAGAAAAACAAACACACTCAGTGTTTGAAGCAGGGATTCAATAAATAACAAAGAAATTATCGAAAGAAAATATGGGACATACCATGAAGTTTTGGGTTTGAGAACTGATTTTTGTTTTCTGGCATCTCATCCACATCTTACTTGACCTTTTCGTTCATTGGTAATACTAATGTGATGCTGTCAGTCATATACTGACTGCTCCCCTCTACGCATTGTTGGGTATAAAAACTTACTCAGTTATACCAAATTCTACATATAACCTACAAGATCAGAGCTAAAGACTGAGACATCTGAAACGGACTTATAATCAGATATTGTAATTTGGTTAAATGCTGATGAATTTCAAGAACTCGACCCCATTTGTTTTCAATAGAGTAGACTGCATTCCCCAAACTGAGTTCAAATCTCTTTGAAGATGTCAGGTTACAGTACAAGACAATTCAATAATTGTCACAATTTCATTTGAAACCTTTTCTTAATTGAAGTTATCACAAAATAATTTTTGCTGAGGGCTAGAAATCTCTGCCATTACTCTGTGTCTGACAAAACAGGGTCTATTATCTGAATTGTTACAGCCAAGTCTTCATTAGTCATTTGCAAACAATTATGCGCATGTGTATTTTCTATACAAAAAGCTACCTTTTGTACATGGATAACTATTCAGCTTTATAGATAGTGCTTTTGGTACCTGTACTTGTGGCCTAATAATAATTTTGTGTCTATAAAGTTGAGGTCTAAGTTTGGAGGCTTTTTTAAAAATAGCTGACAATGTGACCCTAAAATGTCTGTATTGCTCTGCACATGAAGCTGGCTCCTTTCCTGGAAGGAAGAACATCCCCCTGCAGTTCAGTAGAGGAGAATCCCATCTCACATCTCTCATGCAGCCTGGGAATCACCTATTACAGTATTTATATACATATATATTTACTATTCAGTCACTTAGTAGGAAGACACAAATACATTACTTCCTAAATTCTGTTCAGGGTTTTGCATCCTTGACTTCATAAAGGACGATAGGAGGGATAAGGGCTTGGCAGGTTGGTTGTTTGAATTTTTGTTATTTCTAGCAGGACGTTTGTTTTGAACAGTAAGATGAGTTTGCTGGATAGTTTTGTTAAATCTTGAGCTATTTTAAATTTTTTTTTAAAAATATATTTTATTAAGAAATTGGTAGTTTATCGCCCAAATGGTTTTATTTTGGCATTCTGAATCTGTACAGATTCTATGAAGAAAGGGCAGTGTGTAGATATCCTGTAGCAGCTTATATTAACCATAAGCATGGATTTGTGTTTGCAGTAATAGTTTTAGCTAAAGACTGAAATAAGTCATTGAGCAGATTTTACTTGTGATTTTGCAGTCATGTGTGTCCATTGCCATGCTAAAATCTTAGACATCCTTTGGGAAAAACTGTTTTATATGATTCCTGAAGTAGGGACTGACAAGATGGGTTGTATCTGGCTTCAGTGTTTAACAAAGCTGGACATAAAGAAAATCCTTAAGCAGCACGTATCTTGAATGTCCCATTTGTACAGGGAAATCTTGGAGGTTGGTTGTGGAAAAATTGCTGTTATCTCCATGCAGACACCCCGATGTGGTTAGGAAAGCAGTACCCCATGTTAGCATGCCCTGCCATACGTTTCTACTGAAGAGGAGCAAACAGCTTTCCCTTTTCCAGCCCTCAGCTGGTTCCCAGGGTGTCCCTGTCCCCTCATACTCCCCAGTGCTCCTGGTGGATGGTGTGGGGCCAGCTTGGGCGTCTCTGTACCCAGGCACTAGACACCCTAAATATAAGATGAGAAACAACAGATGGCTACAAACAGATGGGGGAACCTAAGTAACAATTAGATGCTATTGATCAGTATGACGACCGTTCTCACAACAATCACATTTTCTAGGGTTTTGTCTGATCTCCTTTAAAAGGGGTTCAAACTTTCACTGCTTCTTTTAGGCTGCTATTCTGGGGCTAAAATTGACAGGGCAAAGCTGGAAGGAAGGGTTAGATGTATTTTGGCCTTGTCCAGGGCACTGGAAAGAGTGCAGTGCCTTTTTTCATGTCATGAGGTAGAACCACACAGGGTGCACAGCCCCGGCCATGGCTCCCCTGAAAGTGGGCTGGCAAAAACCAGCAGCAAAATAGACTGCTTGGGGGTGAATCAGATGTTATTGGCCACAAAATCCATTGTCTTCACCCTGTCCAATCTTCCAAAAAACTGTGGGAGAAACAAGTCCAGTTCCTAGTTTTCTGCTGACAAGGGTGAATTAGACCCAGGCTGCTAACCAGGCTGGGAAGAGGTTTTGGGTGGAACCACAGACGCAAATATGTTGCTCTTCTTGCCATTCAGTGACAATTTTCTTTTCTCTATTTCTCTCATTCATCATAGCTACACTTTTGATAGCACTAGGTTTATTTGTCTGTCTTTGATGCTCATAAACCTCACTTATTTGTAGACTTCTATCTTGTTGATACCTTAGTCATCTCTTTCTGTATGTAGACATATTTTTTGCTGAAAACCAGTCTTCTCAGCGTTCCAATAATTATTTTTTTTTGCTCTTTCATAGTTCAGACCTCACTACGTCACGAATTTTTTTTCTGCTAACATAGTGCTCATAACAGTACCATACCCTGGCTGGTTGTAGACCTCTAAAATCTTGTGTGTTTCTTTTTCTTTTTTTTTTTTTTTTTAAAGGCTCAAAAGCATCTAATGAATAAAAGGAAGAATAAGAACCCCCCCTCCCCCGGCTGGCCACCTGCAGTTAGAAAAGAGAAATCCATTACGTTCATATTATCATGGTGAAAAAGGGTAAGCATTTCTTGAAACAGACGTGACTGCTCACAGTCAGGTGTAGGACACCGTGGCCGGTGGAAGGCAGCCCCGGGACAGCACTGCAATCCCTCTCCCGTGTTCCCCTGCAGAAAGGGCTGACTCCCTGCTCTGTGAAGCTGATGCACGGGCAGCACAAAACAGGCTTGGTTTTCCTTTTTTTTTCTTTTTCTTCTGCCATTTTGCATTGCCAATTAATGTCTGACTCTGTCATTGAATATTCATGCTTTGGATTGTTTTTCAACAAATGTGTTGGGAATTGTGTCTTTCCAGTCCAAACCTCATTTTGTTACAGTATTTTCGCCTATGCTTTTAATCTCTCAGGGTGCCTTTGTATTATTTGTCTTTGTTCTTACTGGTACTTTCAGCTCCTCCTAAATTACTATTGTTAGCTCATTATGATAGTGAATTCATTAAGATCATTACTTCTTTCAGATTATTACCGAAGACGTTAAGCAAGACAAAATTGTTCTCTCTACACGGGTAAACCTCCTGGAACACCTCTCATCAATGCAAGGCACTGCCTTTTCCTTGTAGTCACTTTCCAACACACCAAGTCCTCTTTTTCTCCAAGATTATATGAATCAATTTTTAAACCCAAATGCTGTGAGATGCAGCTTCAAGGCTCTGATGAAATCCACATAGACTGGCTGCATTCTTTGTGTCCCACTGCCAACATCTCCATCCAACAGACATGTATGTGTCAGCTGAAGGGACTTCTCAAGTGAATAAAGTTAAACATGTACTTGCAGGATTAAAACCTTTTTGGTCTTTTTAATTCTCAGTCTTTTAAAAGGAGAGCCAATTAGCCCGAGAAAAAGTACTCTCAATAAACCTGAGTCAAAGGTTTCACATCCTCTAGATAGCTAGAGATTTTATTAAAATTTCTTACTGTTGATCATTATATTATTTAGGTTAGATTTTTATTGTTCAGATCACTCTTCCCCCCTACACCATTTCTGTAATTTTGGTTCCTTACCATTTAAGTATCATTAAAGATAAAATCATCAGGTCTGAATTGAGTAGGAAACTCTTACATTAACCAAGGGTATGTAGTTCCTCTTAGCTCGTTTAAAAATTTCATAATATCACAAATAATTTTTTTCAAGCCCTATATTACTATTTGGATAAGGGTTTCCCTTATTCTAAAATAGTAACTTTCCTTTTAAAAAACTTTCTTAGCAATTATCTTACTGGATCATCATTCATTTGGAATCATTTATTTTGTATCCTTTATAGATTCTGTCTTCACTGAATGTTTGCAAAAGCTCTAAATATTGTGCTTGACCCTTTGGCCATTCCCTCTTCATTGAAGGTCCTCATCAATCCCAGCACAGTTGCTACCTGCTGTTTTATTTAGGGTTGCTTTTGTCTTGGACTCATATGTTTTTTAGCAACTTCCCTTATAAAATTAATCTTAGATATATTTTCCTCCCTTTTTTAACAGAGAACTTGATATTTGGCCGGATTTCTTAACCCAATACCTGATTCCCCAAAATACTGCCAGCTTTCCCAGAGCAATGAAGACAAGCATGACATCACTCAAACTTAGGACCAGAGGATCCAGGGAAGGACTCTCCTTTGCCTCAGCCTTCTCTCAAAAGAACCAGACTCTCCCTGTTGTCTGTTGCTTACTTTTACTCTAGCTCTCTCTGTTCTGCATTACTTATGAAAGGGTAGATCACAAACTCAGCATGTGTTCATGAAAGCAGTGCTCGGACTTTGGCCCTTATGAAATGTTAAATGAGAACGATGTTGGGTTCTACAGATACATGTCCACAGGCATCTTTTCCAGCCTTGATAGCTTTAGTACTTTATGACCTTTAAACTCACCTCATCTCGCTGGGAAATGTGTTATGGCAGTGTTTAGATGCTGCTATCACACGGACAACATAGTCTTTCCAGTTCTAAACTCTTTCCCACACCATTATGATTTACAAGTTATGCCTTCTTTGCTCAAACTTTTCTAGCAGTCTATAAAACGTTAGGTCATTTGGTTTTTCTCATGGTTAAAAAATAGCAAAAAGCTTCAAAGACCAGAACATTAAAAAGAAATTGTGTTAGTCAGATGATGATGATGTATCTTAGTTCCAGATGCAAAATACAAGACCCTTAGCTTTCTGTAAATTGACCTAGGTTCACGCATTTACCTCTGGATCTGGTCTATGAAGATGCAAGACTAAAAATCTCACATACTCTTTTCTTGGTCTCCTAAACGATGATCTATATGAATCTGTATAACCTGTGGATGCATTTAATCTGAATTTTCTATCAAGTGACCTATCTTTTATGAACAGAAGGAACATCATTTTAGCATGGTATATTGTATGTTTATAATTTTCTTACAAATAAAATAAATTTCCGCTATAGCTCAAAGATAAGATATTTAAGATATTTAAGCTTTACTCCATAGTCAAAAGGTAGATCTATACATTTTGTTATTGATGTGACTTGAGAGATACATGTTAAACCTTTTGTTTAAAGTACATTTAGAATTAAACAGGCCATATTTAAAGTAAATTATCTAAATAGATTTTGGAAAGAGAAAGGAGTCTGTTCATTTTAACATACCTTCAGAAATATTTTACTTCTTGATGATGACAGCAGCTCTTACTGACAACTATTAATACATTATAAACACCCCATCAGAGTTATATAAAAACATGTCAGTTTTAAAGAGAACATCTTTGACAGCAAATTTTCTGATTGTGAAACAGCTGTGCCTCCAGTACAATGCATTAAGTAGTTTATTCCTTTTAGATAGTTAAATTGTGCATGAAATGTTGCTGGCGCAAGGGCTCCAAATCTGGCCTGATTAGCGAACATCTGTTACATTGGAAAAATTCATGTCTACCCTAATTAGCTGTCAGGCTGATGTACATCAGCCCTGATGGTGAGGGATCCTGTGCTGTTTAAGTCAAACAGGTTTCTCTCCTATCCCATCACCTGCCCTTTCAAATCTCTTCCTCTGGTGTGTTGCTGTAATTAGAGATTGTTGGAAATACAATAGAGCAGGTTATGGTCACTTATAGTCCCATCTGTGCAATTTTTTTATTCCCACAAAACTTACGAACTGACATAAAGCAGTCCTAGCAGTCAGGCTAAGGGGTCTATATATTTTTTTTAATCCTAGTCCACTCACTAAATCTGAAGACTTTTCATTCTCCTAAAGCCAACACTTTGTGGTGATCGAAAGAAAATTGATATTGGGCTGACAAATTTGTCTTTTTAATTTTTAATTTTAAATAAGGTTATTTTGAGGTTGAGTATGAAATGTGGCAAGGAATTCAAGAAATCACATGAAAGCAGTCTTCCCTGCTAATGACACCAGTTCTTTTACAGTCTAGGCAAATAGTTCAGAATCTGTTTACTAGAACAAGTAATACTGGATGCAATACATCTCATATATGTACTAAATATACTAAATGTCTATCCTTTAACTTGGTGTTCCAATAATTTTGAATATGTTTGAGGGGTTTGTTAATTTGTTTATAATGATGTGTTATTTTATTTTGTACTGTTAGGGAGATCTTATTATTATTAATGTAGAAAAATTATTCATTAAGCGTGTACTAAGTTTCTTTGTTTTATACTGCAGTCCCATAATACCAGCTAAATACAGTAAATCAGTTCCTCAGATGGGGTAAAATATTGTCACTCTGTTAGAGAAGATACACAGGCTTAACATTAACTAACAATCTAGTCCTGCTCAATGAAAATAAACCAGCATTTTGATTTGATTACTGGCTTTTCCCCGTCTCCCAGCAGTAAGGACTAAAGCCAAACTGAGAAACTCATATTTGTTAAACTAATTTCTTTGGCTTCTTCAGTTCACATTTGCCAAAATATAGTTCAGTTTTCTGTTAAAGGTCATGGTTTTCTTGATCCTAAAATGGTTTTAGGCACATGCAAGCAAAATATTAAAATATGTAATGGACTAATTAGTGGCACAGTAATTCAACTTTAGTCATATAATTTCAGATTAAGATCTAATCCTTTAATTTAAATTGTAAGTTTGTGGACCATTGGTTGAGTGGCAACTGGTACCACGGGGATTCTTTTAAAATATTCTAAAAGGAATTGTTTTCCAGGCTAAGGCATCTTCTTTATTATGTAGCCCTATGCAAGGAGCTGAAAGGTGAAAATTTAGAGTTGCATAATTTCTGATCAGCCATCCCTTATGGGACAGAATTGTGTCACCTCCTCTCCTTACTGTATCCTCTGGAAAGAAAAGCAGTATCTCTGCTGGTTTCCAATGAAAGAATTAGTGTGGAGATCTCCAGGGTGATTTTGCTGGCAATACACAGCTCTGCAGTAGCTCTGCCTCTTTCTCCCTTAGTTTGTTGGAGGCTGGAAGACAGACCACGATGTGAGAATATCCCTTCCTGGATATTGAGTTAACTAAATTTTATTCTTGTCTGTGACTGTTGAGCACAAAGTTGGGGAGGAGTCCTGGAGCATTTGTAAAATCAGAGATGCTCACTCCTTATGTCTCAGAACCATCTTTGCCCACTTTCAGGCTTACCAGGCTGCCTTCTTTGCTATTCTCAGTTTACACAAAAAGAAGACTGCATTTACACATCCTTTGAGAAAATAGTTTCTCCTGGAAAGCAGGAGAAAGCCAGTCTGATTTTGAAAAACTGCTATGAGTAAATTAAAAGGATAAATTCTCTAATTTTTAATTCTTCATCCAGCTTGCTATAACCACCAGGGTGGCTAGCATGAGCTCTGTACTCACTCTTCAGCTTGTGTCAGTTTAAAATGGGTTCCAGGTATTTGCTTCATGTGTTGTTTCAAATGTCGCTGCGGTGGCATCTCACTGAACTTTAAATTCCTACCGAGCATCAACTTTCCCATCAAATGGTGTCTATCACAACGATTATGATAGGAAGCTTCAAAGCATAACTGAGATGCAGTTAAAGTTGGTTGCAAGAGTTTCAACTTTTGAATTCATAGCTAAAGAAAGAGCAGTTGCTTTGCACAAGTTATAGTGAGTATAGTACACGGTGAAAAATGCTTCTCCTGTCAGCCAGCTGTGGGTGTCAGATATAGACACCTTTGTGATGGTCAGTGTTGCTGTCTCACCGAAGTAGTAGAACAGAACACTGTGATTAGAAAGGAATGATCCAACTGATAAGTGTAATGTACATTATCAAGGGAGGCAAGCAAACGTGATAATGTTTGTGTGCAGAGGTACCCATCAGCCAGGGATGGTGACGCAGCAGGTGAGAGTCACCGAGGTGCAATTTATGTTCAGATATTAACCGCAGTTCAGATTTCCCAGTGGAATTCCCTTAGCTGAAAGTGGCACTTAATTGTCCTTAATGTTACAGACTCGGCAAGGAGGCGTGTTGAAGATTCACAAATTTTTTGGAGCCAAGATGCTGAGGCACATGAAGGATGGGAAATGGGGAAAAAACCAAAAAGAGAAAGTGGTGAGATTGTCAAATGTCACAGTGATGCCACATTGTATGGGTGGGAGAAAGGCAGGGAAGGAGAATATTGTGACAGGTAAACAAATAGGAAAGGAAAAGAGTGGCAACAAACATAGAGGAGCCTTGATTCAAAATAGAAGTAGATTGGAATTAGAGTACTTTAGAACTGCAGTTCTGTAGGTAACCTTGGTGAGGGATGGGTACTGAGGGAAGCCTGTAAAAGGAAAGTTCATCTGAAAAGCTTTTGGAATATCAGCAAAACCCCGTGAGTAATTGAAATGTGTGTTTGTCCTGTTGTTCTTATCTGCAGCTTATTGTTCTGTGGAAATCAGTGCAATTTTAACTGCACTACTTAATTTGTTTTGTTCTCGTCAAAATATTAGTCAAATTGTAGTCAAAACCTAGCAAATGTCTGGTGGGACTTTTCAAATACATCAAAGGAAAACTAGGTATGTCTAATGTTTGCACTTGCATCATATTTAACCAAGCAGCTAACGCCATTCAGAACTGCATATAGCAGCCTTCTTCCTTTTGATAGAGACAACAAAAGGTTGTTAAGCATTTTTCACTGGAGGTTTGGTGAGATCTTTTTCTTTCCTATCAGTTCCCTAGTGCTACCAGTCCTTAACAACTGGCTGATTCTGTTCAAGGCCAGCCATTTAGGTGAATATAAGCTGTGTAGTAGTTACGGATCTGCCGCGGCTCAGTATGCAGCGTGGTAATGGTCCTGTCAACTGAATAGCAGCACCCAGAGGAGTTCACTGGATCAGCCATTTCTGCCTGCATGCACGATGTAAAAAAGATGACTCTGGGAGCTAACAACCCTTGGCTCCTAGAGCCATCAGAGTACATTTATGGAGCTGTGAAAAAAACACACAAACAAACGAAGAACAGCGGTAAAAGTGTTCTGATTCTCTGAATCTAGCCAGTTTTCAGAATCACAAGGTCTTAGATGGCTGAACTTCTACTGACCTGGACGTATTTTGAATCAGACCATAAATGGTGACATTTTTTCTCTTAATAAAGTTTTGGGATCAAGCATCGGACAAAGGAACTGCATCATTTTCGGGATGTGATATCAGAAGAAAGTTGTTATTCTCCTGTGTGATGTCAGAGAAAGGCATTACTGCTTTATTTGGTGCTGCAGCTCACTAAAAAAGAATAAATCATTAAATATATACCCTAAGTCAATGCTCCCTCACAATCTGACAAATTTATATCTGTCTTTAACACGGGAGCCATTACATGAGATATCAATTACTTCAAAAGTTGTCTTTCACGTTTGCTGGGCTTACGCTGATGGAGATGCATAAAGGCATCCCGCGTTCTGCACCAATACCAGAAGGTGTACCTGCACTTATCTTTGAGTCCCTCTAGCCTAAAACGAGCCCTACTCACATCTGCATCATCATGCAGCTAATACATTTCGATATAAATCTCGGGCATGATTTACATCGGAAAAGAACAGATCGATATTTGAGTTTAATCAGTTTGGCTCCAATTCCCTGAAATGTAAAGTTTTTTAGAACGTCAAAACAAGTAAAGAACACACTCAAGTGCAAAACAGATTTGTTGGGAGAAGAGTTGAAAAAAATTTAATACAAGTTTTGGGTTGACATAATCCAGGTTAAATCTAAAAAAGAAAAATACTTACTTTTGTAAAATGAGAGGCTATTTTATCACTCAGAGAATGTCACATCAATTGTAAAGCCATCAGCCTCGAGGCTTGTTGGTGATTGCTTCATATTTACTGTTAGTCCAGCAATGGAGATGGTACTTTTACAGTCTTTGGACAGACTAGTGAGTGTGACATTTAAAGTGTTGATTTTTGCAGCACTTATGTTAATTGTTGTAATTTTCCTGATGAACCACCATTCTGGTTCCCTGATGCAGCCAAGATAGTTTTACATTTTCTATGCAGGCCTCTTTGCCATTTGGTCTGTGTAGTGTCAGCTTCGAGTGCTACTGAAAGCAGACAAAATTGCAAGCAAATTGCATCAGATTGCCAACATTGTGAAAAGGTAAATTGCTTGCAAATCTATTTAAACCACTGCCCTATTTTCATCAGCTTCAGTACTTGGTATTCATGATTGCTTAATTGGCGACCTTTCCTATTGTGTAGTGCTTTATGGTGTAATGGAAAGCGATCTTTACCAAACCAATTACCCTTTTTTTCTCAGCACTACATTATTGCTGTGATTGCAACTGCCAGTCCTTTGTAAATGAACTTTCTGATTTCAATGATGTTTTTAAAATGTAAGATAGAAAAAAGTGGCATTCATATTGTGTGATGTTCTATTTTGAAGCCTCTTTGTAGTCACCATTGTCTGGGAAAATGGACTGAAGGGTTACACAGTACCTACAAATATCCATGTAACTATTATTAATATTATCATAATGTCTCCCTTTGTACAGCAGCTCAATTAGGAAAGGATAGGAGAAATATTTTGTCACCCTGTCAAGTGCACAGGAAGTGCTTTTGATGCCTCTTTTTTGACACATACATTATCTTCACTAATAATACGAGATTCCTTTTTAAGACATGGAAATAAATATACAAAGTCTTAGCTGCTATGATAATTCAAATCACTATACATTTGCAAAATGCATTTTTAGAGAGCCTTAGCTTTTCTAGACATTTAGGCGTAAAATATTTTGAAATACCGTGGGCAGTATAAATAAAGGTAAATGTAAACATTTCCTTGTGCTAGAACAAGGATGCCAGCTATTTGTCTTGTAAATACAGACATAGTGAAAGAAAAATATAATTCACAAGCTGCATATTATCTAGTTTGGTTTCAGCAATAATAGGATGCAAATGTTTGAACATGTTCCCGTGCAGAAAATAAAATTGAATTCTATAAAAATGACCATTCTCATTTATTTTTATAATGCAGGATACAAAAAATTACAAGATTTCAAGAGTTTGGTTTGTGTATTTATTTATGTGATTTAGGAAATTATATCGTTACTCATAAGTGGCGACACGGAAAGGGCTCTACAAGTAATTTAGTCATTCCCTAATATGGTACTGTAAGTGCAAATGGATGCATCATTCTACCCCCTACAGTTAAGAATTCTGTTGTAACGACAAAAAATTGAAAGGATTTATTTTACTCTTTGTCCTCTCTTTTCTTTTACCAATTAAAAAAAAAAGATCTTCTGACCAAGCTTTCTGATGATTTTAGGTCTTTCGATGCAATGTAATGATTTATTTACAGCTGTACTCAAGTAAAGCAAAGTGCTTTTATGTCTTTTTTTTTTATATTATTATTTGTATAAGACAAATACCACTGAAATCTACCGCAGGGCAGTGTGATTCTGTTTCAAAACAGACAGAACTGAGGAAGAGAGATTTGGGATTTCTCCTGTTGTCCTGCTTAGGTTTTGTAGTGCATACACATTATCAAGTATAGCCAGTAACCCCTCAGCTTACTCTGGGAGCGTGGTAGAGGCACCCCTGGGCGCTGCCATGAAGAATGACGGCATCACCTTGGAACAGTGTGCCCTTCTTCAATAAGCAACACCATGACGTGGCAGCAGCGAACAAGTAGGTGATCAAGCCTGATATTGCTGATGTGCAGAAGTGACTCAGTAGCTGAAGAAGGCTGGCATTGGCGGAGCCAAAAGGTGAGTCAGGGAGTTTTGACTTGGTACAATGAGAATAGCATCGCTGCTAAGAGAAGCCGTGGGTTTGGGATGGGGCAAGACAGATAAAGCATCAAAATGATGGAAATGGTGGCAAGATTTCAATAGGTGGATTCAGACTTGGGTTATCAGAGTGAGCTGAAGGGTTTTGAGAGTTACTGTGTCTTTTTTAGGGAATGAGAGAAAATTCAAGGAGCTCGCTACAGAGACTTTGTGTTGGTCGTGAAACACTGCCTGTGGGGGTGAAGAAGTTTCATGGCACAAAATGGACTCTGTCTCCATATTGTAAAGTGGAAAATTCCAGACAGTGTAAAGTAGATGAACAGAAACAAGGAAGTACTGTGTAAATCTTGTCCACAGTTCCCTGTTAGTAATTAGTTCTTCGTTGAATATTGTTCTTTAAACTTTATTGTTGTGTTGAATCAGTGTTGGCTCCCTTGCCTTCAGCGCTATAAATGGAATAACATTAACATAGTCACTGCAAGTAAATATTGTGATCCATGATTACACCGGTGTCCTAAATACACCTTTAAATTAATATATTTGTTGGTGAACTACCAGTGACTTCTGCCCCGCTGCACTGGTATGTTTGCAAATGTTTATTAAAATCCGTGTTGACAAATAATTCTGGTTACTTTGTTGCCTTTATTACACATAAACTTTGCAAAAAAAAAATATAAAATTAGCAGATGGAATTTTGCCACTAATTTGAGAGCTGCAAGCATACAGGTGGCTTGAAAAGTAAGAGCAAATAAATTCATTCAGAGAGGAATACATACTACCATCTTCTTAGCCATTCTATGGAGGAATGTCATTAAGCATTTCCGAGTTTAAAAATGAAGGCCTAGCCCATCCATTTTTAAGGAACTTGTGTATGTGTGTATATGTATAGAATATGTATAAAATATGTATGTTCTGTTTTTCCAGATGGCTGACAGTGAGCAGGAATTTGGCAGCATGATCTCTGTGATGGATGTTTCTGAGCTGGGCTTAGCAGAGACCGGCTTGGAATTGTACCCATCTTTGCTTGTTTACTTCCCAAAAAGCTAAGTGGGGACATCACTGAAGTTCGAGCTGAGTGTGGATGATGGAAATCAAATAACAACTTGTCTTGAGAATTTTTCTTGTGTCTAAATGATGTAATGGTACTTAGAGTAAGTATGGCAATAAGTAAGTAATCCTACAGAGAGTATCTGTATGCTATTTTTATAAATTAATGTTATTTTTTATATGGATATACAGTTTTTACCAGTTATTTCATGGAAACACAGGCTTCTTCAGAGCTTGGTTGATATGGAGTCTAGAGAGACTTTATTTTCCTTTGTAAAAATTAATCTTTAAAAAGACAACCACTCTATAAACTCTGTCATGCCATCAGCAGCTGGGTAAAACTTTGGTTAATTAAAAATTGAGGACTGTTGGGAAGTCTGTTCAGCTGCAGGTTAGAGGCTGGTGATAAGCATTGAGGCACTGCTTCAATACATCTCTTAAAGTTAGTAAAGCTCTTTGATATCCCTTGGAGTAAAAATGATACGTAGATGTAAGATATCATTTGCACTAACTTACATTTCCCATAGCAATATGTAATCTCTCATGAACTTTATCAGTGTGACACGACAGCAAATTCCATCACGAAATTTCCACATGTTCCTCTAAATGAAAAGAGGGTGTTCCTCTGTGACAATATTTGGTTTTATTCCCTCACATTTATGCCCTAGACTAAATTATAGTATTTTGTTTGCAATTTTTTTGTCATATCATGTTAGCCTAATATACCACTAATACCATTTTAATACAGAAATGTTAGTACTCCTACTCATCGGATGATACAGTACCTTATCACATTAGCCTGCTATGACTTTTTCTTGTGGTATCAGTTACTACTCTATAATTACATTCCTACCTTACTTTCAGTCTGTTAGGCACCACAGTTGTCCACAGTTCTGCATCTGAGGCCCTACGTAAACTCCATGTTACAAATTTTTACAGCTGAAGAGGTAGGGTTGGTTTAGTTGGCAAACTCTAGTAGCGTATTCGCAGGTAACTGTGAGTCCTGTCTGCTACAGTCTGCTACAGCTATGCCTGAGAAGTGAACTTTTTTGTTTCTAATGTAGAAAAAAAGAAGAAAGGAAAAATATGCCTACTGTAAACCAAGAAAAAAACAAACAGAAACTGTGCTCCCACCAGCAATACCAGGGTAATTAGAGCTTCTGCAGTAAATGAAAGGGGAAACCTCCCTCAAAAGCAATAGAAGAAACTCCTTTATTTCCCTACTGTTAATTTTGTTCCGTCATATTCTCTTCCCTTATTCAAATAGACATATAAACCTTTAAAAGAAAAGGCAAAGGAAGGAAAAATCCCTGGTGGCATCTTAGTGGCTGCAGCGTCCCTAAAGAGGCTCCCTAATGACTCCCTTTCCCTTTGGAAGGGACCTTAAAGATCATCAAGTTCCAACCCTCCTGCCATGGGCAGGGACGCCTCCCACCAGACCAGGTTGCTCGAAGTCTCATCCAGCCTGGCCTTAAACATCTCCAGGGATGGGGCACCCACAGCTTCTCTGGGCAACCTGTTCCAGTGTCTCACCCTTGAAAGGTGTTTTCTGTGCCTAGAATTCTGGTATTACTGATGGTTCTTTAGGTTCTGTGCATAAATGATGAACAGAATATGGTTGTTAGACCATATGCATATAAAGCATTGGGGAACTGAGCAGTTCTTTATTGATCCTCTGCCTTTCTACTTATTGGCAAAGTACCTTTCGCTTTGTTACACTGTGGGTCTACGGTAACAAAGGTAGAATCTTCTGTTTGGTTGTGCAAACTACTGTAGTTGCTTCATCAATGTGCCCAGTCACAAGAATATCTGTCCTTTTGAGTGATATTCTGCAGTGTCACATACATTTTTGCAGTAAAATCTTCTGACCTTATAGTGCTTTTTGGGGAGTCAAGTTCTATCAACACCAATATTCATGCTTTTAAAGAGAAAATGTCATACGAGCTGGATCATCCATGCTGGATAAAGGCTTTTCAGCCCTTTCAGTGTGTAAATTAGACATAGTGCCAAAGAAATATGTCTCCTGTTGCATGAAAGGCTTCTATTTTAAAAGGAGTGTTAAAACTAATCTTTCATCCACCCATTCCTGAAATTCGTGGAAGTTTGTTATTATTATTTTTTAATTGTTTTAGTAACACTAAAGTCATCATCCAGATTCCAATTATAAGTGTCTTGCCCAGATTTCTAAACTAGATATTCACTCTGATATATAGTTATTTTACAGCCCATAGAAGATCACTGGGCAACTTCGTGGTTGCTCATGATTTCAGAGGAGCAGGCCTACCTCATAAAAGATCAGTCTGATGGAACACATTCCCCTCCAAAATTCATCAGGGATTCAGTCCATTCCTACCATAAGCAGGTATTGACATTGACAGTAATAAGTGTTTATCCGTAATGATTTTACTTTCCTAACCCACTTTCAGTATTTTTCTTTGTAAAGGAAAGCTAAGGGCTTGTAGGATATTCAATGTCTTTTCACAGAGCTCTCTAATTACTGGTGAATTCCGTAATACACTTTTTAATTTCTTTGTGTAGCTGTATTGTGGTTTTATAGATTGATTGTAGCTTTGCCTACATGTGCCCTCAGGCTTTCAGAAAATGAGATTCATCATTTCAATGAATTTACACTAAATATAGCTTGATCAATTATACTACATTTCAGCAAAGAGATTATAGGAGGTCAACAGACTGAAGTATAAAGCCATTTTTTAAACACAGTGTAATTTCCTTCGGATAATTGTCCTGCCTTTCGAATTGTTAAGGAAGCATACATGTTCCTTTACTCCTGAAAAAAACCACTGGCTGAGCAACAAGAATTCCTGGAATTTAATGGGAATTCTGGTGCAAATCTATGTGATGCAATTAGTAAGGAACTTCAGCAGCGCTGGTGATCACCAGTCCACTGATCCTGGACTGGATTTGAGGCCTCTCCTCCCACGTTGAGTAGCTGCTGTAGGGCATGGTGGGCTTCTGCCCAGGTCTCCTCTTTCCACTCCTTCAATACGCAGATTTCTGGACACTCAAAAACTTCCCTGTGGGATTAGAAACAAAGTGTCATCAAGTTGCCTGACCTCCTACACGTGTAGAAATGTGGAATGTCTCCCTTTTTTCATCTCCCAGTAGCTTCTACTGCATTCCAGAAAAATGTCATTACATTTAATATGCTTGTTACTGTAGAACTTCAGTTGAGAACCTCGAATAGAGATCCTGAAACTCAAAGTTTCCGTTCTTTGTGACTGGGCAGAGGAGAGAAACTCACAAAATGCACTTTTTGGTAACTTTGCTGTAATTCGTGGGGGAAGGATATTGTGTGGTTGGTTGTTTTGCATCTTACAGACAAAGGTAATTTGAATTGCATGGTCTCTGAAGGCATTGCTCCATTATGTTTCTCATGGGTAGAGACAGTGGACATTATCCCACACAGTGGAGCTGAATGACCTAAATGCAATTTTGAGAGCTATGACCTTTCTAGAAAGTGCAGCAGACTTCAGGGCAACATACACCAGTGGTCCTGTCTCTGGCTTTGTACTTGTGGGACGCTGAGGTTTCACCAGGATGGGCAAGGACTAAGACACCTTTCAGAACCGGGATATATTTCAGAACTGTCCATATTTTTTCTCTGTTTGATATGGTGTATCTTGTAAGGTCTGTTCTACAGTTAGTTCAGGCATGTGAAGATGCTGAAGGAAATATTGCTGCGTGTGATGCTACACATATCGCAACTCAGCCAGAAATATTCATTTTGTGCAGGTGGCGGGTAAAATTCACGGGGGTATTAAAGAAAAGTTTTGATGAGTAGTTGCACATTCTCCCCGCCCAAGGTCTGTTGTAGCATTTGAACTGTAAACTGAAATGACAGTCGCTTGCATGGCAGAACACCCAAGAGAGCATGCCAACAGCAATGCCACCTGTTATGCTTTGCAGGACAAGTGAGAAGACACAGGGTCCTACCTGTGTATGCGGAGATATGATCTATTTCTTCTTTCACTGGTGCAGAAGATTCCAGCACAGATATTATGTGTACATTGAAAGGTAAATATTTCCATTGTGTGTTTTACATGCTGTAGCAGTAGCTATTATTTCCTTCAGGATTTTATAATACTTAGCAGTAATTTCTTTTTAATAAAATATTTAAGCCTATACATGTAACTTAATTACATCTTTGTTATTCTTTAGGCACCATCAGTTCAAAAAAAGTGAGATGTATTATTAACTGTGAAGTTTCAGAAGGTTCATAGAACCATATATTTTATTCTTTACCAAGTTACATAACATATACAATGCTTTGCCATTAACATATTTCTTTATATGTGGCAATGGAAAGCTTTTTACTTTAGAAAATCATATCAGCTTGAAAATATTTTTAAAAAATTTAAAGGAAATGGGATCAAGTATTGACTTTTATATGTGCAAAGGGAGATGAGTGCAATAAGCATTCTAGTTTACTAGGGAACATCTCTTTAAACTGTCATGAAGAATGTTGTCTGCGCCATCAGAGACTGTCATAGAATCATAGAATCAATCCAAAAATGCAATTGCCAATCCAAATGCAAATGATTATAAATTTTATAATTAGCTGTGAAGGTGAACCTTTCCTTTTCAGAAGCAGATGACGTTTTCATGGTTTCTTTTGCCGTTGCAAGTAGTATCTACGCAGATTTAGACAACTCAGCGAGGCTGGAATCCTGTGAATACACTTCCCTCTCCTGATTTGTGCTGCGGGAACGCTGCATCACCCGAGACTCAGCTCCTCTCACTCCAGTAGCACAGGCTGCAAACTGAGCAACCCTGCCCAGCTTTAGCAAGGGATGAATTGGTCTGGGAGTCTAAAATAGGGCCGGGATGAATTGCCTTCCAGGGTCCAACGTTTTCCTCCGCAGATTGTTGAGGGAGGTGAGATTGCCAGCCGAGGCAGGTAATTTTTAGAATTCAGAAGTCAAACGTTGAATTGTCTGTTGTCACGCTAAGGCTGTGAAAAAGTCAGGGGCAAGAACTGAGCCCTGAAACCCAGTGAGAGACTTGTGCTCTGGATAATTTACAGTATCTTTAAACAGCCCACCTCTTCTGTGTGTAAGTACTCAACGTTTACTGAAATAAGGTTCCTTGAAGAGACTTCAGATGAGGCTGACAGAAGCAGACGCATCCTAGATTACTAGTTGTGTTTGAAATGCTTAACCTAAAACCAGACTTTGTTGGCAGAGTTATTCAATAGTTATTTTCTATATTAAGAACTAGGCCTTGGCTATAGTCAGAACTTGGCCTCTTGGAAGGTCAAGCCAGTTTGGTGTCCTTTTGTATAAGGTAATCTGCTGATCATAACAAAAGTCCACGTTAGTGTCTTTGAAGGAAAAAGTGAAATAAAATTTATTGAATTTAGAACTTGTCCCTATCCTCATTTCAGGATCATACTGAATTCTTCTCGGGCTTATTCTGAGGGTGGCCAGGTGCTCGGATAGCATAGGGCTATCCCATAAGAGAGAAGAACTAGAGGGCTAAAAAAGGCAGAGACATTATCGGGGAAAAAGACACCTGCAGGGAAAATAAGTGCAATATCTCTCACAGAAGATGATATCTTTCTAATTTCTTGAGGGTTGATGTCAGACAATCACAAATGAAGGGAAAGGAGAAAAAGTAAAATAAATCAGTGCTCGTCATACTGGTTTTTGAAACCATAGTAATTTACTGTCATGGTACTTGAGGGCAAATCACACTGAGGTGTCATAAATAAACCATGTACCATTTGTTTTTCTGCATGTTGTCATATTTCTGTGTTTCAGAGTTCGAATTGCAAGTCTGCTATCTTTTTATCTTTCTACTCATTTGGTATCAGTTTTGTTTTTTCCTCCTTGATTCCAGATGAGTCCAAAAATTACATGTTTTTACTTCCACTCGCATGAAGAATTCAGACATGGGCAAACAGCAGAATCCCCTGCTATAATATGGTTTGCAAACCTTTGACAACAGCTTCCATACTGCTGACACAAATAAGAAGAGTTTATATTTTCGCTTATTAGCTTTAAACTAATAACTGTGTATAAGACCCTTAATGAACTAGGAATGTAATAAGAGCAGTTCAAAGTCTTCAAAGTGTTGACTGTGGTTTCATGGATGTCATAGAGACAGGTTCAGCAAGATTCATTTTAACTTACTTAAACAATATTTTTTTTTTTATTTTCACAGAACCAAAATAGTCTCACATGAAATATCTAGTGTAAATAAGACCATTCAAGAAAGAAACCAGTATGCTGGGTTTTGGGGCATTCCCTATCCATTTTAGCTCTCAGTTCCTCAATACGATTTTTTAGGTGTGAGGTGACCGACAAAGCACTGCCTGAGGATGACAGGCTGGAATTTATGAAAACCTGCTGATCCTCAGCCCTTCTCAGACAAGTGCCAGTTTTTCCTCAACTCAGGTCTTGAATATTTCCTTGAAGTGAAATTCAGAAAATATTTTGTAAAAGAAGTCTCTCTTTTGAGCCCACAAGGGACTAGCAGATCTTGAGGTCTGTAGTGTAGAAGAGACCTATCTTCCTTCTTTTAGGGTAGGGGCAATTCCCAGGTACAGGCTAAATTGTAGCATGGAAGCAAGCTAGCTTAGCCAACAACTGCCTAAGCATCACAGCTCGTGTCTTTTCTGTAATTATTGCATTTAATACAGCTAGTTACTTGCACAAAAGAGCTTCCGGATACAGCAATTTCCATGGAGGGCTGTTTGGGAATGTAGAGGCCCATCATTTAGCTCTGATATTGTTGGGTTGTCAGAATTGATCATAGCTCTTGACGGAACACCTCTAGCTTTTTTTATGGAGTGCATCAGAGTGACATTTCACATTGTTTAAGTAGGAGTGATCTGTTAGTTTATATTTTATCTAAAACTGCAGAGCAGATGACCTCCCTCAGGGTCTAAATACATGAATCCTATGTGCATGTTATAATTAATAGTAGAGCTGGGAGAGAAATTCATAACAAGGGGCCGAAGAGCTGGGCAGAGCAACTTGTCAAAAAGAAGGAAATTCCACTACAGATTAGCTTATTTTTAAGCATGTCAAGCTCTACATACAAACATGATATATTGCTTCCTTGTAATGTCTGTTTAGGCCCAGATGCTCCAGGCACTGTCAGGGAGTGCTGTAAATTTTGTCTGAGTCAGGGCAATTCTGATTGATCTCTGAGTGTAAAATCGATAAGAAGACACTGTCATTTTCTTAAAGGATGAGCTAGAAAAGGAAAATAAATTAAGACTCCACTGAATGTCTATCTTCAGTGCTCATTAATTCAGTGTGGTCTGTACTTTGTTAATGTTATGTCCACAGCTTTAATCTTCCAGGTGCTCTTCCTGCAGATAGTCGACAGCAGCCCTTTATTATGTTATGTATATTTCATCCACACGTGGTGGAAATAAAATGTCTGCCCTCTTCTTTCCCTTAGCTCCTGATTAATCCATTTTATTATTTTTCAGAAATACATCACTTGGGTACTGATTAACTTAAAAATGGAAAGCCATTGTCTTTCTTGCATGTCCTTCATCAGAACTAACACACCGGCTGCTCATTTGTCTTGAGTTGTTACAGCAAATAATGACTACCAAGCATTTCCCCTTATGTAATATACTTCAGGAAGATTAATTTACTTCTGCTCTTTTTCTCTGTTTCTTTTTTGTCTACTAAGACTTTTTTGACATGTTTTTAACTCCCTCCCAGCTCCCACTCTCCTGCTTCCTCTTAAACACTTTTACAGAATGGAGTTACATCTGCAGCATCTGGGTGACTTCGTCTGAAGATTATAATGATGCTGCAGATGCTGCAGATGTAACTCCATTCTGGGCCGACTTCCCTCTATCAGCGCTTGTGAGTATGAGGGCAGAAGGGTGAGGTGGCTGTCCCTTAAAGCCAACAATAGGTTGTCACTTTAGTCCCCCAACCTTCTGCTGCATAAGTAGTTACGTCGAAGTAAAATGGGCTCCTAAGGTGCATGTGGGCTACTCACAGAAGTTAATGTTAGAGGATTAGATGCTGTTACCCTGAAATACAAGATTATTTTTACCGCTAAGCAGTCGTTTTCCCTTCTATGTGTTCGTTCTCAGTACAGTAATAACTTCTAAACATAAGTAACAGTTTATTTTATGCTTCTGTTTCTGCTTCACAATGTTAATATCAGGACCCAAAGACCTTACTGTCTCTACACATTCAAACACAGTGGTTATTAATGAAGAAGTATAGCATGTAAATACTTTTTGGCAAGAAAAAGAAATATTTTCTGTCTTTTATCTTTTTTCACCTAACTATTCCTAATCACTAAAAATGCTATTTACTTACAACTTCATTATGTACCTCTAGGGTGCCTTGATTGGGAAAACAGACAGAGGTAGTTAAAAATGAAGACCTCTTGGCTTCAACAGCATTTAATTCATATTCATGAAGTATCTTATTCCCGTTCCTTAACAAAGCACAAGACATGCCAATTAATTAATTTTCATGCAGAGGTCATTGGTGAGACTAGATCTCGGCCCGTTTGTTTCCTAGCTGAGCAGGCTTCACCTAAGCTAAAGAAGTGGATTCGATGATCTCGTCAAGCAGCCTGTAACATTTTATCTGAAAATTATCCATCAGAACTTTTTCATGTATTCACTGAATTTTGAATTTTTAGAGAAGCTCATAAAAGCTTTTAAAAGTTGCAGTAAATATATCTAGAACTGAGTACATTCAGCTAAACTCTAAAATGTATGTGCTTCATCTATGTTTATCTTTGCAAAGGGCTGTAAGTCAACTGATAGGTCTTTTTTTCTGGTTATATGCCAAAAATTTATACTCTGCGAATAGCTGACTGCAGATGGTAGCGCTCTAGAAGAGGTTGAGCTTTGATCTAAATCTGCTGTTCTCACCACAAGGCTATCTTCCAGTAACGTTTAAAGTATGAAAATTGTTTCCCTGGTATCCACTCTCAGAATGTTTTTACAGTATTTAGGTTAAATTTTGGATTGTATCATCCTTGTGCACGAGGAGGAGAGAACCAACTGCCCGATTTGCACTTGACTTGCATGGCCTGATCCCCAAGCTCCTGGAAAGTCTTGACTCCGTGAGGTTAGCAGTGACACTGGCACTGATATCCCCGAGATAAGCAGGCAAAGGTGAGGTCATGGCCAAAAAGCCCTCAGGGCAGAGACAGGATATATGGTCCTCTCCAGCATCATCCAAGCCACCCATCAAGATAATCTGGGTTTTTAAACAGAAATAACCGTAAACCTCCTTCAGACAATAACATTCCACATTAGGAGGAAAATTATGACAAACTAAATGCAGAGGGTAGCCCCAGATCCAGAATCGCCTCTGGGTTAGATAAACACTGATCTGATTGTTGTCTGAATTACAAATCTGTAAGCCCCTCTGACAGCCGGCTATTTGCACAGGCGATAAGCATTTGTGATAGGAAAGGATTTCATAGCGGTTATGCTGCCGAGCCACGTACCTAGATCAGCTGAATTTGGGAGTCAAGTCAGAAAATCTCCATCAAAACAGAATTGCTCCAACTGAGCGTTATTGAACAAGTGTATTTTTCAAACACATTTTGAATGTGACTGAAATACAGCAATAAGTTTATAAACTGTATCATAGTAGACATTTTTATACTGTCCTTGAAAAATGCACCTATAGTTGAGTGGATGGAATGGATTTAATAGTAATATATAACAGAAATACACATAGTAAATATATAAAGCTATGTATATAATGCACATACCAAATGACAGTACATGTGTACCAAATGCATTATACCAGGCCCTCTGCCTGCTCTCCAGAGCTTCTGCTGTGTGCATGCTTTAAAGTGGCTGATGTTCAAACCTGTGCAAGCTCATGTACCCTCAGACAATTCCAAGTGTAACACTTGGCATCTCTCACAAGTGTCAAAGTTCTAAAGATTGTGCCTGTATGTAATTGGAGGATTGAGCAGGCATTATTGTGAGCTTATTTTAGTAGAAAGGAGTGGTTCTAACTTTAGAGCTGTATCTTTGATGCATATACAGAAAAAATGTGTGGATTTTTATGCAGAAAAAAAAATATACAAACAATCACTCTTTTATTACAAGAAGAAACAAAATTCACCATATTTAATTTAAAGTAGTGCTGAAGTGATAATTTTGCTGGCTTTATTATTCATGTTAGTACTCCCACTGATCTAAGGAAATGAACTTAATATTTCCTCTATTGTTCTTCCATCATGTGACTGATCTAAATAAACAGTAATTGATCCAAAAATTGTTACTGAAATTCTCAATGTAGCAAGTAGGGTGATAGAAATGTAGGACAGGGCCAAGAGACAGCCTACAGTCTAGATTTATTCTGGGAATAGTAAGGTGTTTACTAGAAAATATCAAAAGTGATGGCTACCTGCTTTTCAACCACAATTCTTGATAGGGTTAACTACTTACTTAAATACAGAAGAAGAAATGTTTTTACAGCTATACCAAGGATTTGTTTATGAGTCCCTTAAAGTTTTGTTCAGTCAGACTTCTGTGGACTCCATGGAAACAGCAAAATCCAAATCAAGTTGAATCAAGCTGATTTAAACACCTTAAAAAGAGATTAGTTACATAGGGCATACTGATGTGGATCTGTTAATAAAGGGGTAATCATTTAAGAGCCTAGTGTGTTCTAGTATCTACGGTTACTTAAAGGTTTGGGATTTTTATGAGTGTAACCATATCCTGGTGTTCTAAGCAAAATTATTTAGATGGAAATCACTATAGATTTTGACAACAGAATATTGCTGCACAACTTTACACTGAGGTGTTAGTCATAGGTGATGAATAAACAGTTATTAATAGAGTGGTACATATTTCTTCATGGGATTTTGTTTAACTGTGTTTAGGTTTCTATCAAATAGGTTCAGGATAGATAGCTGAAAGGGAAGATGACATGGAAGTTGCTGTGGGATGGGGGAATGCAGAGCCAAAGAAGAGCTACAAGAAATGGATATCCAAATGATTTTTAACTGGTGCATTGGCCCAGGTGGCAAAAGCTAAGTGTGAAATATGAAAATTAGGAATTTACATGAAAATCATAAGATGAGTTTAGGAAAATTTGAACTTTTACATGGTTAATTCAGCTCAGTCTGTCATATTGATCTATGAGGTTTACCATCACAATGAGAAATCTGCGTAGGAATGGTTTGTGCAGTTTGTGGCAGTATTCATTGCCTGTTTTGTTACTGTCTTGGACAATTTCTCTAATACCTTTGGTTATTAAAGGTCTGGGAATAAATTTTCAAAGCTGTGAAATTTATCTACAGCCTTTCTATGAACATGAGTGGAAATAGGTAGTTGGTGTAGCAATCACAGCATTTCATAACGCTCAGCACATAGCTGTAAGAACTCACTGCTTGTTCTGAGCAGTAATTCATCGCTTCTGACAATGAATTCATGCTTCTTACATATGAATGTCTGCAAATTTATAAAAGGCTGGGCGCTATTGAAACCAACAGGTTAGTTTCCTTTGACTTCAGTGGGGGGCAGGATTGATCTGAGAATGTAACCAGATTGATGTTCTTTATGATTGTGCATACTGAGAACTATTAATGAGAACATGTTTTATAGCGTGTGTACTACATGTGCTTCCCATCCCAAGAAACCTCAGAACTGCTGTGCAGTTATATAGCCATGGTATGGCTGGAACCCATATCCCTTTGGATATGAATAAGAGCAGTAAATCAGCATACAGTATCATGAATCTCCTTTTCTACTGGAATATTTGAAACAGCAGCAGACGATTTGATTTTGTGAATTCTAAAGCAATGCTTGTTACAAGGTAGGATGTCTTCAGTAGTGACTGCTATTGTGAGGACCCTGGTTTAGTGGCTTTATGAAATCATCAGAACATCCTTTCCCCCTTTGCAGTTTATTCTTAAACAATCTGCCTTAGTTTTAGACACTCAGTGGGAACAGTTGAGTTTCTGTGCTGAAGCAGATTTCACCTGCCATTTATCATTCAAATCAAAGTACCAAACGAGAAAAAAAAAGCTTCTCTGTAAATCACTGGTATCAATAATTTTATATATTTGAATCAATTACCTCCTCATAAGGCAGTCTTTTGAGATAGCATTGTTAAAATGAATTGTAGCCGTGCTTTATAATACAGGTGTTGAACATTCACCTCACATATGCTGAAATAGCAACCACAGATATTTTTCCACCTCTTCTGGGAATCACCAACATTTGAAAGCACAGCTGTTGCTTCGGGTAGTTTTGCTGTCAGTTCTTAATAAAAATGGAAAGTTGCTCAGAAAAAAAAAAACAACAATGAAAGAAAAAAGAAACAACTTGGGAGGGGGGAATAAACCTCTCTGTCAAGCATGCTGCTTAAAGGGTAAGTTATTACGTTATGGAGGAAAGGGGCTTGGGAGATTATTTTTACTCATGCTTTTTCCTTGCTGCCTGGCCCTTTTCCATGCATTTTCAGTTGCTATCAGAATGCTTGAATCTAATGTGGTTCCCATGATTGGGAAGACAAGTGTCTGGTTCCTTCTCTTTTCTTTGGAATACATGACAAAGAGACGGCAGCTGCACTGTTCTCCTTCAAATGCGTCTTCACAATTACTTTTTGCCAGCACTCATCTGCTCTCTTGCCTTCACTTAGGAACCCAACATTACTTCTCCTAGAACTCATCAGTTCTTAGCCAAACCAAGCCTAGAGAGGTACTAACATAGCTGGATAACACAAATCATTGCAAGCCCAAAAGCCCATTCCTAAAGATAAAAATGAATGTATTATCAAGAGATTTTCTTGCTCTGTCCTCATTTTGTTGCCATTGTAATTTCAGTCTTGATGTTGCTGTTGTCTTTACTCATTCTATTACCCATTTATGGTTTGATACCTATCTTATCTATAAAACCCCATGCATTTCCATTGCATGGCCCAGTAAGAGTAATTAACAGCTTCCAAACCACATTGTTAACTTTTCATTGTTCATTGACTCAGTAGTTAACAAAATACATCTCCCTCCTAAGAGAGAGATTAAGGTACTTTGACTAGGTACTTTCTTTGAGGAAATGGAAGCAGGGGAGTAAGACTTGCAGGAAGTACAGCAAAAGTTTTGCTTTCCCATCCAATGGGTTGTTCAGACTATTGGAATCGATGTCCATTTTCACAGAGGCTGAGTACTTCTACCTGGGCTTCTGGTCTCCATGGGTCAGATGGAGCTCCTTCTCCCACATATATCTATCTGCGGTACAGAGCGTACTCGAAAGGTCAGTACCCTCTCTCTTGCTGAAGCTGATTTGTTGGAAGACCTGCAGGATTTGTCTAGACAACTCAGGCAGAAAAAAAACATCGTCAAACCCTGCCTCTGTGCTCCTTGCATTCTGCTCCTCCTTGTTGCTGGGATCTCTTGTTATCTAAGACAGACCACCTGTGCTGGTGGTTGGAAATTAGCTCTCATCCTTATTTCCACTCATGCTCAAACCCAGAGTTATCTATTTTTGTAAGGCAGGGCTGTGATTCCAGGTGCAGTCCTACACTCACTTCACCATCTTTCTCGCTTTGACCTGCCTGTACAAGGCACCACCATATAATGTGTGACACACCACAGAGCCGCAGCCAGTGCAATGAGGACTAGGTATGGTTTCATCACTGCCATGGTGCTGGTGCATTTGCACTCCAGAAATAGGATCACCATAAAAGTAGGACTATGCCATTTCTTATCTAACTGTCCAAGATGTCCCACCTTTGCAGGTACAGGGCAAGATTTTAGGTAGTTAAATCTTCTTGGGTATATGAAAAGACAAGAAAATTTGAAATAACTGCTATTGTATAGTAAGCTTAAACAAAATATCTTTTGAAAAAAAAAAACAACAAACATTTTCTGCAGTACAGTAATAAAAAATAAACATGGAAGAAGTACCATACCTCAAATATGACCAGTGCCCCTTATCTCCAGTGAGGTTTCCTCTGCCTGTCCAACTCTCACTCCACAAAAGTGATATTGATACTCATCAATACTAGTGCTAAGTACATTTCTCCTCCTCTGGCATTCTTTTCTCCAGCAGCCACTGTATTACTAATCCTTCCACTGTCTACATCTAATTTCTCTTTCTTCCACATTTTGCTTTTTGTTTTCACGACAAGAAAAATCTCTCCTTTATCTGACATAAAAAATCCTGGAATCATTTGTTCTCCAGTGCTGAGATGCTTTTGCCTTTAAAGAAATCTTTTGATTCTCCATTTCCTAGATTTGTCCTGGCTTATTAAGACTGTATGTGACTTGTCCTCAATGTTATCAAGGTGCTTAATTGCCAGTTGATTTCAAAGGAAATGTAGGGGTATAGATAAGTAAGTATTTGTTGGACGAGGAGAATGTCTTTCCTGCCTTTCAAAGCCTCTGCAGGTCCCCTCCACTCTTTGGGGAAGTGAGGTCCTGGAAATTGTCTTCCATTACAACTGAGGCACCAAAGTGACTTCAAAGTAACTGCAATTTTATGTTGGTGCTCAAGATGTGAGCAATCAGACTTCTGTGGTTACCTGACTTGTCAACCTGGGTCCCCCAGCCCTATTTCTACATCTAGAGGTATATCTTATCTGTGATGAGTCCACCACAAGGCCACAAGGAGTAATATAAAACCTTGATCTATAGTACTTCTATGTGAACAGGACCTTTTAATCAGGTCAAGATGTGTAATTTGCATGTATCTGAAGCCTCCCTTCATTTTGCCTTCTGTACTATTGGCTGACGCGTAATAGAGCGCTGTGAAGTCTGATGATGGTGGCCAGTAAGTTCAACCTACTCCTTTTGATTTAAGAAGCTTATTAACAGGAAAGGTAGGCCCAGAACCCACCTACTTTATACATTTTGATGGATTTTATCATTAGGAAATAATGGGAATCTAAGCAGAATAAAGCTTTCTTTATCATGCCACAGCCTTTTCCTGAGACCCATTGGGAGATTTTTGAGCTGGTATTCCAGGTTTGTATTTCTAGCTTTGAAAGATGCTGGCTGTCACCTCAGGGATCTTTAGCCTCCCATTCAGATCAAGATGGAAAGCTATCCTCATCCCAAATGTGATCCAATTTAACTCTTGTATGAGATAATAATGAAACTTGCTGTCTTTACCATTAATTTAAATTCTGTGTTTTTCCCAGGGTGTCTTGTATGAAGTCCTTGCTTATTTGTACCGTTCAGTGAAGCTGGTGCTTTCAGTACTTGCTCTGGGGAAAAATGACTGTGCATCAAGCACTTAGAGCAGGTCCAGATAAGGATCCTATAGTGCTAGTTCAAATGCAATGTAAGGACCATATAGGCACCTATATCCAAGTGACCCCCAGAAATCCCGCTTGGATGTTCCACAGAATTCAGTAGGAGCAGATCCACATGCCCTTGATTATCTTACTGCCTATCTGTTCTCTAAGCCTCTTTGTAACCCAGTTTTTGTGCTCCCATTCCAGCCCAGGCCAGAGTCCCTCTTCCCTCTTGTTTTGCCCATCCCCTTTCCTTTTCTTCATCACTATTGACTTTTGCATCCTTGTCTCCACAAAGAGTACAGAAAGAAGCTTTGGCTATAAATTGGCTACTTGGGCAGTTTTCTTGCTGCAGGAAGTGAATTTGAGCTGATTGGGATCTAGGACTTGCTGCTTCTGAGAGTGCTCTAACTACTAGAAAGCGTTGCCTTTGCCAACCAGGTCCTCTTTTCCCATAGGGATAACCTGGATGTCAAGAGAGGAGGAGACATTTTGGCCATCTTGCAACACCATGCAACATATCTGCCCAACACAGTGCAGCCTGGCCCCCTAGATCTGCAGAAAAAGTGGGGTTTTTTTTATTAGTGCCCCGAGCCTGTGGCCGGTGAGGGGTTGTGGCAGTTCCTAGGTGCCTAGGCTGGGAAATTGAGGCTCTGAGATTTGGCTTGCCTTTTCTGCTCCTGGCAGGGTGTATTTTGAAGAGGAGCATAGTTGACCGTAGTCCATATGTGAACCTGGCCCTGAGGACGGGACAAAAGGCGCCCTTTATCCAACGCTCGACGTTTCCTTTGCCGCTCGAACCTAAGGAGCCGTAATAGCAGTGCAGCCCTTAACGAGGCTTGGTATTTCCAAATGTCATCTCTTCTGGTTTCACGCGCGCTTGTTGATTGTTCTAACGTCTAAATTAAAAGTGTAACTCTAATAATGAACTTATTTTTAGCCTGCTTCTCTGAGCGGTGCATTGTATCAAAGGACGGGCAATTCAGAAAGCAGTTAGCTGTGGATCAACAGTGACACAGAGCACTTGTGTAGTCGCTGGGGGTCAGTCAGTACATTTCTTTCACACTGGTACTAGTCAATCACTTTTGTTTTCCAGATTAATTATGTGGCCTTTCATTAAAAAACGAGGCATTCTGGTTTCCTGCCATTTCCATTTCGCTTGTGGAAATAGACTTTGCCTGGGTGAATTTTGCATCAAGGCCTTGTATATGGTGTTTGGGTTGGGTTTTTTTTGTAAGGAAGTGAGAAGAGCTGAAATAATCCAACAACTTAAAATGGGGGGGGGGGAGGGGCGGGGCTGGTCTATAATTTCTACATATTTGAAAAGAAAGTTGACTAATATAAACTTCTCTTGCAGAGGTGAATATTTCGCGTTAGGAACCATGCTAATGTCATTGTCTCCTTTCTCTTCATGTTCTATAGTTTTCTATAAAAGCTGAAGCAGTGACTTTATTCAACACCTGCGTCTTTAACAGCCAGTGCAGTATAATTACCTTTCTTGAATATTCTATAGAATTGTCAAACAGCAATTTTCTTTTACAAGACAAGCTTTTGACTAATGCCGTTTACATACAGAGCTTAACATCTCTTATGTTGAAAATCTAATTATAAGTATCCAAAATTTACTGCATGTTTGCTGTTTTATAATTCATTCTACATAAAATTGCTAAAACACATCACCTTTAACATTTATTCTGGAGCTGAATTAGCACGCTCTTTATTGGACACTGTTTCAGTGTTAAATATAATTTATTCTGTAACAATATTTTTTAATTTTTCTTATTGTGTTTATCTTAAATTTCCAAACATAAGTATGAAGCAGTTGTAGTCCAAGAAGAGAAGCTATTGATAGACAGGTTCTTTTGCTGTTTTTTCATTCACTGGAAATTTATTTTATGTCGGAAGAGGAATACATGAGCATTTCAGTGAGAGAATCTAGGAAAAACACTCTGGCATATATTATTCTCTTTCATGTATCGTTCACTGGACATTTAATGCTGATGTTGATTGATTAGATCAGACTGTAGATAATTAGCCAGGAAATCTTGGAGCAAATCATGGCTTGAATTGTGTAATGTACCATCATCCTAGTCAGGCTACTTTTGCAATCTTTGTGGTACAAACACGATAGACAACCATCTCTGCTGTCTCAAGCAGCACAACTTCAGTATTCTGTTAGGAAGGTGACGTTAGAATACAAAATTAACATAACATTGCATTATTTCTTACTGGCGCAAACTATAAATTAATGTTATGAAATGTTATGAGCGTATCTACAAAACTACCTCTTACAAAAATTAAAGAGTATCGTTATAATCTTCCAATTGTCACTCTGGGAATTCCTGTGTTGCCACACATTATTTCCAGCGGATGGTAAGCTACATTTTCTTTCTCAGTCGCTCTTCAGGATTTCAGTTCTTGTTGCCAATTTCTGTCCAAGGTTTCTGTAAATCTTTTGTGTCCTTTTTCTAAACATGTTCTATTCTTAAAAAAGAATCCCTCAGCTATTCACTCTGCAGCTTACAGTGAAACCCTCTTCAGCTTTTCCTTTCAAATACCATATTCTATGAATGCATATAATATGCAAGCTGAAAAATATTTTTAAAGACTACTCCACATCTCTCTGTTATCGATCACAATATGAGACAATTGCTCTGTCTATGATTCTCTTTCATTTTGTGCAGGTAAGTGTGAAAATAAATCTTGTATTTTAGTCTTATTGCTAAGTGTGGATCCTTTTTTTTTGGTTGTTGTTTGAAGATCTTAAATATGCCAACGTCATCACAAATTCTTAAGGCTTTTGAACACATCCCCTTCGTGTTGTATCGCATTGTATCGTGTCCAGTTTAACTCTTCACTGCCTCTTCCAGCAATGAAAAAATTCTCTGTGGAGAAGAATACAAATGTGCTCAAAATACTACGCTTCATTTAAAATATATATTTCAGGTTCACTATTGGGAATAAGTGACATCATACAAATGCACTCGCAACAACTTTCTAAAAAGGTTTCTTTGAAGCTATCCATTTGAGTAAAATGGCGGTAAAAACTATGTATAAGTACTTGTACTCTACTTCTTAAGAAAACACTATATTTTAATTCAAATACAGAACAAAGAAGCAACACTGCTTTCCACTGGAACAGCTTTAATTTTTATGTGGTTTACCTCATAAGATCTTTCATGGATTAAAGAGTAAGAACAAGTTTTCTCCATTACAAAATTCTCATTTAATCCTTATCCACACTTAGTTTATCAAATTAAATTGGACAAGATTGATGCGGGGGCTTTTTAAGCCGGACATCATGTGTAAAATCGCTAGACAACAGATTTTAAAGGGTGCCCACCATGACTTGTCACATCATCTTTCCTCAGCCTCAGCTGCCCTTGCATAGTCTTATGCAGGGTCAGGATTCTTCTTGGTGTTACACTATGGACCACTGCAGAGAAACAGAGCTGCGACACAGTCTCCAGCAGAGTTACTTATTACATCCTCAGCCCCCTTCACCTGCCCCAGCCATTCAAAATAACATCACACCATAAAATATTCATGAACAGCCCAGTGCTCCGGCGAGGGCCTCGCTTCTGCAGGTGGCTGTTACATCAGTAATTGCCCGATACTTCCCTCCACAGCGTAAAATTGTTTTCATTATGTGTCATGCACACAGAGCCAAGCAAATCCCTCTTGAGTGGTTTCCCAAGGGCTAGAGGGAGGTGGTACTTAACTTAAACAGGCGCTTTTGGCTTAGATTTAAAAAAAAAAGAAAAAAAAGAGAGAGAGAGAGAGAAAGAAAAAGCCAGTGAAAGCTCATCATTAACTCTACTGCTAACTGCAACAAAAAGCAGAAGCTCATGCAAAACTCTCATAAAGATTATCCTAAATGTCTCAGTTACTAGGAAGAGCTTTAGTGGCTTTAGCTGTTCTTACGATACTTAAAGCTGCTTCAGCCAGAGAAGAGAATAACTTTCCACCTGACTGAAGTTCCCATGGTTTGCAGTGCAAGGCGATAAGCAGGTTTCAGCAATAAACTCCTGCATTGTGAGACAATAATGCACAGTCAGGTCCCCCCATTTTGATTCAAGGGTGTCTTTTTCTTTCCCCCCTGTGGTGGACTAATCACAGCTCCACTTTGTTTAATTGCAGCAAAGAGAGAAATGTGTTTAAGAAGTCATTCTGGCCCTCTTTAAATGAATGCTCAAGTTCTTCAAAGACAACAAACAGGATGCATAATAAATAAGATTTAATTTTCAGATCAAAATAGGCAGAGTTAAAGATTTTATTGACTGATGTGGGAGAGAGAGATGCTTCTGAAAAGGGGGAGGAAAAAAAGGAAGCAACAAGTGGGATTAAAGTCTTGGGTTTTATGCAGCACAAGCTGGTTTTGCATGGTGGGAGGATCAGTACAGGAATAAAATCTTTCCAGAATTAGTGGTCGGTAGCCTGCTGGGCACTTTGCTTCTGATAAAAATGCCTGTAAAACTATGTCAACCCCTTGATAATTGACACAGATGCACCCACTATAGTTTTCAAACTAAGACCTAGAAAACCTTGGGCGCGATGTATTGTAAATTATGGCTCGGGGTCATGAACTCTGGAGTGGTTGTGGGGGGGAGAGGGCTGGACAGAAAAGCGTTTATCAATCAGAAGTTTTCTTTCTGAGTTTGACATGGCTAAGCTACAGCCCAAGTGATTGGGAGAGAAAACCTTTCAATTCATTATTTTTAAAGCTATGTTGTTCTTTTTTTTGTTGCTGTTCTTCCTCTTTAAGTTTGATACTGTGATCACTCCTTAAAGGCAGCTCTACCTACACCAGCAGAAATTAAGCAAACTCATGACAAATTTCTTCAGTCCTCTTCTTTTTGAAAAAAAGAATAGTCACAATTTATTGAATATGCTCTGTGCAACATCCAGTGAAACCATTTTTAATTTGCTTCAGTTATCTACTACGATCCCATATAGGGAGAAGCACAGACCACATAATGTGATATACTCCAATTAATAGTTACATCATCTGTGCTCTACCTTTCCTGGTGTGAGTGTCCCAGGCTGATTTTGAATTCTGTCAGTAGAGAAATGGATCTGCTTTTCCTTAGCATCTTATGGCTAAGCTGTTATCGACATGGTTTGGTGCCCTTTCATTGCTAATAATCACAATTGCTGGGGACTGTGAGCTGTGAGGTCTCGTAATTTTGAGCAGGAACTCGGTGTGCATAAAATGACCTTCAGGAGCATCTGCTGTGGGCTTTTCCCCCCCTGTGTTAAATCGGATATGTGAGGTTATCTGGGATAGTGAAAAGCTATACTCAGAAAGTATTTATTTTTTTTATAATGAATGATGGAGTTCTTTTTGCTTCTGGCAACTATAGGCCTTTTCTGAATACAGCAAATGACTGTTTCAAAATGAAAACCACTATGTGTTTGAATGTAGTATTATGCCTAGTTGCTTTTTGAGTGAAAGGCGGCTTTAAAAAGTTAGGTATATCATTGCCAAAAAGGGCTAAATAGTATTGTCAGCATTTTGAGAAGGAATAGGTCCTTTTTTTCCTGAAACTCCATTCTGGACAGCTGTTAGTGACTTACCAAACTTTTCATATGGATATGTATGTTAATGACAGGCAATGAACTGGAGATGAAGAGACCCAAACACAGACCGATCTCTTCAGTGCACATCAAAAGCCTTTACAAAAGGAGCAGTAAAAGAGGCAGTGATGGTGGAGCCTTCACTTTTGTACACTGAATTAGTTCTGCAAGCAATGAAACTGATCTTTTCTCCTTGCCAGAAAAGTCTGGTGATTTTTGTGAGTGCTCATTAGCACAAGAGGCATTTGTGAAGATAATTGACTGACGCCGATACTGCTGGCTGTCACAACAGTGCCAGCAGTCTATGTGCGTTTTAATAGTTGTATTTTTCCCCTCTTTCTTACATATAATGCTTTCTGAAAGATGCTGGCTCTCTAAAGATCCACGAGCCCATGTGAAGCGGGGAGTTTAAAGAACCCCGGCTCAGGGAATCTGTCCGTCTGCCCTGCTGTCCCTCTGCTTGCAGGCTGTATGTGTGTATATTGGCCCGGGGCTGATAGGTAAAGGGGCTGTGGAGGCAGAGGGGATGCGAATGGAGACAGATAAAAGTCCCATGGCCTTCTGGCAGGTAAATGTTGGAGCCTCACCTTGTAGGAAAGTGTTACCGGCGCAGAAATTGCAACAAAATTAGACAAGCCACACACGCGATCAGCGGGGAAACAACCCATGCAATGTTAGACTTTAACGAGACAAAGGGATGAGCTGGGGAAAAGCAGGGGGTTTGTTTGCATACATCTTTAGCCTTATGCAAGATAACAATCACACAACAGGTCCCAACCATATGCACGAGCAGGGTGCTTAAAAACACGCACATCTTGTGTACCGTCAGATGGATTCCAGAAATCTCCGGTTTCAGAATTGTTCAGAGCCTGAGATGCTCTTTTTAGCAGAGGAATATCAACACACGCATATGGTTGGGATTTCTTGTATGACTGCTAACATCTCCCAGCTTCCCCAGCTTCACGACACTAAGACAGTTTTCTCCAGTGTAAATGGAAACTGAGTTTGGCCTGTAACCTCTTGTGTGTTAAGGGAATTAATTATGATCAGCAGTGCAAGAGTTTATTTTTATTTGGTGTTTCTGATGACTATAAAAACACAGAAAAAAGTAAAGCACATTAATAATTTTCTGACCTAGTATTTCAGTTACTGGAAAATTCTCAACCAGTGAAATTAAGCCAGGGAAGTGGGGCTTTCAGTAAATCTCCAGACTCTAAAATGTTTTGAAAGAAGCACTTCCAAGTTTGTCAAAACAGCCTTGTTAGGCATTTGAAAAATGTAAACTTCATGGGCTTTGGTTTGACGTAGTAGCTACTTTAATACTTTAAATCCTACCCTCCCCAAATGAAAAGGTCAAAATCAGAGTAGAAACTTCGGGATTTCATAACGCAGAGCATTGTACTCAATGGACTTTGATTCTTTCTAGTATTTTTGAATGTTTGACAGTTCTGGGCTTTTTAATTCTCAGTTCACAATTGGAAACCAGTTTGAAATCCAAAATTCTCATAGGACAAGAAAGTTTTCCTTGACTAGAAATAGCTCCCAGAAGGTTATTGATGTCAAGAGAAATTGCAAATTGCAAATAAAAAGATAGTAACTGGAAGTAGATTAGTTTCAGCATATAGCTCTGTGTTAATGCTTAGCACAAAACAGTATGTCAAAGATCTAATTTCTCAGAAAATTGTCCCGTTTGTCATCTTGAATTTCTATATAATTTGCTTTCCTAAATATAATTTATTTTATTTTTCTACTAGAATACAAATTCTGGATATTGTGGAATACAGATCTTGAGAGTAAGGCAGTTGACCTAAAAGTTTTTAAAAAGAAATTTCAACAGCGATTTTTATGACCTGAAATAAATGCTGCATAATATTGTCACCATTTGAGCAAGTAAGATCATGCTACAAAAGACTGTAATCTATATGTTCATTAAAGTCTATCAAGGACCTGATTCTGTGTGTGTAGTTCTGTGCAGCTGGAGTACGCACCGTGGTTTGTCATATGATTTTATTGACATATTGGGGAACACTGTGTTACTTATGAGTAGCAAAAACCATGTAGTTCCTTTTTAGATAACAGCTAATGTGACTGTATCTCTTGATCTGTTGTGAGAAACAGATTTGTTTATTTGATACTAACAATATGAAGGATATTTAAGGCATCTCTGAGGTCAGTTAGTGTCTGGTTATGGCTGCAGCTCTAAGAGATGGTAACAAAGGAACTTAAAACCCATTTTAAGCCCTCCTGAGGGACCTGGGCTACTTATTTCATAGTGAGTAACTGCAATTTTATCTCTAGACCTTCTACAAGTAGGAACTGCCTATTGCCTGGGGAGATTTCTTATTCTGCTGTTTAAAAACATCTGACTCTAAACCTGTGTTAGTACAAACTACTGATTCAGTAATATCCAGGACATTATTATTAGTCTCCTGAGGATGTCAGTTTGTGAAAAAAAATTGCCTGCATGGATTTGAAAGATGGATCTCTAAAAGTGACAAATGGCAGAAAGTATGCAGAGATTTTAGGTAAGATTGTTAATGACCATGGTGTCAGGGCAGCAGTTTGAAACCCATAGTAAATTCAAATGATGTCTCTATAGATGGTACGTGAGTATTTCCAGTTAATAAGAGCTTTAAATATGATTGTGTGGTTATATTTTAGAACCATTTTGAAAGAAGTAACATTTGCACCAAGTTAGCACAGAGCATGTACCTTTGCACGCACATGCAGGCTCTGAATTGATGGAATAGATAAAGGTTGATTTCCTGCTCACGAGATGAGGTTAATAATGTATGTCACAGCTAGAAATTGTATCTATGATGTTAGCCTACTGTTTGAAAAATATTTTATAGTACATTTCAATGTCATTTTATATCAGCAGGCAATACTCCGGGGGCAAAAGTTCCAGAGCTGGACACTGCTCAAAGGATACTTCAGTGTGAATGTGACTTGCTAAATTTTTTTACTAAAAGCACAGATAACGGGCCAGTAGTCTCTGAAAAATAGCATTCCTTTTTTGTACTTACTGTATTCAAACATGTAAAAGACAAATGAAGTAATGGACTTCCTGACAGAAAGCAACATAAGGAGAATTTTAGTTTCAATGCAATTGTTTTTAAACAGATTCTTTATTTTCTTCGGCATCATGTGACATTTAATGTCATCTTTTTGTGCTTCATGGCTGAAAATCCATTAACATCCTCTGTTTAAAAAAAAAAAAGGACAGAAGCAGTTCTGATTACCCCTGAAAAGCAGAAAATTCGAAATGTCAGCATTTCCTGAAACATTATTTTCTTAAATTGTTATATTTAAGAAAATACTACACTCCAAATAGCAGTCAGTAAGAGAAAACAGAGCTGGGGAAGGGACAACGGGATGTGTGAGAAGCCAGTCGGTCAGTTCAATGACTAGCTGAATCCTCCCGTTCAAAAAGTGGCCAAGGCTTTCCTCATTTTTGTTTGTATCTGACTAATCAGAGTCAGGCAGTTTGTTAGCACTGTAATTACAACTTCCAGAAGTGACCAGCCCTTCCCCACCTCCTCCTAACACGCGCCTACTCCCACCTCACCCACCCAGCCAGAAGTGGGGCAGACTTTAATTTTTGGCGACTCCTCCCTCACTTCTAGTGTAGGTATTGATCATCCCGTGCTGTCACGGATCCGATGGCAGCACATACCACTGCCCTTTTTATTTGCCTTGGCACAGATCGTGAAAATCGAGTGCTTTCTTTCCTATGTCAGCTTTCAATATATCCACGGATGGTCTTGCCACGGCTTCTGAGGAGTGATCTCACCCGTCCCGTAGCCAAACTCTCATATCCTACTGCAGCACACAGTTGGGTTTTTTGGGAGAAAAACCCCCAACACTGACCGGCAATTTCTTCGAGGTGTGCCCAAGTGATCTTCTTACTTCCTGGGCAGTCACCCTCCTCCTTGCTTCCCGCTCCTGTGGCAGAAGAGTGACAGTAACCTGGTAATCCAAATACTTTGCTGGCAGGAGGGGAAATACACTGGAAAGGCATATGCAGGCTGGTCTCAGAAGGGTGAGGAGTCAAGTAGCAAAGAGCTGAATTTTGGAGTCCAGGAAGAAATAAAAATCAAGGTCTGAGCTGCAGAGGCCTCCAATCCTTTGGATCTGGAATAACATGGTTGGGGAAATCCATACCTCTGGGAGCTGGTGTTCCAGGTTCATTGCAGACTAAGACACGAGTTATGCTCTCACATTACCCTGGCAAAGTAAGAACACGTGTAAAGTAAGTCAAAGACTCTGGCACATCGTTTTTTCCTGGGTTTTGCCACACTTGAATTACAGATTATATAATTTTCATAAAATGTATAGCATAAAATACTGGGTAAGCCATTTCAAAGGGGTGTCTGTTTAGATTATTGTATCAAAGCCATATTCTGTGCTATTTGCTGCAAGTGAAACAAAGGTGATGAAGATAACACGTGGCAGTATTAGGCAGTATCATTACCCTACTGGATTTCTAGAGAGGGTTCCTCCCTTTCAGGGATGCAACAAGTTGACATTGAGGACCTGGAAGCTGGAGACTTGTTCTGCAAGTGGAACCTTCTGTGACACTTTCCCTGTGTGACAAGTTACAGACACAGGTGGAACAAAAGGTCCGTCCCCACTTTTTGAAATGTTGAAGAAATGAACTCCGGCTTCTTAGATAGGAAGTTAATTTGGTGATAAAATATCCATCATGAGGCTGAAGAAACCTGCTGTATCTTTGCAAATACTGTGTGGCAGCTTTGTTTCAGATTAATTGTTAATGGTTGAACTCCGGACAGTCTCTTGGCAGTCAGTTGAGTCATCAGTACTAGAAAGTACAGTCTATGCTTTTCATTCTAACAGGGTTATAGGACCTTCTGGGTTTTTTAGGACCTCCTTCTTTTTAATATTCTGCATGAGGACTGCTCTGGTCCATCTGAAACCTGTTGTGTATTACAGATGACATTTGCCCTTAAAAAGAAATCTCAGGGCTTAACAAGGCAGCCTATTTAATAAAGATGGGATAGTGCAGGCACATTAGACATCTGAAGTTGCTGGGAGAAGATGATGCACCAGAGGCACAGAAGTTGAGGCAGCAGAGGCACATAAGTGGCATCTGGCTGTGGCCTCATCAATGAACTTAGTTTATTCGAAAGAGCATAAAAAATTACTCCCATGCCACCCAAGCATCCCTTGAAGGTCTGTCATGTAAGCAGACACTGCCTCGCTCAACTTAATATATTGAATATGATAAGAAAAAAGTCTGAATGGGAATATCCACAAATGGATGACTCCTCGCATGGTATCGATTTTCTGTTTATATGGACAAGCCGTGGTTCAAGTTGTGTCCGGGATCCTGTAACTACCACCAGATGCCCTTCATGTGCAACATACTCTGCGTTTCGCTATTTCCAGGTTTAGCCAAGAGGCCTGTGTTTGTTTCAATGAATGCCTCTCTTTGCATGAAATATTTCACAAATGCCATTTATTGCTACGTGCTTGATTCTTTGCAGGGTTTCTAGACTATGATTTAATATCTTAGATTGTCTAAACAAAGCCCTGCTTAAAATTTGCTTCAGGTTTGCTTAGAAATCCAGAAACCCTGTAATTATAGGGAGAACTTAAAGGAGAAAGCAGTTTCATTAACACCAGAAACTACTGTTTATGCCCATAAACTGTGTAAAACTGCAGTTTCCGAAATCCTGCTGAAATAATCCTTCAGTGTACTCAGTAAGCCAAAATCGTAGAGAAGTGGTACCTCCATGTGACCTCAAGGATTGGACCCTTTGTTTTCACGTGTGGTTCCTTCCAACCCCATATTACTTGATATATAACACCTGAAGCCCTGAAGCCGTGGTAGGACACCCTACCCATTGCTGGGTCCCTCTGGAGCAGAGATGTCTGTGTGGAGGCAGAGCTCCTGCTTCTGTCCTGAGACGCCAGGGGGGGTTCAACCTGTAGACACAGGGCAGTGCATGGCCTTAAGTTCATAATTTGGCTAACTGATGGTTTTCATTTCATCAGGGATATAAACCTACCTATGTACCTACAAACCTGCCCTCCTTGGCACGGGCCTTTTATCTCCCCAAATACAGTAATTAGGGAGACGCATTCTTTAGTATGTTGTGTGGATTATTTTTTTTTTTATAGCGCCTTTGAAGGATGCCAGATTGACAGTCACGAGCCTTCAGGTCCTCTCTTTATCCACAGAGCCGTTTCTGCCGTTTGGGTTTTTGAGCGAGCATTATTTGCACATATTTAACTTCAATGAGACCAGTATCCGTGCGCGGCAGCTAATGTTGGGGAGAAACAATGAGCTGGGCTCTGTGCTGTTTGTTTGTTTGTGTTTGTGTTCATATCGAAGATGAGGAAAGTGCAACTTCATTAAATTAAATTAAATTTTATAACAATCAAATGATTTAGGTAATAAAGGGGGGCAAAGAAAGAAAATGTTGAATTTTAATAGCTATAACCTGTAAGCAGTGCTTTATCTTGCCGCTGCTGTTGTAAGGACTAGTAATTGCAGCCGTCTAGACACAGGAACAGATGCAAAGTAGAGCTTTATTATATCAGACATTTGCCCTACTACGATACAGTCTAATTGCCCAGAAAATATATTTCTACATGAATTATTTCTAATTTGATTTGAACTAGACCAACTGTTGTATTTTGCTGAACTTTATCAAGTGATAAAAACGGAGCACTAAATTTCAAAGCAGTTTCTGTTATCAATCTTTTCAGAGAAAAGGATGAATTAATTGAAACTTAAAAAGGCATGCAGTTTTCCAGCAAATGAAATAGTTTTCTGTCTTGCTAATTAAATTTTTGTTATGTCTTTCACCTGCGTGGCTTGAAAAGGAAAAGCAACGCCAATGTTAATTTGTGATTTGGTATGTTATGTCTACTAGTGTTGCATGAAAATATTTTAAATTGCAAGTTTAAAATGTGATTAGAAATTACGCCGTTGTGAGAGATGTAAGGAGTTCAGTTTGGTTATCTGAAAATGTCGATTATTTAAATGAAATGTGCTTTTTTTTCCTCCCAACTGATTATGTTTTCTTTCGAGAGTATTAGCACAGAATTCTGATTTTGTTAATAAAACCCGACAAACGTTTTGTGTATTTCGAGAGGGTCGGAATCATCGGGCTACTGAAAATGGATAATCAATGTGAAACAAAGGTAACTCTTTGGGTGTCCAGGTCTGTTGTTCTACAAAGATGAAATTTCTGTTGCCGTGTGTTTCTGTTCATTTTGCGGTTGGTATTCGTACATTTGTCCTCTTTTCGTGCCACATTTTAAGAAGGGTTTAGGAAATGCAGGGGAATCTCTCGGCGGCTTTAGCATAAAATAATAGTAACTCGCTTCCTCCTCCTTCCCATCCCCCCTCCAAAACAGAGCATACTACTGAAATTATTTAAATTGACTGAGCCTTTTAAGCAAGTAAACACATTTTAACTAGTTTTTTTTCCCAATCCTTCCATTCATGCCCACTATAGAAATTAGCCTTCACTCTTCCTTCACTTACACATGGATACACACACTTGCATGGACACAAGAAAAATTTCTTTTCTCCTGTCAGCATTCCTACCCAACAATAGTTAGATTAGTGGAAATGAGGGCCTCCGCAGAGAAAGGACATTCAGCCACAGAAGGCTCCCTGCAGGAACAGCTGGTAGGGGTTAATGGCTGCTGAACCTCACAGCCAGGGCCTATTCTCTATTGTGTGTTCAACTCCTGGGAAGGAGGGAGACTTGTGACAGCTTCTGGGGTGCAGGGGATCAGAGGTATAGCAGTTAGGTCAGAGAGGTAGTGTTCGGGGGGGAAAAGGCTAGCCGGGAATTGCCAGAAAAATGAACTCTGCGGCGGGGACGGCGGAGGCTTGAAATCTGCAAAAAATTGGGCACAAATTGCCGGGGGGAAACAGTAAGGGATTATTCAGTAACGTGGCTTCTAACCTTTTAACAACTGCGATATGAATTAAAAGAACAATCGGAGGGAGATGGGGGATGAATAATTCATATCGGAAAGTGGGTGAAATCCAAATCGGAGCTAAACATGCACCGCTAATGTATGTTATTTACGTTTGTGGGCTAACCCCTTAGAGTTCAGCTCTCGGGATTCGCCACGGCCGCCGTACCAAACACAGCCCGGTCGGGAGGCAGGGGTGATCGTTCAGCATGCAGCACGCCTGAGCTTAAACAGAGAGTGATTAATAAGTATACATTTCCCCTCAAAGTAGGTGTGCTGGCCACGCCACCACGGCATGTGGAAGAAGCCCTCCTTGGAGGACTGGGAGGTGATGCGCTGGAAGGTCAGGTCTCTTCAGGGACCGGGGGGCTCCTGGGGTGGCTCCTCTTCTGCCCGGCACACACCAGGAAAGGACCTCTCAGCAAAGTCAGGAAGGAATGACTCGGTGGGCTGTAAGGATCGCCCCTGAGAAAATCACTGGGATGTTCCTGCTCCCCCCTCCTCTCCAGCCCCTCCTTATTTTGGGATATTTCGCCAGGATGTTGTGGTTTTAAAGGGACCTTAGAGGGAGCTGTATTTCCCCTCTGACAGCTGTCTCTTCTCCATACAGTATCTGAAAACTTCCTAAATTAAAAAATAAAAAGTTAGATAAAATAACAAAAAAGTGCTAGACTGACCAGTTCTGTGTGGAAACCTCCTCTCCCCCTTCCTGCCTTCCATAGCAGCAACCTTCCTCTTTTTTTTTCTGCTCTCTCACTATGGGAATGTCTGACAGTCAGTAAATTAAATATTAAGATTGTTCGTCATTTTATACTTGTACATTATAGGTTAAGCAAGAGAATAACAAGTTTTCTGATAATGCAGCTCCTTTCCCCTAAACCTCCTGATTCCCTACCCCCATTACACTTGAAGACAAGGATATGTAGTTGTTGGCAGACATTAGCACAAATTTCATCCAATGCAGTGTGGGTGGAAAAGTTCAGCTGTAACTATAGTTCCTTGGTTTTGTTTGTTTAATCTCAGACTTTAAAGCCACTTAAATCATTTGGCCGTATGTTTTTCTTCTCTGTGTGAGTTTGCTTAAAGAAAAACAAAAGAGAGCCAGGGGAAAAAAAACCCTGTTCCATTGAGATCCTCACCTGCAGCAGAAGCATGAAAGATACTGTCAGTGAGCTCCCAGTGAGTCCTTTGGAAGCAATACAGATGCAGGAGACTCATTAAAGTTCTTCTATTTGGATTGTAATGGCTCAATGAAAACGTATGAGCCAGTGCCTGAGGCCTTTTAAGAATATTTAAGATTCACTGAAGTGTGTCATGCCTTCGCACACCTTGACACAGTATTGCAGCCCCCAGAATGAGGATTGACAAGCACAGGTAAAAACAACAACAGAGACATAACAGAACAATAACAAAAATGCCTCCCCCGAAGTACCGAGGGTGACAGCTTGATAGAATAAGCAAAAATATCACCAAAATGACTTGCAGGCGGGAATAAATGAGGCTTCCAAGCACTGGTGAGAGAGAGCTCGCAACATTTATCCTGCTTTGCGTTGTGGATACTGAAACGCTGAGTGTGAGTGACTGACCCAGAGACACGAGCCAGGCAGGAGCACCTGCCACCCCAGCCCTGGCTTCTCCTTTCTGCCCGGCTTGGCAGCCACCCCTTGAAAAAAATACCCTTTTTTCCCCATATTCTGCTATGTCTTCTGTCCAGAGGAAGGAAGGCCCCAATCCCACAAGCTGCTCTGCGCATGAACAGATTTCAGCGTGTACCTACCAACGTGGGGTTTTGTTCTGGACTCCCAAAGCTGATTTCAGATTTACAGAGCGTGCAGACCCTCAGACTGGATGTTGGTACTTGGGCTGGGGGGAAACAGAGCTGAAATGACCATGCTTCGGACACCTGAATTGGATGAAAACAGTGAGGATGGGCCATAAATCTGGAAAGAGAAATAGGCAAAATCAACACACCTGGGCTAAGACTTCTGAAGGTGTGGTTTCAGTTCGCAGAAAATTTTTTACAGTTATCATAAATATCTGAAAAAAAGGCTGGCTAAACTTAACTATAACTTAGATCAGCAGAGTTAGCAGGTGTGCTGGTAAAAAGATGCTTTCAATTTCCCATTTCTTTTAGTAAAAGAGAACATAAGATTAGGGGAGTCTGTTGACCTCTTTGCGTTGCTATTTATATTGCCAGCATAAAGACACAAAGGGATATGAATTAAGAACTCAAAAGAGAATTATTCTGATGACAGACTCTCAAACTGAGGGTTTGTTACATTTAATAAACTCTTGATCTCTCCAAAGTGCAGCAATTGATTCCAATAAATTGTTGTCACATTTTTTTAAATATAGATAATTCAGTTTTAGGAAACAAATTTAACAGAAAATTCTGTTTACAAAACCATAATGCTATTTTTTAAAGCTGCTAGTTCAAACATTATGTGTGATATTCTGTACAGGATGTGCTATTGAAAGGGTTAAGCTTTTCTGACTTTCAGATACAATGAAATTATGACAGGAAGAAAATTGTGCCATTTTAGCATGAAAATGCTTGTACAAATACTGTCGTTCCTTCCTTCTTACTTTCTTTATAATGCCTCAACGATAGCTAAGATGACAGACATTTGACAGGTATCTGTAAGCATACAACCCAGGCAGCTCATTAAAGTTTTTCTTTCTATGCATCAGCTTTCACAAAGGCAAAAACCCATTAGCATTGACTATTTTGCAGATTAGAAGAATTAAGGGCTTCAAACGTTGGCTTATACCAAGCAATGTCATTTGTGAAGTGATGTTTGCTTTATTATTTCCCTTTCTCTCCCTCTGAAACCAGACTGACATGACTTTAGCTCAACGTAGGGCGTAATGTGCAAACCAAAGGACTGGCTCACCGATGAAAAGAAACACATTCCCTTTTATACATGACTGGAATGGCAAAAAGGGGAGACTTTACATGTACTATTTAGGCTCATTAGAGTACTGATTATGATAGTTCTCCGGTGTAATCTTTAATCGACTTTGACACTAGATTTGCCCCGTTACAAATCCTGTCATGCAAATTAAGTCATTTGTGTTGTTTGATATGGAAAGATCTGCTATGAAATGAAAGATTAGTTCACAGATGAGGCACCAGAGACTGCTGCCCTTGTGCACCGTGCAACTGATTACAAGGATGAGAGCATCCATTTTTACACTGCTGTTAACATTTAGGAAAGAAGATTAAATTAACGTAGTTTATTTCCTTCTTCCTGCTTGCAGTTATTTTAAATAAGATTTCATAACCCTTATTTTTATGGTATACAAAACTGGCAAAGCCAGTTTGTTGCAATACCATCATTTTAAATAGGGAAACATATTTTCGGAGGTGATGTGGATGGTGAGATGTGTATTTTTTTGTGTGCCCTTCAATGAGATACAGGATTTTTTTTTAATTAGTAATCAGATGGCAGAGATTTTGCCATTACGTACAAAACAGCAGTGAAAAACTGTAAATTTTTATGTGCAAAAAAACTAGTCTTTTGACTCAATGACTTATAGGATGCTTTCTATTATTGTTATTATTTCCTATTGAATATTTGTAACTTGCAATGGTTATACTAGCCTGATAGAAAACCTCTACTTAAAGGATGAGGGTTTTTCACTGCTTAAAACCATAACACAAGAAGAAAATATTGCACCTAGGCCCACTTAATATACATTTAAGTAAAATTTATGCCACTGATGAATGGGTCAAGGCCAAACAGAGCTGTTTTTTTTAAGCTTTTAGGGTCTCTCATGCCAAACTTGCAGTGTTTGGTTGACGATACAGTTCATATACCCGGCCTCGATTTAGGTAGGCAATCCCTTTCTGGTGACAAGGAGTATCAAAGTCTTTATAAGGATCATTTCTTCTGTACTCTTGGACCAAAAGTGTTTAATCTACTTGAGGAATTTCAGATGCTTAGCTGCTCTTAACACTTACCTCTTTAAAAAAAAATAATCTTGTTTATATTTTGAATAGAACACCTAATTTCTTTGAGAAATTTGTGGGAATTGTGGATAACTCCATAATTTCAGACTGATAAAGCCAGAATCTAACCAAACCAAAATAAATGACAAAATACTCACCATTTTATGTGAATATACTTACTAGTATATATGAATATATATACCATATTAATATACATACCAGTATATTCTCCATACTCACCAAACAGGTGAAAGCTCACCTGTTTTCATTAAACATTCTCAGTGAACATTTTTGCATGTTCCTGCAGCTGTATGGGACAGATATAGAGAATGTACCAAACACCATGGCTGGGAATAGAACTCAAGAAGTTAGTACCAGTGTTATGTATTTTTTAAGACAATGGATTATTAAGCATCTCTAATTGAATGTGCTCTCACTTTTTTCCCCTGAATATTCTTTCTATCTCTCATTTATAATCTATAATCTAAAAACTATGTGTTAAAAGACACCACCACTACATTTCGTCATTGCATTTTGACATAGCACAAATATTTCATATAGTCTGAGTGTTCTATCATTCAGATGAGACCTATAGTGCAGGTTCTTAAGGTTCCCTTAAACAGCCATGACACAAACTGGAATGGTCCTTGGAAAGACTATCCTACTTTGGGATAATTTAAAAGGAAATCTGGCCTTTAGGTTCAACACACTTATTTTCTTGCTTGTTTGCTCCAAGATTTTGTGTGATCATTTATTTACAGATCAGTAGTGCTGGATATTTCCAAGTTACTGAAAAATCTTTAAGGATTAAACAATCCTTAAAGGTTGTTTAAGATGAACCTTCATAACACATAATTGCCCAAAGTTGACAAGTGTTAGAAATTTCAGATCACCAATGACTTAAACAAGCAATCGAATATTTTACCTTACCAGTAATTTAAGAATGAAATAACTGAAACCTACCAAACATATACTTATTTTAATATATGTCGAAATTCACAAGAATGTCTTTGTCCACTTAGCGGCAGGTGACAGTCTTAATGCGGTTAAAAGTACATCACAAGGATTCACCTAAAAATTCCAATTCTAGTATTTTTTTTTATCTTTATGTCAATGAAATAATAAAATCCATACTTTTAAAGTGTTTTATATTTTAAAAATATCTATATGTTTTAACACCATGCTGGTAGAGTTTAAAAATAATCATTACCAAGGATTATAAAACATTTGAGAAGAGCAAACATTGGCTATGTGTGCTATGCTATTACTATACAATTGTATTAGCATAAAATAGGTTGGGACATGCTTTCATGAAGATCCATAATGCAAATGTACACACTTTCACCAAGCAACGTTTACAATTGAAAGATATTAGATTTCTATCTACATACTTAGCTATTGGGTCTCTTTCTCAGTCCTGTTTAAGAGCAATGTGTTGTCTTCTACTAGCCAAAATGTCACAGGACTTATACTAAGGATGTAAATGTGTCATATTTTCCTCCCCAGGCTCATTTGCCCTTACTGCATGATCCTCCCTGCATTACAGTAATGGAGTCTATAAAATGTAATAAGGAAAAGGTGTACTTTAATTAGCCAAGTCATAGTATGAATAAACTCTGTTATAAATCACTTCTTTTTATTTGCATGTATGACTTGTGTATATTAACAATTTATATTAGGTTTATTGAAGTGTCTTAAGGTGTTTTTTCAGTAAGTGGGAAGCCAGGCCTGGCAGAAGAAACCTTGAGACGTTAAAATATTCAGCTATTGCACTGGCTGGCTGGAAATAAAAATTAAGGAGAAGACTGCTAGCATAGAAGGATTTTTTTAAATCCCAAGATAGAAATCAAAGTACATTAGTTAGACCTATTAAACTGCATAGTAGTTCTCTGAGAAAAATGCTGGAAGCTCTATCACTTAAGTCTATTTAAAAACAGCTTGGTTTAAATGGTTTTTCCTGGTAGTGGAGTAGGTTAGGTCATTTAGTAATTTTTTTTCCTTCCGTGAGTGTTAAAAGTCTATTAATGGCATTATATTACAGACCAATTTTTTCAAATGTATTCAGACCCTAAAGCACACAGATACTCTCAAAGGCATCAAAACTGTTTAGATGCTTAATTCCCATTAGTTTTGAAATGAATGTATGTGGCCTTAAAGTGTTTTTTGCTTGCCCGTGTGCGTTTGAGTGTGTGAGTATATGTGTCCAGGACACCACTAACAGTTTACGTAGGCAGGTAGACCAAAGTCTGCATGATTCTCAAAAGACCTGTTACTCTTTCAGTAGGAGTAAAGGCTCACAGGCAAGTCCTTGGCTTGCTTCATTCAACACAGGCTGCCCATGAGGTCCATAGATGTGGCTGTCTGAGGAGTCCCTCAGTGCAGTGGACTCCCCGAGTAATGTAAATGCTGGGTGGCACCTCCAACCCATTCCTTGCCCTTTTTAAAGCAGTCCTACTACCTAGCTTCTCAATACAAAGATAGGAATCTTTCTAACTTCTAGACTGTATTTGTTCACGGCCTTTAAAAAAATATTTGTTCTTGTGACAGGTTTGTAATCTACGCTAAAGATTTCTTCCATCAAGCGCTTTCTACGCTTCACCTCAGAGCAAGGCGACCAGATTCCCATATTCTATTCCTTGTCAAAAGTTTCTAGTAGTGTGATTGCTCTTGAAACTTGGTAGATTTCTTAAAATCCTTCATTTCTCAATTTATGGGCACTTTTGGGGCAGAAGTCACTCTAATGCTATTCCACCTGTTTATTTCTCATCTTCCCAAGGTATACAAACCAAAACACATGGAATTCAGTCACAATCATTGTTAGTGTATGATTCTGTTATCTCTGCCTGGTTTTATGGGTAGTTTCAGTAGTTTTTCCATTTTATTTTTCTTCTGATACTCCTGTATATACATCCTGTGTTCCTACTATTTTCTATCCTCCAGTCAAATCACACACAAGCCTTTCAATAAATTGATTTGTTTTCTTTCCAGCTTTCTTCCCACAGATATTCTTTGATCTATTGCTGTATCATTAGTTACTTCTTTTTTTTATATTACAACCAGAGAGCCAGAGCAGATTGCATCATCTAAAGTGCTAAAATAAAACAAGGAAATCTTAAGAGAGGTTGTTAAATGATGAAATAAGTTAGGATGTTTTTACAAAGCTGCAGCTTAGGTGAGTATATCTATTTCATATGCCTATGCTCTGTTCATCATCAGGTCCACATTTTTCTTGGGCTTTCATTTTCTGTGAAAGCATATGCTAAGCCTTAAAGTAGAGGTTACCAGCCTGCTTCTACCAGGCTGTCTACAACAGACAAGTACCAGGACATCCCATTTTGTTGACTTCCCCTCTAATCTTAACCCATAAACTTTCAACAGGTCTGTCACCAAATTCATAGCAGAATTCTGGGCATTCAAGGTGTGCTTCTGTGTTGATTGCAAATTCATCACATCCGTCTTCCCCCACTTACCCAGCTGTTGTGTCTGAATTTGTCTGGATTTGGGTGGCACAGGAACATTAGAAAAGGTATTACAGACATTTCCCCAAATAACCATGAACCTAGTGAGTAGACTGTAAAGAGGGAAGATGGAACTAAAATCTAGGTTGTGTATTTGATTGAGGTAGATGCAGCAGGTCATCAGCAGCTCTGATGTTTTATATCTATATTTTTTCCACAATGAGACAAAAAGACGAAGAGCCAAATTCATTTCCTCTTATTCTTTATTTGGGTGATGTTAGAGCTTAACATTTGCAAGTGAGCACAACATGCAGCTAAGAGATCTGAAGAGATATCCATCCTGGGAAGCAGGGATGTAGCAGATAACCAGATAAAATAGTCATGAATGTCACGCTTGTTCTGTGACTGGTCTCTAAATTGTAGGGGTTTTCTTAGCATGTTAAAAACCACAAATAGTAGTATGAAGAACAGAATGAGTAGAACACATCTTCTTTGTCTAGTAGCCTTCTAATGTTTTTGCCCTCTGTCCCTGTAATGCAATTAGGGATCTATGTTTTTAAGGTGCTGTGAGTATAACTGATAATCTACTCTCAGTATTGAAAAAGGATTTTTCTATTGTGACAAAATTGGCAGGAATATGTAAGTTTTTTTCCTCACACAGCCTTATAAACACACCATAAGAGTGTGTAGTACATTTAATAAAGATTTGGCAATTTAGTACTCAGTAATTAATGGGATTGATTTATTTGTTGCAAATAATAACCAGCGTCTGCTATCGATAGGTACATACTGAAAAGAAAGAAAATACTAACAGGGTATGCTGAAATACCATCAAAAATTCTGCCCCGTGAGGACTTCAGAGGCCACAGACACACTGAGAATTCAGTGCCTCTCTGGCCAACATGAGACATTCTGCTTTCTGTGGCAGAAGCCAGGCTGATTCGTTGCCCGAGCCACCCTCAACCATCTCTTCATGTCTATCACTGCACAGCTTGATGCCACCATAAGCATCATTCACTTCAAAAGGACTTATGCAGCTCCTATGTAAGGCATTTGAAGAGGTGGCTGCTCTATGGGGTGCTGGAACCACTTATTTAAGACAAAGATTTTAAACCCTCAACTCTCTGGTGCTGCAGAGGGGACATCTTCTTCTATTTAAAGTTACATTTGTGTGTAAGTGAAAAACATGAAGCTAAGATGAAAGAGTTTTACCCCTGGAAAATCAACAAATGGAATCAGAATAAGTCAAGTATTATTCTTGACTTACAGTCAAGACTTACAGTGAACCCACTATGGTACTATAGCAGTAACTTATATGTAAAAAGACACAGTAAGGGATTTAGTATTATTTATAGACAATCCTTTCTGCATTGCCATTGAAAGAAGAGGCCTCTTCAGGAGAGAAAGGACAGTGTAGGTGTTACTGGACATCACTGAAAGATGGTCTAAGACCCAGGAGAGTCAAACTTGCAGTAGATTAGACTTTAGGTTCATTTTGATTTTGGTTTGAGAACCAAGTATGTTTTGGGTCTGGCTAGCTATTGTCAAAATTTTCAAATAATATTGTTTTTTTCTTAGATGATTAGGTTGTCATCTAAGATGATAATCTTAGCCAATTTGAGAGCTGTGCTGGTAAAAAGTGCCATCATTAAATCTGGACCTAACAAGGAGAAGTGTTTTCCCCCTTAAAGGAAATTATTGTGTTGGGTTCAGCTCTATTAATTTGAACGTGGACTCTTTACAAAGTTACAGCAACATAGATTAGAGATTCCAGTTTGGGTCTACAGCTGCGTATACCGAGATTGAAAGAAAATCAGTATTCTGCTGGTTTTCATATAGATTTGGTTTCGATCAGAGTTAAATGGCAACACAAGACTTGATAGAAGTCCAAATCAACTGACAAACAAGTGCTGTACTTAGAACATGCACACTGTATTCAGTGATAGGAAAGACAGCAGAAGAAGCTGAAGATAGCAACAATGAACTGGAGAAAGTGTATGTACACTCATAAACATGTACACACACGTGCTTCAGACAAAAATGTAACAGTCTAAATAGATAAGAGATCTTCACAGAGTAATGAAATAAATGTAATATTTGCTGCTGTTAAAGAACAAGCCTGAAATGATTCATACACACAATAGATACCAAATGCATCCCTGGGCTATGATGTCCATGACAAACGAAATTCAAGCTATTACGTCGTATGTTGTTTAATTGTCATACAACAAAGAGCTAAATTCCCACTAATAGCAAGTTCAGTTTTCTCCTTTATAGGTCATTCATTGGATGATCTTGCCTTCTGGGTATGAAAGTATGAAACATTTTCCTAGAGTATACTGTGACTTAAAAATATGTAATTCTAGCTCTGAAATATTGGAACTTTTGAACTTTTTCTACTATGTCTCTGGTGTCAGGAGTAGGTAGAGGAGGTGAGAAATGGTGGTAGACGACAAAACCAGAAACCCTGGTGGTCATTCTCCACCCCCCGGCCCAGGAGGCAGGGAGCAGTGTTTGAAGGCAGGACAGCAGGCACCTGCTGACATACTGACAGAAAAACTTGTGTCTGACTTAGCACCCTGCCGGGAGCTCACCTTGAGGAGTGATGAGATGTAACTTTCTTCCTGTCAGTTGGTATTACCTTTTCTTTTTGTCATCTGTGTCCTCAAGGGAAAATTCAAGGTTTTATTTTCATGATGTTTTCTTAAGAGATGATAACGCTCTTTTCAACTGCAATGCATTTTTTAGATCAGGAACCTTAGAGTTTCTGAACTTATAGTTACTTTTCCCATTGTAGACAGTTAAGGAAAAAATCTATATATATTTAAAAAATATCTTAAATAGTCTTCCATAGAATAATTATTTTTGCACATTACAATCAACACAGAAAAAAGTCCTTGCAAGTTCACGTTTACACTACATATTATGTATATACCACGCGAGAGGACTTAGGAGGAGGGTGTATTGAGATGAACACCAAATAGACACAGTCAATATGGGTGTATGTTACTAAGAAAGGAGATTAATTAAAGTTTGGACAGGGAATGTGTCTTTATAAGTCATTCTTTTCCTGCAAGTACAGTGTTTTGAGAACTGCTGCTAAGTCTCCAAGGAAACCACTGCTATTTGTGACTCTGTTTAGTGGTGGAAAACTAATTTTTACCTGCTTTTCTAAGACTGACAAGTCATGACAGCTCTTAGAAGTCGCAAATCAATTATAACTTAAACCTAGCTATATTTTTAGTTACGTATTTTGTGTATTTAGACTGAATCACTGAACTACACTACAGATCAGAGGTGGAAAAGTCAGTTGTGGTTTGAAAAAATGGTACAAATCCTAATTTTCACAACAAAGCTTGTAGCATAATGGTATTATATTGAAAAATTAAACCTCTTGTATAAGTCAATTATCAGTACCCCACACAAATATTAATTTTCTTACACAGATTTGCTCTCAAAGCTTCATGTATAGTTGTGTAGAAATACACACCGTGAGGATGAACGAGGCACCTCCTGCTCAGTAGGTGTTCTGCTTTCATGCACAATCTTACCCCCAGTGCTAACCTCGAGTAACAAAAATCTTTCTTTATTCTTTAATCAGGAGCTGACAGAGAAAGCCAAAACATTAGAGAAATATTGTAATTATTCCTTATAGTGGACAGTGGTAGCTTCTTTCTTTTCCCGTGTTGCTCTACTAACAAAAGCAAGCTGTTGACATCCCATAGCTGTCAAAGGCAGAGAGTTGCCTTTGCAGTTGCACATGACAGCAGAGGTAAGATCAGAGCACAAAATGTCCGGACCAGTTTACACCAAAGTGAACCATCTAGCTTCACATCTTGTCTCCAATATCAGATGAAGGTGTCCATGGAGTCGTATAAGTACAAGGCAATCACACAGTGAGGTCTCCACAGAATATCTTCCCAGTCTCCGATGGGAAGGACCATCTACCACAAATAGAGCCCTTGTGTTTCATAGCCCAGGTTTTTTTCTTCTCTGTTAATTTGTCTGGTCACTTTTAAAAACCATTAAAACCTTTAACATCTTCAAGGCGCCATTCAGACGTTGAAAAGGGATTTTGCCATGCGGTTCAGGAGAAGCAGGGATGTCTAAGAGCAGCAAATTTGGAATTAACCTGCGGGCTGAATAAGAAATGCTCGTGGGCATAGTGACAAAGTGGTGACAGTAGGGCTCCTGGTTTGATCATGTCTGCACTTCTGCCAAATAGGAAAACACATCTAACTTCAATGCTTGTGTTGCTGTGTTGCATGCTACCTTTCAACTCTGTAGGACTTGGACTTGTCTGATAAGTGATATTGCTGTGCATGGAGCTCTTTGAAATTGCAAACCATCTCTGGTTAATGTTTCCTATAACTTTTTTTTTTGGGGGGGGAGGTTGTGCCGTCCATTATTATATTTATGCAGTCTATTAGTGTATTTTTCTATATTTCATTTGTGGGTGTATCAAAATTCCTATTTTCCTGTGTATGATTTTTCCACTAGATAGTCCCTATGCCTTTAAAAATACTGTGCCATAAACTGCACAAAATCAAAAGACAGAGGTGGGGAAGAAGAAAGTGATAGAAACAACAGGGCTGTTGAGGAAAGAGGTGACATTGCTAGAGATGGAGGCATGGAAGCAATTAAGGTACATATGAGTCTAAGGTAAACTCCCTTGTACATAACCTGAACATGCAAAGTTTATTTTCTTTTTTTTTATGACAACCTTCAGGTTATATACCTGAAACCATGGTAATTTAATCTTTCTCAATCCTGGCAAGTCTCTAAAGTGATACCCTTTGTAAATCATTTTACATTTTTGTTATTTAAGTGGGATATCTACAGTATATTTTCAAGCTTGATCAGATATACATAATTATAGCCCATTAAAAACTTTGAAATGGAACAATTATTATTAAAGCTTCACTGTTATTTATCCAATTTTCTGTTTTTATCAATGACAATTACTTTGTGTTCTCAAATGCTCTCATGTTGCACTCAAAAAGTCTTTACAATCCGAATATGTTTCGTTATACACGTGAGTTTCTAAGCCTTGCAGACACGTACATTAATAGTAATTCAGTGAAAACAGTGGAGTTCTGGTCATTAAATACTGGGGAAAAAAATAGGATAGGGTCTACTAAAATCTCCAGGCATCAAAAGGGAATCAGAGAGGCTCTGTCCACCCAGGGTTTGGCTCATCCTCTCTCTCCTGGGTTGATCTCCCTCATTGTTAACGCCACTCCCTCGGGCAACAAATGTACACTTTTCCACAGCTTTTTAATCAATGAGTCCAGAAGAGGAAAGTTGATAATTGATTTTAAGCCTGATGATAGAAAGCTAAAGCTGGCGGTAGTGTGGCCTTGCTCACTAGGTTTAGACATAATCAAATGCCGAGGGAGTTTGAGAGTCAGATGTGAAAGGGCCTGTTCTAGAGGCAAGTAACTCCATGAGTCTGTTTGAAGTCTCAGCTTCACATCACAGTCATTGCAGTCCCCTGAAAACAGACACTTTTTCTGCTGATGTCTTCTTTGGTCCCAACTGCCTCATCTGGTTGAGCTCTTCAGTGGGAGCATGGGGCTCTTCTGGAAACAGGCCTTTGGCTGATCTCCCGGGGACTGCTGGGGATTCCTGTGTGTCTACCAAAAGCCTCCTGTTCCAAGTGGGCTAGGATACCCTGTGTGGGCTAGGATACCCAAGTGGGCTAGGATAGCCTGCAGTGTGTGGGACACACATGATGTTTCTCAAACGCTGTTCTGAATAATATGTATGGTGAATGTATATACACAGCTACCTAAAGCAATGACTTCCAACATCTCAATAACACCAGTGGCAAATATTAGATCTTTCCCCACGCCATACCTATATGTTTGGAAACCTAGGACTTGGCTCTGCGATGTTCACTCTATCGGATTAATTCCTGTTTATGTTGACTACCACGGAGTTATCTCACCCATAAATTCAGCCTGTTGTCTTTAGTGTAAATGCTTTCATGAATATGGCCAGCAGTACTAGACGTTGATAATGACACCACTATCCACAGAGCTATTTCCACCACAAAAGATGTCAGAAAGCCTTATAAAGCCATTGAGTCCTGCCTCTTTATTTCTCCTCTCTGTCTTAATGTGTCCATCAATGTTGATGCAATGCAGTGTAGGCTGCAGTGTCAGAAGCAATTGCAGACATTTAAGTATCCTGTTCTTCTGTGGATGTTGATGAGAAATTAAAGCTGTTTGTGCCTCGATATTGTGACAATGAAGGAATCTCAGTGTAGCAGCTTTTCTGCCTTATTTTTTTGTTTATTAAAAACATTTTTCTACTATTTGTTTAGACAAAATATTCTAATCACTTGAAGAAAGGTAGCAAGACACGGGATAAATGGGGAAGGTACCCTTTTAAATCATTCCAGGAAGAGCAAAGCTTTGTTTCTTGTTAGCCATCACTGACCTTGAATCTGATGCAGATTTCTTGGTCTTATTAGTTGATGACGACTCTTCCAGTTTGCAAGTTATTGGCAGGTCCTTTCTGGCCTCTGAGGGACTTAGCTTGAATTAGCTCCTTATGGCTCACATTTGTGTTAACAGACCAAAGAATGTACTGTCAAGAAGTTTTAAAAAAAATCTTGCAGATTTAATGTCTGCTCTCATTAAGCTCCAGACACCTCAGTTATTGTTAAAGTTTTGTTCCCTAAATTTTTAGCTCTGTATGAAAGAGGGAAACAAAAAAGGGTCTAGTTTGTTCTCTGCTTATGTCTACTTCAAAAACCTTTCCAAAGTCATGGCTGTTTTCCAAACCATATCCCAAAGTATTTCCAAATTAATTTCAACCCCTTCTCTTTATACCTCCCTTGTAGCCCTAAGATTTCTCACCGTTCTGATTCACCCTGACCTGATCTGAAACAACTCATGGTTGGATCTGCAAAGTTGTTTCACAGCACAGAGTTGCAGTCCTGCTGCATAACACTAAAACAGCTCTTGCTGGATGTGATTTTAATCATTGCTGTTTTACAGATCAACAGCTACAGTTCTAGTGGGGTCGGGGAAGAATATTCTTTAGAAATACTGTATATGCAGCCAGATCATCTGAATGCTGTGCCCTGGAACCTGCCTTTGCTATCAGTTCGACTACTTACCCACTTGTTCATGCCCTTGTCTCCAGAGTTACCTGGCTCCTTTCGAAGGGACAGACATTTAACTGCTTTCACATCCTACTCATTGTGATTCCCAGACTCCCAGTGTATTGCTTGTAAAACAACCTTGTTTTCACTTGTCTGACATCCCCTTAGGTACGCTAATTCCCCCTCCTTCCCCCCACATCCCAACAATCATCGACTGCAGAGGCATCCAACATACCTTTTTGTGACTATTTTTTTTTCCCTGTGTTTCGTTCAGATATAGCCAGAAAGACCACAAGCAGAAAGCTTGTAAAATGATTGAACTAATTTTCTTCATTTGCCGTGGCGCCAGCTTGCTAGGCTCTTTATAGAAACTAGCTCAGTCATGCAGCAGGTTGAGCTTGAGATTCCTGATGCAGATCATTATGCTCCCATAAATTATCTCAGATGTACCTGAGCCAGGGTTTGAACCAGACATTGACAGGAGAAGTTCCTTCCTTTTGCTCTTTCTCCCTCTTTAATGTCCTGCACCTCTTCGCTCTTGCCTGCAGAATGGAGAACAAATTAAGTTTTTGAACATTTTACTGTGTTTAATACCACTGTCTTTGAAAGGTACTCTCTACTTTTAAGCCAAAATTACTTTAAACAAAATTCCTATATTAGCCCAGTCTGGTAAAAAGTAGGAAAGAGATGTTTTCCATTTTTAATTATCAATTCAATGAATCATAATCTATTTCACTAAAAAATTACAGTGGTTATACCAGGTAGTACTTAATTCTGATGAGCTTATGCCTGTGTGGGTGTACAATTTATTAGCAACTCTTAATGGAACTGACCACTGAAATAGAAAAAAATCTTTGAATAAGCTGTCTGTTGATGTATTGAGTACTCGAGTTTTAAACTGCATTTTTTGATACATTTGTCAAGCTTTCCAACTTCAAATGTTCATGAAATTTCTGTTATAAGAATTAATATAATTACAGTTATATAACAAAATGTGCTGAAAGATTATGCGGTAGTAGATACTTGTCGTTTCTGATTTCAAAAAAAAAAAAAAGAAAATGTCCTTACACCTTCTACATGGAAATGCGATGTACTAGATACCAGCTGCTAATGGTCCTTGAAGCACATGGATAGATATTTCAGACTGGAGTTGCTGAAGTGAAGGAAACTGGGCAAACTGGGTGATGCTGGTGAAGGATGTGGCACTCTCAAATGTCCCTTCGACCATGAAGATTCTGTGATTCTGTGTGATTATGGTGGCTGTCCTCACTTACATACTGCTTCTCTGGCACTTTCAGACATGAGTCCATTCATGAAGGAGCTCCCAAAGCAAGGAGAAAAGTGAGGATTTTCTTCACTTCCACGTGACCTGATTTCTAGTAAAGTACAGAGACCAATTACTTCCCACACATACAGATTTCTGCAGACTTGAGAAAATTTTCAGCTCAGACTTTTCAGAGGAATTCTTTTTTGTTGTGAAGGTCTTTACTCAGCCTTATGTCTCCTTATAGTAGGATTTCTGCGCACTTTCTTGGACATGTTATTCTGAATTTGAAGATTTAATTGTATTAAAACAAATTATCTGAATTTGTGCTCAGCCACCTCTAACCATTTTCTTTTTAATTTTTGTTTTTCTTTAAAAATAAATACAAATTTACTCAAATGGCATAAAAAATTAAGAGTAAGGAAAGTCCTCATGGAGAGGTAAGAGGAAATCTAATAAATTAATGGTCTTATTCTATATTCAGAAATCAACTGAAAAAAAAAAAGAAAGAAAGAATTTTGCAATGACAGAGGCCAGAATATCTGATGTGAGAAAACAGATTTGAACCCAGACTGAATCTGGGGTCCATTTGTAAAAACAAGAAATCGAGCTCAATAGTTTCATAAACTGTAAGTGCAGTAGCATGACAGCAGAGGGTTGATGGCCTATAATGCTTTGTCAGAAGCTTTTCCTCTCAGAATTGTTAGAGTTGTTGCCCGTAGAGAAATAAGTGCCCTTTAGGACATGGTTCAAGTATAGGAGTAGTTTAGTCTGTCTCGCGTCTGAGAGGACAGAGGAATTTATCAAGAAAATCGTATAGGTTTTTACAGTTGACTGAGATTCAAATGCAGGAATTGAAGGTGGAAAGTTGATGTTTTGACTCAGGCAAACCAGAAGGGAGAAGTTTCTGCTGTATTTTAGAGGGGTGAGGTGAGTTTCCTTTCATATAAACCAACGTTAGTCATGTATTTCTACGAATAACATGCCTCACTGTCATCTCAGCCTGGGATTATCCGTGTGTCCTGGAGACAGGCAGACACCTGGGAGACAATTTCAATGAGCAGAACATTCTGTAGTTGTGGGAAGTGTTTATTACGCTAAATCATTGTTTCTCACTTCATTTCACATAATCATAACTTCTGTGGCATTTCCTTCTTTGACCTTCAGTATAGATCAGAGGACACAGATGAAATCAAACACACTGTTTATGTGGGTTTGGCCCCTTCCAATAAAAGGATTTTTTTTCTTGCAGTTTTCCCCATTCTTTTTTTTCTTCAGTATTTCTGTATTATTGTCTCTTAAGTTTCAGTGGCCAAATTTAGCACTCTCAGTTTTCCTGGGTGGAATACATTCCTCTTCCACAGATGTTATCAGAAAATACTCTACAAGTCATTATGCATGGAAAATACTGTGCTAACATTCTCTCTTCCGCACAGGTGCATGCCCAGATAGTTTATTTCCTTTAGGCAGGAAATAAAAAAGCGGCCAAGTATTGTAATGCTCAAATTTAAAAAAAAATAACAGCCCAAAATGCATCAGACTCTTTGCATACACACACACACACACACACAAAGAAAGGTTTTGTCTCTACAGAAACAAGAGTTAGGAGCAATATACTTCATTGAGTTATTTTTTTTTCTCTATTATTCACTCTTCTCACATCATCTTTCGCCTCTGTCTCTTACAATCATGGTTATTCTTATTTTTCTGATATAGTTTCTTCTTTTGTACATCCCAAATGATCAGCTCTGACAGCTAATAGTTGATTTGCCAGTTTACATATTCTAGGTAAAGGCTTGTTTTTTTTTGGTCTGGATCCATGAAGGAAAGATGTTTACAATATTTTACAGCTTGCACAGGACTCATTGATTAAAGTCAGTCTTTGGGTTTAGACCATAGCACATATGCTCTAGACAGAAGTTATACTTCCTTCCCACTCTTGAGTCAAATTAAGCCAGATTCTGACCTTGAGCCTATGGTGTGTAGAGAGCTTTAAATGCAGGGCTTGTGCACATTTAACCCCACTGTAACAGTTGTAGGGTCACAGGGAGGTGACAGATACTATCACAGACTTCCTACTGTAGGTGATTAATTATGAAGGGAGGTCTTTGCATAGACTAGACCTGAAAATTTCAGCTGATTTCCTCAGCAAGGTTCTTGGCAGACCTACAGGAGCATCTTAGTTGATTGAAGCCAGCTACCGTCGTGTTTATCACAGGTTTCCTAACACAACATAACCATCCAGGCTGATAAAAGCAATGAAATTTCAGTACAACACAGTGCTGGAAATTTGGATCTCAAATAAACAAATATTGCCATCAATATTCCCAGCATTATATAGCTACTATTAACATCAGGCTTACATATTGTAATTTTATTTCTTAAACTACAGAGATAGTGCTTAGATGTATGGATTTATTATCACATTTGGCATATATTATTTATAGCATAAGAAAGGTGAAACATCTTGCAGCATGCGTGTAAAGATTAGGATTTATTGTCCAGGAATCCTTGAACAATTTTATCAAAAGCCCATTTCTAGGTGGTGTTTTTCTGCAATAAATCATACAGCAGAAATCTATCAGTGGACACCAGTAGGAGATAAATGAGAGCAGAGGAAAGAGGGTCATCACAGTTTTTTTTTTTTCTGTATCATGACCTGTCATTGGCAGAAATCCATTCATTATCGTGCACGAATGATTTTTTTCCCTTACTCACTGGGTTTGCCATTCTGGGGACTGTTAACTAAAATAAAATGAAAACTTCACAAAATGTAAGCTTTCAGGAATCATGAAAACAGAGATAACTTAAAGACCACAGGTGTAAGGACTAACACTACTTCTATTCCTACTTCTTTTTTCTACCTCTCTTCCACCCTCTCTTTTTTGCTTTTCTCTTTCTTCCACGCTCTACATAACAACAAATTGTTTTGAAGTTTCATTATGGAAATAGGGGAGGAGGGACAGGACCATAAACCCAGTGCCATGGTGGCATACAAAAGAATTATTCAACTCAGCTGGTTGGTGTATGTGAGAAGGAGGCAAACCCAGTTAGAAGTGGGCAAGCTCCTGTTGAGTTGTGTTTACCCCAATTCTTCAAGAACCTTTCTACCATTTTTAATGAAATAAAGTTATGTTTGTCTTTAAGCAACTGGCAGAGGGGAGGAGTAAGGCTGACGTGTAGCATTTTTGGCGAGATTGACAGTAATCAAGATGGAAATGAGAAATGTTACCTCACATATCTCAATGAATATCACCACCCAAAGTGCCACAGGGTCCTCAAGAATGATCCACTCACGTTCCAGGCAGCTGGTGTGAGATTTGACCCCCACCCAGACCAGAATGATGTTCACAGCAGTCAGGCTTCTGGGATTTGAGAAGAGAGGTAAGAAAAAGAGGTCTTCTAGAGAGGATGGGCAAAATTTTTGTAAACCAACAACATAAGCTTTAAGGCCAATCAACATTAGGAGGGATTTGTACACGTAATGAACCACTGGGACACAAAATAATTAATATACTCAGGTTGTGCTGCTTCCTAGGCTAGATAAAGAAGGACAAATGTTGGTAGGGTCTACATTCTCATTTGAAACAGATGAAATAGTGAACTAAAAGCGATTCATTTGTGCCAGCTGGTCCTCATCAACAGAGACAAGGGTGGGACTGTGTAAGTCTGATCAGTGGGACTATGTAAGTTTGTGCTACTCTTGGGCAGTTCTAGCTGCAAGTGGACCACCAAAATTAGATGTTTCCTTCCCAGTGCTGGACTGTCTGCTCTACGCTACAGTGAATGAGATAACCGTCCTTGTGGAAGACAGGTCTCATTGCCAGACACATCCATTTGCTGCCACAAAGCAAGGCTCTATCTTGTACTAGAATATGTAATATATAGATAAATAATGCAGATTTTAATTTTTTTTTTTATTCTTGTGACTAAGGTTTGAGTTACTGAAGCAATTTGCCAAATGGATAGTAACTACCACAATTATTCTTTAACAATCTTATCAGAAGAAAATACAAGATGCTATTGTAATGTGTATTTGCTTAATTTACAAGCTGGGGGGAAGAGAAGGGCTTGAAAGTGAGCAATTCAGATTGATGACAGAAACAAAAATTTAAAAGCCAGTCAGGAGAAATCTTTCTTTCTGTTGTAGCTAGTGGAAATTTATTGTTGATTTCATTTGAGCCAGGACTTAATCCCACATTTCTATTTGAAAAGTTTCTGATTTTTACTGCAATAGTAGAAAAAGGTTACTAGTACAGACAGAATGTACAGTTGCACTAACATTTAGCTGTAAATATATTTTATGTTGAACAGATGTAAAACTTGTGTATATGAAAATTGTGCTTTCTTGTTTGCTCTGTGTGATCAGTTACAATCCCACATGCAGGTTTGATTTTAATAGGTTCCAACACATGTGCAGATTTTTAATCTTTCTGGATTAAACTTTAATAATCTTTTAATCTTTCAAACTCTCCTTGAAATATTGTGGGTTTAGATCATTGTCCTTGTTGCTTATATAAATCTTTTACAACAAAGAAATTCATTCATTCAAAGAAGGAAAAATGTGATACAGTAAAAGAAGGAAAAGTTGCCTAGAGTATGAAGATACTACAAGAATCATTTTTTAATAAAAAATATTTCGTCTTGACTTCACTGTTTGCCTTCAACATGAAAACTATTGAGACATATCAGACACTGAGCTTCACTTCAGAAAATGTTAAGAAATCCTGTTTTTTCAGATCTAAGGTCATTGCTACTCTTTTTATTTGGATGACTTAATTTTCAACTAACTGAAAGATTTTATTCCTTGGAATTATAACGGCTACAGACTTGAACAATCAAGTGGCACCACACATCAAATGAATGGCTCAAAATATTAACCCACACCTCAACTTTCTGTTAAACCCAACTGAACATTTTGGGCTTCTATTTGAATAATAAAACAATATTATTGCACATATTAAATTAGAATGTAATCTTATGCCTGTAAACCGGGGGGGGGGGAGACTACAGGGCAAATTACAAATTTTTAAGTTAAAATTTAAGAATTAATCTTAAATTCATGTATTTCTTCTTCACTACTGAATGAAAATAAGCAGTAAAATAAGCAGTAGTTTACACTGCTGCAGTCTAGTTTCTTTTGGGGATAGACAGTTTGTATCTTTCTTTTTAGTATTTTGGTTGAAACCTTTAATTATAACCAATTGAATCTCCTTAAAGATTAGGGGGTCCACATAGACAGGTTGTGCATACCCAGTTATTATCTAGAGCTCAACCAGATTAATGTGGGTGAATTTTCTATGATATCATGCATTTTTACCTATTATGAAAATTTAAGATATATGCCACCTAACCTTTCATTTTAATATTCATGCTGGTTTTAAGTATCTTTTTCTTATACACGCTACAATCAAATCTTTCCTCAAGGCAAATCCTGTTCCACTGGCTGCAGGTTGAACACAGCAGCGTTGGGGTTATTTCTAATAGGAACAAGATGTTTGCAAGGTGATGATGGGACTTTGAGAGTTACAGGAATTATGGGAATGGCAAAGCAATAGAAGGAAACCAATTTAGCAGGGCTTTGCAGAAAACCCAGCGCAGGTGACACAGAGGATGGGGCAGGCATAACCTGGACAGATAAAGATCTCACAGGTATCCACCAAAATGTGGATCACACCTCAACTTCAAACTGAATAAGTGTTCCACTGAAATATCAAGACCCTTTTGCCTCTTCTGTGTTGGACATGGTCGGAGAGCAGACGGAGTGAGAAGGGGCAGAGAAGTTTAATTAGAGGCAGCAGCTCCTTACACGGGCACAGAGAGTGGTCTCAGCTGCCCCACCGTTGTCTGTCTGGAGCTCACACAGGGAGTAAAGGGGTGAAGAGGTCCTTCAAAGTGGGGAAATTCTCCACAATCTTGCTGTGTGGGGCAGGAGTGAGAGGCTGGAGGGTTTCCCTCTTCCCTCCATCTGTGTAGGCAGCCCCTGGGGTAGTCAGCTTCCTGGCATTAGTCTAGGGTTGCACTTTTGGCTTCCCTTTCCATGTTAACCCTTTAAGCCCTATGTGCACTCAATTTGTAAATAATTTTGGCAGACAGGAAGATGCAGAAGTAAGTGTATCTGTGTCTTGGAGTTTAATACTCTCAGGTTGAGTCACTCAAGTCAAAGAAATTCCTTGGCTTCTTGTTTTACAGCCAAAAAAATTCATTCAAGGCGAAGGTCCCTCATGTATCTTTCAAGTGAGACCGTGTTGTGTCTGCTTTGCTCAGCCTGAATCACAGGAGAACGGTTTTGTTGTCCACATCCCCCTTATGATGTTAGTCCTCACAGCATCTGCAAGATTTCCACATGTGAAGCAAGGTGTGAATGGTGCCCAGGAGTTTCAGGGTTCACGTGAGAGATTAAAAAATTAGTTGGGAACTAGAAATCTGTTCGTGCTTCAGACATCTGGCACTTTTACATGTATCCTCTGCAGTGAAAGACCTCGTCGTACATGGGAACTGGAACACTGAATAAGAAGTGCAAGTAAGTCTGTGGGGCTCCAACTCCTTTATGCATCCATAGGATCCCACATTAGAGAAAGAATTTGTCTTTTGCCATTCACAAGCACTAAATTCTCCTGGGAAAGTGTAGACTCCAGCAGTTAAGTTATTGTTGTCCTCTCAGTGTCTCTTCCTGAGACACCATGAGCAAGTTGGGAAGGAGGCAGAATATCCAATGCACTTGGTTTTCAAACAGGGTTACAGAAGTGTTTAGATCAGTGCATTTTTAAAGATAAGACAGAGTTGGAAACATGAGTATTAACAACAAAACTGTGAGGAACCTAAATTATTTTCCACTTTTATGATTTCTTTGCCTAAAAAACTGAAAGAAAAAGTGACTGGACCAGACAAAATGCTGCAGTGAAGATCAGAACTGACTCTGGAAGGTTTAATGTAACTGTTTAGTCATTTTTCATAGCAGCATTTTTTTTTCTTCCCAAAAAGGAGGACAGAAGGAAATTCTCCAAGTAAAATTCCTCACACTATTTAGTGTTCTCCATTCCTTATGTTTTATTGGGAAGGGTTCTCCAGTCCTCATGGAGAATGCACTTCAACAATAATTGAATGGAGCACATCTTTGAAGATTTCTCCCTTGAAATAGCCGCAGCAAGGCCTGAAGGTGGGATTTGTATAGTGATGGGTAAAATTTGTTAAAAATGTGATTTTCTGGGAATCCAGAAAAAATGCTGGTGGGATTCTAATTTTAACCCATGATCTTTCGAAAGATAAAATGACAACTCTGCTAATGCCGCAGAAGTACTAAACTCAGTCTCCTCTAACCCGGAGTAGAAGCACTAATGGGGGGGGATCATCACCACCGTGATTTATAATATCAAAAAAAAAATAGTTTCATCGAGGCTTTTAGTGTTACCTTGCAAGAGCTCAGAATGAAGATGCACACTCAACCTATTTTTCAAAACTTCCTGCCTCTCGGTCCTGGGGAGCCTCAAGGGCGGTGTGTCACCTTTCCAGCACTGAGGGATCTAATTGGGATCTTGTTCTGTACAGGCTGTTAGACACCGCGGTGACAAGAGGAGTCTCTCAGCCCAGGCTGGCTCCCAGCCAACACATACCTTCCGCCAGCAAAGTGCAGGGCAATTAAAGCCTGAGCGCCCGAGGAGCACCGCCGAGGGACAGCGCAGAAATAGCCGTCAAGCAAAGCACTGGGAAAATATATTTCTTTGGCATATTGGGGGATTATTGTTCCGTCCATTCATTGCTTTCCCTTGATGTCTTCCCCTGAAGGGGAGCTATTTTTATTTTTTTTTTCCCCCTCTTCAGGTTTTTTATGCTTTAGAGAAGTTTGGGGATTCCTTGGTGATTTTTTTTTTTTTCAGAGGGGCAGGGCAGGCTGATTTTTCTGTTATGTGAATCGAGGCAAGAGAACACTGAAGAGCTTTGGGAAGTGTGTTATGAAAAGGAGCTTTTTGTAACATTCACGGACTAGGTGCACTATGTACATATCACGTGCTGCAGAATGTTATATGGAGCAATCATTTTGCACACAGCTATACGTTAATATTGAAACAAGGCCTGTAATTCTGCTCATCAAAATGAAAGCCTTTAAGAACTCAGACGTGTCCCCCCCCCAGCATCCTCCAACCAGGTCTGCATTACTCAACTGAATTCACAATCACCTTATGAGTAATTTGGGAAACCTGTGTTGAATACAGAATATCCCAAATGCTCCTGAAATAATCCTGACACTGTTCTGTGGTGTTCAGGAACAAAACCTAACAGAGATGAATCAATTATTACTTTGAATTCTGTTTGTTAATAGATGGGTAAAAGACTGTTGGAGAGGGAAAGGAGAGTGAGCTGGGGAGTTAGCTACTGGAGTTAAAGGATACATAAATGTACAAACATCATTTTCTTTCTCATTCCCAATCCAAGCAGTTAATCACAATGTGCATTTTCCTTTCATGCAGCTTTGCTCAAATGTTTTTGCATAGCAGGTGTGTGTATTTGCAAAGATCAAAACAACAGCAGTTACAGAATCTCTGTCTATCCTGGACAGTCTTGTTTACAGGGATTTTTTTCCCTTCAGAATATATTTCTTTAATAAATCTCTCTATTTTATGTCTGCGAAGTAATTTTTTTCTCCCCATGTAGTTACACAGGGAATGTTATTTTAATCATTTTGTTGTTTGTGGGCAAATTTACTTATAATCTCTCTAATAGCAGCAGCAGGAATTACAGAAATAGACTCCTAGGCATATGGACAGCTATGGATGCATTATTAATCTGAACTTTTCTAAAGGTAACATACAAATTCTTTCCTAAAATGTGTTTTTTTACCTCATGCATATGTCAGGTCATCAGCAGCAGGCGCAGCCTTTTTTTACTTACATTTGTTTTGAAAAACAATTATTTATTCTGCAGGAAGAAAAGGTTATATTGCAGAGGTCAGACTTTTGTCATTTTCTTTTTACGGAGCAAGCCATTGGGATATTATAATGGTATGTCAGCTAAGCACCTACATGGCTCTACAAGGTCAAACAGAGAGTTACAACGGGCATATTTTATGTATGTATCTTGTGAGTGTTGTCCCAGTACTCTCCGACCCCCCCTAATAAACCGTTTTACAAGCTGTACAATAATGCAGCTTTGTGTTTCATAGGATTTTTTCCCCCCCCTTTGAATGAATGCGAAATTCATACGAATGTCAATAATAAAAATTTACCAAGTTCTTCCTGGGGTCACTTAATGACATTGTTAGGATTCTTAATGTAGCTACTAGGTGAAAGAGCTGCCAGTACCACATAAAGAATGAGTTGTTCTCCTCCTGCCACAGCCCCAGCTGATTTACAACCACTTTGTGTTTGATGTTGGACAGGATAATTTCATCAGTCTCCAGCCCTTGTGATCATGTCCCAAAATGACTAGTCAGGTGAAGCCCCAGCCGAAGATTGCTTGTCACCTGTAGGAAGTAGCTGTCTGCTATGAGTAGTCTTTACTCATAAATGTAATCATCTGTTAGTTATTCATTGAGCTATACTTCATGGTCTAGATGTAGTAGTGAGGATAATATACAAACACCTCAGAGGGAAAATGCTTTGAAACAACAGATGTGTCCGTGAAAAACCTTGTGTTTTACAACGGGACAGCATCTTAAACGGAAGTAACTGGCTTCCAAGTTCATCTCTGAAGGTTACTTCAGAAAACCTGCCAAAACCTCTCCCCCTCTACAAGTGATTCACTGCAGCAAATGGCCTGTAGTTAAAAACAACGATTTCTTAAAAGTCCAACACCAGCATTGTTGTAGTGATTTAAGGCAGACAGAACAAGACAGGTATAAGCCTTTGCTGCGCTATTGTTTTGAAAGAATGTGTGATGTTGTGATAGAGCTATCTGAGAGAATAGTATGATAATTCAGCCACATCTCTGGGGGGCAAATTCTTATTTATTTTCATTAAATTCCTTGAAATCGTGGAGGATGTGTCTATTTCTAGTACCAGCAATGTATTTTCATCACATCCAGACATATAATTTGGCATGAAATAACTAACACCCTTCCATTTTTGATATTCAGCCGGGCTTAACCTGACATTTGTTCTCTTATTTTATAATAAATAAAAATCTTGTTTCAGAAGAAGAGTAGCTAGTAAGAATTCTGTAAAAGCATTATAAAATTGCCAAAAAGAAAAGTGGTGCTGTTATTAGGCCAATACTGCTGTAAATGATAAATTAAAAAGGCAACATGAAGAGGCTGAAAAGTAGTGACAGCTACAATGAGTACATTTTCTCCTTTCTCAGTGTGAGATCACAGTGCAGGAATATATGAACTTCGAATCCCTTTGTGAAATTTGTGCTCATTTTAGCTGTCACTGCTGCAGGTGATGAGCACTCACAACCTGTTGTTTCTGCTTTGTGCCTATAAAAACACAAGGGATAAGTTCTAGTAACAAGGGAGTAAATATTCTGATAAACATAATCATGTAGCTAATGTGGCATTCTGGATAGAATTCACAATGTATTCTGGAATTTATCCGATGCTTGTGATCTCAGAGATAGACAGATATTTAATTTCTCAAATTGTAGTTGGAAAAACAAGTGTGCCATTTTATGTTTCACTTACGTTTATTTTGTCAGGATGCTTCCAAGGTTAGAATACACTCTATTTTTCCTCCTCAGGTTTATTTCTCAAGGTCTACTTTCACTATTCCTTTCAGTAAAAAATTACAGATCCAGCTCCTGAAAAAAAATCACAATTTAAATTACGGTTTCAAGCAACTTAAAATGCAGAAGAAAATGGATTCAGACTTCTGGTTTGCTTTATCAGGAAGAAAGAGGTCATTTACAAATCTTGGATCTACAATATATGACAAACTTTGAATTTGATAGACTTGATATCTGTTTTGGTTTTTTTTTTGAATAAGAAAGGGTAGAACTCAATAGACCCATAAAAGAACATTTCAGTTTTTCTTCCACATACCAAATTTTTAAACCATATTCTGTTAGTACAGCTCTTTACGTTAATGATTTAAACATCTGATTAAAAAGAGCTATATTTTAGACATCTATAAAGGGAGAGATTATCTTTTTTTTTTTTTTTTTCCTAAAACTCTCTGTTTACTTGATCCCTTGAGTTTTTAGGTTTGCTTTCCTTGCTTGACATTTTCATCTTTCCTCTTTATGCCTGGAAATTTCTTGTGGCTCGTACCACCTTTTAACAGGATATCAAACTTCTTAGAGAAAATATCAGTCGTACTGTGCCTGCCTTTTAGTGCCCACCCGTGCTGCTGAACACACAGGAGAGAGTAACAGTACGGGAATAAACATATTTCTTTCTCATTCTTTTAACCTAAAAATGAAAATAAGATGAAACACGTGTTTTAATTGCAAATGAAATGTTTCCCATCCGGTGGGTTTGTATTGCTCTGCTCAGCACAGGGACACATTTTTATTATCCAAAGGGGGAAATCCTTCTCAGATAGGCAGCTCACAGTAGGTGCCCAATGCTCGACTCCCCCTGACTGCTATAGCACTAGCAGGTACCACGGTAATAAAGGTGTTACATTTAGTAAAGCTTTTCCATGTACAACAAATGAAGAAAGAGCCTTTGGCAATTGAGGCAGCTCTTTCTAGCACCCAATGTCACTTGTCTCCTATAACTGGTGTGCACAAACCGACCTGCATCATGGATATTCCTTGTTTGACCTTGCAAAGCATGGCTTGACACAAGCCATACCTTGCAGTCTTCCCTGACCAGTGCTGTTCTGCTGTAAGCCTACCAAGGATGTTAAAATTTTAATACTCATTCCCTTATTTTATTTCATGCTTACTGCCAGAGAAGGCTTTGAGAGACTTTCAGGTGGAGTTGCTGTAAAATTACTGTTTATAGTATGGTATTGCCTGGTACCTTCTTCACAGGGGATGGTGTGGTTCCTGGTGTTACTGAGTGGCTGGTGGGTTAGTTCCTCAGGAAATACTCCACTTTTACTCAGATTATAGTCAACAAGAGTATCCCTAGATCACCTCATCATCAGGAGAAATATGAAAAGGTCATACACCTTTCCTTTACAGAGGAGGGGCAATAGAGATTATCTAGTAAATGACAGAACCAATGCTTAAAGGAATGTGGGTCTTACCATTTCTCTAAAGTAGGTAAAAGTAAAATTCACCATAACTAAAATAAAAAAAAAAATTTATAAAGCAGGTAATCTGTAGTTTTTGTTACTATGTGTTGAAATAGCATAACTGTTATTGCATTGACTGTGATGACTTCACCAGTGCCAAGAGGCCATTGGTGCTGTTGTTGCTGTAGAACATGGTTGTTTGCCCTGGGCAACAATGGTTAGTCTCCAGAAAGGTGCTGTCACGCTGCAGCTACCACTGCTGGGACAGCAGAAGCTGTAGCACCCAGTATTATAACGGGGAGTAGCACTGGTGCATGTTCAATACCCTCCGTAAATACCAGAACTGAGTCTTTTTCAGCAGCAGCACTGAAGGGCTGGGGCTACTCATTGCTAGCATGACTGAAGTCCCTTCCCATCCATCAACTAATTTCTATTTCCATTTAATGTAATGTACAGTTACACTTGTCTTTTTCTAAACAGGGCTATTTTTCTGTAAAGAATTTTATGTTTTCTGTGTCTTTCCCTTTGGAGATGTTTCTCTTTTTAGCTCCCATAGAAGCTATTCTATCCATACTTCTTTTCCCCTTTTTTATTCTCTTCTCCAGTGTCATTGAAAATATGTGACTGCCCAGCCAGAAATGTCCATTTGTCCAGGCTAATTTCATGTGTGATACCAACCGTTTCAGATATTTTATCTCAGTTTATCAGCATCAGTGTATGACAAAGAGCTAATTCTACCCGAGATCTGGAACTGGCAATTTGACAGTACTGACTTGCTGGATCTTGTGATTTTGTTCTGGATCCAGGAGATAATTTATTTTTTTCTAAATATTGATTTAGATAATCTCAGGTGAAAGACTGACCCCCTGTAAATAATAATGATTGTTGCTTTGAGTATTCCCAATATCAGACATAACAATCATCAGAAAGCTACAAAACATGAAGACAGTGACACAAGTGGCCACTTGAAAGACATTAAAAGAACTGTTAAAACACTATTTGCATGTATCATTGATAATAAGGACTGTATACATTATTTTGTTAAATTCATGCTAAAGTAAAGGTCATGTTATACATGCAGTACCCAGGATACTTTCTTTTCATTACCAAAATCTTTTGAAGGAAAATCTTGCTTTTCCCTACTTTTGAATCACTGTGTGGTTACCTCGGAGGAAAAACTCTGAGGAGAATTAGTTCCCACTTCTAAACCTTGCGGCAGGCTTAGGAGAGTCCTTATTTTAGGAGATATTTTCTTACCTGATTTTTAAACATTGAAAAGATAGATGTATTAGTCTAAAGTAGTCATCCTGGCCTTGGTGTATAGGAAACTATGAAGAGGCACTACTTATCAATACACGGTGATTCACCACATCCTAAGATAGGCCAGATGAATCATCTTTTGGAGGTGTGCATTGCTCTTCATGACTACAGAAGTAGTTTAGCATATTTAACTCAGCCACAGGCACGTGCCTTTGAGATGGTCAGGTCAGCGTAGCTGAGTTCCACCTTCTTGTGCCTCCTGTCTCTGTCTCTTCCACACTGGCTGAGTGGAAATGGAGACCAGTGGAAGCACTACACACCAAAGATCTGCCTTTTCTTGGGTTCCAAGCTACTCACTGGGTGCTCGTGAGGGTCTGCCACAGAATTGAGCTCTCCCACTTCAGCCCACATCCCATGTCTGCAAGTCCCAGAATCTGCTTAGTGCTTCAAGCAGAGGAGTGAAAGGCAATGTCTTGAGTCAGTAAAAAAAGGGGGATTTGCTCTGCTGTTATCCATGAGACACAGTTCATAACTTCCCAGCCAGCCAGCTTAAAAATACATTTTACCAGTGAGAGATTTAAAGATGGCTTCAGTTATTTCAAATGCTGTTACTATGCAAAGTAATCAGCTCATTTTGAATGCTTGCTGTGATGTTTAAAATGAAAAAAAATATAGACTGAAATGAAAAATGAATTCCTTAATTTCTATGATGATATACACCTGATGAAGACCTACTGAAAAAGGTTGAAACAATAATTAGTTTCTTTAGTGTGAATGTGTCTTTTTTTGTAGTAACTACTCCTTAAGGATTTTTACTATTCCTTGCAAAGATTTAATAAAAAAGATTGTAAATGAAATTACTATACATTTGCCTGTGTGTGTGGCAGTGTAATCAAATAATTCTGGTTCTCTGTAAAAAACAATGCCTGTTTTTTTCATTTCTGTGTTGCGTGCAATGCCTACCTTTTCTGATTTCCTTTGAGCAAGACACAGCCTTCTATATAATAAAAAGTTAAGAATGCAAAAAAAAAAGTTTTAAAACTAACAAATATTCAACTGATGATGTAAAACCATATTTTTATGCATGATGAAAAGTTCATCTTTTTGCCTCAGTAGGACAACATTTTGCCTCCTTGTGGCTCCATTAGGATGTTATCACTTCAGCACTCACTAACATGCTCTGATTTGAATGTGTACAAATGTCAGCCTTGAATGTCAGCTAATATTGCTGAGATTGTTATTAAGATTTTTTCCAGTGCTGTGAAGGAGGTGAAAATGCTGGACATAATGTGCTTTCTTGACCAGGGGAAGAAAAAACAGTTACTTGGGGAAAGGCGGGGAGTCAGTCAGTTGCAGTGGAGAAGTGTTGCATGCATTAAGCAGAGAGTATTACAACCACACAGCTTTTAAGACCAGATTTTATATTGGCATATGAATGGATTTTGCAGAAAAGTAGTTTGTGAGGATAAGGGGTGAATGAATCATTTTTTCCCAGGAAGCAAAACACTGTTGTTATTGTTGATACTGCTTTCTAGCGCTCATCATATTGTGGTTCTGAGCAATTTTCATACTCTTTGCATTTTCCTTGCGTTTGGGGGTGGAAAGACAGTCATGCTTAGGTGCTGTCTCTGTGGCAAGATTATTGCCCCGTTTCTGTCTTGTTTCTGCTTTTCCACCTCTTCCTCCCCACGTTCCCATCACATCAGTATGGATAGCTCTTGCTATCTACTATTTCGTTTCTAGAGGAGCAGCAGACAAGGACAGCAGCAATTTCACCTCTGGACACCTTCCACCCAGGCAGGGCAGAGCAGCACCCGTGGTGCTGTTTGGTGCCTCCGTGGGAAGCAGGCAAGGACACCGAAATGGCAGCCAGCAGGCATCTCTACTTCCTTCAGAAAAACACTTAAGGAGCCCTAGGTGGTGACTTCAAAGACCTTTTATTCACTGCCCAGAGGAATGGGTATTTTGTAATACAAAATGAATCAAATTTCAAAGCCTGGAAAGGTCAAAAGCAGCCTCTGGCCAAATAAGAGGAAGAAGCCGATAGGAATTACACCTCTCCACGAGAGGCCACTTTAACACAAACAACCCTTGTGCATTCGCACCTGCAAAGAGTTAACCACAAACCTCCAGAGGGCCTGACGGATGAGAAGTGATCACTCACCCCTGGGACAGGCAGGGACCAGAAAGCTGGGCTGATGCAGTCTCACTTCGCTTGCTTTTATTCTTTAAGCTTTTAGTTAATGCTACTGTAGCCTGCTTTGGTACTAACCTCGCTTGAGATAGGATTGTGAACAGCCATTTTCACTGCTGCTCAGGCCAGGTCAGACACTGCAGGTATTAAAAGCCCTGTGTGGTGATAGTATACTCTCCTCAAGTAAGTGCAGGAGATGGAAACTCTGGGAGAACTAACGTAAGAACTTGTCGCAGTTCAGCAGCCACCTCCCCTCCCCAAATAGTCCTCTTTGAATTATAGCTAATATTATTTCTATTTTCTGTACGGAACAGCACAGACCTATGTGATTTTCCAAAGGAATTGATTAAAAAGTACCCTGCCGTCACTGGTTTAAGCTCTTGCCACCCTGGGTGGAATACAATGGGTAAGAATAAGCACAATCATGCAAGTATTCAGAATAAAGGGTTAAAGCAAGACTTTGGGCTGGCCGCCTTACTTAAGACCAATATGGCACTAATGTCTATCCTATTAAACTCCTTACCTTATCATCAGATATTCTAGCCATTTCACACATTTCAGTGGAAAAATATGCTTTGATAAGTTTTTCTTTCTCTGTTTTACATTTTTCTGATATCTCACTACCAGAAAAAAAAACCACAACCAGGCATTAGGAGTGAGTACAGACTTCAGAAGAGAGAGAAAAAAATGACTCATAAAAATTGTCTTATGTATTTTGTTCAGAATGAAAAGCGTGGTTTTAAAGACTGTTAACTTGCAGTCTAACCGATAGTTGCTGCCTTTTGATTCCTTAGGTCCCTCGACTAATTGTGGTCAATTGTGACCCTGCTTAGTTGTGGTAAGGAGAACCGTTGGATCCAGAGCCTGCAGGCTTGGTTGGAGATTGGGAAGGACAAACTGGTGTTCCCGTGTTCCCGAGCACTGTAATTTTCTAGCTGTAGGCCACAGAAGGACCTCTTTCTCTGAGGTTGCTACTTGTTGGTAGCAGATTCGGAGGGCTTTGTAGCCTGCCTGCAAGAAATGGAACAGGAACCTCATAAAATTGGACAAGGGCAAATGCCAAGTCCTGCACCTGGACTAACCCTTTGCACAGATCCAGGCTTGGATCTGCCCCGATGGGGAGCAGCTCTGCCTGGAGATTTTCAAGTCCAGACTGGATGAAGCCCTGAAGCAGCACGATCTGACATTCAAGCTGGCTCTACTTTTAGAAGGAGCTTGGACGAGAGACGTCCTACAGTTCTGTCCAGTCTCAATTATTCAGTGAGCATGTGATTATTACCCAGCAGTGGAGCTGCTCCATGCAGTAAAAGCCTTATGCTCACTTCCTGCTTAGAACATCATCTGAAAACTCCTGCACCCAAAAAACACACATTCAAATAGAATTTTAAAATTAAAAAAATTATATAAAAAAAACCCAAAACAAAACAAGAAAAAAACCCTAATGTAACCAGCATGTAGCTTGAAATTAGTTTGTCAAAGACAGCACCCACCTTCACTTGAAAATAATGGGCAAAAGAGAGCACAACTGTCACCTGGATCAAGTTAAACACAGGCAGAACTTTGGTTGCCCTGGCCTGTGTCATGGCCTTCTATGTGAACAACCTCAGGGCCACCACGTTTCAGCTGTCACCATGGAGTGGCTGCGAAGGGGCGAGGGAGAAGCAGTGCTTTGTAGCTACCACCTGCAAATCTCTCACTGCTGGCAGGTACTTTGCGATGGAGTACTAGGAGGGGATAATTGCTGGAGACAGAATTGGCAAGAGCAGTATATGGGAGACACGTTCAATTGCACATGAGTATCGTAGGTGAACTATAAAAAAAGCAACCCTGCCATTATGTGTTGAACAGCCGGCAACTCTGGATCTTCCATTTTGTTTACGGCAGAGTGGACAAAAGGCTTGGAGAGTCGGCAGTAAATAGCTTGGGGACTGTATGCCTTGTAAAGGTATTCTGGATGCCTTTATGAGCCATAGCTCAAACTTTTGTGACAATAACAGTGAGGCATTACAAGTTTATTTGCAAGATTAAGTCTAAATGTCATCCCCAGAGTGCAGTATAAAATCTAATTAATTTTTTTATTCTTTATTGTTGAGATCAACATTCTCCATAGGAATTTGCATTTCTATATGACCCTTGTGTAAGCCAGCTTGCATGGGAGGGGGACCAATTTTGGTTTTGAGATTCATCAGTAGTGTTGTCCATCCCACTCAAATATTCCATTTGTACCAAATATTCCACTTGGAAGTGTAATTCTGCAGCCAACCCTAGAAGGAAAACAAGTCCTTCTACAAGAAACACAATTACTACTTCTCATTACACAACGTTTTCCTATGAATTTGCGTCTTACAGCTGCTCTGCCATATGTGTTTCTCAATATCTAGTTTGAGAAGTGAGTTTACACTGCAGTCTTCCTCTCACTGAGAGCACTGGCTGGGCTTCTCAACCAGGTATTTTAACAAATCTTGGCTTCAAGTCATTGTTAGTTTTATACCTCAGCTTTTCTTTGTTTTTTCAATGGGTCTGCTCATCATTTTGAACATTTGAAATTGCTATTTGGGAATGTTATTAGGTGAGCACAAGTGCAAACACCTACAGAGTGAGGGCATAAGCTACCAGGACAGGAAAGTAGGAGACAGGTCGAAAAAGTAGTCAAAATGGTGAAAAATATTGTATCGTGACATCAAATCTGAGACTCAGAGCCTTCTATGTTTTTGCCAGGCATTTAAGATTCAAATCTTACTCTTAGACCTTCTCCCTGATGTTGTCTTACCAGTGAGGAATATACTCTATAGAAGGATGTTAAAGGGGAAGGGTGCTATCCTCTGGCTTTCCCATCAGGAACGCTTGCAATGGAGCTGGGAGAAGACAGGCCATACACATGGGGACAGCCTGCTCTGTTTTGTCTTCTTTTCCCCTTTCTCAAAGTAATTCAAACAGATTGATAGAAAGGTCAAACTTTTTGGTATGGATAGTGAGAGCTCAGACAGTTGGCATCCACGTACAGTGTGACTGCCTCTCCCATGTTTCCACTGGGCTAAAATATTCTACTCCTATATTAAATCTATGGATTTGAGTTACTGTTGGCTCAGTAGGTCCAATTACTAAGTCTCTTCTGTGCTACTGGGAAGAGAAAACTTTTCCTAATCTCTTCAACACAGCATATCGAGGAAAAACATTTTTTAAATTGCAGGTAAGGTCTTATTCTAGCCAAATCTGCAGATGTTATACAAAGGTATGCACAGAGCCAGAGCTCCTGACCTACTGCTTTTTGACTACGCAGTCCTCATAGGTTTTGGCAGAGGAAGATTTGGGGGCATTTTCTACCTACTATGTATTTTCTGGCTTGAATTTGCTTTGGATAGAGATCCTCATTTTGTAAGAGGAAGCCAATGATGTCTGCAGGTCTTCCATCCATTTCTGTGTAAAGACTCAGAGAGAAGTCAGCTTAAACAGAGCTTTCAAAGCTAACAACTTTCTTGATTAACTCTTCTTATTATCCAACACCCTGCATTTTCTAGGGGAGGAAAAAAAATCTCAAAGATGGGAGAGAGTAAAAATGAAACAAAAAAAAAATATCACACTTTGAAACCCATCCCTTTGGCAGCCGTCCCTTTTTCATTTTGGCAGACAGAGTATTGCTGGCAGGACTAGTGAGGTAAGGGTAAAAGACAAATGGTTCATCATGAATCCTTTAACTAAGCTGATATTTCAACACAGCGCGTGCCAGCATTTTTCTTTGGCATACGCTTTGTAGAACGTACATGACAACCACATCAGCATTGTTAATATATTGGCATTACCTGCCTTATTATTCATCTCCCTCTGAACCAGACCCCAGACGTTCAGCAAAACATCACACACTAGAAGTCTAATTTTTTCCTAGCATTTCTTTCCCTGGGCACATACGATTTGAAAAAAAAAGTACCCTTTTAAAATTAGCATATTGTTTATCAGAATGCTATCTTTTGGAATACTGATAATGTAACTAGCAATTTTCAAGAATAAGGTGTATCACCAGATCAACTGTTGGGGTGAATCAAGTAATGTAAAATAAAAATAAATAAGATCGTTAATTTTCAAGAAACTAAAATGAAACTGTGGTTTTGAAGGTATTTCTTGGTTCTTACTATGCTTTTCTCCTGAAAAACAGCCTTCAGGTTTCAGAAACAAAAGATCAAGATGTAGTGATGAAAACAAAATATCTCAAATTCCATAAGCTGCATTTAATTCTCATTACAGTTAATGGCAAAACTTGCATTGACTTGAATGGCTCCAGTACTACACACTACATACATGGTAATTCAGTTAAACCATTAAGTTTGAATTAAAAAGATACACTTACATACTGAAGAAGAGGTTAGGTAAATTCTTTTGTTCATCCATTCACATCTTCTTTCTTTTTTTTCTTTCACCTTTTTTTTTCTACTACATAATTATCACTTAACTTATTTCATTTTGTGGTCCCACAGGTGTCATTCCACCACATTGTACCTTGTTTGCAGAAGAGACCACAGTTTCAAGGATCCAGCCCAGGAGGACGTATCAATCACTGCATGCTACATCTGCACCAGAAATGATGAAGAACATGTTACCACAGCTGATGGTCAAGAAGACCTCATCCAACATCTCGGAATTAAATTTGTTAATATTTAGCTGTTGAAATTCCTTACAAATGCATCTTGCTCCAATACAGCAAGGCATCGGAAAAATCACTGGAGAGATAGCAATTGTAGGAAATGCAATAATATACGTGCAATACAATGTATTATGTTCTGGCCAGAGAGCCTAATTAGTTCACCTCCTTTCTAACAGCCTAATTTCATTTCTCACCCCTCCTAATAGAATATTAAAACTGTAAAAGCAAAGTTGCAAACTTTTACCTTCTGAAACACTGATTATGACTTTAAGCTTTATTGCAGGAAAATTTGTTTGTTTGGAAGAAGAGACCAAAAAATCATAGGTTGGATTTTTTTTTTTTTTTCTATTTGAATTGATTCTAATGTTAGGCTTTATTAATAGAGGGAGAGTGAAATGTGAGAGCCTAAAAAGGCAATACGGAAGACCTCAACAAGCTATAGAAAGAATGAATAACAAACCGTATATTTTTCCTGCCGTGACAGGGCACTGCATAAAAACACCAGGGGATGGATGCAAACAATGTGCTGGTGAGAGAGACAATAAACCAGGGATGACAGCATAAAAAGAGAATGATGAATGTATTAACGCAGGTAGGAGAGTTAGATAAAAGATCACAGGGAGTAGTAGAAAATTCACTCTAAGCAGATCTTGAATAGTCTTACAGGAAATAGGGCTATTGTTAGATGTGGATGTGACAGGGAATGTGGTGACAACAGAGAGTGAGAGAATCTTTGAGTTTTTATGGAGAGATTTATATTTATGCCTCTGGATATACATTTATAGATATTTATACTAAATATATATTTCAATATCCCTGTAATAAATTTCTATAACCGTATGATAAACTGTATTTACTGTAGTTAACACCCTTTGCCTGCCTTACCTGCGCTACGGTCTCTTTTTCTTTTCAGCTGGTGAATTTTCTAAGCAGCTCAGAACTGCTGTCAGAATTGTTGAAACCTGCCAGACTTTTTTCCCTTTCTTCCCAGACACCTCCAGAATTTTTCTTCCTTTCTGCCCAAACACCTCCAGAGATAGGGAATTCTCCTCCTCTGCTTCATTCTGCTTTGAAGTACCCATGTTGAATAACCACATTTTAGATCAGTTTCGGTTTAAAGGTCCAATGTCTCTTATCTCTCAAGCACGAGAGAGGAACAGAGGAATTGAGGCTGTTATTATAAGAAAAAAAGAGCATTAATATAATAGGTTGATTTCATAAAAATGGTGTTTCTAGAAAGTTGAAAGAAAGGTGTTGGTCTACGAAAGAAAGTTACAAAACCAATGTAGTTTTTTTTCTTTAAATCTTGATTTTCATTTCAAAAGGTTTGTAACAATAAACCTGTTGAAGCTATATATTTTTGACTAATGGCTTCTTGCCCAAGATTAGTCTCTAAAACTGTTGTTTTTCAACAGTTGAACCAGCAAAGAAGATGAAAAACCAATCGACTTTAGTAGGCTTTATATTGGGCCCTTAGATGCAAATAGTTCAACATAATTTTATTTTATTGCTTGTTAGCACTCTCATGTTTCACCTCTTACAGTCGTTCAATGAGCGGCTCTTTTTAAAACCTTTCTCTTTATGTCATTATTTTCCATACAGTAATATTAGAGATGTAGAGATCCCTGATTGCCTTTTTCAAAATGCATGTCATGTATTTGGGGCATTTGTTTGATGTTGAATGGAACACAGCAGCACTACCTAGAAATCTAGAAGAACTGAAGAACACCAATTTCTTCTGATGCTATAAGTAGCTTTTAGAGAGGTTACTTAAAGAGGGAAAAAATTACCAAACTGAATCCCACCACACATACCAATGCACAAATTACGCAAAATTTGCTGTGACCGTTTCAGGATTGCCACATATTTTTCAGGGTTGCAGACTTTTGTATCAGATTTTCCCCCAGAAGCAGCATTTTCAATATTATAGGTCAGAATTTCACTATTCAGTGACATTCATTTGTTAGCAGTGATTCAGTAGACAAAACCTGCTTGATGAGTTGTCAGTGAGGGATATCATATTTACACAAAAGTACTTGGCTGAAACAATCAGCCTGAGACAGATTAAAACTAGGCATTATTCACCTGTAAGTCTAAACAGGAGAAAAGGGAGCCTGGAGAACACCAAAATTTGTGTAGTACGGTATGAATGGAAGTTTCAGAAGACTAGTCAGAATGGATTACTCTACAAAAGAAAATGTTTGTCTTGGAGACTTTTTTATTGACCTATGATATGCTTCTGGTTTGAAAGACATGTTAAACAAAGAGAACTCCAGTCTTTCAAAATTCTCACAGCTCTATAAATAACTCCACATAAAATGTACAGTATGTATAAACAGCAAAACAAAGATTTTCTGAAAGGATTTTCTCGGCAGTAAAAGTGAAGTCAAAACATCCCACTGATGGCAGCTATTTTGAAGAATTCCTAAGAATACGAGTGCTTACGAGCTGGCAAACTCTCCACAAGCGAGAGAGAGTATAAACAATGAACTTTTATGAGGTTGTAGCCATCCCAGCAAGATCCAAATGCAGCTTGAATGGACCTTAGCCAAGAAGCAACTGCTCAGCATTTAGTAAAGCTTCAGCTAAGGGAACCACAGGAAAAAACCAAACTGTTCCAGCAGTAAAAGTATCAGCCAGCAACATTTTTGAGAGTTCACCATCTGGGTCCTGCAGCCATCAATCAGACCCTATGTGTCACTCCAGCTTGTTCTTCAAGGCTCCTCGTGGTTCAAGGTAGAGCAGTTGTGAGAAAATAACAAAATTAAGAGAGCACAAACAGCTGTTGAAAGCTTGAGTAAGTCAGTAGGCAAATAACTCAAGTATTAAATGGCATGCAACTGCTTCACTTGTCCACTTGCACATCTGAAAATAAGTTTTCCCTACTACATATTCTTATTTTATTTGACAATTCTGTTTTAGTGGATTTAGAGTTGTTTCACAAATGCATACATAAGATCCTTTAACTTCTGTGGGAAATTAATCCACAAAAAACAGATCTGTAAGTTTATTTTTCATAATATAATGTCTATTGGCTCTAGTCATTGGCTTTTACTGTGACAAGCACTTTTTAAAATTTAGTCACTAGATTTGGAAATTTCGACTGGAGCTGAACTCTGAAAAAAGTCTGCCACTGTGAATCTCCCACCTGGCTGAAAATTAAGGCCATTCAAATATGTGCACGTGGCTGGAAATATTCTTGTGAAAATAGTCTAAGTGACAGCTTGAGCAGGAACTGAGACGGGAAAATAGAGTTGCAGTAGGAATATCAGAAGAAACACTAGAAGAGGTAGGAAGAGTTATTAAATTAGCAATTCGATATGCATAAGCAACACAAAATAGAGGAAAGGCAGAACTAGAGAAAGTAGAAGCTGATGGTTGAAATAACAAATCTGACATCCTGAATGGACACAAGCGTAGACAGCCAGAAATAGAAGCCAGAGCCATAAGTAGGGCTGTGAAAATTTGGGGTGGGGTGAGGGTGGGGGAGGGGAAATTGGCTTGTTTTCATAAACTTGAGAAACCAGAGAAAAGTTTCAGAGACTTAGGTGGAAAGTTGAACAGGCAAGGAAACAATTTGATTTCTGCTGCATTATTAAACTGAAATTATAGGGGAATAAAGTGGGTTTTCTGTCCAAATATGGTTGATTTATTTTTCTGTCCGTGTTTCATTGCAAAATACCTCCAATATTTCTTTCACATATTTAGGAGGTTTTGAATGACTGTGCGGTGGATAAACTTTTTTTTTTTTTAAATAGATGACCTTGCTTTATCAATGGTTTTAATAAAAAAGATGTCCTAGCATCCAAGGTTTGTTCTACTGTACAATTTAGATGTAATCATTTCCATATGATGGCTTCAACCTCCAACTGTAAATAGTCTGGCCCTGGAGCAGGAAAAAAGTGTTCTGTAGAAATAAAAATATGATTATGATTACTTTTTAAAAAAAAATATTAACATAATAGAGCCTTCTGTTTATTTTCCTTTTTAACATTTAGAGAGATTTATTGTATTATAATTATTCAGTACTCAGTTTTTACAAAGCTGAGTTGCACATGGTGGAAACTGTGTATAATAGTTCAACACGCTCTATATTCCAGGTGTTTTAAACAAATATTTCTGTTTCAGAATTTTTTCAGTAAGAGAATGGTGACACCATGATTACTGAATCATTTGGGTTGGAAAGCACCTCTTGATATTATCTAGTCTAACTTTGTTACACAAGATGGTACCATTTTTTTCATATATTGCAGAGCAAATTCAGGGCTTTAAGGAGAAGAAAGATGTCAATGAGAGAATGAGAATGACAGAAATTTTGGGGGGTCATTAGAAATTCAGAATTTCCCTAAAGATTTGATTTAATTTTCAGAAGCAGGAGTTAATCTAAGCTTTATAAAAGTTTCTAGCTGCATTTCTCTTGAGGCAGTTTAGCAAACAAGAAGCCTTAAAGTGCCATATAATAGCGTGCATTTTAAAGAAAGTTCATAAATGTTCTAGTAATTCTCACATGGAACAAAAATTCTGATACCTGGGGCTGTTCAATCCAAAAAGTACTGAAACATGGGGCTGGCAATTGGAAGCAAAATGCTGGAATGAAATAATGATCAGTGACTTCAGTGAGACCAAGATTTGAACCCAAACTTCCTCAGGAACTTCTCTGGGAAAAAAAAAAAAAAAAAGAAAAAAAAGAATCAAAATAAAACCATTAAAGTTATTAAGACACTATACAGACATCAGTCCTGAATGCCTCACTCAGCAGAGAGTAGGATGCTCAGATACATCAGAAGATCAAGAGAAGGACAGCGAGAAATGGCAAAAGAGAAATGTAGGAGAGTAGGATGGAAAAGTCCCCAGTGGCTTGTTGCAGGTGGCTGTGTCATAGCACATCACAACATTTCTTTTACAAAATTTCACAAAACCTTTGGAGGTCTGGGCACACTGAAATCAGCCTGTGCCCCATGCCAAATGACATCTTACAGGAGAAGGTATCTGGTGTTCACCTGAGTTTGCAAGGGAAAGCTAAAGCAGAACACTGGGTCTCAATTGCCTTTTGGTAAAATATGGTAAAACAATTGAAATGCATATAGCTTTGAAAAATAATGAGATCTTTGCTTTAAATACACTTCCAAAAGCATTATCATCACTCAAACTTGTCAGAAAAAGAATACACTACCAAAACTGACATGACATTTCAAAAGGATTGGCTACTTTCATGAAGCTGTGATTTAAGCTATCATCACTGTTAAGGGGTGTCTCACCTAGGTGCTTATTGGAGAGCAGAGGGATTCAATATCATTTAAAAGACTGTTTGGAGCAGCAATAACTTTTGCACACAAGTCATTTAGCACTGGCCAAGAGAGTTTGTAACGCCTTTCCTACATCTGTGTAGTCTTTAGAATAATAAAAGTGGAAAATGCTTTTGGCAAAAACAAGCAATAAAAGAACCTCCCTCGCTATACAGCAAATAAATGGAAAACTTGAGTAAGACCGTACAAACACTTTACATGAGAAGACATATGTACTATTGCATTTCAACCCAGTATCATAGCTTTTGCCTGCTTATAGCGGGCAAACTTTGTCAGCTTGCATGCCTCGTGCTTCAATATCACAAATATTGACATCCTGATCAAAGTAATTGGGCTGCATTCTGCCTAGTTGTGGCTGTTATCAGAGAGCAAAGACTACTTTTCATTGATTCCTGCTGATTTAATGCCAATGTGAAAGCATGACATAGAAATAATGACAATACAGCATATTTTTATTTTGAAAAGAACAATCTGTCTGCTCTTGTTCCCTCTGGGGTGGAACAGTAACCAGTGCATCCAAATAGAAAGGAGAAGATGGGACTAAATGAGTTTACATGTTAAATGGCATTTTACTTTGTCAGCTTGCTCTATAAGTCATCAACTGTTGTGTTCTCCCTCGTATTTATTAACCCAGTCCCTGCAAACTAAAAACCATACCTACTCAGTAAAGGAAAATGAAGGTTGAGTAACACATATATTCAAAATTTTCCTGAAATATTTATTTTCCATCTTATATATAAGCCATACACAGCACTGTGGGCATTTGTCTTACACATAAACACAGAAGTTAAAACCCAAATCAGAGCTAATCCTTTATAACACTACAGTTCCCTTTTAATACTTTAAAATACTACTCTTCCCTTCTAATTCTTTAAAATGCTGCTTTTTCCTTTTAATTTAATTAAATGCAAGCTCCATGACTCTCCTACGAGTCAAGATAATTAAAGAAAGACCTATATTTGTCAGTGAATCTCAGAAATGTTCTAATGAGTGGATAAGAACCATTTGTAATTAACATGCTAATTGCTTGTATGCAAACGGCCTGTTGTTCGAGTGGTTGAAAAAGTGCTTGAAAACAGTTTGTTTGCCTCCCCTCTTAAGCAGACCAAACATTCCCACTTGTAGTTTTATTTACATTATTAATTTGCTTAGCAAATATTTTTTAATAGCTGGTGCAAATAGAAGGAGTGGAAGCCTTGTTTGGAGAGCTCTTGTGAGGAGTGCTATTTGCTCCAGTTCAAGCAGATGAGCAGACAATCAGACTGAAATGTGAGTTTTTCAGGCACATAATAGACCCTTGGCTTATCAAAGCCTCTTATCTGATTGGAAAAAAATCAAAGGTAAACTTCACAGCTCATGGAATTAAAAGACAAATGAGATGTCATAATTATCAAAGTGGCTAATTTAGAAAATTAAGCCATTCACATAGGTGACATAATTGCTTGTCACAATCACTCTTTTTCTCATTAGCCTTCTCTTCAGCACCTACCATACAGTGGAACATTCTTTAGTCTTGGAAAATATTGCCTATACTGTAATCCCTTAATAGCGTAGCCCCTGAAATTAATGAAAAAAAATACTTAACAGCTTCATTGATGTGATATATTTGTGTGATTCTCTGTTTGATCACGTCGCATAGTGTAAAATTTGGTATTTTGAATTTTGAGTATTTTATTGGGTCTTTTTCTGGCTTCTTTCAAAATTACATGATTTAAAATTAATCAGTTAATTATGATGGAGGACTTAATAAGCCAGCAAGCCATATGCAAATTCTTTTGACAGGATTATGCTTCCATCACACAAGATGGCTTTAACATATAAGGATTATGAGGTATATAATTATTGTGGCTAGAAGATTAAATTGTCCTAAATTTTGAATGTACAGGAAAAATATTTTTATCCTCTGTAGAATAATGTGTCTTTCTAACATTTAATGTTTCATTTTATGTTTGTTTTCAGTCAATTTAAAATAACACCCCAAATATTATTTCATGTAAGAATATCATTTTCAGGAAGTAGTTACACTTCCCTGACAATCATATTGTTTATGAGTCAGCAAGTACAGAAATTATTAAAGACAATTTCTAAGAAAGGAAATGAGTCTGGTTTGCTATGCGGGTTTCAAGGCATGACATTGTAAATGGGCAAGGTTAAACATTTTGGATTAAAAACATGACTGTGAGATTGATTAGGGTCCTACAGTCTTGTAAAGTTGGTAGAACATAGCTGACATGACTTATAGTTTGCTGAATTCAGAGAGATTACATTGATGTCATTCATTTGAAGAGATAGTTCATCCTGGATGCATATAGTGAAGCTGTCATCCGTGCGTTTCACAAATATTCATGTGACTAACATGTTTTGATTAGACTAACACTGAACCACACCATCGAACGGGTCATGAGTCTGAAGCGCTGTGACATTCTAAAGTCAAAGCGTGCATTTAAAAACAAGGAACAAAAACTGGAAAATAAAATAAAGCCAAACACCCAAACTAATCTTGTAAAGCTTTCTGTGTGCCACTCCTCTGAATATTTGACATACTTAACATATGCAGTAGTGAAACTCATGTCTTATAGCAAGCAATTATGCTTCTGACTATAATAAAAGAAAGTTAATATATCATTAGATTAATTATAAACAATATTGACTTTGCTCTGTACGAACAGACTCCTATACAGTTCTGCATGAATGTGCTTAATTAGAAATAAGGTCCATCCTGCCCTTTCTTCTCAACCCATAGCTGGGCAGGATTTCTTCTCAGCACTCCCGGAAAGGAATTGCCTTCAGGCAACACTTCTTCAAAGGTGAACGAAAAGCAAGAGGTCCTACTTCTAAGAAAAAGACCTTCTTAAATGAACCACAGTAGGCTTCAGAATACCTTCTTGGTTTAGAAAGTGATGTTAGGACTGGCACTTTTGGGTTTATTGAGCCAGTTGTGTGCCCTTGTCTCCTTGCATAGGTAGTCGCTCTGCTTCAGCCTTCCTGCCCAGAAGGAGTAGGAGGTGCTCCGGTCTCCTTTGTCCCCCAAACAAGTGTTAGCACCATCCCTTTCCGACAGTCTGCTCTGTAGTTTGTTACCTTCTCACTAGGATTGTTTTTTTCTGCCTTTCAGTTCATTCCCAACAAAGGCGGCAAGCTTTCTAAACTAACTTTTTAAAGCATTCCCACTGTTCATATGCAAAAAGAGCTATTTACAGCTCCATAGAAAGGTAGCAAAATCTGCACATAAAAACCTTTGGTTTAGTTTCCCCTCCGCTATGGAAATCCTCTGATTTTCTCACCCTTTTTTTATCCTCTCATCCTTTTGATCCTCACAGTCTCATCTTCTCAGCTTCAGGTTCTCCCTCCTTTCTCCGTTTAGATCCCCTGGCCTAGGAAGCCAAGAGACCACTCTCATTTTGAGGAGCTCTGTTAAAATCAACCTTTCCTTCTCCTTTCCTAGTTTGTGGTGGTGCTGGTAGTATTCAGGTGATTGACCAGCTATGCTCTCAGTCCCAAGAGATGACATGTCAGGCCCCATCCCACATTAATTCCCATGCCAGATATTATCTCTGCAGGGTCCATGACTTGCTCAGTCTTTTGTCATACTCACTGTTTTCCGAGGCACTTATCCCATGCAAACAACTCTTTCAGTTGTCCTCTAGCCGCCTCTGGATAAAGCACGTGATACGAGACACAGACCCTGCCAGAAACTCTTAACGTTGATGGTTATAGTTACATGAAGAGTTCATAAAGTCAGAATTTGTAAGTTATGCATAAATTTCCAGACTGTCAAAAGGAAGAATAAATATTAAGCACCTACTATTTTTCTAGAAGGCATTTTCTTTCAAATATATCTCCCATAGTTATCTGTCTGGTTTGAGTGAGAAGGAAAGGAGGTTGAAGATTCAAGGTTGTTTGGTTATCCTTCCATCACCTGCAGTGAGTTAAGGTTAGGTTCTGATCTCATTTATCACATTGCAAATTTCTGGTGCAATTTTATTGAAGCAGCTCAGCCTCTACTGGTTTAGCAGATTGTGGACACTGGCTAGCAGTGTTAAGTTTGAAAATATCAATACTGACCCTCAGAAGCTTCACTTTGTTCAATGGCAGGCACAAAATTGTTATGTGACAGACACAAGTGACAGTCAGCCACCACAGAAAGTGGAAAACACCTAATCTTTTTCCTTTGACATAGCACTCAGCATTGGGAGCAAGTTTGCTTCTTCAGCTTCAAAAAAACAACCCTCAAAGCTGACTTGAACACCTGCAACTCCTTTACAAAACAATCAGGCCTAAATAATCAATAAGGAACACTCTTTTTGATTTGGTGACTTGTTTTGGTCCTGTACCATAATAATTTTGTATCAAAAAAATTGCATTTAGATGGCACTGAGGTTGAGAATTTGGTAGAAGATGGATATTATCATCATCAGAGTGCATGTAAACTGAAGATTAAGTAATTTGTTTTATCTGTCTTTTTAGAGCACCAAATAATGTAAGTGTATTTCCCAGGGATTACAGAATTATCACCTAAGAAAATGAAGGCTAAAGCATCACAACTGAAAATGGTGACTGATTATCACTATGCTATTAACATTGTTCCGAAATATGCAGTGCTGTCCTCTAGAGGCCATGTTTAATACTAAATAACCCACAGCTCATTAACTAATAAGTTAATTCAGGAATTCATCTTGTGGGAGAGCTGATTCCAGGAGCAAGAATACCTCCATGTGTCTCTATAAGGTAGTCCACATGGTGATAACATCCAAACAAAAGAGTAAGCTGTCTCATGCTGGCTCTTGAGGAAAAAATGTGCAAATCTTGCGTGTCTCTGACTCTGCTAAGGCATGCTTGCAGTTCTGTATTCTGCACCAGCTCAGCCAGTCTCCATTTTTCTCACAATATACTTTTGAAAGAGAGTTGGCAGCAGATGTTTCCCCCTCTTCTTTTTTTCCCCCAAACTTCCCCATAAAAGTATTTCTGGTGTTTGAGAGGTACGTCGTGCACCTGACTCAGAATCTGGCCTTTCAAAGCTCCCTGCTAGGTTCTTCCTTCTCTTAACAAGTATGTTAAATTACTGAGTTAGGTCTGTTTTGATTTATTGTAGTACATATCTGAACTAGCTTTAGTAAATTCATTGCACCACTCTGGTGACCTGAAATTGTTGAACACAAACATAGCAACAGTGTTTGGAGGGAAAGATGACTCAGCCCCACTGGTACTGACTCTGCATCAGAAATACAATGATACTAAGATACCATAAAACCTTTGCATGTAATCTCCTAACAAATTACAAAGCAGGAATGAAAGACTTGAATCATGGGAGATGCTCCAATCCTTGAATCATCAATCCTTGGTGATTCAAGGATTGGAGCATCTCCCTTATGAAGAAAGGCTGAGAGAGCTGGGACTCTTTAGCCTGGAGACGAAAAGGCTGAGGGGAGACCTTATCAATACTTATAAGTATCTAAAGGGTGGGTTGAAGGGGGAGGGAGCCAGACTCTTTTCAGTGGTTGCCAGTGAGAGGATGAGGGGCAATGGACACAAGTTGGAACATATGTGGTTCCACTCAAATATGAGGAAAAACTTCTTCACGGTGAGGGTGACAGAGCCCTGGAACAGGTTGCCCAGGGAGGTTGTGGAGTCCCCTTCTCTGGAGATCTTCAAGACCCACCTGGGTGCAGTCCTGAGTAACATGCTCTAACATGCTCTAGGCAATCCTGCTTCAGCAGGGGAGTTGGACTAGACGATCTCTATTGTCCATTCCAACTCAAAAAAATTCAGTGAAATTCAGTGAAGATGGACTTAGATGAATAATGGAAGCAAAGATGGGAAAATAAAGCCCATGGAAACTGTTTCGCTGACCCTGAAGGCTTGTGTACACTGAGGTACACCTCATTAGTGTTATTCTTATTATGAGCGAAACAGTCCTAAGGCTTGGCAGAATTTTCTCAAAGAACTTGAGTTGCAGACAGGGCTGAGGAGCTGACCCAAGGAAGGCTCACCAGACAACATGAAGTGATGGACAGACCATTATTTGAAGTACCTGGGAGGAGGAGCTGGAAAACCACCACTGTTCCCAAAAAGCTGCAGGTACTTTAGAAACCTGGAAGAAACAGGGGCAGCTTCTGGAGGGTGGACTAAAATACATGTGACCCGCTGCTGCCTTTCAGCTTTTTGCCAACTACAACTTGATTACTGAGAATATTTTTTCCCTTCTTACCAGTTAAGTTTTCTTTGTGTACATTTCTTTATATCCCATTTTTTTGTTAGGGATGAAGGGCAGCACTTGCCCTAACGTGGTTCAGACTGGCAACAAACTTAGCCTGGGCTGCTAATCTAGATTTCCTGTCTTCTGATATTCTTTTCTCTGTCAGAAAAAAAGTCTCAAGCATCTTAACAGTCAGCAAGAATCTGGAAGCAGGTGTCGATTTCCTCCTCTTCCAGTGTCAGAAATTATCATCTGGATGGCATGTTGTCTATAGAGCTCAAGTTAAATCAAACTGAGAGTTGGCATTTTTCTCTTCCACTAGACCTGCAGTGAGACAAGGTCGGTTAGAGGAACATATACATTGGATGTGCTGATCCTAGGTGAAGAAGCTTGGCTTCACAGGCAGGAATCTTTAAAGAACAGGATCCAAAAAGTTATAAATGACTATGGTTCATAGTTCTGTGGTTAAGTGAGGGAGGCTCGTTGAATGCTGAATAAGAAAGACATGAGAAGTATCTATGGAGACACTGAGGCAGCTGAAAAGCTAACTGAGAGCACTGCGCCTCTTGTTCATCCTTTCCCAAAGCCCAGAAGAGGGTATTGTGGACAAATTTCCTGCTGAATAGGACAGCTTTCAGAACAGTGCAGAAACTTGTCCTTGGCATTGTGCAAATGAGAGGGACATGTCTTCTGTGTAAATACTGTTCTCTGGTCTTTGTTTTGACATTTATTCCAGTTTAATCAACTAGGTTTTAAAGCACCTTTGCTTTGATTAAATCTGGGATTGGCCTTGCAATAAAGATAGTCTCTCCGGTGGCTCATTTTGGAAAACCCCTGAACAGTGATCAGATATATTTATGACGCCCTTTAGCTGTGTGTTTGATTTCCTTGACATAAAAAGGGGGGGAGGTTAAAAATGGAAAAAGCTCCTGACTCTTGAAAGGTTTCTGTGGCTCTTATTGCTGGCCTGCAGCCACGCATTCTCTTACATGGTGGATCAAAGACACCAACACTGTGGGAGCTAGTCAATACAATACAGGCACTACTTAAACATATTGCTGAAAACATTCCTTTTTGTTTTTATAAAGGGTCACATTCTGGAGACAGTTTATCTTATTACTTAAAGGAAACACAGTAATTTTATGTTGTCTGACATGTCCTTGCATTTTTTTTCCTGAGGGAAAAAAGGAGGCTTTGATAACATCCTAAATATGAGTGAATAAAATAGCTAAGTACATTATGTTTTATTAACTGCCTTTGTTGTAGTTACATGAAGGTTGTTTTTCTTCTTTGCTCATTCTCAACATTATGGTGTAGAAAGCTGGAGACCACAAAGAGTTAAATAGTAGCCTATGCTGGGTCCTTATTTAGAAGGAAAAGGTAGTTGTTTTGACGTAGGTCTCTTAGCAACTAGAAATTTAGCTCTTTGTTTATTATAAAACACTTCATTTTTGAAGGAAAGAATTTACATTTCTCATTTTAGTTGCTCTCCTTGTCTTCCTCTCCATCTGCCTTGATAGAGCCTAAAACAAAATCCTAAAAAAAAGTTGTTTCCAAATATGAATTACAATATTTTTGAGTGACAAGAAAATTTTAATACTTATTATTAAGAGATTTTTTTTGGTTAATGGTAGTTTAAAGGATCAGTACCTCCTATGTCTAGCATTTTCAGAAAAAAACCCTCCATAATTTCTGTTGTTAAAGAAATTTTACAATTTATGTTTTGTAGTGATTTAGGTTTAGTATAAGATGTTATTTTAAGGTATGATTGATAAAATTAGTGGAAAAAAAGTATCTTAGTGCATAAAATTATGCAATTAAGACAATAAATTACAGTATTTTCCACTGAGTCTTCAGACAGTTTAGAGTACTGGACTGTTTAAGCACCTGGTGGAATTTGGTCCTAAACTGAACTGTGTATGTGAGAGACTGTGTCTTCCTGATGCAGTAAAGACTGCTTTTGTGTTTGAAACTAGCTTTTTCATAGAAAATTACTATTTCATTTTGCAGAAAAATCCACTGATATCTACTGACTAATAAAACCAAGAATGTAACTTGTACTTCCTTCCATTGAGATGAGATGGCCTAATCAATGTTTCAGCTGAAGGAAGTAAAAAAAAATGTAGTGTGAAAGAGAATAACTCATGAAAAAAAGCACAAAATATAAGAGGCCAAAAATACAGCCTTCGTCTGTGCTTCTCTGAGGGCTCAGAAGATCATTTGTAGGTGTTCATTCTGCCTTGCCCAGAGGAAAAGGACCTGGGGGTGTTGGTCAACAGCTGGCTGAATACAAGCCAGAAGTGTGCCCAGGTGGCCAAGAAGGTCAACAGTATCCTGGCTTGTATCAGAAATAGTGTGTTGAGTAGGACAGGGAAGTGATTGTCCTCCTGTACTTGGCACTGATGAGGCTATACCTTGAATATTGTGTTCAGTTTTGGGCCCACCAACAGCAGGAAAGACATTGAGGTGCTGGAGTGTGTCCAAAAAAGGGCAACAAAACTGGTGAAGGGTCTGGAGAACAAATTTTATGAAGAGGAGCTGAGGGAACTGGGATTGTTCAGCCTGGAGAAAAGGAGGCTGAGGAGATCTGTGGTTAAGCCTCTTCTCTCAATTAGCAAGTGATAGGACAAGCAGAAATGGCCTTAAGGTGTATCAGGGGAGGTTTAGATATACTTTTAGATATTGGTATTGCTATTGATATTGCTCCTTGGGCTTTAAGTTACTAGACTCTGAGCCCTTATTTCAGTAAAGGAGTTAGATCTATCCAGTTTGGTTTGGGAAAGTGGTGGGGCTGCAGCCTAACCAGAAGGATGATAGTTCAGTCAGAAGTAGGGGTGCTGAGGTCTGTGACCTAATTATATATTTTTTTCTTTTCCCAAGAAAAGAAATGCTACAGAAGGAAGATTCCAGCTGTCTATATGGCATTTTTTGAATTAGACAAGCCACATATTTGCATACAATAAAACTTGTGGTTTTGTATTGTAATGCTGAAAATATTACATTCTAAGACTTGATAAACTTATGATAAAAATTGTAAATTATAAGTAGTTGCCATTGATCATCTACTGCAAACTTATGGTGTGTGTGTTCCATCAAGTAGTTACCTGAGTAACCATAATTAGCCCATTAGTCCATTAATTTCATATGCTTGAAGATGGAAAATTGACACAAGTAGAGTTTTGGGGACTGGGACTAGTGTTGGTGTTCATTCTTATGTGCTGTTAAGAAACATAAGCTGTTAAAAAGAAGAATATGTGGACCTATTCCTAGAGTTTTTATTATTTCATTATTTGGTCTTTTTTATTAGAGGATATTATGACCATGTTATTAAAACAAGTTCATTTGTCTCTTAATGAACAATTTAAATTGTTTTGTGATTTTTTTTTATCAGAAAAGGAATATTTAGTAGCAGCAACATTTCTGAATTTTTCATATAACCTTTCTAGAAAATTTATCTTTCCTAAGACAAAAGTACGATTCAAATTGGTTGAAGTATTTGAATAGATTATGTGGTACTACAGAAATCAATATATGCCACAATGACTGTTGCATACCGTATTCCTTTTAATACAAAATTTCAGAGCTAGATTGTGGAGATACATTTCTTTTATTTTGCCATTCATTTACTTATTTCCAAGACAAATTGAAGCCTTCCAGAGTTTCCATTTTCCTTGCAAACTTTTTTTTTTTTTTTGTAGTTTAGAGACATTGGCTATGAGTCATGTTCCTGAAAGAAGAAACATCTGCTAGTACCTTATTTTCCTAATGATACGCCTGAATGAGATCAGGGATATGTGAGTTGAGATTGAAAGGTGCAGGAAAGGCTGAAAGTTCTAATAAAAAGGGAAAATAGCAACAACATTTCTCGTGTCCCACTATCTTCTGCTTCAATTGAAAGATTGCTCATGGGATACTGCAATGCTTGGGTGATGTCTCCAGTTTTGAAAAGTCACCTTCAGGCTGTCAACACACAAATCTGGCTGTGTGTACTGCTGTTGATTTTCTTTGCAACTGAATCCTGACACGTCTTATATTGTAAGGATTAGACTATCCCAAGGAAAAAAGTAAAAGCTGGCTTCCCCAATGAATAGGTGTCCCCCAACCAATAGGTTCCCCAACATTAGGTGTTACTCTCCCCATTCCTAAATAATTAAGCCAATCAGGAAGTTTGTTTGGCACATTCTCTGTCTGGCAAGACTGGGTGTTCTAGAAAAGGAAAATGCTATTAGTTTGAGAGACCGTGGAGACAAAAGGAATTAAAAATTAGCCAACAAACATAGATATAGCAAAGCATGAACTCCACTACAACAAAAATGTCAGAGGCTTGTGACGAATGCTTCCAGCCATCTGCTCCCCAGGACCAGATTTAAAGCTGTTTTGGCCGACAATGCGGCCAGTTAACCTGCTGGCCAGGGTATTTCAAGCCAATGGCAAGTTGCCTCAGTGGGACTAGAGGGTGCCACAGGCCAGCAGACATGGTCTGTCCTGCACCATGGGCAAAAGCATTCCAGCTTTGAGTCCTGAATAAGCTCCCAAAAATTGCATTCTAGTATTAACATCACAGCAGCTAACGCTTATCTCAGCATTGTTTTACAGACCATAGTACAGAGTACCTTTTGCTTTTTGACATTAAACAAAACCTACTCCATCTATATTTCTCGTTGAGTAAAAGGAAGAGAAATGGTGTAATCTGTTTCCAGTTGCTAAATAACTTGGTTAATTACATTCATCCTAAATGTAATTTAAACTTGCAATAATGACTCTGACAAATGAAAGCAAAGAATTTTATCTTTTCAATAGTTTTATCATCAGGTGTGTCCACATCAGTTTAATCTAATATGCAATTAACTCATTCATATATCTGTGCAATTAATTAATTTGTTTATGTAGTTCTCAGTCTCATCATCAATAACCTCTGGGACGTCTACATCTAGGTTTCTGTTACTAAAACATGAGCAAAATGAAAACCGTGATGCTTACCAAACTCTTCATGACAACAACCGCTGACCCACCAGTCTGATACAGCAGTGAAGATGGAGACATAGAGCCTTCACAGGGGGACACTCGTCTTCCAGCCACTCTAGGGGTCCAATGCGAGCATGCAGATTTTGTAGGCAATGCTCATTTAGAAAGGCTACCACACCCATCTCCAATGTCCTGTCATGTCCTGTTGAAAGAGGTAGGATCTGATTCTTCTCCGGAAGTTGTTTTTCTGCTACTTCTTGTAGAACCGAGGGACTGCCACATTGACTGATCCTGGGGGCCTTCTTTATCTTTATCGGCTTTGGCTGGTGGAAATGGGCGAAATGAAGTTAAAAAGTTAGTTGATCATGTTCTCTTAAGTACTTAACTTCAGTCTTCAGGTTTTGCATTTCTTATTTTAAATAAGTTATATTCACAATCAAGCCCCATCTTATAACTTTTTACTAGACATTTATTTGTGCAAATGCTATTACTTACAGATCTATTGGACGCTTGTACTTAACTTGAAGTTAGTTGTCAGTCTTCCAGTGAGTAATGGAATTAATGAATTAATACGATCAAATACTGTTTAAAGGGAAGGCAGGTATGTTTCCTCCATGAATACTGTATCTCATCCACACTACACGTTCACCTGAACCACTACAGATTAACTGGTCCCCTTTTACATTAGGTCATACATGATGAGAGATGTGCTCTTATGCAAATAAAAAAACCGCCAGACAAATGGGAGAAATCATGGCCTTCTCAATCCTTCTGATGTAAATCGGGCAAGATTTTACCCATCATGACTGCAGAATTCACACAAAAACTGCTTATCTTTGCAGGAACATGTATGGTCTGTGTAGTACAACTGGCTGAAACAGTCCAAAAGCTCTGTATTTAACACTCATGTTACTGAAATTTTTGGTGACTCTTGTGACTATATTCTAACTTGATCAAGTTGATTCTCTTAACGCTTTTCAGACTAATGCTAGGTGAATCAAAGGCAGCCCTCAAAACACAGTGAATCTTATAGGGTAGTCAGCTGTTGTTGACTATTATTTATTCAATTAAAATGTTGATTGCATAGTCATGCAGCTTTAGTGCAACCAGCCATTCTCCTGAAAATCTCTTATGATTCTCTACTTGTTCTAAAGAGTTTTAGAAAAAGAAATATGATATCTGGCCTACGAATCACACACGTCCATTGGGATAACAGACAAGATTAGTGAATAATTCACCCAGTTAATTGAAGTGTATTACCATAAACTCTCTGCCAAATTGTGATAAACAATTCAAATAAAATGAAGAAACAGAAAATATATCTGAACAATTTTACTCTTTTATAGAGGAATTAAAGTTATGTGGACTCACAAGTATGTTTAGTTTATTATTCCTCCATGAGGATCAAAGAATATCTCTGACACTATACAATCATAGTAACAGTCTGAAATGCTTTTAAAATGACAATCGTTTTTTAAACGAAGCTGTGAGATAAGCAATTATCTTCCTTTACAGATGGGTAAACTAAGGCAGAGAGGAATTAAATAATAGCTCAGCCTCATCCACAATCATTCCAGTTTTCTTTCCTGCAGAAAAACACAAAGAAAAGAGTTTTATTCCATATTGGCCCATACATAACCAAAATTACTGCATGCTTGATGCAGTAATTTTTATAATATCTGTAAAATCTAATAAAGGACTTGAAATTGTACATACATATTTCTGTATTTCATATAAGTCCTCATTCTTACACTTTAAAATACCCTCAGAACATAAGACAGACACAGAAAATCTCTGCAGCTGCACAACCTAGAACTTAATGATTTGAAACACCTTAGTGTACAGAATAAGTCTCTCCCAGTCTAGGAAAGCTCACTCCAATCAGTACTGGGTTGGGGTACACTTAGACTTCATTAATTAGAAATTTGAAAGCCCAAAGCACTCTTACAATGCTAAGTTTCATCTAATGACTCTTCCTGATGACCAGCCGTACATTTATTTGGGGGAGTTCCTAGGACAAAGTGGATTGTCAGAGTTCTAATCCTTTGCCTAAGCCATGAAAATTTAGCTAATACTATAAAAGTAGGAGCTTCAGATTGACTTTTGTTCCAGCACCAGTGTGTTTTTGTCTTCCCAGGAGAAAAACCGTACAACATGACAGTCATATTTGTGATGCTCCTTCTTGTTAATACACTAAATTACTAGGGCTACATAGTTGAAACCTAGGACATCTCTGCACCTTCCTATGTCTTTGTTGGTTAATTTTATGAAGAAATACATTCAGTGCCTGATTAACTGGTCATTAATCATTAATCATTCCTCCAGTAGTGTATTGCCTCCCCTATTTCATGTGTGATAATAATACTCTAAATCCCGGCACAGTTGAAGTATGGACAATTTGCAGACATCCATATAAGTAGCGTTACACATCCTAAAGATGAGCCTGTTGTTTACGTGGTAGAACTAGCGGTGAGTTATAGCTCCTAAGAAACAGAACGTCGTGTTTCTTTCTCCAAAGAATAGGATTGGCACAGACCTTTGTAATACAGGAACCTATTTCTCATGAAATGAAAACGGATAATTTACAGCATTCCTAATCACACAGAAAATTCCTTGTGCGAAATGCCCTGTATGTGTTACGAGATTATGGATTTGATAGTGTCAATCTATGAACAGGCATAAAAAATATAGTGAGCCAATTGAAGGATTTTAGAGAGAAAGAGAAAAAAACCCAAGCAGCACTGTAAGATAAAACCTTGCTATATGCCCAATTTGGAGTGAATAGGGTTTTAAATGACAGAAGCTTGAAAAGGCATTTAGAATTCATGAGAGGTTTCAAGAAAAGACTAAACCATATTTTAGTATTAATGGACTAAATTGCAGTTGAAATTTAAGTGAAATTATGGAATTATGTTATTTTCACTTGGTTTACCTTACTAAATGACAGACTTCATCTTACCTTGCTGAAAGTCTTCCTAGCATTTGATTCTTTTGGGTGAACCAGAACAAGATTTATAATTCAGCATAAAGACCATGAAAATTGCTGCCTATTTCTAGTTTAACAGACACAGGTCACTCATTTCAACTGAGACTTTTTCTTTCCTGATTTAGGGATCATTCAAAATGTAAACTCTGTGAAAACAGGAGTGGGAAATGTTTCATTCAGGCCAAAATAAATGTGGACACAACCATACACAAGACACAAGGGCTCCTGGAGAAACCGTGTCAGTTCTAAGCGCAACATTGTTCTGATGTTATGATGAATTCTGAAGTTATCCAGCCATCCCCAGAATTTCCAAGTGTGTCCTTACTAGTTAGTAAGAAATATTTTCTTCAAACCACCCACAATGATGTTATTCATGGTCCTACTTGCTGTCAGTAGCTTTGATAGCAAAATATAGACTGGGTAGATAAGAAGACTTCTTACCCTTTGAAAATCTCAGGAAATGCATTTGATTTATTTCATGAAGTCTTTTGTTCTACTGCCTTCCACCTCAGAAGATGGCTGTGAAACCAGTCTGCTGTGAATGAGTTAGTTGTTAGCAAAAGCATCCTAAAGGTAAGTGGTAAACATTAATATTGCACACATTAATATTCGTACAAACATTGAGTAGGAAAGGAAGGAGAGGGAAAATAAATTAACTGACATCCAGATCAACTGGTTTTGATCTTGATGAGTTTATGAAATGAATTACAATTCTTCATTTGCAAGATTATTTAAGATCAATCTTTCTGGACATAATTACCATGTGATTAATATGAATAAACTAAGCAGAAGAATAGACATGATAATTTCCCTTCATTCTGTTACATGGATGATCATTGTTTCAATGTCAAACAAAATTAAGCTTTGGCCTTAAAAAACTACATAGCAATCTTAGGATGCATTTAGGATGATAATTTTATGGGGTTTGTTTGGCTGATGGTTCATTTTTAAATAATGTCATGTGCATCTTTAATATCTTCTGAAAACCTTGATGACAAATATCGACACTAGGCTGTGCTTTAATACTGTCAGATTTTTAATTTCAGAAAGTGTAAACATTGCCAAGTTTTGAAGGTCTGAACCAAGGATACTGACATAATTTTCAAAGGCACGGGTAATACCTCAGCACCTCCCTTCAACATAAAACCAGGGGGTCTGACACAAGCAAACCTCTCTATAATCCATTTCACGCATAACAATTCTGCCACACATCCTTCCTGATCACCCGCGAGTCCACACGCCGAATTGCGTTTTGCATACGAGGTTCGGGTGATGTATTTTATTGCTGATACCGTTTCACCTGTATTTAGTTCCAGTGACATGGAAAACACTGCAGCCAATTGTCCTCATTACAGTCCCTGTGTATTTCTCCCCAGTGCACTTGCACAGGGGGAAGATGTGAGCGTGGAGTGTACTTAACTGCCAGGCTGAATGGCTCTGTAATGTAGCTTCAGCATGGCATAAATTAAGCTGTCATTTTTTTGGCAGCAAGCGCAGAGAGGCGATTTTCCTGTACTGTAACATTTGAAACAACAATTTTCTGGCTCCAGTAGTAACTGACAGTTCTGTGTGATACATGCTCAGTGTTTGTGCTTCAGGGGCTGCAGCTGGAAAAAACCTTTGGGGTAAGGTATTGTCTTTATTAGCAAACTGAGCTTGCCATCGCGGAGCACTAACATTTCCTAACTCTGGTCAAATAGCCCGTCACTCACACCCTAAAAAATTGTACTTAAAATTTACTAGGTTCCATCAAGGTATTTAACTGTGTTGCTTATACGCAAAACGCTATTTTTGAGAATGACTTCAGACCTGTTTTCATTAGGAAGATTGCTTACCCAGAGAGAGCTGGCCACCAGCATTTTATTGGAGACGTGTACCAAGATGATGGCTTGAAGGACAGCCAGGTTTGGCAATGATGTTGGAATGCTTGGCCAGATTCGGGCTGGTGAAGAAGGAGGATGCTGCTGAGGTGCTGACAGTGCTGGGGAAGGAGGGGAGCAGCCCTTTCCCAGCACACCACTGAGACTGGACTGTGAACATACCCCACCACAGGCCACGAGGGAACACTCCCTTCGCTGTCTGGCAAGATGTAAGGGTATGCCAGGTCATTTCACAGAGGGGAGGGGGAGAAGGAAATCAAGGAGTCACCTGCAGGAGTGAAAAGTCATTTTATTAAATGTACAAATTTTGCGGCGTTCTCCTGTTTCAGAAGTACGGTCAATTTTGGCATCACTTTTTTTTTAAGGACCCAGAGACACATTCTGCTTTTCTGGTGCAGCAGTGAAATCAGGGGAATTACACTAGATTTGCAGTTGTACCAGTCAAGGTAGGAATCAGCTCAGTATATTACACAGTCACTTTTCTACCACTGGTAAAAAACACTTGCAGTGCTCCTTAAGCATTCAGATATTTTGACACCAGTACATACCTTCATTGCCTCCAGCCCGAATTACTGCCTTTCCTGCTAATAGGGGCCCTGGCAGCCCCTGTGAGCAGACTTCACCACACACTGCCCATCACTCATTGTTGCCCATTTCAAATATTTTGGCCATAAGGCTTACATTTTTAAGTCATTCCTTCAATGCCTAAGTTCATGCTGGTATCGATTTTGAGATCTGGCTCTTAATTTTAAAGCACTGTTGAATCCAGAGACACAAACTGCATGAAAATCCACAGTCTTTCATTGTCCCTCTTGATCTCCATGTTCCTGGGTCTTGAATGAGTTTCTCAAAACTACCTGGGAGACCTGGACGGACAGTTTTCACTGGAACGAAAGCTTTCTAGGGGTCATTTGGGAAGGCTTGGCTTTAGTAGCTGAATGCACGGGTGATTTCAATTTTGCCTGTTTGGATCAAAAGAGGAAGAAGAAAGAGAAAATATGTTTTAAAATTACCATCAATGAGCTCGATTTATGGGATCACTGCTGCCAAGGAACAAAAATTAGCTCCTCTGGTTTTCAAATGAGATCTAAATCCACTGCTGCCTTACCAGGTTTGCCATCGTCAACGTTTGTGTTTGGCTGTGTGTTAAGTTTAAGATGCAGTAATATGAATCCACACCTGACTTTTATTGTAGAAGCACTCAGTCTTAGTGATATAATTAGGGGCCTGTAAGCACTTTCATTACAGATTCAGATTTAGGAAGTTTAAAACTCAGCCATAAAAATCTCTTTTGATTAAAGCTTGGCAGACACGGTCTTTTCCAAGATTTCACTTTTAAAATCTTACTGGTTTGAGGGATTTAATTCTCTTTGATTGGTTATCTCAAAATTCTAATTATCCAGGAGATTTTATGAGCATTAATAATAATGATTGTTAAATGGCAGAGCTATATGCTTATTACACAGTCATCATGAAGGACAGCAGACATTGTCTTCCTTCATGCCTTTACGCAAACCAAGGCTGTGCTTGAGTATTAAAACTAAAAAAAGCACAGCTTTAGCTTTAGCTGCTTTCCTTTTTTCCTCAAAGCTCAATTTTTGCTTTTTGATATATATTCCATATCCAATAAAACTCAAAAAACTAAACAGGGACCATCTCCAGGTGGTGAAGTCTGGAGAAGACTTTTGCTGCTCTGACTTAGAAAAGGTTTGGTGAATCAAGGCAATACGACTCACCTACTTGCGTTCCTCTGTTTTTCACTTATGGAAAGTATTTTGTTTCAGGAGAGAATCAGATCTGTGAGTTTTGGGCTCTTAAATTATGATAAACTGTCTATGAATGGTTATATACTCTGTGGCTTAAGTGTTAAAAAGCCACTTTTCCATCAGGTATAAGACTTGGTATTCCCTCTCCCATAAAAAATTAAACAAGTTACTGTTATCATCACCTCTGCCCAGCCAAAAAAAAAAGCCAAACTGTTTTGTTATCTTTAGGACTTTTACAGTGTATTCTTAAATACTGCTGAAGTTAGTGAGATGGAAACGTATACACAACAGGCACCTATGTGTTTATGAGATTTTTTTGAACAAGAACCTAAACTGATTTCCTCGATGATATGCAACCAATGATATGCTCACTACCTTGATCACTGTGTCATTTTCTTTGCCTTCATTTCAAGCAGAACTTGTTGTTAGATCATAGTGCTCCCAGATTTAAGGTTCTAGAATGAGCTGCACAAAATAAGAACGTCAGGATATCATGTTTAATCGGGTTTTAGATTAATCAAATAAGCTGGAACTCACATAATTTTAATGAATGAGAGGTGTTTTTCTCTAAATGCATCAAGGGAACTGACAATTATGTACATTACATTACATACACTTACTTCCCCTTCCGAAAGAAAAATATGGATGATGCCCACAGAAATAAAATAAATATGAAAACTTAGACTCCAGCAATGTAAGCTTTGTATTCCAACACATTAACTGTAGTTCTACTTAAACCTACTAGGCAAACTAATATTTACTCTCGCCTCTGAAAGATAAACAAAACCTATTTGCCAGATCTAGAATATCAGATTGTGCTGCTGCAGCTTTTATGTGAACTTTTAGTACAAATCTGTTTCATGTACAGTCTTCTATCTTTTTATAGCTCCAAGTCTCAAGACAGTATTTCAAAAAGTCCTGTTGTGCATCTATTTGATTATTCCATTGTCTTTTAACTGGTCTCTCAACCCCAGGAGCATGAAGTATGCTGGTTTAAACTGAATTGCCAAGTATCTGCTATTTTCCTCCATATGATCAGCACTGCTGGGCTTTAGTATTACCGTGCTTTGTCAATGTTAATGTAATGGCAAATGATGAAGATGCCCTTTGGCAGGAAACATTGCTAGCCCTTAATAATAAACAATTTCTGCACCTCAAATTGCTGCTATACATGAGCAAGTTTAGTCAACCCCTGAAGAGAACCTGTACCTTCTCATTACAGGGCAGCAGTAGTAAGAAAGCAATTCACCAAGCCGTAGGGTTGGCAATCACCCATATTTTCTGCTATGAGTAAATAACTCCAATTGATTTAATCATAAAAGAATAACAGGAAAACTACATTGATTTCCAAATCCCTAATGTGAACATCAGAATATATTGACTAAGTTGCATGTAAAAAGGTTGTATCCATTTGTATGAACTGAAGAAATATCAATATTTGATCATTACTCTAACAAAAAAATATGACAATTTGCAGTCATCTCAAAATGGACTGAACTAGCATTATTCAGTGCTATGGTTCAGTCTACAGGGGTGAAAGTGATAATGCTCCATAGTATTCATAGGCTAAGAAGAGAAAAATCCATATTTTCAGGCAAATGCACCTCCTATTAATTGTAATAGTCTACTTACTTACATAATCCTATAGAACTAGTAAATAATACAGCATTGTTTTTACTAAAGAAATCAACTAGCAATAAAAAACTCACTGTTAGTCCTGCAACTGTGCTCACCACAGCAAGTGATCAGTGCCAGCCAAACCAAACTGTGTCAAAACAATAAAATAAGAATATAACTTTTTTTTAAAAAAAAATATTTTCTCTCTGAAGATGTCAAAAATATTTCAGCTAGTAGAATAACATAAATTGCTCTTAATTTCCAGTGAAAGACTCAGGATCAAAATTTGTCTAAAAGTACTACAACATTCCCTGTGCTAAACACTTCCCCAGAGGTGTTCAAGACCAGGCTGGATGGGGCTTTGAGCAACCTGGTCTGGTGGGAGGTGTCCTTGTCCATGGCAGGGGGGTTGGAACTCCATGATTGTTAAGGTCCCTTCCAACCTGAACCTTTCTATGATTCTATGAAATTGGTATCACCTTGGAAAGACTAACCAGTCCATTTCATTTGTTCTGCTGGTTTCCTTTTGCTTTTTTTTTTTTTTTTTTCTAGTGCAGCTTATCACCTGGAAATGAGAACAGCAAGATGTCCGTGGCTAGGCAATTCTTTGCAGACAACTGTTAAGGAAGAATTCTAAGCTGCACAGAAGGTGACATCTTTTCCCTTTTAAGCCGACAGAAATTTTGCTCATGCCTGCAAAGACAAGTTTCATGTGGAGACATCAACTGAAAATCTTACCAGCTTTTTACTGCTGGACCTAATGGGTGCAGCTACACTAGTGACATGGTGAGCTGCTGCAGGACTTTTTAGTGGAAATTTGCCTTGTATCTAAAGGAGTCTGGTGACGTGCTTGGACGTACGGCTAATGCAACCCAAACGATTTCTTCCTTGGTGGAAGGAAGGCTGAAGTCACACACATGGGCACCATGCAGAGCACCCCACCTGAGAAGCAGAGCCAGTATCCTCCAGCATTTACCACCGTACACATGCACGGTGCGTCCCCGGGACCAGTGACCAAAGGGAACTTCATTCCCAGTAAAGCTATGAGGCACACGTGAGGTCCTAGATTCAAAATGGCTTGCAGCAAATCAAACCCGACTCCTTCCTTCCATGCACTTCACCAGTTAGCAGTGTAGACACTCCTAAATATCTTCTCCATGATCCGTTAAAGCTTTGCCAGGGCATTTTGAAAAGCACTTAAGAACTCAGGAAGTAGTTAAGGAAATAACAAGATGTAACTGCAAGCTTAAGAACACGAAATAGCCAGTAGAGGTTACTCCAAACTCCAGAGTTTGTCCTTTAGGAATCATCAGAGAAAATGTTCCTCTACTACCAGAATTAGCAGCTTGCTCTACAAGATAAAATTTGCTGAAAGTAGAGAAGTTTCAGGAGCAGGTTGACACCACACCTAACCAAACACAAAAGCTCCTTGGAAAAGGGTTGTGAAATAGGAAAGAAACAATTGGGAAAAAAGTCACTTAAGCTGTTTGGCACACAAACCCAAATACAAGACAGGCTAGAGTTTTGTGAAATTAAGACTGTAAAACTATGTAAATTGGCTGAATATGGGTATGAGTCCAAACATCCGAAAAATTGCAAGCTCAGTTAGAACTCAGATTTGAAGCCCTTAAAGTCACTGGAAAGGTTTTTCCTGAGTTCATTGACTTTGAATTCAATTGATAAAACAACATTAAATAGGAACTGTGGGATCCAACTTTTTATCTGGAGCATTGCAAGTACGTTGCATACACTGTGCCATTCCTAAGACTGATGAGATGCCTGACTTTTCATAAAGGGATGTGCAAAACATCTGGGCTTTATAAACTTTTTCAAGTATAATTGACTGGTCTGTTCATGAATAGAAGATTTTTTAATCACAGTTCTGTAGGAGACAAAATGAGCATTGCATTAGTTAACAATGTTAGAACTGCAATCATTTTTGTAGGGCCAGTGTAGCAACACACCATTCTGTGCTGGATGAGGGTGTATGTGCAATGGGCACAACTGTTCAACTGATTATAGCTTAATTGTGAGCAACCTATTCACTTTTTTTCCATTTCTTTTACAGAAAAACTTTGTGATTGTGATGTGTAATATTATGAAGAAGGTTGTGGCCTAAAGACATGTTGCCTTTAATGCATTTACAGACACTGAAATACCTGTAAAACCAAGAAATCTCTGTTATAGGTGACAAAAATCTTGTTTCAGTGCTGTTTAATATTCTGTATGTAGATAGTCTAGAGCGACACATAATTATTATATTAATTTTAATGAAAAAATCATAAGTTAGAAGACACATTAGATATGCTAACCTGTCATATTTAGATATAGGAATTGAACAGAGTTTATAAATGATGGGAGGTATGTATTGAAAATTAATTAACAGTAACCCTAATAATTCTTTTACTCATCTTAGCAAGCCAAAGTCTTTTCTGTTTTAGCTGGTTGCTGGAGAAAAACCATCCATTCCAAATCCAGATTTGGTCCTTCATACCTGACATTCACCTGAATTTGGAGCAGGGTCTTATGACAGGCAAGTTGTGACAGTCTTCCACTGCTCAGTTGAGAGGTAACAGCTTTCTCTTTCGCTCTTACTTTGTCTCTAACTTCAAATATAGCTTTGTCTACTATGCGTTAAGATGGTTACATCCTCAATTGCATGAGATTTAATTGGCGGGACCAGTATAAAATGTACTTCTCATTTAAATATCTCATTTAAGTAGCAGAATAAGCCTAGATTAGTGAAAAACATAGAAGGGAGACAACTTTTCAACCTTCAATAGTGAAACTGAAAATTGGATCATTGAGTTATTTCCCGAGTTCTGTAGTGGGAATCAGCTGGCAGAGATGGAGAATTTAAAATAAAAAAGACCTTCTGAACCACTTATTTCTTGTCCTGAAAGCAGAGCTCTGCAGAAGCACAGCAAAGTGCTTTGTCCAGCTAGGATCCCTACTGAGGTGAGGTGTAAAAATTACAGAGAAAAGTGTTACAGTCAGCAGCACTGTGGAGCTGTCGTCTTTTCTGGGAAACACAGGGAGTTACAGCATGACCCTTAGCAAGAGTCTGCAGCTGAACTGTGTGGAGTTGGCTGTATAGGGCATATAGATGCTCTGCGATATGAACATAACTCTGCTAGAAATAATGATTGTGATTATTTACTCTCTATATTTCCTGATGGATTTCTGCCTGGAAATACAGTAGCTCCTACATGTGCCCAGAAATCACTGCAGAAGTAAGCCAATCCAGCTGAAATCACTCACTCAGGATGATTCCAGAGAAAGTCACTGCAGATATTTGTCACAGTCAGTGTTTGGACAGAACATTAGGACCATAACAATCCGTGGATGTTTCCCTGGTCAGTGCCATGGTGTGACAGAGAGTGCCATTTCAGCTGTCCAGTGACGTAAAACATTAAATCACACTGTTGATTAATTATCTACTGAAGGGGCAAATGCTGCCCACTGAAGCACTAATCGTTTTTTGAAAAACCATTGCAATAAACCTGAGAATAATTAAAAATCTATCTGACGTCATCTCTGACTGCCATATTGCACCAACACTGATTTAAAATTACAAGCTTCTTCAGATATAAAATAAAATAGATATAAAATAAAATCTTGAGAAAGGATTTACCACAGACCTCTGCTGTAATTGGTGCAGTATATGATCATATACCAGCTTCTTTTGGAAGTGACGTTTTTAGTATTCCAGCTTCAAATCCATTCAATATTGGGAAACTGATGCTCTAGAATCCTTTAATATTTGTATATGAAGAATGCTTGGAAATGGAGTGTGATTGATAGGTTAGCAGATCCAGACTAGAAATTTTTGAAAAACAAACCTACTTACATTTTAAGTGTCACAAAGCTGTTATATATCTAGTTAATAAGAGCAATAAAGAACCCTAGAAGACTGTAACACTAATTTCCATGTTTGTTGCACATTTTAGCACTGTCATAAACCTGTAATAGCTTTAACAGAAATACAATCTGCAGAGGATATTTTATTTCCAACGTTAAAATAGAAAAGGCAGAAGAGGCAGAGCAGAGTAAGTTTTCTTTTTCTTTTTTTTTTTCGTTAGATATTCTGAAATATCGGATCATTAATGCGTTTCACATCGCCTTTTTTATTGAAACTATTTTGGCAGCTGGGACACCTCCCATTTATTTCTTGGACTCTGGCTGTGGGAGCTAGAGCAGCAGACTGCCGGCAGGACTCGTTGCTGTGTCTCCGAGCCAGTCTTTCCCACATCCTGATGTTCATCTTTTTCCAAATGAGAATTTGCTTTTTAATTAACAGGCAAACAAACAAAGAAGGAGGCTGTTTGTTCTAGAACAAGGAGCGCCTGTTGGTCAGCCTCCTCAGACAGCTGGCACGGGGTGGAGAAGGAAGGATTTAATAGGGGATTGAGCTCGCTTTCAGATATCCATCTCTTGGCGAGTCCCTCCGCAGGACGGGTGGCCACAGCCGAGCCCGTGGGCTGGCTTGGGGGAGCTGCTTGCCTTTACATTATGGGTTTTGGGCAGCATTTCCCACGGGCTCCCCAGTGACCTGCAAGGGCAGGGCATGTCCCTCCTGCTCCTGCTACCAGGTGGCTTCATCCCACCATGAAGTGGTGACACCAGGAGCAGCGTTCACATGCTAAACAGCAACCCTTCACAACCCAACGTGTGAGCGGGCAGAACTTCTTAGTCAGGAGGCACAGCTCTGCAGGTAATTACTGGCCGGCACAGGACGGGTTCTGACCCCGCAGAATTGCAGCCATGTGGAGCCCCCCAAAAAACTGCAGTAGCCCAAAGGAGCGTGAAACCGCATAAACTACTCTCAACAGCTGATCCCAAAAATTCTCTAAGGTTACGCCAATAGCAGAAATCTTCCCAGGTTGAAGACATCATCCCTGATGTCTTCCCTGACATCATTCAGGACCTTATTCTGTGCCAGCAAAAAATTGTGGTTTATGTCCAATTCAGAGTTTCAGGGTTCTGTATTCGGTACTCAGTGAAAAGTTCACTCTAAGTAAGAACTTCACCTTCCCATTAGGACACCTCCTCTGAAGCATTTAAGTGTGACCCAAGGTCTCTTCAGGAGTGTGTTTATGTGAAGTGAAACACCAGCTTGCCTCAATAAAGACACCATGTTTAAATAGAATTTGAATGTGACTCATTATGTACAGATTTGAAACAAACTGATTAATAGTTTTCCTCAACATTCACTCCTCGGTGCAGTCTTGTGCTCCCGTTACCTCTCCAAGAACACTATTTTGTCTGGAAAACTGGAGTGTAGTTTTTCACCCAATCTGTTTAACGGCTTACTGTATTAAGGTGATACATGGGCCACGTGCCCCCCCAGGAGCGCGTTAGCTATGACTTACCAGTGCCCTGCACCGACACAGCGCTTGCTCAGGATGCAGTAGAGAGGGCTGAAAAGGCTGAACCATCACTGTTACGCTGCTTCGTGGGGTTTTTCTCGGTGGTACCCACCTGTCTTACCTCTTTGCATCCCACTCTGTCACCGCCAGGCCGGCGGAGATGGGGAGTGATGGAAATGTGACCTCGAGGTTTATCAGTTTAAGTACGTCGGTACGCTTACATTTATACAAGTCCTGCAGTGCTGAAGCACTTATATTGCCATAAAGAATTTTAGTCTAGAACAAATATTCCCACAGGTCAAATAAGCTAAACCAGTATAAAATACCTTGATGCTAGCACAACGGCATCTATACCACCAGTCTTGATATAACACTTTCAGACAAATTATTTATGCTGGCGCAAGATCTGTGCATTCCCAGGCCTTTTTTTTTTTTGAATACATGACTTTGAGGGCTAGACATTCTTTGAAGGACTCCAACACACTGAAAAACCAATGCCAAGCTCAAAACAGGAGAGGGGAGGAAAATAAACATAAAATGCTTCCATAAGTGGTGGCAGTCCAGAGAAACAATCTTTAGCAGACTTATGATTAGCCGGTAGGCTATCGAATAGCATCTCCTTACACAAGCCATTTCAATGACATTTAAACTAAGTGAAAAACCAAAAAAAACTCCATGAAAAAATCCTCAGCTTACAAAGTTTCTAAGGGCAGATTTTTGCTGCACTAGTCACAATCACAAGTAACTGCAAATGTAAGATAATTCATATGGATAATCATTATTTCAGGAAAAAAGTGCTAGTCTGTTTAAACATGATTTGAAAATGTTTTCCTCCACTTTGCTTCTATCTTACCTTCGGTTCTCTGTTAAAGGCAATACAGCGTAAGTGCTTGTCTAGCATAGCTATTTATTTTAAAATAACTCAGACCAAGTAGAGGCTCTCTAATTTAAGAGGTGAGTGGCCGGATCCCATTCTGTTTAATCGATGGAGCTGCTTTTCTTTCTGCATGCTCTCTTCCCGAGTTGTAAAAATTCATTCACAGCAGGGAGCACAACATCCTCACCTGTCTTTAATTTATGTAGTGTTTTAAATCGGGCCATCGTTGCAGGTGTGGCCAGGCTTTTGTTGAGGCTTCTTAAAAAAAAAAAAAAGAAGAAAAAAAATTCTGATCTACCTGCTTGAATCTGTCAAGAGCCCATTTGTATGCACGCAGCTAATGTGCTAGAAATAAAAGCCGCAACCTGTCAAATAAACTCCTGCACCTGTATGAAGCAGTTAAATTGTTCCATCTACCATTATTCTCGGAGATCAAAGGGCCCTCACTGTGAGGGGCTCTGAAGAAATAAAGAAAATGATAGACCTACTTGTCCTTGAGCTAAAAAAGAAGGGGTGGGGGGAAAGAAAGAAAAGTGGACTAGTTCAACTACCTGAAGGAGCTTTTGTTTGGCATGGGCACAACGTGAACGCATTCTTTCACATTAAGACCCAAGAGGAAGAAATTCATTCACCCTTATTATAGTGACGTAGCTGTGGCATTGATGTGTTTTTAACCTTGAATAATTGTTGTCTCTAAAGCTCCAAACAAGTTTTATCCTGTCCACAGGTCAGTTTTGTTACAAAGGCCAATTAGTGGAGCTACCTTAGCCTGCAGCAAAAAGCCAAGTAATGGTGGGGCATGCCCCATCCAGAGGTGATGAATAGCCTGTAGAGCTATAATTTGAGAAGGGGGGAGGGGGGCTTTGAAGCATTTACCTTACATGGAACTCCATTGTCACTGCAGGCTGTTTGATCTTTAAATAATTTACTTAATGATCTCACCATGAGAGCAATTGGCAGAGCAAGATTAGGTTGTAAGGGCCTAATGGACATGGGAAAACTTAAAATTACTAGAAGAGAGGTATGTACAGAACTGAATTTTTTTCTGTGTAGATTCAGGATTTATATGGGGGGGAAAGCTATAAATTATAGTATTTGCTTGATGTGTTCTGGCAGAGGAAACAAGAAGAAATTCTGCGTTTGGTGAACGTTTCAGGGAATTTTAATCCTTACTCTTTTAATCTTTGTGGTTTTGTTTTGCTTCTCCTTAAAAATAGGCAACCCAGGGAAATTATTGTTTTATAATAGATTAATAGGTCAGCAATAAAAACCTTTGGCCACTGTGAATAGGCTGTTGTTAAAAGGTCGTGGTTAGCATAATATTTCATTTTTGATAAATAAAGGGTTGGAAAGTCTGGGGCCGAAGCTTGTGAATGGGAAAAGTGTAGCATGACCCCTTTTACTCAGTAAATATTGTAAAATATGAATTATTAGCTCACTTTGTAATCGCACGTGAAAACTAGGCACCATTTTGTGGATACAGGATTTGGGATATTCTACAGTATCCTGAAGATATAACACTAGTCACCAAGGCACCCTTTAATTACTTGCAGATAACAATTGTTGCATTCCCATGCTATTACACTCATTTGCATAGGGAATGACAAAAATACAAAAGAAAAGTTAATTAGACCTATGGAAGAATTGTAGACATTTTAATACATATCACTATATAAACGTTTAATGTCTGCCTTGTAGATGGATACCTTTATGTGAAATCAGGAAGAGTTTGAGACAAAGGTAACTTGTGAGAAGGCCTGAAAATGGAAAATAAACTGCAGTACCCCTGCAGTTTTTAGAAAAGAAACAACTTTTTCTGCAATAATTTCTGCAATAAGAGGGTTCTGTTGGGGAAGACTGAGAGCATTTTCAACAGATATAAAGCTGTTGCCTGATGCAACTCATTGGCACATGCCTTCATGGCAGATCTAAGCTGTGCCCTTACCAATGTTGAATTATAATTGTGGTCTTCGTAGTCACTCTGGAAGCCTGTTACTGAAAAAATGTTAAAACTGCAAGGTGTAAGAAACTAAGAACAAGTCTGACAGTCCCTGTCCATCAGCTTCTACCAGAAAAGCTTTGACATTACAGACTTCTTCACTGATTTCTTGACTGATCCTTCATTTTTTGTTGAATTTTGGATGAAGAACAGTCTGACAAAGATGTTGGCAGAGTTTGGGAGACGGCAACAACGGAGAAAGTACAGGAGCTGGAACAGGTCCCAGAACAGGTTTGTCAACACAATCCTGCCCCAGAACTGGACACATTTCAGATGGGTCTGGAAGAGAAGAAAGAAACATAGGAATTGGTGCCACAGCTGAGTAAGTGAGAAAAGTAGTGTTTGTTACATTTGTAACCAAAATGACGGCATTGGTGGAAATGTACTGTTGGCTGTTGACTTCAGTCACCGACACTGGAAAACACATGGCATCTAGGTACGGGGAGCTTACCTTTTTTTTAGTTGCAGACTCAGCTGATGGTCTAAACATGTACATTTTACAGTCCCCTCTTCTATTCTTTTCATTACATGTTTGATATAAGATACAAGATAGGAGCAAAAGATAAAGCTAGGATTAACAATTAAATTAATATTTAATGGGTTAATACTAATGAATTATTTTAAAACTGGAATTTTAAAATTCACTTATGCATTTCTAAAGTATTTAAATTGTGCAGTGTTATGTCAAATTTCTTAAACTGGTGTAATACATCAAGATTATTATTATCTCAGTGATCCCTGTCCCACTCTCCCAAGTACACCACCATACTTTTCCCTGTTAAAAAAACTAAATAAATGTTAAATACTTATGAAGTATTTTGAGCAGTAATGGATAGGTGTCCTGAGTTGAAACTAGAAAAAAAAGAAAAAGGATTTGTAACTTAAACAAAAGGAATAGTCCAAGAAACAATATTTCTGCCTCATATGAGGCCATGAGAATGGTTAGAATTTATATTGGATACAAGTAGACAAAAACATCACCATGTAGTGCTGCTGTGACGTGAATATAAAGCCATGAACACAAACCAAATATGCTCTTCCGTTTTCAGAAGTACGAGTAGAAAGGGAATAAAAGGGAGAGAGCAAATTGGGTAAAGTGACCAAAGCACATCCAAACACTGAGGGAGCAGGAGCAAAGGGAGAAGAGGAGGATCCTGGCCAGGTGCTGTGCTTTTGAGAGGGAGGAGACCGCACACTGCAGCACAAATGCTATCGCCACCCCCCCAGAGCTGGCACAGTTCACCAGCAGACATATGTACCTTGGAAACAGTTGAAGAAAACAGATGTCTGTTCCATACAGTTTTTATTTGTTGCTGGACTAATAAGAAAATAGCAGAAGTGTTTGGGAAGAACAGATATGTTCCAGCAGAGCTCACCACAGAATGATCCATAGAGGATTTCAGCTTTGGGAAGATACTAAAGATACATAGAAAATGTGTTTCAAACCCCTCTGTGTTGCACTGGGTACATGACTGAATTCTGGTGGTGAAGCTCTCCCTGAAATCATAGAATCATAAAATGTTTCAGGTTGGAAGGGTCCTTAAAGATCATCAAGTTCCAACGCCCCTGCCATGCGCAGGGACACCTCCCACCAGACCCAACCCACTAGGTTGCTCAAAGCCCCATCCAGCCTGGCCTTGAACCCCTCCAGGGATGGGGCAGCCACAGCTTCTCTGGGCAACCTGTTCCAGTGCCTCACCAACCTCACAGGAAAGAATTTCTTCCTAATATCTAACCTAAATCTCCCCTCTGTCAGTTTAAAACCATTTAAATCCCCCAATTGATTTGATTTGATTAACCAATCACTCGGACCTCTCTTTTCCACGTTAGTCTGGCACTTTCCTGTATGGTCATTTGCAGGACCAGTATAATGAAGTATAAATGAAAGTATTTAGAGGACTGTCCTGTTTCAGTGCAGGAGCTGGCAGCCAGGAGAGCCGAAGTCCTGCTGCAGTAGCAGTTTTTGAGCAGGAAAACTCTAAACAAGCTTACATCTTTCAATTCCTCTTTCTTTGCATCCCCATTTTGTGACATCTGACCAGGCACAGTGGAGGACTTGAATCTATAACCATCCTAAATATAAACTTAGGATACAAATCTGTGAAAGCTACACAGATCATAGTTTCAGTTACTATATATTGTTAACACAGAAAAAAAAAGAGATTAGAAAGATCAGAATCAAAAAAGATGCTTTTGGAGAATATGCTTTTTAAATGACCAATTCCAATTAATATGGACAATCAGGAAGAGTCTTTTATTTTTCTCCTCCGAGGGAAATTATTGACTATTCATACATTGTGTGTGTATACATATATATATATACACACACACACCTGGAAAGTAAAAAATAATAGGCTGAAGGATTACAATATAAGGGAATTCTGGGTAAATACAAACACTTGTTGATACAAGACTGGGATACGAACTCAGACTTGCAAAAACTGATAAACTCTCCTTGAAGCAAGTAGGAGTTTTGCAAACTCATATGTAGCTGCCAAGCTTTGTATGGATACGGGTGACATTTTATTCAGTTTAGCTAATGAGATGTTTGCCTATGTACAAAAAAAAAAATGTATTCATGGTAAACTACCTCTTTAAACAGTTGTGTGGGTTTAGTAATAATGAGAGGCATCACCAGACAGCCTTCATGACTGATATCCTCTGGATTTTGAAAGAAGGCAGTCTGGTAAGCTTAACAAACACTAACAAACCCCGACAGCATACCTGGGGTGGAAGATTTCCTCCAGGGGCAAAAAGGGTAGATCAGACTCAATAGATCAGCCACCATTTGGCCTCTTCGCTGAATCTGCCAATTAGTGTGGAGCATTATGGCATGTTTGTGTTGTGGCAGCTAGAGAAAGAGACCTGCCAAACTCATTCTATACAGAACCCCAAACATCCATTAGATGCAAGATGCTTTTCATCCTGATGAGTTGGCTTCAGTTCAAACTAATGGCCAACTGATGAGAAAGTTCATTAACTCTGAAGCATTCAGTCCCTCAGGAGGCGTAAACTAAAAAGTGGGGTCCTACAGATATACACAACATAACAAAAATGATGTTAAAATATTGAAATTACAAAGCCAAACACTTTAATGGTAGGGAATGGGAGAATTAAATTTAGTCCTCAAATTTTCATGTTGTCTCCTTTTGCACATGCACTATAATGCAGTCTTTAATTACAGTCTGTCATTTCTATTTTTTCCCCGCGTGTATCGGAAGGCCGCAAATCCTCCGTAACAACCACTTCCATTGAACGTGATAAGCAAATGAGACATAGCTCTGTCTTATTAAAGATCCATATTCTTCCCTTGCTGGATATCTGGCTTATGATATCAGTGTAATAGGCACTGCATGAAAGCTGAAGAAATTTAGAGGCACCTGTGCTACTTCCATTAAAATGAAAGACATTTACCACAGACATTCACAGATAGAAAAAGGAAGCCCACGAAAGTTTTTCTCTTTCCCTTCATATCTTCTAACTGTTTATTACCAGACGCTGAGGAACACTTGCTTAAACCCACTTGCTTTTCAGTTGTGCTCCTCCAGTGCTGCATGCCCATTTTGGAGTGTAACTGTTACGTGGGTCCAAGAGAATATAGAGAAACCAGCATCCTAAAAACAACTGCTCCTTTTGGAAATGCTTTTCTTTATCTACTATGTGCATTCAAGAGTCTAAAAGTCAGGTATGTCACAACATGTCTTGAACATGGAGTTTAGTGGTCACGGAAAGATCTCTGAAATTCCCTCCATGGTCATCAGAGTTAAAGGAGTAAAATTGGGACTTTGTGGGATTCAAATCCTTGGGAGGCTCAGAGGTACAGAAATCTGCATTTGGCGAATCTGGGACAGAGATTGGGATGTGCAAAAAAAAATAATTCGTTGTTATTTAAATCTTTTCTTCACCCTACAAACACATTTGTGTAAGCAAAGCTGTATGCATAGAGATGTGCAGGAGTGTAACGTAGAGCAAGACAGCGCTACATAAAAGTAACACAACTCTTGGGAATTCATGGCAGCTGCAAGTGCAGTGTGCTGTTCTCTTTTAAACTGTCAGAAGTAACATGGCATACATGGAATTATCCATCCATAGCTGCTCTAGGTGTAAAGTAGCAACAAGACAGCAGATTGCTATTCTGTGCCTAGTCTCTGCTATGCCTTTGCTTTGCTTTATGAGGGTGTTCAAGGGCTTGAACAAAGCCTCACAGAGTTAAGGAACTCTCTTTGGTCAACAAATGTTCTCCAGCATTAATGAAATGGTCCTTTAGTGTTACTTTCAAGACAAAATAAATCCTTTCTACTCAGATACAGATGCAGGTGTCAAGTGCTACTTATCCATAACACAAAGAGGGTGTGCACACTCTTGGGGCACGGGCAGCCCAGCAGACAGCATCCATGCATTCAAGCTACAGGAAAAGGCAGGGGAAAAGAAGAGTGGGGTGAAAGAAGAAGAGGTCATCAAGCTACTTGGCCACCCCAGGCCATGCCGTGACCTCAGGGGGTTGCCTCTCCCAGGTCCAGCTCAGCCCACTAAATCTCTCCTCTGTCCATGGAGATACGAACTCTATTTCTAAAATCCTAATCTTAACTGAAGTACAGATTCAGATGCTTCCCTGTCACCTAATGGGTGAGAGGTGATGCAATTCCCATGAAGGTCCTACCTGAAATCTCTCTTCACCTGGAGAGTGAAGGGGTAAGTCCTTTTTTACCACACGGTAACCCCAGATTCTGAAAAGAGGCCAAGTAGCATCATGGATCCTGCTCCACAGGCTTGCTTAGGTGTTTGCCTTGAGCAACAGAATCTTTAAATGTTATACATTATGCTCCAACATATACTTACTGAAAGCTATATTATGTTTAAAAGAAATTGTATTTTTTATACTAGTATGTTACAAAAAGAGGTAATTTAAAATGATACAAGGAAACACAGGGCATAGATAGATAGTTAAGTATAATTATATTTTTCAGATTTCCTCCCCAGATTAAATCATGCAATTAATACTATTTCTATAAATTTTCTTTAATTTGCACTGGAACTGCTTATCATTTTATTTTTAAGCTGCTAAACTCCATGATCTTAAACTAGTCATCTCTCCTTGATTGAAGGTACCTTTTAACACATGAAAATATTTAGCTGCATTTCACAATCTTTGTACTAAACCTAAGAGAAATAGATATGGAATATTAATGATGTTTGATTAAACACAGCTATACATTTTTTCTTTAATTTAAATTTATACTGACATTATCCTGACTAAACTGAAGTATCAGTATAAAATAAACAACTCCAGTAAAGGGCTTTTGTTTGAACTTAGCACCAGTAATATAGGATCTGTACATTTCAGTTCCTTCTCTTTTGTAATTGCTTGCTGTTAGCAAAGTGATGGCAATAGTCAAATATAAACATGTTAGGAAATACATGTACTTAAATACTGCAGACTTGTTGAGCACTATAAGATAAGACACTTTCTGAAAAATCAGGCTGTAGGGATCTCAGTTTGGACACTTAGAAGCAGAAACTTTATCATGCACAAATATCTCTCTAGCTCTATTCCTCTTTGGTAAAACAGAAAAAAAGTCTACTTGCCTCACAGGAGCACTGTGAGATGAATTCATTTGTGAAGCTCTCAAATATCACAGCAAGGAGTACAATAAAAAAGAGAAACAGGAGAAAATTAACAATTCACAATTCAGAGAAAGGAGTGCAATAAACATGTCATAAGGCGACATGCTGAATAGAGACAAAATATAATTTTGAGTAGTGGCTTGTTAAGTGAGCATCGTCCATCCTGTGTCCTGAAAGAGGCAGAAGGACAGTGACAAATGCAATGTATGATCATATCATCAGTGATAGTGTTTTAGCACAGAAATTAAAGTGGCCCAGAAAAGGATTAGAGAGGAATCACCTAACTTCAAATGTTTAAGTTGGCAGCTTTGACATATAGAGTAATATTTACTCTGTGTACATTAGCACATATTAATATAACATGATTCTTTAAAAAACTGCCACTAATAAAATAAACCCCTGGATTGTGTTAATAAACTCTAGTCTTTCTATGTGTCTGTGATTTTTTAGGAAATGTCAGGTTTAGAGGCGTTTTATTTTCTGTTCTGCATTGTGAATCTGATGTCATTTAAATACATAAGAGCCCTATTGTTCTGTCATTTATGCCCCGTGCACTTCTGCTTTTAGCATGATTAAACAAAAGAGACACATACCAAAGCTTTCTCGTTTGAATAATGCAACATCAATATTTTACATCTTGGGCTGCATTTCAATTTTTTCCTCAGCAAGGTGAACGCTTGAAAAGGAAGCAACCATTGCTTGCAAAAGTGTCAATTAAGTTACATTCTCCTCTTTTCCAAAAGAGATATGTGTCTCAAAAAATACATGTTATTGAGTAGTTGTCATTCTGTTGTAAACCACTTCTCCAACTGATGTTCTTATTCTCCAGTAGCATAAAGCAAGCAATAATGTATTTACATAGCAATTCTAGTCTTAACACTTTCAGCATGTTTTTTCAATGGGTGGATTGTGCTTTTACCTTCAGTAAGGAGCAGCAGCACTTTGGATGGACGTACCTGAAAGGACCAGAAACACGGCACACCGTATGGACTGGAGGGGTTCAGCAGCATCTCACACAAAGCACAAATGCTCATGGTAGGGTTGGATTCAGCTGTGGAGATGATAGCGTTTGGTTCTTCAGTTCCCAGGAGTTAATAGGCTTTGGATCTTCAATAAGAAGGTCTTCTCTATTCCTTAATTGAGATTGGCTTCCCTGTATGTAGAAGTGTTGCTATCCTAATGATACTTCTGACATCCATTTCACTAAGTGACCCAAGTCCTTCACTTGAACAAGAGCTTCTTCCGAGCAGCACACAACCTCCTTTGTGCCCTGTTAGTTACCTTTGGAGGAGCTGCTCCCATGAATCAATCCAGGTCCCCAAAGTGAGCATCTGCAGCTGGGTCTGCATCTGTACAATTTCCACCAGATGCACCTTTCTGTGATGTCTCCTGTGCTCCCAGAAATAAAATGCTGAGAGCTGCACCCTTGCGTTGCAGTTGGTGCCTACTGATATCAAACTCATGGGCTGGTAGATAGTTACCAGGAAGTCAAAAGAGAATCTCAGGGAAGTCAAGTGTTCTGAGATTAAAAAAAAAAAAAAAAAGATAATCTTCTCAAATACTGGGCCAATCTCAAACATACAATCAGAGCCAGTGTGGTTTCTTTTTAAGAAATTCCATTAATTCCTGTCAGATGAATACCTTTATGTACTCACAACAGTATCTGACAGGACGTGCCCTATAATATAACAATATTTTTCCATTGTTTTGCCTCAAAAGCCTGCAATGCTTCAGCCTCCAGTCAGCAGATTAGGAGTTTAGTGCCATGGCATTAGGTGACACTTCTCACATCTTTGCAACCCATCTTGAAAACAAGCAATCTTCTTGTTAAGTATCCCCTCACACAGCATTAAATTTTTACACCTCTATTTTATAGTTCTTTTCTAGGATAATGAAATAATGCTGTTTCTGTATGTTGGATCATTTCTTCAATCTACTCCAGTACTCTGTGTAGAAAGTCGATCATGATTTTCAATACTCTTTGCAAGCAAAGACTATGACACCTAAGTGATAAGTTGATGCTTGTTTGTCAAAGCTTAAAAATAAGACACCAAAATTTGCAAAATGCCAATATAGTTAATAGGGACAAAACCTGGATAGGCTCTAACTTTGTAATGAGCAATCAAGTCCATTTTGATTATAACATAGTATTTGCAACAATTCATTCTTACCTTCATCATAAAGCACCTAAAGTTTTGCAACTGAACAGGCTTGTTATTAGTATTTAGTGTTTAATATTTCATATAGAGCATTCAGTATTTAATATTTAGCATTTAGGTTTTGTTATTCAGACACATTTATTCTTTATGCCAGAGAAGATAAGTCTGATTTCTGGCATGTATATAAACCAGCTCCCATTTACTTCAGCAGGAATCACTTTTGCAAGAATCCACGGGCATAATTTAGTGCAAGTATGAAGCTTCTGAAAGCAAAATAAATTAAAGTACGGATTTTCATAGTATGCATCTCAGTTTAGCTCAGGACCAGCCAGCGCTGCAGGATTATAGGACACATATAATGACTTTTTAGAAAGGTTCACAGAATACCGTAAGGACCCATGAAATTCCCTTTCGTTGTCCAGAATAAACAGCTTCCCCCCCGCCTTTTTTCCTCCCCTCTTTCTTATTGTGTGCACTTAACAGTAAAATAGAGGCAAATACACAAATACAAAATATATGAAACGATGTCAAATATGTCTGTCCCTTATTGCCTACCTGTCAACAGGCATTATCTTGATAAATATGTATATATACCAGAGACTGTATTTTATTACAGTTGGTTCTATTGTCAAAGTCTTTTGCATTACACAGTCATAAATCCTTGAAGTTAAATGTCCAGTCTTTTGAAAGTTAGAATAAAAGATGTTTAAATACTTTTCCATTTATTGAAGTGTTTTAACACCTCTCATATTACTCAGAGAAATGAATTGCTTGAGAATGAGGTTAATGCTCTACAAAAACCCTGCTTTTTAAAACCCTATAAGAGGGGTCAAAGACCAGGAAATGCTCTCACTATAATTCTCATTTTCAGCTGAATTGGCCATGGCAACTGCACTAAGAATGCAAGTTTGAATTTCATTATGTTCCAGAAACCTGTAACTTTGCATTATAATGACTCATGCGATAACAGAAGGAAATTGCAAGCATTTTTGCTGTAGCATACTTTAATTTATAATTTAATAAAGTAGTATTTTAAGTTAAGTAGTTACTTTCAAATACAACAAAAAATGTTCATTTGATAGCTACTAAATGCATCCCTTTACATTTTACCTGTAAAATGCTCTGTGTTTGGTGACAGGTTAAATGTATACTATACACAGGGAGCCAACATTTGTCTTTGTAATACCACAGCAGCCATAGCAATTTTAGCAGCATTCTTATTATTTTAAGCCGTCTCCATTGTCTTCTAAAGACCATAATTAGAAGCTGAAAACTTAAGGCAACCAAACTCAATAAGCTCTCATTATGAACAAAATATTCTACTGTTGCTCAACAAGTGACCGTATGTAGCCTGACATGAGCATGCATTTTACCTCAATTATGTCTCTATAGATCCAATATTAAGTCATTTCTCAAACAAAACTTCCATTAATTGCAGTGGAAGTTTTGCCTGAGTGATGTTGCAGCGCTGGCCTTTTAGGTAACTCCTTTTGTTCATCCACAACTATTCTCTAAATGAGAGAGTTTTTTATTATGATGGCTTTCAAGAATACCCTTCATTTCCTGAGGAGATGACAAGGCAGCACATCTTTAGTTAAGACTGTTGCCTTACAAGCAGCTTAAGCAACTCACTGAAAAGCACCAGGTTAATGCTCAGGAGCGGGAGGATGAGAGCGAGATGATACTTTGCAATTGTGTGGAGTAAAATGAAGTAGTTCTGGCACCATTGGAGATGCTGAGACTTCCCAAGTACGTCTGTAGCATTGGTAGAGCTATGGGCAGATCCCTTTGCACAACTACTTTTAGCAGAATCGTGGTTTAACATACCTGTTAAATTTCAAAGTGCATGGCAGGGAAGTTTCAGGGGCTGAGCTTTCCCCTGGAGAAATGCAACCATTGCTACACAGCTGCTCCTCTAACCACAGGCTCAGAATAGCCTTCTGCTATTTCCAGCTCAGTGCAACGTTCAGAAGTCTTCCTCCGGCTGGAACACTCCCAGGTTCTTGCAGCTGGTCTGCAGCAACCTATTATCTCAGCCAGACAAATGACAGTGAGAGAAACAGAACTTAATTTCACCTGGAAATGCTGCAAACAGGTTATATGTTTACTGAGTTTAGCTGGGATTTGTAGCAGGTGTGTTGTGCAAGCAACGGAAAGCGGATTGGGTTGGATCTGCAGAGGTCTGCTGGGATGAAGTGCCGTGTCAAACGATGTCCTCCATCCCACGTGCCCAGGAGCAAATTTAGTTTCCAGTCACATCACCACCAGCGACATGTTTTGCTGAGAACCTGTACCCTGTCACAATGCATCCTTCCCCAGTATTCAGTTCCCAGACTAATGGTTGTACCAACTCTTTGCATGCCCAGGAGCTGAAAGAGGCGAAGGTGATTGACTTTTCCATCAAATGCGGCCTTCATGAGGGACACACCAGGTAAAAGTGGCAAATATGGCTGGGTCTAACACACCCTACCAGGAGGTCCCTCTTGGAGACCTGCTATTCCCTCTTGGACATATGGGGTCTGAGAACTCCCCTGATGCTAAGAAGCAAAAAGGGCACATGTCAACGTGACATGTGCAGCCTGTTCTTCTGGCAAGATCTGGTGAGATTTATAGGCAAAAGGCAGAGTAGGCAGTACCCTTAAATTCCCTTGTACAAATCACATATGCTATCTGAAAATAATGAAGGGTCAGTCCTTCTGCTCTTATTTGAAGGTGTTAAAATAGCCTGGAGGATGAGATTATAGCCACTGAACCTCCTCCAAACAGCAGCTACAGGTAAAGAGAAGTATGTATTGTGTAGGATTTATTTTTTTTTCCCAGGAAATCTGAAGTTCATACAATTTACAGCTGCGTAGCAGAAACTATATGTAGGGCACCAAGCAGTCTGAAAAAAGCCTTCTCTCTCCCCATGGGGCATTTATGCAGTCCAAAAGATGCTGCTTTTTTGGGGAGAGATGATTTCTGGCGAGACACACTTCAGAAGAGCCTCATATCCCTGAAATAGACTCCTGCTGTGGCACAGAGCTTGCTCTCTTGTGTTCAAGGTACGCTGGCAGCAGCAGTGATTTGTTAACCTTTGAGGAGATTAGTCTAATGGCCAACACAGGGCAAAATGTATTTGCAGAATAGTGTCTGGTACAGAGAATTAGCTGGAATTTGTATGTGGTCTGGTAATGTCGAGAATGAGTTAGAGCTTCAGGGCTCCGGAATGGTATTTTTATTAGGATAAATTAAAGTTATAAATATCAATATTACTTAAAATTATATTAACACAGCTTACCAATTTTTTGAGATTTGTGGGGGGGAACAAATTTCAGCAAATCTAGGGCAATGTGCTTCTCATTTATGAAAGCTTGTTCAACACCCATGCCTTCAATTCTCATTGTGACAATTTTGCATAAGATCGAACAATGTCTTCCTTTCAATTTTTCTTTCAAAATACCTTTATTCCTTGGAAATAGAACAGAAGGAGAAGTAGTAAAGCTGATGTTAGTGCTTTTCTCTCTTTGACTTGATCTCTGAGAATGTCAGTGAGAACGATAGAGATTTGTGAATGCGCGTGAAACTTGACAAAGGCACCAAACACGGTGCCTTGGCATTTTCCATGGGAAACTCAAAGCAGATGTATCTACTGGGTTTCTGATTTGCAGCCATCCTCTGGCCTCGTGTGTTTGTTAAGTGCTGGAAAGAAAAAAAAAACAAACCCTAGCTGGAGAATCAAAGGCAGAAAGATATTCTCTAAAGTGGCAATATCTAAAAGCCTGATGTTGTAAACGTTCAGAGTTTGGAGCTCCCTTTGAAGTGACATGGAATGCGTATGATACCTGCCTATTCATTTAGCCACTGATAAGGTCCTAATTAGCACAGCACTCCGAGCACGTCCCATTTAGTGAAGTATAGAAATAACCACATCATTTACTTCTTTCCTTTGCAGCTGTAAGAGAAACAGCTTTTGGGATTTTTATTTTTTGTCAATATATGCATTTCATGTACTTGTAAATACCTTGCTAAGAAAAAAAAACAACAAAAAACCAAAACCAAAAACCAACAAAAAAAAACAGTCATAGAAGGAAAATATGCTCTTATTCCTGGGAAGTGGTGTATTCAGCAGTCATTTGGGTCACGGGAGGGAATGAGTTCTGTGGTTTTAGGTCGAGCTCCACTTACAAACTCTGGCCTGCAGGCTAAGACTCTCCTCAGTTCAGTGCAACGTAGCTGTCACAGCGAGTCATGATTGCTTCTCCTTCCAGGATCGGGCCATCAGACTCTTAAATCCTAAAAATTACTTCAATGGAAATGTTCCAGCGCACAGGAGAAGTGCCTCTTGAAAGCAAAACTGCAGGATCAGGCCCTTCAATTTAAAAAAATGACATTTAATATGGACAGACAAAGGCACCGGAGAAGAACACACTGACTCTCTGTACACCTGGAGGAGGGATAGTAGTACAAAACAAGCTTTTCTTTAACCACAACGGCAATCTTCTAACAGCAGCACCCACTCAAAAGCATAGAACTCAGAGGTTGATAATCATCTTTCAGTTCAGGTTATTGCATGCAATTTTTCACATTCATTCAGTTTTCTTCATACAGCTCTTAGTAAAGTAACTCCCTTAACAATAAAAGCTTTTATGGCAGCCCATTACACAGGAGAACTAACCACTCCTAGTTTTTTTATTGGCTTCTTGGAATATTTATAGCAGTCTTTGTTCTCTTTGCAAGCTTATGCATCTGGGTGTGTATGGAGATTTTTCTTCGGTTTTTTTTTTTTGGCTATTGGGTACAACAACAAAGTACATATATTTTTACATTTGTAAGGTTTTCAAGTTTTATATTTGCTCTCCTCTAAGACAACATTCAGCCTGCTCCTCATTGTTTGGCACCCGAATATTCACTGCTGGAGAATTTTCATTCCAAGTTGCCTGACATAAAACTTTATTTGCCTCCATGCTACTTCTTCTCAATAAACTGGTTACACTGTGCACACAGAGATGTCTTGATATTTGGCTCCATGCTAATGAAGCAAAGAATTTGCTTGGTGTCTAAAGGAACAGATTAAAGTTCCACTTCAATAATTTGATAGAAAAATCTCACATTAACACAATAGATTGGCATTCTTATAGGAATCACCTCAGCAGTGACTGAAACTATCACGATCTTTAAGGTCCTTTCCAACTTGAACCATTCTATGATTCTGTGATTACTTATTTTGGCCCAATTTGGACCCAAAATGATCCTAAACTTTTGATACAGCTGACATAGAAGAAAAAAAATGCCCCCCCAAAGAATATCTCTATTCTGGTTTTCAAAATTTTTCATTTATTTTTGTATTTTATCTTTCATAAGCAACAACCTTTTGTTGTTTACACCATCTTCACAAACCTTACATTGAATATTAGAATAGATGGAAGAATTCAAGATATAGGTATGGCTTTTCTTTATTTTCTAGTAAAATAAAGGAAGAAATTGTACAAACTAGAGTGATGGAACTGTTAAAATTAAAAGGAGAAATCACTTCTTGCTTCTCATTTACAGTTCAGAAAATAATATTTGTACTAAGAGTTAAAGCAATGCAAATAATAAGTAATAATAGTAATCATCTAGTAAATACCTTATTGAATTTATTATACACTTACTGAATAAATAATAAATAATTGTAATGATCCCTTTCTTTTTGATCATAAAGATTAGAAAGCTATGCATTATTAAAGGAAAATAAAGACACAAATTGCTGATATGAAGTTAGGTTTTTGTAGCGTTCTTAAACACAAGAGTGTAGCAATAAATGTATTTTCCACGGTATCTTTCACAGAGAGGTATTTCTCTGGAGCTTTGATGCCGTTGGAATGCCACTAGGTAGGTGGAATCTTAATTTTTACTAATAACACCAAGCAAGGTGTTTGGGCCTTGATAACATATAAGCTACCTTTTACTGTGTTGACCTGGGGTAACTTTTTTCAAGGCTTTATTAAGTGGGTATATCCTCCCGACTGTGGGGCTATAAACATGCCTCATGTCATTGTAGAAACTGGTGGGTTTTTACATGGGACTAGTGATTGTGTTATCACTAAATTCAGATTCAGGAAGGCCCCACTGGCGCAGTCAGGGCAGTCTTCGTCCCTCCTACGGATGAAGGCTACAGGCACTCCTCCTCTCCCTCACATCTTGCATTTCCTGGGTAGGGACACCAGCCTTCTCAGTGACACTCTTCATCTCTTACAAGCCAAGGGAGAGCCCCACTCTGCCCGTGGTGGGCTGACTTGTGGGTCAAGTCCAGTGGCTACTTGCTGGCATGGAGCTGACCTTGGGGAAAGATCTCCTGTCACCCCCTGAGCTAATCCCAGCAAGTGCAAAGAGATGGAATCCAAAGGAAATGGAGTCAGCAAGGACCAAGCACCTTCACTGGCCTACTCCATCCTCCAGAAGTTCACCTCTCCTGTGGAAAGATTCTTGTCCCTGTTTTGAGACAGAAATCACTTAGTCAGGGTTCAACCAGACCTCACCATCGCAAGACAGTAGCTGCTGTTCAGCTGTCAGAAAGAGCACAGAGTGGAACAAGCTTTGGTGACATCTTTGCAATGACTTATCTCCTCACCTCAGATTGTGCTTGCAAACTACTACTGGCTTCTGTCTTCAAGACCATTGGAGTAGCTGACGCACCATATCTGTTTCACCACATCTAACTGGAGAGAAAAGGTGTGGTGTGTGAAAAAAGCCCAGAAAAACCCACAGGGATCTCTCCCATAGGGGTGAATCCTGTCCCCGCTCTGCTCCAGTAAACACAGGAGACCTCACACCACTGTATGGACAGATGACAGAGCAATCCGAGAGCAATCTGCCAATTAGGTCTTACAGGAGCCTGGTAAGGTGACACATTGCTTATGAGGAGGCAGTATCCATGTGAAGAAGTTGGAAAGATGTCAGCAAGATGTGGCTGATACTGGGGAAAATGGAACATAGAGAGTATGGCAAGCTGTTTCTTCTCTGGACAAAATACCACGTCAGGTCCTTGGTCCTATTGTTTAAGACCTTTACCAGGTAAGTCTCCAGCTGTGCTTATCCAGAACAACACAGCTCAGAGCAGAACAGTCGAAGCACTTCTGTGAGAGTACAAGACAAAGTGTTGGCAAGTTACAGTGTGGCTTTTGGGGAAGATGAGACTGTGGAGACTTAACCACCACCATAGAAATGGGGAGCTATGGGGAAAATGAAAACCAAAAAAACCCAAATTGTCTATTCATGCTTTCCCATTAGTAGGACTTATGGATAATCACCTTTGGGATGGACACACAGGGACTCCATGAAGTCCCTCAGTGTCACTTATTTGATGATGAAGTTTATGCAGAAAGTACCTGGATCGTATGGTGATGGTGATTGTAAAGAAAAGCTGTGAAACCCAAACCAGACAACGGATCAAATTGCCTTGGAAGAAACAATCGGTCCTTTTAACCCTACTTACCTTTTCAGGAGTCTGAAAGAACCCTATGAACAAAACCTTAGTTTGGATAACAACATACAGATTACCTACAGGCACCTTCATGCTGCCATTGCACGACTCTTTATGTATCCAGCCAAACATTTCTGAAAGGGTTGTGACTCCTCCTTGTTTAAATTAAAATTTCTAGAAATTCAGAATGGTAATATAGAGTAAAATTTAACACGCTTTGCAAACCGCATAAAATTATACTATAAATATTATTTAGACATAGTTGTAGGCTTATGCATAATGTCTATGAAAACAATAGCAAAATACTATTTTGTTACTTCAAACGCTTTTAATTTTCATTGTGCCATTGCATTTTGTGGATAGAAATGAAATAGAGAGACGTGTTTAAAAGAAGCATAATTGGGCTTGTTTGAAATTATTTGTTTGAGAGTTGAAAGAATGAAAAGTCACAGAATGCATTAGAAGTCAGAGTTAGAAGGAAGTCAGGGAACACATAACCTTTCAAGATTTTAAAACACGAGGTATAAATAATGTTTGTTTCCTGGTAAATAGCAATCATGTGCATAAAACGGGAACAAGCTGTAGAAATAAATAAATAAATAAAGAGAAAGCCTATTCAAGTGAAATCCTAGGAACTTTAACGTTGTGGAACACTGTTGGATTGCTTCAGTTTTGCAAGCGCTTTATCTCGGCTGAAAGGTGAAATTAGCAGCTTTCTCAAAACCCTGGGAAGCTATTGTGTCAATGCTACACACTGGAGACCACTGTTTGATGCCAGTGCCACTGGTTTAGATGAGCACTGCAATCAGGAGTATTAAAAGTGAGTTGGTGAATTGTGTTGCATGAGGCAATGGAGCTGCTCCCAGACAAAAGAGCTGAATGGGGTTTTATAGACGTCTACAGGAATATAATAATGTCAAATATGCCAAACAATGCAGCCGAATTCAGCAAAATTAAAGCAACCAGGCTGGGAAAGAAGCTGGGGAGAGAAGGGAGATGACGGGAGGACATCTGAATAAAAGAATTAATTTATAAAATTAATTGTAAAATTCAGACACAGCTGGACAATTCCCTGAAATATTAATACTCTGAGGAATAGCATATTAAATGTGTCTCTTGGAAGCTGCTGCTCATAGTTTTCTCCACTTTAACAGGACACTGTTTGGTTTTTAATCTGTCAAGGTATTGCTTTAATTTGGGGAGGAGATTACCTCACCGCTCATTTTACCAGCAAGAAGACAAGCAGCAATTTACCCCGTCTGGTCACTTTGCTTTCTTGCTTTCTTGAGTTTTTCTGTTGTTATTGTTCTTGTTTTTTAAATGTCAGCAAAATATCTTCAGAAAATGTATAATCTAGGACCAGACTGTGTCTTTGTTGCATTCATGTCAGTCTAAAGTAACTTTGCTTACAGGTAGTTATTCTGTTTTTCAGGTCATTTATAACTTTTACGCTTTTTTTTTTTTTTTTTTTTTGATGCAGGACAGCTGAAAACATTCTGTGTAAAAGACTTGAAAAGCCTGTGCTGGAATAATAATATTTTTGTTACTGTGTGAAGGCGTAGAGGTATCATACTCTAAAGATCATTATCAGAAATGATGAGAAATAAAATAATCTTTCTGCTATGTGATGAGGTTTATGAGAATATCCCTAGACAATTCATTAGTTTTAAACTGACATGAAAATCAATTAATTTTAATAGGGAATAACAGATTATGTGTTTAATAATTCATCTAATTTCATGAGGCAAAGTGAATTAGACAATGCAATGTAAATCTAATAGCAGTTGTAACCACATAATTTGACTGTTTGTCAAGAGCAAAGCATAGTGAAATGATCAAGAATTACACAGAGAGAAAAATATTAATTGTGTGTAAACTGAGTGACAGTTTCTTGTAACCCTAAAAGCCTCTGAGTTCAGTGTAATTATTTCTATTAGATCTTTCCCTAAAATTGTCCCGTAGCATTAATTATGTATTCATATTAAGCGGGCAAATTAATAAATAATACAAAATAACTTTTCCGTGCTTGCAATTTAGAGATACTGTTCAATTGCCAGAGATTTTATAGAGTGAAACTATGTGAAAATTGTTTCATAGCCTGCATTAATTAAACAATAATGACCCTGAGAGCAGGCATTTCTGCCTGCTAATGACCAGCTGGAAGAGTTGAGGACCTGACGTTGAGCAGGGGGCCCTTAACCTGGGCGGTCATTAACGTTGGGGAAATGCCCGACCCCCGGGTCACTGTTGCTGTTAATCGAAGCCATGATAATTGTTATGGTTTATGGGTTTTTTTTCCGTGCCCAGAGAGCAGGCGTGTGGTTTCCATCTGAGTGGCATTTATTTCTGATTAAGGAAAGCCACAAAACAGGCAAGGACCAAAGTGAAGTCTTCTGGCAGATGCCAGAAACGCAGCAAAGTCGTGGCAGACACAGCTCTCACGTGTCACACGCCACGTGATCATGCTAAAGCACAAACATTAGATAAAGGGATTGCCCTTGTATATACATGTTGAAATACACGTTGCCATGGATACAGGTCTGTCTTTAGAGCAATGGTCTCTGCCTACTGGGTAATGACACTGGTCACCTACAGAATCAAGGAGCATCACACTTCTGTATGTTAATATTAAAAAAAATGTCAGAAAGACTCAAAGTGCTATGCATTTTAGAACAAAATAGAGAGGAATCATAACTTTGCACGTGATTTTTCTTGTTTAGAGTCTGAGGGAAAAGTCTTGTTAGTGTAATTACAGCCAGAAAATGTGTCCTGACTTATAGCATGTGTGCTCCCATCCCTATGACCTTTAGCAGCAGCTGGGATTTGAGGCACGCAGGCCAGCACAGGAGGTGAAGCAGCAGCCAGGGCAGGGTGTGAAACTCCAGCAGCCACCGCTGCCAAAGGGATGGAAGGTGTCAATTCTTCACATTCTACCGAGAAAAAACCTCACCTCACCTTTGAGGAAAGGCTCAGGCATTAGGCGTTTTGGTACACGGCAGATCCAGACAGGAGAGAACAATATTCATATCCAGAGCTGAAAGGTAAGATACCATCTTGTGGCTGACACCCCAGAAGGCTGTGCCGCCATCCGACGAGACCTGGACAGGCTGGAGAGATGGGCCAAGAGAGACCTAATGACATTTAACAAGGGCAAGTGTAGGCTGCTGCACCTGGGAAGAAATAACCCCAAGTACCATTACAGGTTGGGGGCTGACCTGCTGGAGAGCAGCTCTGAGGAGAAAGACCTAGGAGTCCTGGTGGACAATAGGATGACC
>JAOQGH010000012.1:30776965-30865873 GCA_025769975.1 Gallinago jamesoni
TGGTAGAGCACTGGAAGAGGCTGCCCAGAGAGGTGGTGGAGTCTCCTTCTCTGGAGACATTCAAAACCTGCCTGGACGAGTTCCTGTGCAACCTGCTCTAGGCAGATCTGCTCCAGTGTGGGGGGTTGGACTAGATGATCTCCAGAGGTCCCATCCAACCCCATATGATTCTATGATTCTATGATATATCTAAGACTATCCAAGATGAAGTGCCCTCTGGAGGTACTTCTCTCTCTGTTGCCTGTAGAAGGACCCTTAATAAGAAGGTTAGAGCCGTAACATACTTTTTAGACAACCAGAGTTAGGTGAGATTAATCCCACTGCCAGTGGGTGAATATCTGTGGGATGAGAACCCCTCTAACAATGAGCCAGCTTAAATCAGGATGAGCTCCACCAAGGAAATTAGCACATGAAACCTGAAAATTAAAATTCTACTTTGAACTCCCACAAGATGTCACAGAAGCCCACAGAGGAGTTTTAATAGTTCCTTGGGAAGAGAAAACTTGCTTGAAATAAGAAATTCTGTTACAAGGAGCTTTTGGACAGCTTGGAGAGGGTCTGAACAATACCCCAGGTTTACAGCTAACCCAGCTGAGGGCAGACAGCTGCTGGGATAGAAGTATCTGGAATTAACATAATTCTTTTCATTTTGATTTTTCTTCCTGCACATAAAATTCCAGTGCTTGTTTTGGATATAAAATTAAGCTCAATTCACACAATTATTTGACTTTCCTCTCCTGAAAAAAAAAAAAAAGAAAAAAAAAGAAAAAAAAATAAAAAAAAGAAAAAAAAATAAAAAAAAGAAAAAAATAAAAAAAAAAGCTCTTGCAACAGGAAAATAATCCTTTATCAAAATGTACACTTTATACATTTTATTGAAATTGTGTTTCATTGCAGAAGGCTCTAAGTCCTACCAAAGATTTATGTCAAGGACTTACACCCAGGACCTAGTGGAAGCCTTTGCAGAAAGCTGAATTTCAGCCTTCACGAGCATGCAATTAATAGGTTCTCACTTTATTCTTTATTTCTTTTAATCTTACAATGGATATATGAAAAAATATTCCTGTGGAGTCAGAGCTCCTTTATTATAAAAATTATTTTTTCCCTATGGGACAGAACAGATACGTGCACCCACTGAGACTTCCAGTACAGCAAAGAGTAAAGCCTCCTGATGCTCCACAAGCCTACAAATGGAGGCAAATGATGAGAGTATCGGTTCCTTTCTATCTGAAGTTCAGCTTCAACCCATGAGTTTTCAAAGTCTTCAGTAACTATCTTAAACTAACTTCACACCCTGAAGGCGAGAATAAAACTACACCATTTACCTATTTCATGGCTTCACTGTAAAAAAATGACAATCTGCAATAGCAACCATGTTCTTTTCCTCAAAAATGTGAAAAGAGTAATTAAAGCTCTCCTGCTATGCCATAAAAAGATTTTTATGTCATATTTCTAAATTAGTCCTGGTCATTAATATTAGAATGCCAACAGAGAGATTTTTATCTACGTGTACCCCTGGAGACACCTCTCAGAACAGTCTTTGAGCAATGACAATAATACAAAGGAGATTTAATGTTTACAAGAAGGCTGCTGCAAACTCTCTGGGTTATCAGAACAGGGCTGGGAGTCCCCTTGATACCCACATCCATGAAGGAAGGATGAAAATGTGCCTCTGTGTGAGAAGCAATACACTTTTCACTTAGTTGCATGGCTGTCGCTGTGCCTGTCCTGTTACCCACAGCTCCTGTTTCTGTGTTGCTGGTTCTCTGCATTCACAGTAGAACAAATAGCATAACAATCAGTTAGGAGAGCTTCAAATACCAATTGCAGTGGCAACGTTTCCAGTACGATTAAAATTCTAGCCTAACTCACATTTGATTTGGGGAGTCACTACTTCTTAACAGGATAAATGGAAGAATCCATTGAAAAAATACATAACATGTATTTTCTGTCTCCAGCTGAGCCTATATAGTCAGTTGGCCTCTGGACCCTTGGATTTTATATCTATCCCATCACTTTCCAAGCTATAATTCACTCCTTGTCTTTCAGCACTATGCTAACATGAACAGGCTTTTTTTTTACAATACAAAATCCTCTGACAAATACATTTGATGACTCATAATTGTTCTGCTTTGTTTCCTGCAGGGATGCCAAAAGCATTATGTCCGTTGTACAGGGCTTGACTGAATTTATTAACGCTTATTAATATTAAGCATGTCATTTCATATTTTTAAAAAAAACCACCTCCTCCATTGTGAAGTGGGTTATGGGTTTTTTTCCATAAAAATGTAGAACAGATGTAAATCTAAAATAATTCACTCAAGCAAGCATTCAGAAAAATGCTAGAGGAAGAGGCCTACTGTCCTCAATAAAAAACTGCTTTGGAAACTATGGTTGCCCCCAGATGATGACTCTGTTCCTTCTCTCTGTGGATGCCTCCACCTGTTCAGATTTTGGGGTGGAGGTTTCTTGAGGGCATGGATTACAGGTTGAGTCTCCTCCGAGTTGATTTCTTTCTGTTACACAAACAGTAGAAAAAGTCCTTCTACCTTGGCACTCCATGGCAGTCTCTAACTTACCCACATATTGAGTGAACTTTGATCTTTCCTGAAAGTTAATGGAAGGCATTAATGTCTTGATAAATGCTCCTGGCACCCAGCAACTGCATCATGTTCTCCCATAAAGATTCCACTTTTCTCTGGAAACTGGCATGGCAAAGCATTAATGGGCTGCATTGCAAAAGCACAGCAAAAATGTGCGCTGATAGTGAGGCAACTCTTCTTGGTCAGAAAATGTTTCCCTTCATTTAAATCTACCCATCTCTAGTATGCTGCCCTTTCTTAAGAAAAAAATAATTTCTATTTCCTCTTTTCTCTGTGTTATTATTGTCCCATTGATGTCAGAAGTGGAATGATGAGTATGGGTCATTCTGCTTTTTGACAGTGTAGATGTGTCTAGTCTTTTAACGAAGACATAACTAGAGCACTTGTTTGGGTAATGTCACAGTCTTAGGCTTAAAAACAGTTTTAGGCTGCAGGATTTTGAAGTGACAATAAATAAACATCAAAATGGAGATATTGGTCAAAATTAATAACCGGAGAAGCTGGAGTTAACAAAGTGAATAGTAGTAGCCAGATTTTGTGATCTGGTTGCTAATTATTTTTTCCAGACACCTCCAGCTCCTCCAAGCAGGATATTGTGTAACAATCTCCGCTGGCACTGAGACAAATATTTCTTTTATGAGCTGAGATTCACCTCATCTGACTGTAGATAACCCAGAGGTAGACACTGAAGTCTAAAGCAGTTATTCCTGGTTTCATCTAAAGATAGAGAAGATCAAGAGGAGCAGTGGCCACGGAGAGAATTAATTTCACACAACTTAGACATTTTTCTTGGGTTGGAGTAAATCCCCACTAGAAGTGCCTTTTACTTCTCCTTGGCAATAAAGACATCTAAGGATGCAAGGGCAGACCTAGATACCCAGTTTTAGAGATACCAGAGAGGAGAATAAATCCCCAAACTAAACTCCTAAAGATTACAGAACCAAGTGTCCCCTGAAGGATGGAAAGCTGGATGCAAACTGAAAGTCAGCCTGTAACACTTTTAGCCATCTTCATGATTCTTGGAGGTCTTATGAAGAACTTCTTTGGAAATCTATTAGAACAGAGGTCTAGACTGAAGGCTGGTGTGAACAGCCAGAAGTCCCTGACAACTAGGAGAATTACTCTGCCTTTCACTGGATGTTTACTAGTAATTGCTTATTTTAAATTCGAGTGATTTCTTGATAACACATTTTCATTTTTTTTTCTACAATGACCTCTTTAGCTAATGACTTAGATCAGACATTTGTTTGCATTTTCTGCACTCATTGTTTTTCATAGTCGGTGACAAAGTTCCTGCTGTCAGCAGATGAGTTCCCTATCTGCATGTCCTTAATAAAGAGAGATCTAACAACAGACGTAGCTTTGTTCAGATATTTTGAATTCTGCCCTTAAAGTGCAGCCACTCAATATTTAAAAGTAGACAATGAATGAGGCTAAGATACAGCAGCTGTTGTTTTTGGGTTCTTATATAAAAACTTCAGGACCAACGGTCTCTTTGAACCAAAGACATTAGTCCTGTTATTGAGTCTGTGTGTGAGCACTGGATTTACGAAACCAGCAAGGAACTGTGAAAAGTGTTGCAGTTCAGTGATTAGGACAAACATGGTGTCCTTGAATTTCAGCATGGTTTATATTTTGATCAAGTTCTGCACTTTTTAAAAATATATTTTTTTTAATTTAGTTTTTCTGTATGGAATAGGTCTTGGCTATGCATGGTCAAGCTGACAGGCTGGAGAGCAACACTCAGTTACTCTACATTTTGAGTCTATTATTTCTAATTTCTCTCCCACTAGCCAAGGCTACACTAAGGACCAAGAAGCTGCTCCTGAGGATCTTTACTATTACTCTGTACTTCATTTGCAATAAACGGCTATGTGCATATTGAATACCTCAGCTTCAGGCTCCCTTTAGTCACTCGAGCATTTTGTTGCACCACACTCCTTCACCATGAATGTTACATTTCAACTACTGCCACTTGAATCTACCATTATCACCACAAAGAGATACCAAAAAAGGAGATGTTGAGCACAGACATTATACCTCTGGTATAACTCACTTCCTTTGCATCCTCAAAACAACACTATGTGCTCCATGGTCTTTTAAGCAGAAGTTCATTCTTCTGTGTGCAAAGACTGACATTTTTGCAACCACATTTTTTACACTGAGCAAGAGCACCTCATTTGTGCTTTCCTCTTTCTTTTGTCATTGATATGAGAATAAATTAGCACCATGTTTTGCTCACCTGGAGCATCAGGGAAGGTTTGGGGTATCAGGGAAGGTCTGCCCTACCCAAGGACGTGTGGTGCACGTTGTCCCCATGGGAGCCCCAACCAGGCTACCCCGACACTAGAAGCAGGGCAGGCTGTTGGTAGAGAACTGTGTTTAGAGTTAGTGGGTCCTGCTGCAGGGCAGGCTTTGGTAAATCAGGTGATTAAGTGCAGACAACTCAAGGAGTTTCCTGTTGCATTGAGAGTTCCTCTGTCACCTACTTTGCTTCTGCCAGAGACGAAAGAACCCAAGTTGGCCAATGCTGCTGAGGAAGGCATCAAAGATGTATGTCATCCTTGCTGCCATGCCTCCATTCCTCCAGAGGCAACAGAGAGGTTCCTCTGCAGGTCCCCCCATTTTCCAGAGTTCTCTCCCTCCCAGGCCAGGAGCAGTTGGGCTCCCAGACCCCGGGATGCAGGCTTTGCCTGTGCCAGTGAAATGCTCCGAGCTGGTCCTTGTGGAGCGAGTATCTCCACACGGCGTTACCCTGAGCCGTACGTGGCGCAGATCTGCCTGGAATGAGCTTTGCTGTGCAATGCACAGACGTGCCCTCAAAGACACAAAGAGTTAACACAGTGTAATTTTCCTAATAAAACTAAAGGCCGTGCATCATTTTTTTATAAGCTATGGCAGGCTGTGTGACACCATGTAATTTTTGAGGAATTTTATACTTTGCAAGGAAAACAACAATACCCCATGTCTTTTTAAGACTGTTTTTTTTGCTGCCAAAAACATCCATTTGCTTTGTCCTGATTGCAATAGTAAATATTGCGGTGAAGACATTTAATGATGGCTACAAAGATTCTTTTATTTTACCTTTTTAAGGGACATTTCAGAAGTTTACCGAGCATATTCATCTGCATCTCAAGTAAATGAAAAATACTATGCACTGTATATTTGCCGAAATAGCCCTTGTGGGAATAAATGCAACAGAAAAAGCAGTAGGCAGCATTAACACATGCAAAGTATTTCAAACCCTCCTGTGACCTATTTGGTAAATAAGTATCTCTGTGTGGCACAGGCAGTTAAAGGTAGGAGCTACCAGTTTCTCTCTTAGGGCCATCGTGCTACCAACAAGTGACAGCATTAGCAACTCGGGGCCCCAGCTCTCCCCTGCTGCCTGGCTACAGGTGTGGAGAACCACGAGCAGCATCCCTGAGGCTGATACAGGAGAGACACCCACTTTGCAGACACTCAGGAAGCCATCCCAAAGAATATCTTATCTCCGATTGGAAGTATGATTCCCCTTTGGCACCCTAGCTAGGATAATGTGCCTATGCATCAGCCCTTGCACATGGTCATGTGTAAAATTAAGCCCAGTATGATTAAAAAACAAAATCAGGACCAAAATGCACAGCTCCTCTTGGGATTATGTCTTGCAAATGTGACAGAACTCCTGTCCCTGCTGCTTAGGTCAGGAAAGTTGAAATGAATGACCTTTTTAGTAAGTCAGTTTTCCTCATTTGGTTTAAATAAGAAAACTCTGGTCCCAGCTGTAGGCCCCCCCTTTAGCAGTGAGAGGAGTGGAAATAATCCAGGCTGTTGATTTATATGGGAGGAGGAGCTGACCCTTAGTCTGAGCTCAGAATGGGCCATTACCCTGTGCTCTGCTCTGCTCTGCCGAGTTTGGAGGCGCAAGTTCGTGGCTGTTGTGCTGGCTGATCCCAGGAAGCTGAAGTGCTCTGAGAATTTCAGACCACACTTCCCAGGCATGAGGAATCACGGATGCCCACTGGCATCGCAAGCCTTAGCTCCCTGCCTAACGCAAGACCTCACAAACTTTGGGAGTGGCAGACATTCAGGGGGTTGGAGAATGGTGTCCACCACCAGCAGAGCTCAGGCTGTGGGCTGTGTGTGAAACAGCCTGCAGCTGGCCATCAGTCTCCACAGCTGGCACAGACCCTGACCCTGGGGGCTACAGCCGGATAATTGCTTTAGACCAAATGCTGAGGTTTATCCTCCAGCCACGGCTCTGCCACACACACGGAATGACTTCCTTACAGACTTCCTCCATGGTCACCTCCCTTTTGAAGGTCCACCACAGCCCACTGTGTTGTATTCCTCATATAACCTTCCTTTGAGGGGAGAACATCTTACTCTTTTTTTATTTTTTTTTCAGCCCAACATCTCATCAGCTACTCTGAATTATTCTTCTATCAAACTTATTTATTTTTACTCTTACCCTCTCAGAAGCATAAACCTATTTCCCGGCTCTGTGTAACTGATTTAAATGCTTGCCTTTCTGAAGCACTGTACAATTTAATGGAATCCTTGATTACTGTATGTGTTAGTTATTGTTACTGCTACATTGTACTTAACTACATTTTTAAAACTATTTTCTTATTGATGTGTATTTCAAGCCTTTCTTTCATAGCTATAAAGGACATAGCCAATTGTAATAGAAGTAATGCAAGATGCATTTCATCTTTTTGAAAAACAAGATAAGAAAGCACATTTTAATATATACTCAGATTTTGAAATGATAGAATATAAGAATTGGAGTCTTGTGAACTTAAAGATTACTAACAGAAAGGCTACTTAGTTTTTAATGCCATATTTTTTCAGATGACGTTGAAGGGGCAATATCTAATAAGCATAGCCAGTGCTAGACACTTGGGAACAATGTGTAAGAGTATACAAAAGTGTTTTGATGGTTAAACAGAGATATATACTGCATTGTGATTATAATAAACTCCTGATGTTGTATGAAGAGTAGAAGAACTACCTACATCAATTCCTCTACTGGAGGATGAGATACGAGAAATTATTATAAAACAACTTAATTCATTCCTCCTGGAAACAGCATTAATGGAGATAGCCCTTAAGGGCTATACTCACAACAAGGAGTGTGGGGCCAAGAAGAGTGGCTAAGAGGAGTGGAACAGTTGGTGAAGACCTGAAGATCTCATTATACATGTTTCAGGGGTTTTTTTCACCTCTGGAGTGGTATTTAAATACCAGGGCTTCATGTGAGCAGTGGCCTTGCATTCCTGGGAAGCAGGAGCTCAAACACTGGCCTTACATGTAAAAAGACTTTTCTCAAGTGGATAAATGACACCTTACATGTTTTTTTCTTCTATTTTCCTTGAGTATGATTTTAAGTGCATATTAAGGCAGATGCAGCTAGGACAGAAGTTGTGAAGTGTTGCTCACAACATCCATACAAGAAGTTCTATGCCCAGCGCTACACGCTCAACTGCTACTAGTTGCAGGAGTCAGTAGGACTCATTCAAGGGTTCTATAATGTTGATGGATGGATGAGTTTATATTGGCAGACCCTGTGAAGACAGGAGTTACAACAGTGTTGAAGTGTAGCATGCAAGTGCTTTAGGTAGTTGTAAAGTCTTTTGTTGTAAAGCAGCTTTTAAAATAATCTTAGAATCTCCCACTACTATGGGAAAGGAGTTTTTCTAGAAATTATGGGAAAGTTTAGGAATTGTGCTAGAATTCAGCATTTTTTCTGTCTCAGATGGGGGCTTTGAGGTAGAAAGCAGTTAATGAGTAGCCTGATGTCAAACAGCAGATGAGGGGACTGGTCATGAAACCCACTATCCTTGTGCCAGGAACTGCTGTTTTGTCTTCCTGAGCAAAGGAAGCTGGAGCTGGAGCTGACCCTGCTTTGAGCTGGAGGTTGGACTAGATGATCTCCAGAGACTTCTTCCAACCTCAACTACATGGTGATTCTGTCACAGTTCCACCATTTTTCTCTGATCTGTGTTTCACCCATGGGCTTTATAATCCTGGAAGAAAATGTGATAAAGATCTAACTCTCCTTTATTTGGGGGTTTTAAAAGTTAAAAATACCACGTATCACTTCCCAGCAGTGTGCTGAGGCTATAGCCTTAGGCTCTTGGAAGTCACACGCATAAAAATATCAAAGAATTAATCTTCATTTGAGTTCTTACAGAGATTAAATTCACCACCTAATAGGAAATACATGTGTTTATGCATGCAAAATGTCACTCTTACATGCTACAAGGTCAAGAAAACTTGTCAAGGAAACGTTTCTGATCTGCAAAGATCTGAGTTCAGAGACCTGCTCTACCTAACATGGATAGGGAGACCAGATGATAAGCCAAGCTGGACAACGGAGATTTACTGATATATGTCACTACCCTGAACTCAGGTGTCACGTGGTTAAACCAAGAGGAACTGAGAAAGCCTTATGATCACTAAAGGATATCCATGAGCTTGAGACTGTAACGTGTGTTCAGTTACCTACTTGGTTCCTCCAAAGATGATATTTATTTTAAACAGTCTTTTTCTTTTGATTTAGAAAGCAATCTATTTAAATTGTCTATAAGAACCAATGGATGCAAGAGCATTTTTTTGGGGTCTACATTTTGTTATTTTGTGATTTAAATCTATTATGACTTATTAGTACCTGGTTACACCCTATATGACATTGGCAATTGGTGTAATCTAATGATGCAACTTCTCTGCAATTTCAAAAACTTGTGAGATACTACTTATATGATGTGATAGTCCATGCTCTGGATAAGCTTAAGCTCTGGTTTGTATTCTGGTATCATCATTTTTTATTATTATCATTATTTAAATTATTATTATCATAATTAACAACTATACCTATTTGGAAGAAAAATTAGTTCTTTCCACTAGTGTAGAGAAACTAAACAATCAGAAATGCAGCAGAAGCATGTGACAATGGTATATTCATGTTCTTTCTATTTAATTTGAAATAATGCACTTTTTGTGCTGATAGTGAGGTTGTAAGTATTATAATTAAATGTTGTATTAACATGGGCCTAGCCCACTATGGTAAACACTACCTTAGTAGGAGGTTTTTGCAGGGTTAATCAGTTCCACGGTATTCACTCTATACTCTATTTATTCTTTTCATACCAACCCTACCTGTTTAACATTCTTTCCATTACTTCTATTCTTATAACTTTACAGTTATTGTATGCTTTCTCTTATTAATCTATTTTAGAATATCAAGAGAAAGTATTATTTTCTGATTGCAGCATCTAATTCTGTCTCAATTACAGGTTTCTTTTATTGACACCAGTCCTCTGCCATGTTTTGCAAAAATACATAGTTCCACTAATTCTTATTGCAGCTTACTGTTCATAATCAAGGATAAAAAGAAGAGATACCTAATACCCCTTTGCTCCTTTTTCCTGTAACACTGCATAACAAAAAACACCTGGAGAAGGAGCATCTGGTTCTCTCTTATATATTTAAAGTGTTTCTTCTAATCTTTTTGGGATCAACAGAATATTTCAAATTTTTTTCGGGTTACAGAACTTTGAGAGAAAGGAAATGGATTTGTTCACCTAAATAATAAGAAAACATCTAATACAGCAATATAGAAAGTGCACCTACGGTGTTTCCAAGGGGGTGACTGGATCCAGCTCTATGTGATGAAGATCCAAATGGCCCTCAAAAAGGTCAAATTGAGAGCTGAGTTGCGCAATTCAAGATCTACTTCTTCTCCCGCATAAGAAACACCACGGAAATTCAAGACTAAATGAAATCTACTGTCCTAGTGACACAATCAAATGGGTTTTGAAAGTTCATGCTCTGGGAGTTATCAGGAGGTGACAATCTCTAGACAAGCTAAAAACTGTTTATTTCAACAGCGAGGCTCTCAAAGTGAATTTCCCTCTTAGGAGGTTGTTGCTGGAATAAATTCAGATGCCATAATCCAGCAAGATTGTGAGGCACAAATTTTAATGCCTCTAGAAAACAAAGACCCCAAACTCTGGAAAGAGAAAGCACAGAGTGAAAGGCATATCAGTTCAGATTAGGGAGCTGAATTCAGGGCTTGACTTTAAAAATTCTGAAAAACTCACTGGTGGCTATTATGGGCACCCAAACACATTTTCCTGCACTCTCTGAAGCAGGATGTCACCCCACAAAGTAGCCAAGGTGTCAGATCTTGTATCTAAGAAGTTATAAATTGAATATAGCAGGGTTTTTCCTTGAGTAATATAATATTTCCTTATTGTTTGTGTTCAAAAAGAAATTATTTGCCGGGAGTCACAGTTACTTATTAAAGAAGAGCAGATCTCTATTCAAGCTGTGGTTTGCAGTGGGTTAAAAAAATATAGTACAATCTCAACTTTAAATTTCACAGATGATATGCTGGCACTGTTGAAGTCAATTAAAATTTTGCCATTGATTTCCAATAGTGAGAGTGTTCCACAATACAGGTTTGTACTGTAAAAGAAATCAATACTATTTTAAGACTTTTACTGGCTGAATTCTGTTTAGTTTCAATTCCCTTGGTTCCTTCATGTAGACCAAGAGAAATTTATTCAGAGGACTTTGTGGACTGATAGTTTAATGAATATGATTTAGACATGAAGCAACAGCCTAAATCATATGGCATTGCTTTCAGTTTTCAAACTTTCCTTTTACTACTGAGGTGTTTTTTAGCATAGCAAAATGACAAATTCACATTAACTCCCAGACAAACCCAAGACTATCAAAGAAGCTAAACCAAACTTCCTAAATATTTTGTTGGTATGATCTGGTTTTGTGTGAACACACAACATATAGCTATACTTTACATCTATCTGCACTCTCCATTATTAGAAAATGAGCAAAAATAGGTGATTTTGAAAGAATGCTCAAGAAACCATAACACAGAAAATCAGTTTGCAGGCTGAGACGCTGCCTGCCCAGTCTTTGCATAGAATCACTTTCCTAGGCAAAGTTAATAATCCCTGAAAATATTAGTTTAACCGATACACTGACATCAGGTAGCTGTATATATACTTCACTAGGTTGCTATGAAATCAAACACGTATTTTTATTTCACAGTACGCTAATTTTCAGATTTGCAACATGCTTTAAAAAAAGCATAACAATTTTATGCCTATTTTCAATGAAAGGAGATTATGTAGTTCACATTGTCACTGCAGCAAGCAGGTTGCTTAAGTTTCTACATAGCATTTGACATGCTCAGATTACTTCAGCTTCTATCTATATGTACAGGTGGGCTAAGGGTTAAGAAAATTAAAAGGAGATATTTTTAAAAGAAATTAAAGATTTTTCTTGTATAGCTTTGCTTTTAAGCTCTAGAAGGACAGCTTGTCTGTTTGCATGTTTTGTAAAGTAGGAAGAAATGCATTCATCAGTATTAAATGCAGTGCAATATACTTTACATAATGATATACAGAGCAGGCGTGCGTGTATTGTATTTTAGACAATGTTGTTCTTGCAGAATTTATCCAGGCAGTATACACAATTTTCCCCAGAGAGGGAATGTATCCAACATATTCACATCACCCATACACTCCAAATATTTGGACCGCTCTGAGATGTTTAAGGGAGTTACTTCATGAGACAGATCACACGCTCTTGATTCTCCGAGAAAATTAGGTGGTACCTTAATTAATGCTGAATTGCTGTGGAATTCCGTGTGAGTACGTACGACATTCACAAGGCTATGGAACGAGCTAATTACCATCAGTGTTATTACAGTGAATACCAAATGAATTAATAATGCTGGCACACTTAAAATGAAGCGTTACCCAGAACTGTGGTAGGACGCGTGAGGTTAAACGGTAAGTGATGGAAGGCATGATGCTCTCAGCGGGAAGAGGCAAAGCTCGGTCTCTGCAGCTCCACGCTCGCAAGCATGGGTGCCTGCTGCCATCGTATCCCAACAAGTCGAACACACCTTTTCCTGCAGGAACAAGCGCTCAGCAACGCTAGCCACAGTTTAACTCTCCAGGGGGAGAAAACATACCCCGTGGAGAAGCGGTATTTCGCAACGGCGCTCTGAAGGTCTCCTTCTCCTACAGGCAGAATTTTTTCTAGGTATTTATAGTGTTAAAACAGTTCGCTGGCAGGATGCCGGAGGCACCCCAAGAACACCTGAAGCTCCTACCACATGCTGCCCCATGTCATGCTGTCGCTTACTGGAGTAGTGTGGGCTCTAGCTGGAATGAAACTGTGAAATACAACAACCTGACTGCGCCTAGTAAATCATTGCTTCTGAAGATGACCTGCCTCGGACTCATCAGGAAATTTTTGTTTAGATGTAATATATTGCAACGATTCATATCTATTATACATTTATAAGATGCAAAAGCATAAATGGATTTAATCAGACGTAATTATTTTTATGCCCACCACTCAAAAATATGCAGAAATGAATTTATGGTGATTTGGCAGCCAGCGGGAATTGTGTTTATAAACGTTGGAACAGCTGTTGGCAAATCTAAGTGTTAAAGCAAGGAAAACAGCTTTTAACTTCTGTTTGTCAGGTTTGCAATAAAGGAATGCTCGTTCCCTGGGAGAGTTGGGCTCTGACCCACGCACGCTCCCAGCAGCCTCACCGGAATCCAGTCTCAATTCACTCCACGCTCACAGGCACGGCAAAGAGGGGGGAATTCGCTCTCTAAACTTTGCCTAGTTCCTCACTGGCTCTCCTCTTGCCTGTGATTGCAAACACGCGTTACACAGTAGTTCTCTGGAGGATGAATGCAGGTGGATGGAGAAAATGAAGGCTTACTGCTCTTCTTCTCTGCCTTAACCCTTAGCACCTTATCTCCAGCCAGAGGTGCCTGTCGCGTGTGCGCCCACCTGTAACGTGTGGATGGCGTGCTGGCAGGCTTTGTTAATCAAGTACACACTCAAAGCTCTGCGGGTGCTTAATTCTCCAGGGGGAGCATGCAGCATCGCTTTCCCAATTTGAGTTTTAGGGGGTTTAGCAGGATTATACAAACGCATTCACGCTGCCTTCATGTTTGGTAGTTCAGCATGCAGCGCTCCCGCCAAGTTCTCATAGTTTGGCCTCTGTTTGAAAATCTCAGCTTGCTTTTAAGTAACTTGTGAATTTTTATGTTACATTGACGAATTATTTTGTGTTACGTCTTTATTAGATTACTCCACTTCACTTTGCAACATTCTTGACAGATAGGCTAAAAATACCTAACTTGCTCTAAAGAAATTCCCCGTCAAGTTCTAGATTTAAATGCAATGATTTTGATTTGAAAATAAGTGAACCACAGAAATCAAAATGGTCAGTAAAATCAATAGCACAATTTAGACTGGTGCCAGGAAACTAACCTATTTATGAACTGGAAGAAATACCCTGTATGGAACAGCAGTGATCTCTGACCTGTCTACACTTATGATATTCAAAGTTATCATTTTTAAACAACCAGCAAGGGTAAAACTCATCATTACTGAGTAAGCACACTTTTAACTCAGAGTGTGTTACAACTTTTAGACATAATTTACAATTTTGAAGATGTAACTAAGAGCTGACTGTGTATATCACAGGCTTAATCCTAGTATCTGACTTTATCAAATGATGGGGTTCTCTTTCATTCCTGTACTCTATGTTATTGTGGAAATCAGCAGCATTTCCAATAAATTATAGATTGACCAGGACTAAAGACTCTTCAAAAACCATGCTCAGTCATCTCCTACTCAACCCTTTTAAGCTTCTATTAGGCTCCTTTGAAAACCATGGAGTGCCCTCTGTTGATCAAAACGTATTCCTTTAAATTATTAAAGCCCTCACACAGCAAATAATATTTTCATATTTTCCAATGCCTAAAAAAAATTGCTAATTTTGCAAAAATCAAGGCATTCATTTAAGACTGGTGTTAGAATACAAAAGTATAAAAGAACCCAACACCCACAACATACTGCATTACTCAATATTTACACAGAACACTAATGATTGAAAAGATACATACCTGGCATTGCTAGTTGAAAGCAATTTCTTTCCCTGCGTGTGCATGGGTACGCACACGTCTGTTCATTGGCGCCCACAGTCCCAGACATGGCTATACACATTTCTCTTCGTGGAATGAAAAATAGTATTTCTAAAAACTTGATGCAAACATCAAAACTAAATGCCACAGAATACAGCAAGCAGGAAAAACTGTGTAGTAAATGGTGATTACTTAATCCTAACGTGTTCTCCCAAAAAGCAAAACAGCTGAGTGCAGCTTTTAGCGCCCAGGTTGTCTCTGCGTGACACAGAAAAACTGATGGCCTGGCTTTCTGGTGACACTTTGAAACTAAGTTCCAGCAAGCCTTGATAAAACAGTAAATTTTATTGCAATTTTTGAGCAGGAATTCATAGAAGGATGAGACTAGTCCTTTTTTTTATTTTTTTCCAGCTTTTTTCCTTTCTCATCTGTTTGTTGGTCGAGTGAAAGCATTGCTATACTTAAGACTGTTTTCATATGTGAATTGATTGAGGATGTCAACACTGAAAGTGATTGATTTGCATTAAAAAATCTTATACAATAACACATCCTCATATATTTTATTGAAATACTGAGAACAGATTCACATTTCATGGTGAATGTTGAGATAAATAATAGTGTGTACTTAATATGTTAGTTAATTAAATAGTTCAATTTATCTCATGTCTGTATCATTGTACAGATAATGATTCATTTGTAGAAGTAATTGTTCTGTGCTATTTTGTGATGAAGAAGACCAATTTCCATTCTTCTGTAGCCACTTGAATATGTAGTAAAAAAAGGAAGAGTTGTGCAGTTTAATTTCTTTTATCGCATTAGGAATTTTGCACCAAGTGTTGAAGAAACAGGGTCTAATGCTGAATGTGTATTCAGAAATATGGCAGTAAGTATAAAAGCATACAGATAATTCACCTTCTGAATCAGGATAAATGGCTAAAAAATACAGTAAATTAACATTCATTTCCTAATATAACACATATAGACTTAAGCCAGAATTCTGGAAATTAAAGAGGAAAAATACAGAAACTATGTTCTTCTCACCTCTTGCTTGCATTGTATTTATTCTCCAACTGTTATTTTTTTTCTAATGCTATCATGAAAACATATATTTGTGAAACTGTGTATTCAATTTAGAATGTGGTAATACAAAAATTTTTAAAGTGCATTCATCAACACCTTTTTTGTATATAAACTTTTTTTTGGTCAGGTCCATAAATTAAACCTGTTTCAGTTGTGAAATAAAATATTTCAAATACATTTTTGTGGAGAAAAAAAAAAGACAAGTAAAACACAAGAGTGTTTTGGAAAATTAACAATATAGGTTAGCATTCATACTAATTGTCATTTATTTTCTTTGAAATCTTAATGATTCTACAGTTTCATACACATTTTTGGTAACTACTACCAAAAAGTGATTTTTTAAAAAAATATTTAATAGTATATAGAAAAAAAAATTAAAAAATAAAAAAGAGTAACCAGGTTAATATTCTTTGCATTTTTTTAAAAGGAAAGTCTCACATTCATGAAAAAGAAGATAATATTGCACTGCCAAACCGGGCAGGAAAAAAAATGTTTTGCAGAGTGTACATTTAAAATAAGGTCCCTTTGGCTTACCAGAATAGTTTTTACAAATTCCTTTAAAAATAATGGAATTAATACGTGGAAATCACTTCCAGTATAGAAGACTCTAATTGCAGAATATTCCCATGACAACACAAAATATTTGTTGTTCCGGTGCTTTCTGCCTGTCCCAGCAGCCACAAGAGGGCGCTCTGCTTTTGTTTGTCACTCGGTTCAACCGCTATCTGTAGTTTATGTTTTACAAGCCATATTCATTTTTTTTCCCTTTTCTTCCCATTTCAAAGATTGTGTATTTTACCACCGTATATAGCGAACTGATAAAATTATAGGCTTAAAAATCCTTAATGAATCCTATACTTCTACAGCTTGGCTTATTCAGTCGGTGTATCCCTGTCGCGACGGCACTACTGGAGCTCTCACACATTTTGTTGTGTTGAGTGTGTAGGATACACCCAAACCCACCACTGACAAGACTTGCTTTCTGGAGAGATTGAACCCTGGGGCAGCATTAAGCAGAAGCAGGACTCTCTATCCCGAGTCACACAGGCAGCAGGTGCAGACTTTCTGTAATAGATGAGAAAGACTACACTGAAGGAGGACGGTGTGGGTGTGAACACAACTCAATAAAACCTCATTTTTCCTGCTGGGCTATGCCTTGAATGCGAAGTATTATAGAGCCAACAGCTAATTGTAGGTTGCATTCCTTGTATCTGCCCCTAAAATATCTATTCTATTAGTCATTTTAAACACAATACATAGTGGCTCAAACGTGACAGTAGAAAATATTTCTACCGTAATACACAATATTTTCTGCTGTAAGTACGGAACATTAACAAAAGTTAGAAGCTATATCTTCAAGCTGGACACAGAAGGCTGTCTTATTTTTTTGGTAACCTAGAATATATATAACTTTACACTACACAAGACTAACCTTCTAACTAGATTTCCAAGTAAGCTTTCCAAGAAGAAAGCTGTCCAGGCAATGCCCGGGGCAGACCTTTGTGCACCCATGCACTGCTCCTTTTCAGAAGCACAGGCTGCGTTTCCCTGAGAGCTGCATCGCACCAAGGGGAGGGATGCTCCTGTCTTTCACCTTTTCAGCTTTTTGACAGTTTGTCTCCACCTGGAAGGCCTTTCTCCACACTTCATCCTTAACAAAATCACAAGTAAGCTTCATCCCTTTACCTGGGCTTTTACCAGACCCAGACCTGGGACCCGGTATACGGTGTCATACAGAAAGATGGGTAAAATTCACTCTATATTGGTGGTTTATCTATGGCATATTTCAGATGTTAACCATCAAACTTCAGCTCAGATGCTCGAGAAAAGGGATAAAACTTCCCACATGGAGACCTTCCCTTTGCAAACCTTCATAGACATTTTGCTCTCCACATTGATGGAAAAGCTCAGGCACTGCGTTTTTAGCCTCAAATTGCTTAAATTCCAGTCTCAAGTTATATGCCTGAACTGCATGCAAAAAATTTCTACCAGAAACTACTAGAATAGCACCCTGTGAAGATCTGGAGGTGTAGGAAAGGGTTTTCTAAAACAAAGACAAGCAACCAAGAAACATGAATTTTATAACATAACTGGTGTTTTCTGCTTGGCAACACTCCTGGTGTGATGCTAGACCCATCTTGGAGACTATTACCACTGCATGTTTTTATATAATTTTGTGTTCTTTGATAGCAAAATTATCAGGAAAGGGCAGGCTCTCAGCAACAACTGCAGCTTTGGTGGCAACTGCTGGAAGTTTGCTGAATTAGACAGACCTGGCAGATAAATCTTTTCTCTTGTTCGAAACCAGAAAACACAAAGTTGAAAATTGCTCCTGGCTCTAAGTAATGAAAACACAATATATTCTCTTCATGCGGAATCCATCAAAAGGTAAAAGTATATTAAGTCTCAAGTCAAATGACTTCCCAATTAGCCAGTCACGTTTGTAATCCATGAAAAATGCAAATTACAGATGAGTGATGAGATCTTGTATGTGTTACTGTTTTGCAGTCTCGGACTTTTTAGCTAGAATGGTAGTAATAAATAATGCTTCTGAGTGCTCCTGCCGTGAAATTGCTCGCTGTTGTGAATACATCTCTTCACTACCTGCAGGTGCAGCAGTGAAAGTACAAGCCCTGTTAATCACCCTGAAGCCGTGAAAGAAGGGAAGATCCTTCCTGGCAATGTCTTTCGTGTAAACCCAGTCAATCCAGACATTATATTATGTTCAAGAACTCAACAGTGCACCTGATTAGAGGCTGGATGTGTCAGATACTCTTTACTCTGCTCTAATCCCTCGCTCCCTTCCTGCCACTTAGAAAGGTCTTTACTTAACACAGGAAAGAGTTCTGACTGGTTTTAGAGTGAGCAGGCAGAGATGTTATCACACAGCTACCTGTGAAGGGACCAGCCCTGCAAGTTCTAGCTAGTCCTTTCCAGCAGGCAGATGGTAGTGGTGGCCACTACACAGCTCAGCAGTAGCTCCTCTCTTCAAGGGTATGGAAATGGCAGCCTTGAAACGTAGATCTGCCTCCAATCTCCGCACATCACTTATCAGGGGGAGAATTTTGCTTTATTTCTTGTATCCTCTTGGTGCTTTGGTCTCACCACAACATTTGTCCAGAGGTTCGGCTAATGCCGCCAGAGTTTACGCTCCATAACACATATTCATGTTTTGGTTTTATCTAAATACTTCTTGTCTTTAATCTCTTTAGTTGGTGATCTCTGTCTGATTCTCCACCTAATTTCACACCATTGTTTGACCAACACCCTCTTATCTTGTTTTGTAAAGGGACAATAAAGCTTAGAAAAACATCTACTACTGGCAACCTCAATATATCAATCTGTATTTTCCAGTTTTGCAAGGAAAAGTTGGGTAACATTTGCACACCTCAGTAGACTGATCTTTTTTTTGTTATATGGCAAAAATTTTCATCTAGATTACTGCTCGCAACTGTCTATGGGACATGACAGGTTTCTTCACTCCAGATTTTGGGGAAGAGCAGGAAATCTTCCTGCAACAATGCTTTGTTGCTTTGTTTTTAAAGCGAGAGAGAGTTAATTGGAAAACACAGGGGAGTTGGTAAAACACACAAGAAAGTTGAAATGGATGTTGGCTTTTCTGACTTTCCTGTGATCTACTTGGTAGCTCTGTTCTATAGTCCCCCTAGCTGTAACTAATATTACGGGCATAACACATTGATCTGATGAGTTTTAATTCACTCAGCCTTGCAAAGTGCTTTGACAACCGTGCTGGTGTCAGTGAAATGCAAGAGAGGCATCATAATGTCTAAATAAAAATAATTTATATTCATGTTTCCTTTGAAAATAAATAAAGGAATGGAATATTTTGTAATTAAGATTTCTTTCCATGCTATGGAAACCATGTTATGGTTGAACCATAATCAACCCATGGCAGTCGCACTTCGATAATGTACACATTTATTTAAGTGGGGATCATGCAAGTCTAGACCAGAGCTTCAAGATTAAGGTGGCATTAACAGCAAGAGTGTAATCTTACCATGTAACCATATTAAAATGAATTTTTGCCTTATTATTTATATGTTAATCCTACTTATGAAAACTGCATTTTCTGTGCTGTTTGTGAGTAAGCTTGGTCATATCCCCTGAGAAAAAAAGAGAAAAAATATTTAGACATTTTATTTCAAGTGGATTACATTATTTTTCCATTCTCTACAAAATTAGAAAATTTGACATTAAAATTATGAATCCTAAAATTTCAAAAATATACTGAACACTAGAAGCACATTAAAGTAGAAGTAGAATTGATGAGCGATGCTTGTAAGGTAGCATGGAGCTGAGAAGACAGGCTGCTGCTATTTTCAAAATCAGAAGTTATAAATCTAACAAAAAAAATCATGAAATAGAGTGAGTGAAAGTTCAGTTTAGAAGAAAACTAAACTTGCTGAATTAGGAAACATGAGATTGAAGCACCCAAGTGGCATGGTGCTTGGTATCTGTGGTATCTGTGGTATCTATGGTATCTGTTCTGCCATAGCTTTTGGGGGAGGGTTTTCATAGCCTGGAAAATGTCTCCTGCTGCTATTTCAGCCAGATCAGATCTATGTTGCTATGTTAAGGCTATACTTCATGAAAAACACTGTTTCTTCACAACATCCTGTAAGTTTACCTTCAGACCTGTCTTTCCAGAAGAACTGGAGGTATGCAGCCATTAACATGCAATAAAACACCAAGTTACTGAGGAAGGTAAAATTGGAAAGATGTTAAAAACTATTTTTCTTTTAGAAGTATTTCTTTGGCTACTTTTCAAAACATCTGAGCAAAATAACAGGTTTTAGGGATTTCTTTCAAAAAAATGTTTCCATGTATATGAAATTTTTTTTGGAGTGTGAGGAAAGGACAGGAAATCTGCAGATACTGTCAAAATTCTGTTTTAAAGACATTAAAAAGAAATAGTGCTGTCTTCTGTCAAACAAGACCTTTTAAAAGATGAATTACAGGCTTCACCACCATGAAGAACTTCAGGATGTGGAGCTGATTATTTACAGTTCAAAGGAAGCAAAAGTCCTTGGAAGACACGCAGAAGACAAGGTTTTGACAGTTTTGTAAGGAAGATATGGAGGCTGGGAGAGCTGTGTGTCACAGATGCGACTCTGCTCCCTTTGATACTTGAATCAGAGAAAGGTTTGTCTTTTACTCAGATCCTTTCAAAATTTCTCTTCTTTGCCTGTGGGTAAGGAAATATTCATGGAAAAGAGAGCAGGGGATGGATGGAGTATTAGTAGAGGTTGGTAATGATCAGCCCAACTTGCTGATCTCCTAGGCTGTGTATAGGGCATGTGGGTGTATCACTCAGGGAAAAGCAGAACCCTACAAAGGGTTGTCCTCAGTGAAAGAGGAAGGAGACCTTTGTTTACCTTGCCAGTATGTAGGTGTTTGCACAGATGGTGGGGAACAACTAACAGTATGGTTTGTACTTGCTTGGATGGGTGGCTCCCGCGTGTCACCTCGTGCCTCACTATCGCTGCTGAGAACACAAGTCTCACTCCCCATTTTAATAAATTTTCTTTCTTTTTTCTCTCTCTTTTTTTTTTTATAAATTATTTTAGTCAGTCTTTCTTAAGACCTGTCTGCATGGCAAAATTAACATGAAATATGCAAGGCTTCATTTTTCAACTGGAAAATATAGTCTGCTTAGAGGAAGTCTCATTTGACTTTGATATTTTCTTTCTTGCAGCATTAAAAGTCTATTACTTAGAACTAGATCATGTTAACCTTTAAAAAATCAGTGAAGCTATATCTAAATTTTATCAAATGTGAGACACAAACCCTCACTGTTCACTCTCTTAACTGGCAAAAAAATCAGAAGACGGTGCCAAAGTAACACCAACTCAAAATGAATATACCCCGTTGCTCAGCTCCAAGCAGTGATACCCAGTAGGAGTTTGCATTTAGATTTTGCATGTTGTGAATGAAGTCATGTTGCTTTCGGTTGTCTCAGTAGAGTACCTACAATGCACACCACGCAACAGATTCCTCTCTATCTTTAGATCACTCATGTCTAAGATAACAAGATTTTTCAGAATTTTTCAGAAAAAATTCAGAAATTAACTCTTTAAATATATAAACCCATAAAAAACCATTTCATTTGCAGAAATTGATGATACAAATGTCAGTGTACAGCAGGAACAATGGTGCATTTTCGGATTTTTGCATTTTAATATTTTAGTCAATATGCTCAATAAGCAAATGAACTACAGCTCTTAGTAGGGAAATTTCATTTCACCACTTGTCAACATTTTCTACGTGATTTAAAACAGATGTTAAGTAACTTGCATGAAAAGATAAGTATGATGGATCATAATGCCCTCTAAGTTCTTGCTTTTCTGAGGGAAATTGATGCAAAATATCTGGAGGTTAGTAACATGCAGGACGTAAAACATGCAGACCAGTCCTGAGTCATCTTGACTCTGAATATAGTTTGCCATCCAATGCTGAAAAATAGAGTCTTCCATTTGCATTCTGAAAATTGGAACATTAACCCATTAATCACTCCTTGGAAATACAAGTAATGGGGTTTGAGTCTTTCACTGAAGACTTCAGTTCACACTTTACCTCCTTAGGTCTAGCATAAATAGGTTTGCCTGAACAAACTGATTCATATCAGTCACCTACCACCAGCTCATGATGATAGCTCTCAAGAACATAGAAAGTCAACAAAATTTCAATTTGTTTCCCTTAGAGAATGTTTCCTTGGTATACAAAAGTATCAGATACTCTACGCACACAAATATTTATTTTAATTATTACATATCAAGCACATTTTTTCATATTCCTAATTTTTATTTATTTAACTTTATTTAGAGATTAAGGGATGACAAGTTTTGCATATTGTTGTCTGATTTATCAAATCAAGCATCATGTAGCTGGGAACTCCCTTTTGCAGCATGTTCAGGATTTTAGAATTAGTAAATTCCATCTTTTTTCACTTTCCATAGGTAGAATGAAGATAATGACATTATTACTGCTTGCTCTGTCAGATTTTCAGCTTTGCCTGAACTAGTCATTAAACCAACCCAATATAATATTCCCTCTTTTTCCACAGGGGAGGCTGCGGCTGCCCAAAGCCAGCTTGGTGTCTCAGCAAAGATGCAGCTCCATGTGCTCACCCAGTGCAGCTCCTGATTCTGCACTTTGGATGATTTAGAAACTTTGGCACCAAAGGCACACTGTGGTCATTTACCAAATGGCAATTGAGAAGGACTCCAGCCAGGCTTCAGACATGAGGTTTCCCAGCTCAGTCACATCGCAGCCAGCTCACCGCTCCCATGCACGGTTCCAGCATGGCACAGTGGGGTCTGGCAGCTCTGTAGGACCAAGATACTGAGCCACCTGCAACTGCAGCCTCCGGCCATCCAACAGCAGAGCCAGCCCAAATGCCTCAACTCGGGAGCCTGGCTGAAGGTATATTGGTTGAACGCAATATCACAAGCACCCACATAGAGCCACTGCTAACCTTCAATTTAATAAACGTGCCACCAGGGTGTGGAGGCACCGAGTAGCAGTTGTGCTAAGTCTGGGCAACTGTACGAGTTTCAGCTTGGCAATGGTCCTGCTGGACCTGAGCTGCCATGAGCAGTCTCATCACCACGACCTGGTATCTCTAAGAGACTGTAAATCTTTTGAGTTTAATTTAGAATATGTCTACAGACAGTACTAAAAATTCATCATAATTTTGAATTTAAGAAACTATGGAAGTTCTTATTTTCTTTATTTTTGCATCATCGGCTGTTATAAATGCTAGCAAAGGGTTACTCCACCTATTTCAGCTTCTACACCTTTCTCATTATTCTGACTAATGTGTGCATCACATATTAATCATTAAGACATAGGAGAAAAAGCCTCTATGAGGGGATGGTGTCATATAACTATGGGACCCTACTGTCATCCATTAAAGAATAACCTACAGAGACAGAGTTGTCACATACACAACTACACTTTCCCATTAGTAAAGATATTCCAGTAGCATAAATGTACGTTATCTTTAAGGCATTTCAGCAAGACTCCCTAAAAGTGACTTATAGCCAAATCTTCCAGGAAATCTGCAAGGGATCCGAAAGATCGGTTGCAGGCTGGGGATATACTAAATAGAAAGGATTCCAGGTGACTCAAATGAGATTTTACCGTTTTAAAACCTCCCATAGTTGTATTTCTAGAGTCAAAGATTTGACTTGTGATCTGTACAACACATAAAATACTTAATACCTGCTCTGTTTTTTTTAAAGGCAGCTCATAAATTTATTGCAGTCTTATGGCATACCATTCAGATTGATTTATGGGGCACAGCTCAGATTTCTTATAGTTGAATTACCAAGCACAAACCAGGTACACCATCCCATTAAAAATGAATTTACTATGGGAACTGCACATTGAAAGTTAAATAATGGCTTGATTTTCAAGCTGAAACTGAAATATATGCTTTTCTGCCAACTAATCCAAAACAGTCTATGAATAATTGCATTACCTTTGCTTTCAAAATGTTATTTATTTTCACTGAAGGTCATAGTCTTTGGGGAAAAATTACAGAATAATGAGCATTACTTTACATACTCTGACCTGTAGTGTCACCACTGTCACACCTTTGCACTGAGGGTCTGCTTATCTTGGCAAGAGAACTCAGTTACACTGTTGGGGTTTTTTAAAAGAGATGTTTATTTTATTTTAAAGGAAATTTTACATGCGTATGTATGCATGTGAATACCTGCAATTCATATGAAGTGCAAAATCCTGAATGAGTTCCAGATCAATAAAATCTAGAATGAAAAGTTCTTAATCCCAGGGTTATGTTTAGCTCACATTTCATAGGAAGTAATATTTTAGTAACTGTCCTAAAGAATAAGGAAAAAAAAAAAAGTGTGAGGTTCTTTTTTTCATATTCTTTCTCCCACCAGTCTGACTTACTATCATAAATTCAACTGTACAGACCTCTAAAGGAGAGATAAATGATCGTAACAGAATGTAAAATGTTATAAGAATGACCCAGTGTAGGTATTTCTCAATGTTTCTCTTCTGCAGTCTACAAGGATAAAAGAAAATCCCATAGAACAGTGAAAATACAAGTCTCAGACTGACCAGGAGATACAGTCCTCATTTTTATTCCTAAAATTTTCTGAATGTTAACTTTATGATGTGCTTGGGATTGAAGAGAATGGTCACTTTGAAAAGACTATACGGTTTTCCATCAAATGGTATAGAAACCTTGTCTAACATGCCAGAAGTGATAGAATAAGAAACCACAGATTTGGATGTATGGTGGCTCCTAAAATTAAAAAACAAAATAACGGGTTATTAGCAATTATTTATTTGAGGGACCATCTGAGGAACAAGTTATGTCAATAACTGAACATTTGAACTGTTGTCCGTACTGCTACGTGAGATGACCAGTTGACCCAGGTCAACTGGGTTAAATCTTGCCCGACATACTTATTCATCACCGAATCTTTTGTGAATTGAAAAGGAGTCCCTGATTTTCATCTTGAACTTCACTTTTGTTCATAGTCATGAAGCCTTGGAAGACCAGATAAATTCATTACATTGTTATATTTAATTTAACAAACAGGTAGTATATATTTTGTTTTGGTTTTCCACTGTCGACTACCTCCTCTTTTTTGTTTCTTAAGCACAAGGGTTCATTTATTAACCCCCCTTCCATAAACTCCTTCTACACCATTTTCAAGCACACAGTGCCCATTGACAGCTTACAAAGTGGAGCAGGTGCTGACTGAATGCAAAAGAACAAGTAGTTGCTTTCCCAGTTTGGTGCAACAGAACTGAATTATATTAAAACTGTTCCCATAACCAGGCAAGTGACATCCTTACATGCTCTCCTTGTGTGCTTCTGGCCTTTGGAGGAAGTGTTTGCACATCAGAGAAGTACTTGTTTAATTCCACTTTTTCCCTGCCTGACACACATCCATACAAGACCTAAGTCAGCTGTCTGGTGTAAGGGTACGCTTCCTGTGTACAGAATAAACAGCACAGTGGATGCAGGAACAACAAATGGTTTCAGTGAGTTTTGTCCCATTTGAGAGAATTGTAGTAAAAATTAGCAGAATCAGCATTGTCTGATCAAACCATGACTCTCCTTCATCCAGGTTTTCCTTACTTTCGGTCTGGAGTGGTTCCATTCCTGTGTGCATTTGGAAAGCATTCTAGATTACTCTGCATCCATGGCAAACACTCTGCAGTCCTATTGCCAGGAATTGAATTGCCAGAAAGGAATTTGATCTGATCTTCCTACTGGAGGGCATGGAATCTAATTTGTGCTAGGCAACCAGCACATAATGTTGAAAGGAGACCATGAAAACAAGGGCCAAAAGCTGAAAGATTTTTTGTTATAAAAAACTAGGATGGAGGGAGCTACTAGACAATGAACTCCATAAAGAGGCACATCTGTATTTATCTACAAGTGATACAGTGTACAAAAGAACATTCATAAAACCTGCAAGTGTGATGTGCATGCAGAGTACAGAGTGCTACTAACCCATTGATTTATTATACCATTTGACAGCAGTTTCCCAGTAATGGATCATAGCTGCTAATGATGATTTTAAAGTGCAATTGGAATGAAAACAGGACTTCTCTTTAATCCGTTATGTGTGACACACTGTGGTAGATGTGTTTTACTACTTGTCTCATGAAATACCATGATTGGACAGTGCTACAGAATGTGCTATTAAAAGATGGCATAAAGCTAAGTTATTCCACGCCCTCCTTTCTAGCTTTCCAGCTGTGTTCCCGAGACTTACTTTTATACGTACATATTGTTTTTAGAGATACTAATTGCTTGATTTTTGTTTCATGAGCAATTACTGACATTAAATAAAAGTAAAATCTTTATACAGCACAGGGTATGTCAGCATTTATAACTGATGACAGTTTAGGCTTTAAAAATGTTGCCTCACATTCTCCTTTAGTTATAAAACACTTCACACAGACAGACATTGTAAATGACTCTTTCACAATGCTGAACAATAGGCGCCTGAATCATCTACTTGGTGAACCTGAAGCAGTTTGTGGGGAACTTGGGGCCCTCAGAATGAAGAGTACTGAAGAGACTGTCAGTCAGTGGCCTCAAGCAGGTAATGTCAGATAATCAGTGACAAAGGTCAGGGACCACACCAACTGCCGTGCAAAAAAAGGGTTAATTCATGCTCTAGTTTCTCAAATTCCTTCTCCAAGACACGCACAAATACTAGGGAGGCAATCTCAAAGAACTGCTGGTGGGAAAGAAAAGAGAATGTCTTTGGGAAAAGCAGTGTTTAAAGTTCCTTGGAATAGCATGGTTTTGTATGTCCAAAGCTGAAACGGGCTTTCAGGTATTTCATTTTGTCTTTCTACCACTGTTCTCAGAAACATCAGCCTGGAAGTAGCTGGAGTACTTATCTTGTATACTCAAAAAAGGTAGTAAGCTCACAGAATTATATATAAAAGTATTTATCCCAAATCTCAGTCTCACCTTGTACCTTCCATCATGAACCTATAAGATTTTTACTTTTTAAATATTCCTTACCATGAAAACAAAGGTCAGTTTAAGCAAAGTTGATGGCAGTGGAGATCAGCAAAAGAGGAGTTTGGACACAGTATTCTTGACACAGAATTTATAATCAGGAAATTAAAAAAGAGACTGCCTTTGGAGAACTAACATAAGACACAACAAAGTTGCATAAGAGAGTATTTTGTCCACTGTCTTTCTTTCCTGGTATCATTTAGGTAGTTATTTGCCTAAATGGGTCCATCTTTTTTGCAGGTTTCAGCTCGTTTTCAGAGCAGCAGCTGATGATTTCTCCACAACTCACTTTTAGATCCACAGTCACCAGTTGTGAGAAAGAGCTCACCTACCTTGGGGCATGCCAAGAATCACTTCTTCTAGGTATCTTTCTTGTTGGGTAAAGAAGAAATACAGTGACAGTCTCCAACATGGGGTGAAGAGAGGAAAATTAGTGCCTTACCGCCCAAATCTCTGCTCACTTCCTCAATCAGATGGAGAGGCTGACCTTGTTTTCTCCACTAAATTGTCCAATTGTAGTCTGAACTCCCCTTTCACACAGTTGCAGAGCAGATCCACTGCTTTGCCTGTTCTTAGGATAGTTGTCCTTATGTGCAATTCATATCTCATGAAGCAGTTTTTTTTTTTTTGAAGGGAGAGAACCTGTTTACCAAAGAACCAATGCACAAATTATAAGAAATGAGCCATATGCTCCCCTAAATCACTAATCCTGCTTACTACCTAGAAAAGGAGAAGCAGTGCTGAAGACTCTTGGAATGAAAGCAACTTACTTTCTGCTATCGTTTACTCAAAAGTCAGAACAATGTTTTTTTCCCGTAATCCTAAAGCGGTCATTGGCGCAGCCGGTGCCTCCTCTCCAGCACCATGGAGAGCGCCCCGATCCGCCCCGAGGGACAGCCCTCCGCTCCCAGAACTGCCGGGAAAGTGGTTCAAGAAAGCAAGTAATTTCAGAAGCGGGGGGAAAAGTGCATGGGAATGGACATGGGTTAAGCTGGAGACAAGGCAGATATATGTGTTGGTGATTTATGGGTGAAATTGCCCTCAGGGACTGTTTTTCTTTTTCTCGTTTCACTATACGTTACGTACTCCATGCCTGTTATTCTTTGCTTGCAATGGGAGAATAGTTTGCTTAAGGAGATTTTGAAAGAGTCCATTTTTTAATGGATTTTTAAAAGAGTACCCTGAATGGGACTTTTAAATCTTTTGGTAGCAGAGAAAAGTCTTTGAGTCCTCCTTTCCTCCCAAAGAGAACCACAAAGAGACTTTACCTGGCCTTTACCTCTGCTTGTATTGTTTACATCCCTCAGTCATGGTCACATAACTTTCTTCTGGCAACAGCAGCAACTGCACACATGGGCAGAGTTTTACAGAAATTATAAGGTTTTTTTCCCTGGCAGCCTCACTACACAAGCCTCCTCTCTGAGGATTGTTAGAAACACTCTGTAGATCCCATAATGAAAAGTTTTCTTTTTAAGTATTAATGAGTATAATTTTCTTTGAAGATGAGCTCTGGGATCTATTGCATTTTGGGGGATTCCTTCCCGAAACAATTTTCTTGATAGTGGTTTTACTAAAAACCTCAATATTGGAATGACTTGATAGCATCCCAAAAACAGGACAGTGAGTGTGTTAGCACATGTATTCAGCAATTTTTAATCAATTTTAAGTTGAAAAGTAGAATTCAGATGATCACTTCTCATCTCACAGTTTCCTTGTGATGATCAGCTGGGAAAGCTAAAGTATCTCTTGCTTTTCCATGACTCACAAGAATAAACTATGTGGAACCAGGAATGCAAAATGGGATTCTTTTCAACACTTAATCAGAAAACAAACCCACGCTATTCCTTGTCAGAGGAGTTATTCCTCACCAGTTATAAAGAGAAACACGAGGTAAGGGGGGAAATGTTTAAGAGCTGGTGTTTTCTCTTCTTTACCTGACAGGTTTCTTGAATACCTAGTTGTCTTTTTATCTCATACCTGCCAGACAACTTATATTGCAGCAGATAAGGTTCCTGGAGAAGAAGTCCGAGCAGAATAGAACCAATTTACTAATTAGATGTCAAATGGCTGACTATTTACACACAAGGGAAATACTAATTCTCAAAAAAGACAGCTACAAAAAGCAGAAAAATGGCAAATCTGAAAAAAAATACATCTTCTTGCACATGGATAACATAAACAAATACAGTGTGCATGAAAACATACATATTATATATATGTCAATCAGCATGTGGATGGAGGACAGACCAGATGATCTCTTTATAGCCATTCCAACATTCCTCCTCTGTGGTTCTCTGTGTGTGAGTGCGCCCACACCCCTACATAAAATCATCCTTGTCAATTAAGGGTAGGACATGACAGGCATTTAGTTACAGGTTATTAGTGATTTGAAAGAGAAGGTGTAAAACTAGCCTCCAAGGGCAGCTGCAGAAAAGATTTTTTATTTTTGTAGAGAAAAAAGAGAATACTTCATAGTACTAGAAAAAAACATATTTGAAAAAGTTCTAAAAGAATACCTGAAATTCCAGATCCTTTTCTAAAGTCTTGAGCAAAAAAATCTTTGTTGTTGCTGGCATTAAAGAAATGCTATACAGCTTGAGCAAACCTAATGCTTCTATTCAAGACTGTCTCAAAGGAATGAAACCAACTAAAAGATTAGATGGAATCTGAGTTTTAGACCAGAAAATCAGTCATAACAGGATTCCCTTTAATAGCAAAGGCTATTTAATATTATTGATGTGGGCGTTACGGTACCCAAAAGCATGTCACTTCCTTGAAGAGCTCTATAATTCCTTTTTTTAGATGACTGTAAAAGACTCCCCTTCCTCTTTGATAACTGACCCAGAGGGCATTTACTGAGTTCAAAGAGAAGGCACAGAAATAATTTTTTCCCTCATAAAGGCAATCTGCGTAGAAGAGAGAACACAAAGAATTTCACTTTATTCCCTCATATAGACACTTGATATATATTCATGACTGTTTCTTTTTCTAAGCTGTTGACTCAGCTTTACTTAGGTGTATATTATCATACCTAATTCTGAGAAAATGATGGCACAACCTTGCATGTTATATAGGCTTATCCCAAAAAACATTCTTTTTTTTGAGTCAGCTGCCCCAGGAAACAAAAATAATTGTTGGTGCTGATTTGAAGGGGTAAACATAAATGTACAAGTCAATATGAAAATGCATTTGACTTAGGATAGCCATTTGGCTCACAGAGAAACACAGGACTTCAAAAATAAAAATTAATCTGTTAATCTTTTTATCCTTTTTCTTGATTCTTGAATATTGATTAAGTCTGGGACATGTTCAGACTATCAGGAAAATATCTGTTCTGGGACTGGTGATACATGATAGGAAAATATGCACCTCGTTTGCTTCGTGGTATCACAGTAATTTCTATATGGGGAACAGGTGCATACATCTATTTATCTTTGTAGTTCTGTTCTTGTGACACTTTCTCTGCTTCTGGAACAAGTGGTTTCCTACAAGTAACACATTTAACTCCTTTTTTTTCCTCTTTTTTTTTTAATTAAATACAAAATCTCCTGTTAGCTCTTGTTGTCTTTCACTCTGATATATCTACAAAATCAATTTGACTCTTCTTTGTCATACTAAGACCTAAGTTTACAACATAGCCATTCTGCTCAGCAGTTGGAAGTTTTCTCCGTAGGCACGTCTTTGTACTTCCATGTCGTTCTGAACAAACACTATTTTCTAGTTGTCAATGCTGCCTACAGTACCTCCCACTTTAAAAAAAAATAATAGTTTGGTGTCATAGCAAACACCCATTGCCAAAGTACAGCACAGGTCAGTACAAAGTGCAGTACAGGCTTTCAGCATTCACACGTGCACACACAAACTTGGGCAGGCACAGTTTATATCTGTGCTTTGCCAACAAAACCACAGGAAAGACTTCCCATTCTGAGCATCTGGTTATCCACAAATACTGGCTCTCTAGCCTGTGAATCACAGACAGAGCAACAGACTTTGGAGAACCCACTTAATCGCTTCAAGATGCCACTTTCCTACAGGACTGTAAGAGGTGAAAAGAATCACAGGAAAAAAAAACAACTATCTTTACCTTTGAACAAGGTACAACTCAAACATGAAGACTAGTGTTTTCTAGAAAATGTCTAAAATTACTTTTCTTTTCTTCTGCATTTTGGTGTCATTCTTCTCCAGCAGTCTCCCTGTAAATATCTTTTTACTCTGAAGCTATGCGGTACACTAATTTCTTCCTGTATGTTCTCTAACAGCAGGGTGCAATTGAGATAATCCTCTTGTCACTGATTAAAAGTTCCTCACTGGGAACCTTGGTGGCTAATAAGCCAGAAGAAGACATTTTGTCAACAGCCCATTACATTTCTACATAGATACCAGCTTGTTGACATGGCAACTTCAACTTCATCCTTTTGCTTTATGTGCAGTTAATATCTGCCATTTACCAGGCCGACGCTGGAGTTTCACCCTTTCATGGAAAAAAAAATACAGACCACAGCCTCCAGTGGAAATAGCTTTGTTTTATCAGATATCACAACAAGAAGGAAAGCTTGTTCTGTACTAACTTACTGGACTGGCTACCAAAGACATTATTCCTGCCCTTTATTCTTTCCATATTTAGAGAGCTCATTAATTGCCTCCCATGCTGACCTATAGTTGCCACCTGTTATTGTAGGGACTTTCATCCCAGATTTTTAATCCTACAGATTCCTAGTGTAGATCAAAGAATAAGGACTACCATTATTTATCATCAGTATTTCAAAAATACTGCCAATGCCATCGTATGTGGGAATTAGATCATTCTTTCCCCTCTATGCTTAAAATAACATTTAAATGAGTAGGTGGCATTATATCAGTCTCTAAAGTTCTAAACTTTTACGAAGCTCTGTCATCCTGAATAGTGTGGAACTTATGTCACTTTGAAAATGTAGCTTGAAAAATAGGGCCATGTTTGACTCCTCCATTCCTCATATGTGCTAATTCACCATTCTCATGCATTTCCATCCTGCTCACTACCATTCTGCCCCCACTCCTGTCTCCTGATCCTGCACCAAAGTGGTATTCACAGGCTGACCACAGTCTGCTGATATCCTTGTCTTTGCTTTATCTTTAAATCAACTTGTTCAATTTCCTTTCAGTCTGTACAGTCCCTTAATTTCCTGCTGTCCTTTGAGAAGCTCCTCCGCCAAAAGAAGCAACAAAAAACACCTTATCATTTATATATCTGTCACTTATCAGTTACATCTATCATTTATAAATAAAATCCTTCCTCCAGTTGACTCTCTTTGACCAACCAGTGGCCCTGAAACAGCCCATACAAACAGTTGTGCAGTAAAAGTTTGGCTCCTTGGGTGTTGAGAAAGGTAAGATTACCCTGGAACTCCCTTCTAGCCCTATTTTATTATGTTTTTATACTTAATAATTTTGATAGTGATGAAAAATATTTATCAAGTAGTGGTTCTTCATGATACCATACGCTAATAGTTGCATGCATTTTTTTCAACCACGGGACAATACTTACCAGGAAGGGGCAGATACAGATCAGGAACATGAGATTCCTGGCACCTTCTTCTAATTAATTGGTGAGCTTGTGGTTTCCAGCTGTCAGCTTGCCAGGCATGAAGCTTCAGTTATATGAAATAGCAGTCAAAAGGGACTCCTGTATCAAACTTTAGGAAAAAAACTTCAGCAGACTTTCTCAGTACAGACCTATCTACAACATGTTGTAAAATAACTTTTTGTCTACAGAAAAAAAGAAAAATAAAGCCAGCAAGAACAAGTTTTCAGCCAGCCCACCTGGTTTCAAATGTAATAGTGTTAAAAACAGCAAGGCATAAACTTGAAATAAGTTTAAATAAGAAAAACGAAACCTATAAAAATGAATCCAGCAGAAATTCAAATTACGTTGATGTATGCTTTTGGAGATAAAAAGGCATTTATGACCATTTCTGAGGCAGTTTTTGAAGATGGCCATATCTCAAAAGTTTGATTAGGTTTTGTAAGGTGAATTTCTTTGTTAGTATTGCCAGCCCAAAAGCTGCACACTGCATACAGCCCAAATTCATCTTCTCTCTGGGACTTGATACATGAGATTGTGAATTAGCAAAAGTGCAGAGGCTACACTTTCCCCTATTTTTTTTTTCCTAAAAGTGTTTTCTTAGGCCTCTTCTACCTACTGTTTCATGCTCATTTCACTCTTTGACCCTTCCATTTGAGCGGGGTATGAGCAACCGCCAAAGGGAGTCCAAAGGCTTCAAGCTAACTCTTCTTAATCTATATCAATAACTGGCAAGGAAATAAGTTTCAGAGAAATATTGAGAGTCAAAGGGAGCCATCTGAGGAAGCCTGAAGACTGTGTTATTTAGGATCATCACAGTGGTCACCTCCATCCAAGATAATACACAGGACAGTAGAAGAGGAGCCTGCCTTTACCAATGCTTCTTTCAAAACAGCACCAAACTGGAACAAATACTTTAAGTGCAAGAAACCCAGGTGCTTCTAATTACCCATTTAATCACAGCAACACATAAAAGAGAGAAGCATTTTCTCCTCCCTCTTTCTACTGTGAAAAAAAAGCTGGGTGTGGCAAATCAACATCCTACCTTGGATGCCAACATATCCTTCTATAGCACTGCCCCTGGCCCTGTATCTATTAACTGGTTGGTGTTGTGTGTGTCTATAGCTTTATTCTAATGGAAATAACAGCATTTGGAACAAAAAGCACCTATTGTTTCAGCACTGAAAAAAATCTCACACAGTAACATTTTAAAGTACCAATATAGGCTGTAATGTGGTTCCTGGTCTCTTAGGTTTTTTAAATAACAGACATATGGTCAGCTGGTGTGAGACAAACTTCCTCTTCTTGCCTCTTACTTGCCTCTCACAGTAACCAGCGCTTTCATTTCTCAGAAAGTGAGTAAAATAATATAGCCAAGGATAGAAATTAATTAGATATCCTTTAAAGTAGAGATTTCATTCTTTTGACAAATACGTAAAGAAAAAAAAGTCAAAAGTTATAGATTGTGATGATTTCTTTTTAAAGGAAAACCCAAACTCGGACCCTTATTTAGAATCTCTCCGTATTGAAGGGTGTTACAGCAAGACTAACATTGTTTACCAAGATCTGCAGTACCCGTTAATTCATTTATTTCTTCTTAATACTGCCCTGCAGCGCGTTCATCATATGCGTATGCAGAATTTGAATGAAATTAATTATCTTTAAAGTTACAATATTTCTACTTACAATTCAATAGCAGTACACAATTTCAAGTTATTAATCTTGTATTTCACATTCCCTTGTTGAAATTTCTATGGATCTCATTCCAGATTTATGCCAGAGATTAATTGCAAAAAGACAGCATAAGTAATTTTCATTTACTTATTAATATATCTTGGTTCTTAACCTCATCATAAATACTATATTCAACATATGTGACTCATGAAGGTACACAGCTAGTAAATTTTCCTGTGGCAAAGTGCATTAAAACTCTTTCTGTGTACCTTTCTTTTACAGGCATATTAATATGACTTTTTACTACTAGACTGTCAAATACTGCCTCTAGGACTACAGCCATTTCAAGAAAGAAGGCATTAATATTATTTCAAAATATTTGCAGTTTTATAAAGCATTAAAGTTTATGTGAACATTATGTTACAACTTACCATTTATCTAGTTTAAGGAGGATTATTCTCAATTGAGTGGTGTCAACTGGTTGTACTGGGTTTAATGGGAACAGGTGGTGCTCATCATCATGCTGGGATGAGACTGAAGGGAACAAAACACCCCATTTCGCTGTAAACTCGGCAATCTGGACAGGGTTTGGATCAGATTCCATCTACTTTAAGGTAGAAAATCTCTTAATTTACCTTTAGAAAAGCAGTTTCTAAGCAAACAAATAAGCAAAAAGCCTGATTTCACAATACTCTTGACTGCTGAAAGGAGTCTGGTTCCCAGTTCCTGATCTGTGCTGAAATGGATCAGGATGCTCCTAGTTCTACAGAATTTCCTGGAATACCATAACCACCCTGTAGAGCTGTCAAATCAGCCTGTACAAATCTATAGCAGTATTTTGCTTAGTGCATACAGAAATATCAGGTAACAGAGCGTGGAAGGCCAGACAGCTATACAGTTAACGTAAGTACTTATCACCTGCCTATCCATAGGTGGAGACATAGATCTTCCAGGGAGCTGTATGACTTTTGTGATGCAGCTGCATTTTTGAAACGCAGAGGTAACACATGCTTTCAGTAAACCTCCTCTTCTCCCTCGCTGCTCCTTCTCCTGTAGGAATGACAGATGAGGTAAATGGGTAGCGTTGACCAGCTCCCAGTTTATTCCCAGCATTCACCCCATGGGCTGCTAAGGAAAGTGCCAGTACCCAAACATGTCAGCCACTCTCCTGGTCCTGTTTCCCATCCACCTTGTGCATTTTCTGGCAAAAATAAAGTGACAGACTTTTGTCATATGCATTTCATATTTTCTTCTTCCTCATCTTTGCAAGGTCTTTTTATGTTTTTCCCAGCCTTAATTCATTCTCCTACCCCTTTTTGGCTGCCCTGCACAGTCAGAGGTTCACAGGTCACCTTGACATCAGCTGACTTTTTCAGCAAGATGATGATATTTACATAGATGTTGGAGGCAAATGCCTTAATAACATTAAATTAGGCAATTACAGTAAAGTTAAAGTCTAAGATACACTCTAATACCCAGAATAATTCAGATGGCTCAACTGAAGCTGATGCATATGGGCTGTTAATCAGTAACGTGACCTCTAAGACTATGAGGGACGGTTGTTGGAAAGAGCTGTCATTCTCTCCTGCTACAGCCTGAAAGAAGTCAGCTTGTACACTTGCCTTCAGAGTTTGATAATGACTGGTAGGCTGCAGAAAAAAGAAAGAGTGTGAGATTCAGTGAAGAAACCAATAGTTTTGTTTGCTTCTTACAACCTGGAGTGCTGAGTTCGATATCCGTCTACTAACATCCCATTATTGCCAGTCCATCTGCACGTGCAGTTGAACTGCTTCACGGGCTCACGACGCTCACTCTGCCCCAGAACCAGGTAGTTTGCTTAACGCAGTTTCTGAAAAGGCCAATCACCAAAATTTGAGAACGTAAATTGTTAAAATGTATTCACCTCCTCACCACAGATACAGCATAATAACTGCATATACTATATACTTATAGCGCTCTCACTAGAATCGTAATTCATACAGAACCGTAGAGAATGTAAATGCTTTTAATAGACAACTGGGGGATTTTGTCCAAGATGGGTATGACATACCCTCGGTATTTGTTCAGGACTGGTGATCTGCTGTGCCTGTCTTCAGTAGGTGGGATGGCTGCTGTTGGGTACATCTTAGAGCAAGTACAATCTATTTCTAGAGCCAAGGTTTGGAGGAAAGTCCAGAAGCCATAAGTGATGGTTACTGCTCATTCTCTTGCACTGAGTCACTGCCACAGATGCGGTAGAAAATGATTTCTAGAGACTACAATGTCATCTTTTTGCAGAACTGCCTTCTTTTCTCCCTAAGATTCTCTCTCCAGACTGACTCACTCTCCACACTTAATGTCTGTACACAGAAGATATTTTCACCCTAGCTTTAGGCTGGTCTCCATTTTTGCAATTTTTTGCCAAGAGCTATTTTTGCCAGAAGTCACATGCATGTGGGATTCTGCCACAAACCCAACCTTTTTAAAACCACTAGTACCAATAATGAACTCTAAAATTAAAATGGGGAGGAGGACTGAATCTAAAAGTGTGGTCTATTTTAGGTAATGAATCGATGTTTCTATTTTGAAGTAAATTATCTTCCAAATGTGATTCTGTTTGTCAGCAAAAGAGCATAACAGCAAATTGAGTAGATTCTTTTTCAGCAAAGGAAAGGATATGCACATGAGTTTTGGTGACTGCCTGTCCCAAATTTACAGTCAGATGTAAAAACCTTGATCCAGGCTACTAGAATATTGTAACTCTTTGAAGAAGACAAGAGACATTTATAAAGTATGTCACAGATTTGATCTCAAATAACAGATAACATTTATGCAGCAGCTTTAAGACAAAAAAACCTTTCATTTCCTTATGAATTTCCTATTGAAATTAATTTTTTAAAATTTTTTGCATTTAAATAATTGCAAATATTTTTTTTAAAGTATGTCTAAACAGCTTTTCTAGGGTAAATCAATCAATCACAACTATATAGTCGACCTCTTTGTGTATCAACCTTTTCACATGCTACTCAGGATCTTATCCCAAATATTTATCATATAGTAAATAGTATTAATAACAGGTCCAAGTATCTAAACCGATTGGCTTTATATACAGTTGTGCTGTATAAAGATAGGTACAGACCCAAGGCTGACAGAAAACATTGTCTATATTTTATATTAGCCAAGTTTGCTCTACTTAGATGAAGAAAGTGATGGCAATTGTTCCACCCCTTTAAAAGAAAAAAATATCTTTCTCTTACATGAATAAACAGAAAACTGATTTTACATAGCAGGGTAAAAATAGCAAAAATAGAGCTAAAAGCCAGTGAAATTTATGCAGAGGTACCTGTGGTGGACAGCACACAAACTTAGATGTTTAATAACAAAAATTCTAATAATTTTAGAACAAAATTCCTGCAATGTTTATGCTGCTGACACACATGAAAAATATAGAAAGTTACAAGATGGCTTCTGCAGAGACAATAAATGTTTGCAGTAGCATTATCCGTCATCTTTCATATATACATCATCTGTTTGTGACGTAGTTTTCCAGGATGCACTCATACTAAAATGATATATTTATGTAGACCAAATGATTCCTTTTTTGCCATCAGCTTATTTGCTCCTTTTTCAGCGGAGACAGTGTTGTTGCAAAATTTGATTGGAAAGGAGTTATTCTCATCTGTAGCCACACGGTGCCTGTGACCACAGAAATTCCAGATAGTTTCTGCTATTTCGATGGTTGAAGGAGAATAATCCATTGTTTTACCTGTCTTCAGTATCTTTTCCTCATCTGCCTGAAGGTTCCTGCAGAAGGTGCCTGTTTTCACTCTGAAGTAGATGGAAATGTTAGAGCACATCCTCCCAAGGGGGTGTCTGTCCTGGTTCTGGGTACTTAAAAGTGGCAGGCTGAGGTTTCCTTTCCTTACAGGTGTAACAAACACAGAGCTGTGGGTAGGGAGAGGCTGGACAGACTGCCTCTCTGAGGGACAGCTGGAGAGCCCAAGGGCAGAATGTGGTTACTGAGAGTCCTCTGGTGAGTTTGCATCAGCGAGAGTTTCCCAGAGGTGTGTCACCACAGCCCTTCTGTGCCTCAATTCTCTTCCAATCACTTCCTCCTCCTTCAGCTTCTGCCACCTCCATCTCCCCACTCCAGCCTACCATGATGACTATGACTTCTGTGGCTGCTTTGCATTTGGCCTGACTGGTACAGACAGGTTACAAGAGGAAGCCACAGGAAAGCTGTACATTCCTACTGACTCTTGGTTTTTACCTATGTGGCAAACCAGAGCCTTTCCCAAGATCAGAACTTGGGATGAGTCTAAGCCTAGGCTAGTTTGGAGAGTATGTCCTAGCTTGAGTAAAGCAGAGAAGCACTAACAAAATTACAACATTAAGAATTACTTAAAATTAAGTAAAACATCTTCCTATTTGCCTTAGGCAAATACTGCAATCTGAATCTGAATACAGCTCAAGGAATTGGGGCTGGTTTTTTTTAACGTGTTTAACTCAACCAGTCTATGATTATGTGCTGGTTTTGTAGCTACTGAAGAAATAACTGAAAGTGTTTATGATATTCACTGGAAGCCTCATAAAATGAAAACATAATGTTTCCAGAAAACATTGGTAAGTTGGCTTTGCTATCTGTCATTAGAAAATAATTTTTTGTGTTGTGTGCAATCTGATATACTTGCAACTTATCTTTTCTTCATAATAATTGTTCTTTTTTCCACCTCAGTAAGCTAACAGAAGGATCTGGGTTCTGAGCTCATCATTCCCCCTTCATTCACTGTTCCTTTCAACCAGGCATGCAGAAGAAGTCTTGTTAAATATCAAAGTACCAGATCCTATCTTTTCAATGCTGAAAAGGAAAACCATTAGCTTTCTTAATTTAAAAAGCCACACTTGTTATTCTTCCCCTTCAAGCCTAATCACACACATTGAAGGTGTCTGACAGCCACACGTGACATTGCTTAGTCTCTTGAAACTTGCACTTCTTGATAGCTTTAATATCCTTTTAAATAACTGCTACTTGTAACTTTCCTTTAAAAGAGAAAACTGCCCATTTTTTTTAACACTACTTCATTAGTGCAAAATTAATCTTTTTGGAGCTGAAAGAACTATTTATAAACCTGTCTCTTCTTGTACCTCCTCTGAAGGCAGCAGAGGAGCTGGCTGGAAGGGGGCAGTGGGCTGACCTGAGCAGGTCCCCTTTACACAGCCTGTTGCGCAAGAGTTTCCCCAGTTGGCCCAACAAGCCTTGGATAACCAGCTGCTCTAAATGAATGCTTTGTTTTATTTAGTTTCTGTTTCTTCATTCAGTTGGAAGGAACCGACAACGATCATCTAGTCCAACTGCCCAGTCACTTCAGGGCTGCTGAGTACGAGAGCAGGAAGAGAAGGAGAAAGGACTGTGTGGTCACCACCAGTGACTACAGAAGAGAGACTTTCAAGGAAGCCCTCTGAGCACAGGAGGAGCAGGACCACCCCTTCTCAGGGGGCAGCGAGGTCTTAGAAAATCCCTGAGGCTTATGGAAACATACCTTGAAGAAATTTATCCTCTGCTTTTTTTCAAACGTGTCACTGTTTACTTGTGCAAATATTGCCAGGAATAATACTGATGAGAAGAAAGATGAAATACAGTGAAAACAGATTGTCTTTGTAAAATTGTTGGAACAGCATTAACCTGGACAAGTATAAGAATAAAAAAACAAACAAACAAAACCACTGCATATGTTCAGCACGTTTTTCTATTTTTTAATACATTGCTGCTTTCTGACAAGTTTTGTGTATTTAATATTTTTTTGTTGTTTCAAGGCTACCTAATACTATCTGACTTAAATTCTGGCATTTAAATATAGTTTGCACTTATTAAATCAAACACTTTGAATGTCCTGAAAAGAATAATTTATTACTATAGCACCAAATAAAACCTAAATAGAGAATACATTACCCACAGGTTTGGTAAAATAGCAACACTTAAATAGTGATTTTCTATACCCTCTACACATTATAAAACCAGTTTTATTAACAAAATGTTATTTAAAAATAAAATAAAAAGCTAATTATTATATTATGAAAATATAAAAATATTGATTGAGCTAAAACTATGTTCTGTAAAGTAAAACTAGTGCATGTTGTCTGTTCTGTCCAGCTTTAATAACTTTAATATTCAAGACCAGGCTGGATGGGGCTTTGATCAACCTGGTCTGGTGGGAGGTGTCCCTGCCCAGGGCAGGGGGATTGGAACTTGATGATCTTTATGGTCCCTTCTAACTCGAACTCTTCTATGATTCTATGATTCTATAAAGATAGTAACAAATGATTACATGATTTTGAAGATCCAGAATATGTATGCTGCAGTTGTACAACTGGTAATATGTATGTGTTTTACCGAACAACAGAAAGATTTTGATAAAATTCTGATGCAAAATGGGAATTATACAAAAAAAGATGCTATAACAAAGAGCTATTGCATTCTTAATTAAGAAATGGAACTAATAATTGAATTAAATAGAAGAATGAATACTACAATCAGTGTACTTTTTACTATTAAATTAATTATTAAATACTAGAAATAGCATAAGCCTTCCTCAGTGTTCCAGTTGTGTTTCAATCACATATTACTCTGTTACCAGTGGTACAACTGCAGCCAATGAACACTAGAATAATGTTACCATCCGGTTTTTGCCTACATCAGTAATTGTAGCAACACTGTTAACCACAGTTTGTAGAACCTTACTGATAGGTAATCTCGCTGCCCTTGCTTGCAAGACAGACCGTTGAGCTTCGAGGGGGTGGTTTCACAGCTCCACTAAGCTGAATTAACACCCCACCAGGGCTGATGCACTTGCTGCTCCTTGCCCTTCTCACCCTTCCTTTCTGCCCCAGCACTCACCACTCACCCCTGCTGTTTGCAGTGTGCCAGCTCTGGAGCTAATGAGATACTTCTGGGAGCCAGTTTCTAAACCACCAAAAAACTAAACATTTATCAGCAGAAATCAAACCCAGTAACTCAGCAGTGAGTTAGACCAACCCACAGCAAAGCCTGCCTACTGTCACAGCTGGAACAAGGAAGGATGGGGGCTCGAGGGGACAGGAACACCTGGATGAAGAAGAGCAAGAGCAAGGGCCTAAGGAGTAAAGTCTTCTTGGTCATTGAGATCACTTTAATTCACTGCTGACTCTGGTGTGTTCTTTCACTGATAGTAAATATATGCTAAAAAGATCAGTAGGAAGGGCAGTTTGTTCATGCTAAAGGGATACTTTTGGTGGTTCTTTCCTGGAGCGTGTTCAGTACCTGCTGCTGAGTCACAACCCAGATACATTCTTCAGATTTGGGGGTCTTCTTTTGGTGAACCAGAAGACCAGACACTTGGGCTATCACCAACCTTGACAGGTTTCCCCCAAACTCCAGTCACAGCTAATGGCACCAGCACCCTCTCCTCAGAAGCCAAATAAAAGAATGTGGCAATGATGGTCCTTAACTTGTATATGTTGCTGGGAGATACAGGGCTGATCAAGAACTGTTTGGTTGGGTTTTTTTTCTCAAAAACAAATAATAGTGTCTGCAATAAAAGAAAAAAAAAAAAAAAAAAGAAGCTGACAGTCTTTAGACCTAATAAAGAACATCCTGGACCAGCTATTTTCTAATGCCACAGCAGCTCTCCGGGGAATGTTACTGTGTTGCATCAGTTAAAGCAGTATTAACCTCACCTTGTAAATATCTGCATCAGCAACATGAGAGGATCAGCTTTCAAAAATGTTTTGAAAAGTAATAGTAATTGTTTCATCTATAGCGCTCATTTGTAGGTTCATCCGTGTATTGTATGAAATTCAAATTATGTCCTTTCAAATCCCTATGAGGCCATCACACGTCCTGATGCCGCTGGTGTAGGATGTCTCATGCGGAGTCCTTTTGAAGTGCCCCTCACTCAGGGCTTAATTCTTTGTTATGTATAACTTAAGCAAACTCTGACCCACGTGGCCTGTGGCCAGTTTGTCCTCCCTGGTCAAGTTTCCCCTCCCAGAACATCAGCCAACTTGTCCTTATAGACAAGCTGAAGTGAAAACCACTGTGGACAAATGTGGGGTTAGGGCTCCAAACCTGAGCTGAAGTAACAGCCGCCAGGTACTGGTGTGGCTTGTGCTGCCAGCAAAGGCAGCTGAAGGTTCCAAACATAACATGGGTCTCTTTCCAGCTGGGCTACAAGTACAGTCCCACAGCTATACAAGTTATACAAATAGGCTGGGCCTATTATGGAGGGAGAGAAGAAGAAAAGACCTCACAATAGCAAGGGAAATTGGTGCGGGGGAATTCTGTTAACCCCACGGTGAAGGAATGGTTTCTCGTCTCTTGTAGCTGATCTCCACTGCTGCCGAAAGGTGCAATTCCAGCCTCTGCAGGACCACACCTTGCCACCTTCCCTTTGTGTTGGGGCTGTGCTGCTTTGACAGCACAGGCAGATCAAACAGCTTGCTGACCTAGCTGAGAAAATATCTTTTTTGTGGTTTTCTGCCAGCTGGGTTAAGTGGGCTGCTCTGAGTCACTGCATGGCCACACAAGCACCGGCGCTACCACAAGGGAGTCAGTGGTGACACACACAGGGGCAAGGAGGAGAATCGTTCTTTTTGGAGGAGCATCTTCTCAAATTGGCTAAAGACAACTGTGAAACCACACAGCTGAGTATGAACCTGGCGCAGGTAAGTACATGGCTGTGAATCAGCACATAAAACTAAATGCCAAACCCAGAAGACTTTAATTACGCTGCTGTTAACGTAGCACTGCAGTTGGTAATGGCTAGTGCTGCAAGGACCAGAGAGACCAGTAGAGATCACTGTGATTTGCAGTATCATGGCTTTTCTGACTATGAGAGTATCGTCAAGAACAAGCAAACTGAGAGAAAGCTCAAATGTTAAATGTTTGTGAAGTCCTTCTATCACTAACAAGGAGACATTATAAAGTCTAGCAAAGCTATAATAATTTTTAAATAAGAGTTGAAAGTACAGAATCCCAAATATGTCCTGTGATACAGAACAGCAGAAGGGATCAAACTGGCATCAAGCTCCACTGGTCTGGTTTTCTGCTTGTAGATATGCTTCCTGCTTTGTTGTGTTTGAGGTTGGCCATTTCAGCTTTAAGGAGAGACTCTGCAGGAACACGAAACAGAAGGTGTCAGGTTTGACTTGGGTTGTCCCTGGTATTACCCTTCTCCCTCTCTGTTTGAAGCAGGAAATATAGGTAGGGTCAGTATAGGCATGGGGACCAGGGAATTCTAGCTAAGGTATGATTTGTTGTCAAACTGACAAAATATTTTAGCTGCTTGGAGCTAGATCTCCCACCCGCACCACAGTGTGATGACAGCAGCCACTGCCCAGGTGTTTTCTGCCTTGACCTCTCCCTAGTGATTAAACACACGCGTTCCCACAGAGGGACACTTAATGGCACCCACCCACGCCTGCTCCTTAGCCATCCCAGCCAGGCAGCAGAGCAGTGCTTACTCCTGTGAGGTGCCCTTGTCGAGTCTGGGGGCAGGCTTTACTCCAACGAGGACATCTTCCATTTTTTAATATGTAAAATATACACATTGAAACAGAAAGCTTGAATTTCTTTATTTTTTGTTATCGTTTTTCAAGTAGGTAAAGAGAGAAATTATTTCTATATCATATTTTATATTGAGCTTAGTCACTTGCTTGGCAAGTTTAATGTTTCATTGTAGAAAAAAAATACCAAAATACGAAAGGTATCTTTCACTGTCTAGTAACTGAATTTCACAGTGCTCATACATTTGTCACTGCAAATATGTATTTCAGCAGGAAACCACACGAAATGAATTAAGTTTCCTGTTCAGCTTAGAGAGTAGCAGAAGGCTATTGATGCATCTAGCTGGTTCAGAGCTGTTATCTACCGTTACAGCAGATACAACTCTGATGTTAAACTCTTCAGTTGTTCTTCATCTGAAGACTAACGCGAGTGGGCTATACAAGGCTATGTCCTATTTTCTCTTACATAATAACTAAAACTTGATGAGAAGAGAAGACTTTTGTTATGATTTAGAATGGGACTTTTTAACACTTTGGAGGTGAATCTCAGCAATCTGCATGAAGCGCTTTATAAAACAGAAAGCACATTTTACATTTCCACCAGAATTCAACTAAAAAACAAGTTAAAAAATACTGGAACAAAATGATGAAAGATATCATTTTCTTCTCTGGTTTGCTGACAGTTTTTCCTTAAAACACAATAAAGAACAGATTCAAGTAATCATTGGACCTTCTACGACCCATAACATTAAATGGAGATAGCTTTGTTTACAAGGCTAACAGTAAACGGGTGCTTTCCAGAGAGGTTTAAATTTCACTAGCAAAAATCAGTTACATTTGAAAGATTCTAACCATATTTTTTATGGGTTTTAGTATCCAGAGTCCCATCTGTGGCAGAAGAGCTATTTTGTTCTCGCTTGTGTGATAAAGCTCACCTGTGTGTGATAAAGCTCACCTGCACACCCACAAAGATGCTCAGAAAGACAGTGGCAGGAGGAGGAACCCAAATAAGGTTCTCAGCTACTCTCAGGCCCATTGATCTCTAGAGGTCCCTTCCAACTCTGTCTAATCTGTGAATCCGTGAATCACAGGGGCCATCAGCCCACCAAAGGCCCACCTCCACAAGTCCAGAGGAGCACAGGGACACAGAGTGGCAGGCAGGAACCTGAATCAAGGCACTGAGGAACGAACACCTTGTCCAGGCCCCACCATGGGCTGTCCCAGCAGAGCCTCAGCTCCAAGGTCCAGGTGAAAAATCCATCGTGACAAGGTACTGTGAGTGAGTAGCTTTCTGGGTCACCTTTTGAAGCAAAGCAAGGTTGCTCCCCAGGGATGCAGGAGAAAAGCAGTTTGGGATTATACAGGAGGACTTACTACAGGATATTTAGGGGAGGAACCAAAGGCGGGAAAAGGGAGGCTTAGGTGATTTGGAAAGGAATGAGAGTAGGGAAAATAGAGGGATAAGGGGATAGAAAGGGCTGGTTGTGTGCAAATAGTGTGTATGTCAGTATTTCTATATCTCACTACCAGTATCCTAACATTTTGTTCACCTTTTTAACTCTTTAACTGCCAGTCAACTTTCAAATAAGCAATTTGTCAACCAGCATTTTAAAATAATGTATTTTTGGTAAAGAAAATTAATAAGCATTTAAATAGTTTCATATAATAACCTTTGGCAATATTTAGAAGGAAAAGTCTGTTAAAGTTACAAAGAATACTATTACACTAGTCATACAATTTTCCTTCTGCCAAGTTATTCTAATCTATTCTTTTCTGTCTTGTAAATTTTGTTTTTAATAAAGTTTACCTAATTGATATCTTCTTACACCGAGAGTCAAATATTCATTTTAACCACAGAGTTGTCCTTTCCATATTCATTCATTATCTAAATATTTACCACAGAAATTTTCTGTGGCCTGGTTTGAGAATTAAAACATTCGTTAACACCTCATCACTGTCTTCAATTTTTCATGGAAGATGGGTGAGTCAGAATAGAAGAGAATATAACATTATCTTCAGAAAGAAAGGAGGAATCATCAGTCAATGTAATTTCAGCATCAAGAACAATACTCTAATAAATTATTATTAACATTAAATTATTATTAACAGCCATATTAAAAGCACCTGGAGGGTCAGTGAAAAAGAAACAGGCAGCAAAGATTTGTTGCAAACAAAAGTTTATTAAACTGCTGTAGTTTCCTTCTTTAACAGGGTATCTGGGCTGCAGTGAAAGAGGGAGTAGAAGTGATGTGTATTGACTTCAGGAAATCTTTGGCACTATCTTACATGACATTCTCATAGTGTACAATTCTGGGCTAAATTACTACACAGTAGGTGCACAATTGCTTGCAGAAAATACTGCAGGACTTATCAATATTGTTTTTTTCAAACAAAAAGGATATATAATACAGAATTCTGCTGGGGTCTAGCCAAGATCTGATACAATGCAATATCTTCATTCATGACTTGTTTGGTGGAACAGAGAGCACACTTACAAGATTTGCACGATGCCACAGCAGAAGGGGCCACAAAGGAACTGAAGGATTAGAATTCAAAGTGACTTTGATAAATGGGAGAAGTGGTCTGTAATCAATAAGATGAAACTCAATAAACACAAGCACCAAGTGCTATATTGAAGCAAGAAAAAAATCAAATACATAAATACAAAACGAAGAATAGCAGCAGCGCTGTAGAAAGAGGCATGGGTGTTACAGTAAACCACATATTGAATATGAGTCAACAATATGATGCTGATGCAAAAATAGGAAAACTCATCCTGGGACATTTTAATAGATGTGTCATATGCAAGACAGGGTTAGTAATTGTTTTTCTTAACTCACCTCTGAGAAGTGTTAGTTTGGTGTACTTTAATAGGATAGTACAAAAAGAAGTTAAAAAAAAAGATGGAGAATAATTGAAAAAGGAAAAGGATATATTTGCTCTAAAACATAAAGGCTGATGTCGGGTGTGGATGTGATATGATAACAACTTTCCGATAAGTAGAAGGTTCTCATAAACACTGATCCCACTGATTATTCTTCACGACACTGAGGACATGACAAAACTGAACCAGCTTCAACTGCAGCAGGAAAGGTTTAGGCTACGACAGGAAAAACTTCTAACTCCGAGGAGAGCTATGGACAGAAATAGGTCACCTAAAGATGTGGTATAATCTATACCATTCAGCTTTCTAAGAAATAGTTAGAAAAATATTCATCAGAGATTCTCTGTTCCTTGGAGCAAGAGGCAAACAGCATGAGCTCCTGAAGGTTTCTTCATTCTAGCTACTGTTGTTACAGCATCAAAGAAACAAAAACTAGTAAACTTGATTTATCTTTTCTATTGTAATACTAAATATGTTCATGCCAGTTTCTGACAGTGACTTTCTTTTCTTATCTGCAAAAAGACATTCACGCCCTGGCGGTCTGCTCCCTGTAAGTAGTAACATCTGCAGAGAGGTTCGGTCTGCTGCTGACTTTGATCCATTCTCTCACGACAGCTTAAAGCATCTCTTGATGCCTGCAGGTCTTTGATTCCAAATATTTATCTCCTTTCAGATTTATTTCTGGCCACTTGAATTTTACGTTTCCCCACAGAGCCCCTCTGATACACACATCGGCTGCAGAATTCAGCTGCTGCTGTTCATGATGCTCCCTCCTGGTGTTACCGGGGCTGCCATTAATTCTTGGTAGATTTATTCATTACTCGAGTAAGTTATCTAATACACTTTGTTGTTTTTACCATTCTGCTGTGGTGTGCTTAAATAGTTACCAAGTTCATGTAAGGATTTTATTTTCTTAAATGTTTTGCCTATGGTTTCATGGCTTTATGCCTTTGGACACTCTTTCTGCAATTAAGATCACCACACTAATCTTCACTATCTTGCAGCTTACTGTGACAGAGGGAGTCAGCTGCAGTTACTTCTTAAATGAGATCTCGTTTGTTACTTAGGCCTAAATCTCTTGTGCACCAGCAAAGCTACCTGCTGCTTAAAGCAGTCATTTGTAATAACCAGAATTTGCTACTCTTAGCTATAACTTTCAGTGGAGTTTGAGCCACTAATCCTGGGTACTTGAAGCAATCTATTACTGCTAGTTTACTTCCATTTGTACCCTTCTTGGTGCAATTCTTTTAAAAGTCATTCTTCTACCTCAAAATGCTCTGGGATTCAGATCTACATAAAAATGGAGTCTACGTCACATGTTCTCAGCTCTTTCACCTTAGAAACTTCATTGAAGTAAAACTGAATCATATTGCAGAATCAAGATTAGAAAATATATTTGAGACTATGGAATGTGCTTGTTTTGTCAGGTTTTTTTCCCACTTACAGTTCAGGGGTAAAAATTCTACCTCACATTCTCCCATACACCTGCTGTACTTGTAGACTTAAATTTCCATTAATTTAATGGATATTCTCAAACAAGAACTGCTGTTATTGACACATCTCTCATGCAACATTTTCTTTTTTTTTTCCATTTATTAATACAAGATTTGTGCAGAACTGGGTCACTGGTAGCACGTAAAAAAAAAAAGGGTCACAAATTGGAAGTTATGCAGAACATAGGATATCCTGCCTATGCTTATGTGTATTTTAGGCATGTTAACTAGTATCTTAGATGGTACCGCATCCCACTTTCCATCCTCTGGCACTTTGTAAGCTGCCAGCCCTGTTTCACTGCAGGGAATAGGGGAGAGGGATCATCCTTATGTCTCTGAAGCAGACAACAGCTTAAAAAAAAAGCTAATATAAAATACCACGGGACTGTCACCAGCCTCCCATCAGAGCCTCTCTGGTTTTGCAAGATGTCCTGAGCAAGAAGCATGTATCTGGGCACGGCAGCAGCAGTTTCAGTGGCAGCGCAGACGCGTGCAGACTTCCTGAGCCAGAAGCATTGTTTCCTGCACACAGTGGGCCACACGAAGTGAGACTGCAAAGTTGGAGTTACATCAGGCACGACTTTCTGTGTAGGCAGATACTGTCACCAATAACAAAGACAGGATCCCCTTGAGCATGGTGCCTGGCTCTGTGAGAAGAGTTCTGCAAACGCAGGTGGGGCGGCTCAGCAGCAAAATAAGATTTCAAGAATGAGAAGTATAAAATTAATGGTAGATGTGTCATCAGTTCAGCCCTTGCTTGGTGAAGCAATGACCAGTATAAGCATGTTGTTGAACAAGTAGAGGAGGATAACTAGTCAAAATATACTTCCACTGCATTAGTGCTCCGGCAGTGTGTTGGGGCTGGAAAATCAACAGCAAGCAAGGTTATTTAGGAAATTAAAACAACCGTTTCAATAAGAAGTGGTAGCAGACTTTTCTTGGATTCTTTCTCAGCTGCGACATGGTCAGCGGAGGGGAAAAAATACTCTCCACATATTCAGGTCTGCATGCTCAATATCAAAAGGAAGTAGTAATTATGTTGTTAAGTGTTGAGGGATATTAATTGTTTTGCATAAATAAGTAAGTTTTAAATAGACTAAATTACTTAGGATTATAATTTGGTGTGATTTGTGCTGCTTTGCATGAGTAGCTGGATTTGCTGATAACTTTAGGCTGTGCGAAAGCTATTCTTCTCAGTATTTTTCCTAGTAGATGGTACAGTATTGTTTAATCTTTTAGCGTGGGAAAGTACTGGATATTATACTGATGTTTTGGTTGTTTTTCTCTCAAGTCTAGGACTTTTTGGTTCCCCTTGTTCTGCCAACAAGGACAGGTGCACAAGGAATGTAAAGCAGAAGATACAAAGGCTCCAACCCTTGATGTAAACTGCAAACTAACAAGATAAGAGCTTGCCTGCCTGGACACAGAAAAAGAATCCAGTTAGATGTTAGAACCAGACTGAAAATCACCATTGGACCAAAAGACACATGGGCAGCATGTGAAGGGCGGGTCTATGGATCAGGAGAGCACAATTGCCCAGGGATTTCTTTGTTCAGGGTCCCTCTCTTTAAAGGCACCCAGCCCGGCCTATTCTTGCTTTTGTACCTTCCAATTAAATTAATTATTCTATGAAATCCAATGCCTGGGGCTCTGCTGTGGGAAACCTAAGGTTGATCCTGAAGAAGGAAGAAGTGTGCCCAGGAGTAAGTGTGTGTGTGACACCACGAATGGTGAGTGGATGTTGGGGCAACAGCCTCTCCTTTAGGAGTGAGCTGTTGCAGACAACCACGGAAGACACAGCTGATGTCAGGTGACTTAGCAAGGTGCGTGATGTAAGGTGTATGAATAGTAATGTCAGGTGGATTCCATTTTTCTATCCTAAGCTAAAAGGTCACTTTTACGATGTCTGATGAAATGTCACCCGGTGGTCAGGGTTGATAGGGTAAAGCGATGGGGTGCGTATGGACCCTATCTAGACTCACATTATTGCATATATTTTGTTTGGAATAAGTAGTGTCTGAAACAGATCTGTTTTCTCATAATTACCACTACATAGTTATGACATGAGAAAGTCTTAGGAGAACATCAGGTGAGTGAGAACGAGGTGCAATGGGCAGAGATGTAGTAGAAGGGAAGGGGAGCTTTGTGCTTCAGGCTTAGACAAATAGGGACATGGCAGGCAGAACTGGAACATTCACTTTTACTGTTGGGTCTTTCTGGAGGCAGAATTCTTAAACCAGTCCCCCAGGCTGATGTATTTGCAAAAAGTGACACTACAAAAGAATTCATTCCTTGAGTTCCCATGGTGTTTTGATAGATGTTTTTCACAGAATCCAATCAGGTCACCTACCTCTGACTTTGTCCATTTGGGATCATGTGGAACAATGCCTAGGGAGTGTGCTTGCCAAGTACACGATTTCCACTGTGGCTCCAGTCCAGGCTCTGTCTGATAAGTAACGCTCTGCCGTCACCAAATTCTTCGAAGCTGCTGTTGTTGGAGCCAAGACAGTTTACAACAAAGCACCAGATTCCAGCAAAATACCAAATAGAAGAAGAAAAATATGTACCCAAGCCTGCATATACACAAGGAAAGCAATTCCTTGGAAACCCTTGGGTACCTTGACAAAGCAGCATCAAGAGCAGAAAGGGAACATGAAAGAATTGGCAAAAGAGTCTTTGGGCTGGCGAAGAAGGTTCGTTCAGAAATGCTGACACCTGATACCTGATCTTGCATAACGCTGCCAGATAAAAATTATGCCCTCATTTCCTTATTTATATATTCTCACCCCCACCTCCAGTCAAACGGAGTGGTCTTATACTAGTTCAGCATCTTGTGTCTTAGGCCTGCTGCATTTTTAATCTAGTACTAGCTACCCTAGAACCGGATTTACAGTTTCGTGAAGCCACCGTCTCGGTACTGTCTCTGCTGTTTACAGCTGCTGGCCTCTCTGCGCTCTCTGTCCAAACGCAACCTATGTAAGTGCTGGCAGATAGTAGAGAGGGTAACCAATGAAACTGGAGCACGCAGCCAGCTGTCTCTCCCTCCCCCTTCACACCCCCCTCTTTTTTTTTTTTCTTTGTAAAGATATTTAGGTGTTGCTCTGTTCAGCATTGCAAGCCTCACTGTGCTTTGAAGAGCAACGCCTAAATATATTGAAAAATCTTAGTCAGTGTGCTAGGAGAAAAATCAATGAATGCTAAGGATAGCGTAGAGAGCAAGCCAGAATTGCCATGAAAGAAGACACAAGACAGATTGGGAGCTTAAAAGAAAAATAAAATAAAATAAAAATAAAATAAAATTAAAGCAGACAAAGCGGGGGGGAATTTAGGTACAAGAGCATTTTTGAGGTGGGGAAAAGAGTGACTATGAGAACCAAGAAAAAAAGTAGCAAAAAATAATGGGAAAAGCAAGATCCAGGGAAGTAACTTCACAGGGGAAAAAGTTAGAGGAGGGGAAAAATAAAAGTGAAATCACAGCACTAATCAAAGGATTATAAAACCAGAAACAAAATGTAGAACTGATAAACAAGAGAGACAGAAACTGCACATATGAATACAGGATACGTAAAATACAGGGTAATTAAAATATTAAAAACAAGGAGCTAAACTCTTTCTAAGCAAACAAAATACATATACACTACAAGAGATGCCAAACAGTACAGACTTAGCACTAAGTAGATTTTCTTAGTTTGGGCTGTTGTGCAAACCTGCCACCCTCATCTGATACTATGCCTGAGCTACATCTTGCCAGGAACCTTGAATTTCAGTGGGTCTCTCCTCACCCACACGCTTCCATGTTGTGTTCTCTTCCTGGGTGTCAACACACTTTTGAAGTTCTGAGCCTGAAAGATGGTGATGATGAAAACTTTTTGCTTACTTTTTAGCTATTCCTGCTATTTTTCTTTCATCCATTCCAACAGCAGTTAGCACTCCTATGTCAACAAATATACCTCCTCAGACCTAATCCTACTTCCATGTACCCTTCAAGAGGTGACTTCTGCTGACTTCTAGAGAGCCTGCAGAGAGCAACCAGTATCAGGGTGCGTAGGGTAGGTACCGGTTCATGTGGGAACAATGCGGAAAAAGGCAGGCTCAGAAAGCTTAAATTGGCAGAAAATTTGAACAAGAGTGACATTTGGAATTTGGGAAAGAGTAGGTGGTATAGGAGTAACTGTGGATCATAAAAATACATAAAAATCATGATGCCCCTACTGAAACCACCTACTCCACCAACATCTTTTATCTGTTGCTTCAATCACTCCCTGAGTTGAGACAGAGCTTTTGCTCCTTGCACCCTAGAGCCAGATTCTCAAAAGCACTGTACCTACAGCCGCTGATCCAGTGGAATCCCGTGAAAGCTTAAAAGCTGTCGCTCACTAAAAAAAATCACCTTGCTAATACATTTGCCCATTCTTCACACAACTTCTACACACAACCTTCATTCAGGAGGGGCTTCATACCACACCTCTCAGAGTCCCAAATGCAGGTGCAGGCTGCAGTGCCCTGACCGTGCTTACACAGGTCCCCCTCCTGCTGCCTCAGGGCTGGAGCTCCACCGGAGCTTGGACCTGGCTCCGGACCCAGCACTGTGGTGGAAATGGCCCCATTTCCTGCTCATCTGATGACCACTGGACCATGAGCAGGTCCTGTCACCAGCCCAGCCCTGCTTGGACATGAGGGACAGCACCCTGACTGCAAGGACACAGCCATGCCAGGCTGGGGTCAGCTCCGCAGCTGGTTCCCTCCCACAGCAACCCTGCTTTTCCTGCTCCCTGGCACTACCTAGGAGAAAGCAGCAAGATTTGGCTTGAGATATTACCATTTTATTATCTGAATGCAATTTATTCAGCACTTGTAAGGTCATTTTCTGATGCACCCACTTGTGATGTGTGTTCTGACCACATACAATACGTGGTAACAGCCTGCACCATGTTTATTTCTGGCCATTTTCTTACTCTGCAATGGACAAGCTTGACATTTCTACATTTCCTGTCTTCCAGAAGGTGTGCTGAAGGCCTAGAGTGGAGAACAAAGGTGTCCTCCTCCTTTTCAAGAATAATACTGTTGAATAGCCGGTAAATAAATTCTTTTGCACTTTTGTCACTGACTTGTGGTTAGCAGGTGCTCTTGACAAAGAATTTGGGCAGATCCATCATTTCTTGTACCGAACCAGAGCCACAACCAGTTTCAGCTTACCAAGCTCTCTTTCCAAACCAGTCAGGTTGAAGGGGCAACACAGGGCCTACTCCCACAGGGGATGGGGCAGTTTGAGACCCAGAGGAAACCAACAGCGCAGACATAATTTTTCTCCTTTTAACCTAACGACGTCCAGCCTGGGCCACCACAGGGCTGGATCCCGCTCTGTTAACCTGCTGCGAAGCTACACAAAGGCCCGATCCGCTGGAACCCGCGTCCGGGCCTGCAGAGCCCCCCCAGCCCGCACCTGCCACCCAGAGGGGCTCCCCTCTTCCCCGGCCTCTACCCTAGCTGCACATGCGCCGCTTCGCTCTCGCCGCCAGAACTACATATCCCGGCGTCCCGTGCGCACCCCCCGCCTCTCCTGAGCCAATGGGGAGGGAGAGGGCCAGTTCCCGCCCCCCTCGCTTCTCGGGGCGGGATCTGTCCCCAGCAGGTGTGCGAAGAAATCCTTGGGCCGGCCCTCCCCCGCCGGGCCGGGAAAGCTGCTGCAAAGCGGGAGCGGAGCGGGGAGGAAGGGGGTAGGCCCCGGCTTCCTTATGGAAACATAAGGGTCTCACCTCCTCCCTCTCCGGTCGGGCTGATACGCGGAGGGGAGGGGGCCGCCCCTCAGGGGGAGAAGCTGCCTTCCCGCGCGCTTGTCAGTTACAAGCGCGAGAGGCGGGCAGGCGCCACCGGGTTGGCCCCAGCGCCGCCCGCCACCCCGCCCGCTTCCTCGCTCGATTGGCCGGTGGCCTCGTCAATCCCCAGCCCCCGAAAGCGCGCGACGGCTGCAGCCGGGCTCCGCCCCGCGGCCGGCCGGGCCCCGCCCCGCCCTCTCCCCTCGCGCTTGTCTTTCCTCAGTAGCCCCGCCCCCTCTGGCCCGGCCAGAAGACGAGGAGGAGGAGGAGGAGGAGGAAGACAAGGGCTCTGGGCCTGCCCCGCTGCCTGCCGAGGCCGGGCGTCCGCGTCCCGCCCCCGCCCCGCCTCCTCCTCCCTCCGCCTGCGGCGTGGTGGAGCCGGGCTGAGGCGGAGCGGGGCGGCGCGGCCGGAGAGGCTGGCGGCTGGGCTCGGTTTCCTGCTCGGTGGGCGTCAGCCGGGCCCCGGCGGGCCCCGCCTCCCCCGGCCGCCCGGCCGGCCCCGCAGCTGTCAGTCAAGGCGGCGGGCTGAGGCCGGCGGCGGCGGCGGGCGGAGAGAGAGGCAGCTACGCCACAGCCCAGCGGCGGCCATTCGTGGAAAAATAGGCCGTCCCGCTCCTCCCAGCTCCGGCTGCGACCGGCCTTCTCCCCGCTACCCCCACCCCACCCTCCGCCTCCTCCTCCTCCTTCTCCTCCCCCCTAGAGCGGCGCCTCAGCGGGGCATTAATGCGGGATGAGCGGTATGTAACCCCCTCCCTCTCTCCCTCCTGTGCACACCCCTCCCTCCCTCCGCTCCTCCCTCCACCCTTCATCCCCCCTCTATCCCGCCCTCCCGGGTTCCCCCTTTTCTTCCCCGCTTCTCCCCCTTCTTACCCCGCGCTTCTCTTGCTGCCCCTCCGCCCATCCGCGCCGCTTCCCCCCCGTGCCCCCTTTCTTCTCCTCCTCCCCTGCCGGCCCCCTCCGACTTGCCTCCTCCGTACCTTCTCCTCCATTCCCCCTTTCTTCGCTAACCCTCCCTCCTGTGCACATCCCTCCCTCCTTCATTCCTCTTTTCCTCCCTCTTTCCCTCCCATGCACAGCCCTCCTCCTGCCCCCTAAAGCATCGACGGCCACTGAGTGGCCGTCGATGCTTTAGGGGGCAGGAGGAGGAGGAGGGTTGTGGGTGGTTTTTTCCTGCTGTCGCTGGGAGAGGAAACCAAACCTCCCCTTTCTGGGTGTTAACTCTCCAGCCCCCATGGGTTGGGTTTCAAACCACGTTTCTTAGGACTCGTTCTTTTGTAATAATGATTTGCGCTGTTGTTTTTATGAAGAGGTAGGGGCCACAAGCTGGGAACCAAAAAGGATATGTGCTCGTAGGTTTTGTTGTTGTATAAATGAAGGTGAATAATTAACCTGTTACACTTGATATTTTTGCAGATCAAAAGAAGGAGGAAACTATGCCCACAGAGGGAGAGAAATCTCCCGAGGCAGAGAATAACAACAATAATAATAAAAAAGGGAAAACTGGAGGCTCACAGGTAAAGCACACACACACGAATAGGGAAGTGCCCAAAATATTAGCATTTAAAATGAAACATTTAGCTTGCAGCATTTCCTGCTCAGGGCATCGTTCTTTGGGTGGGATGAAACATGGTTGGGTGCAATATTTTTACTGCCTGGACAGGTTTCCTTGATTGCATTTTGCAGTGATCAGCTGCAATAGATGCATTTTTAAAATTTTTTTGTTTATTTTAGGGGGGAAAAAAGAATACTAGATTGAGGATGCATTTTGAGTTACTGCCTGTCACATGTTTATTGATAATTGAGGGCTTTATGTTTACAGATTATTTACAGAAATACATACTTCCTTTTTTGGAACTGTATCATTGGTCTCTATGCAGAAACACTTTTTTTTTTTTTCTGCTTCCTGTGTAAACCCTAATGCTTACTTCTGATGGTTCATACTCCTGCTCGTCTCCTAAATCTGTTCTGTTTTCTCTCCCTGTGGATAGGATTCTCAGCCTTCACCTCTCGCTTTGCTAGCAGCCACTTGCAGCAAAATAGGAACTCCTGGTGAGAATCAAGGAACTGGACAGCAGCAGATTATTATAGATCCAAATCAAGGTTTGGTGCAGCTTCAGAATCAGCCACAACAGTTAGAACTGGTAACAACTCAACTTGCTGGAAACGCTTGGCAGCTTGTTGCCGCTGCTCCTTCTGCTTCAAAAGAAAATAATGTTACTCAACAAGGATCTTCTGTTACTTCGAGTGCAGCAAGTCCCTCCAGCAGTAACAATGGAAGCACATCTCCTTCAAAAACCAAGTCGGGCAATTCTTCTGCAACAACCCCTGGACAGTTCCAAGTCATTCAAGTACAAAATCCAAGTGGTAGTGTCCAATACCAAGTGATCCCACAGATTCAGACAACAGAAGGTCAACAGCTTCAAATCAATCCCTCTAATGCTACTGGTCTACAAGACATACAGGGTCAAATTCAGCTTATTCCTGCAGGGAATAGTCAAGCTATCCTCACAACTGCAAATAGGACAGCTTCGGGGAATGTTCTTGCTCAAAACCTAGCGAATCAGACAGTTCCAGTCCAAATTAGGCCTGGTGTATCCATACCACTGCAACTGCAAACTATTCCTGGTACTCAGGCGCAAGTTGTAACCACGTTACCTATAAACATTGGTGGGGTAACCCTGGCATTGCCTGTGATAAACAATGTGGCAGCTGGAGGAGGCTCAGGTCAAGTTGGCCAGTCTACTGAGAGTGGAGTTTCAAACGGAAGTCAGCTAGCATCTACGCCTGTCACTTCTGCCTCTGTTACTACAATGCCAGAGTCTCCTTCCTCCTCTTCCACCTCTACGACCACTGCCTCAACATCTCTAACGAGCAGTGACACGCTAGTAAGCTCTGCAGAAACGGGACAGTACACAAGCACAGCAGGCAGCAGTTCAGAGCAGACGACTGAAGAACCTCAAACTGCTACAGACTCTGAAGCTCAGAGCTCCAGTCAGCTTCAGTCCAATGGACTACAAAACGTTCAGGATCAGTCAGGTTCTCTTCAGCAGGTCCAGATCGTAGGTCAGCCTATTCTGCAGCAGATACAGATCCAGCAGCCTCAACAGCAGATTATTCAGGCCATTCCTCCACAGTCGTTTCAGCTCCAGTCAGGGCAGACTATACAGACCATCCAGCAGCAGCCTTTGCAGAACGTTCAGCTGCAGGCAGTGAGTCCAACTCAGGTGCTCATCAGGGCTCCAACTTTAACACCATCAGGGCAAATCAGCTGGCAAACTGTACAAGTTCAGAATCTGCAAAGCCTTTCAAATCTTCAAGTTCAAAATGCTGGGTTACCCCAACAGCTAACCATTACCCCTGTGTCTTCAAGTGGTGGCACAACCATTGCCCAGATTGCACCAGTGGCTGTTGCTGGTACCCCCATCACTCTGAACGCTGCCCAGCTCGCTTCAGTACCTAATCTTCAAACAGTAAGTGTTGCCAACCTGGGTGCTGCAGGTGTTCAAGTTCAAGGAGTTCCTGTTACCATTACCAGCGTTGCAGGTGAGTGGGCTGGCAGAGTTTTGGGTCTGTTTTGGTTTGGGTTTGGGTTTTTTTATCCTATTGCAATAATACCAGACAGTTTTAAATTAATACATTTTAAAAGAATTTTCTGTAATAAGTGTTAAACCCTTAACCATGTGGAAATAGGTAATTACTAAAATTCAGACTTTAAAATAGCTGACACTTCTAAACGTTGAGCTAATATTACCAGTTGGCAAATTGAAGTGGAACTGTTTCTGTTTGATAAACTATCCTTAAATGATCCTGTTCTCCATCATATTTAAGATTTCATGGCGGATGTAGGATGAGAAAAGTGACAGTATGTGAACTGGAATATCTTTGTCATGGCATGCGTTTCTATTTCTTGTATTCTGTACTAGCTTCTAAAGTTGTTCCCTTAAAAGTTTGAGTTCTGCAAAGAGATTGAGTGGAATAAGGTATCCTTGCACACAGTGTAGTTCCTGTGACTTGTCCTTTTAAAAAAAAAATAAAAACAGCTGGCAGTGGTACCTCGTTATTTACTGATGAACTTTTGATATGTATTATGAAATGCCTGCTTGGTTATGCCAGTCTCATAGTTGGGAAAGGAGATCTTGAAAGGCTCTAAGCTGAGTAACAGAGCGTAGTCTTAAAGTAAATTCTGTGCAAGGTCTCTGCAGTGTCCCAGAAGGGCTACTCTATATGTAAAACTTGCAAACTTTTAACATTTCAGGTAAAAGTTGATTTAGGGGTTCTCTCTGCCAGTTTGATAACACCTTGTATGAGCCTGGTTTTATCTCATACAGGTAAAAGTCTTCTGTTGTGGTAGTTGCAATAAACTCTTGTCTTAACAACATACCGTCAATAGACATGGCTTTTTAGTATAAGAAAGAAAAGTGAACAGCAAGAAAAAACTCATGTTTAACTGCTGTCCAGTCTGGTTAAATAAATGTTAGTATCCTGTTGATTCTTAATTTTTTTTAATTCTATTTTAATAATCATAATCTGAGAACAGTTTAACTCGCCAAAAAGGTTGTTAGCTTCAGTTGAAACATTTTGGAAGAGGCTCAGCATAGTTTGATAATAAGAAATTTGCCATTGGGAAAATTTAATTTGCTATGGTACTCTTCAGCACTTGATGGCATGTTGAAATACTAAGAGCTGGGTTGGGTGCACTAAGCCTGGTTTAAGGAGCGTTACAGAAATGTTAGTCTGGGTAATTGGAATTAAAATCTTGACCTTGTATTTAACTGCAATGGTTCAAAAAGCAGTTCCAGCCAGCTGGAGCTGACCAGCTGCTACACTATCTTGCAGTCCTGTGTGCCTTGGAAAAATTTTTGGGAAGGTGGTGTCATTAGACAGAAGTTCCTGCTTTGGAAGGAGATTCTTCATAGGAAGCCTGCTTGGGAACAGTCTAGTTTTGGGGGTTCAGGAAGAACCTTTCTGATGCAGTTTTTTTCCTGCTTACTAATGGTGTACAGCTGTTTAGTATGTGCTAATAGGTATTAGAACAAGAGATTCTGCATATCATCTTGCTCAGTTATTTTGACTGCACCTCTGCTTGCATGTCATGTCTTTTGGAAAATAAAGGGGTTGAGATTTGTAATTGAGGATGAAAGAAATGTCATGAGTCACAGGTATGGTCCTAGAGAAGCCAAGCCTTTGTCATACAGGGTTCCTATGTTAATTTACATTAATTGAACTTAAGCTTTGTGACCATTGAATTCCCCTCAACTTTTTTTTTAAATCAAGGTTGGCCTTATGATTGTTTCTGTAGCACTTACAATTTTATGCTAGCAGCAGTGAATCCTTCAACCTTTTCTCCGTTCCATCATATATAAGATACTATTTCTGTTTCCCAAGGGTTGAGGTCATGGACAAAGAGCAAACTTTGAGAATGTGAGAGATTAGTTATAATTTCTTTCTCTTATTTATCTCTGCTTCTCTCCTGTGAAACTTCATGTTCTACACTTTTCATATGGGAGACATAGTAGCATGGAAAGGAGGGTGAAGAGCATGATGTGCAGCCCTTAATGCTATATTAAGTATTCGAGGAAAGAATGCTTACGAGAGAAAGTTACAAACATGCTGAAATCTAAACTTTGCTTGCTGTTTGCGAGGAATAAGCTGTTTTGACCTGAGCTATTAACTTCCTCAGAATTGCTGGGTTTTGTTTGCTATTATTGTTACAGGAAACCTTTTTTTAAAAAATAAATAAACAAACCCCTTGGTTACATCAGTATCTGCAGACCGGTATTTCCATTGTTTTTCTGCAGTACTGGAGCTTGTCAGTGGGAACTCTTGTGTATGTTAACTGAATGCTCCAGAAGTCGATAATACCCTACACATGAGCAATAGAAGTAGGTGTTAGAAATGAGCTGTATGGAGGATGCTCAGAATGTGTCAGGGGGAAAGACTGAGTGAAGGACTCAACCCATGCATTGATTCAGATGCTCTAACTTTGTTAGGAAGATAAAGTTACTTTGTCCTTCAGGCAAACCCAACTGGTCAAGCCAGCTGAGTTTCAGGAAAAAAAAAAAAAAAATCTCAATAAGTATTTGTCTGAAACAACTGTTTGTTTGTGTTGTATTTCTGTTTCATGAAATAACTAGGAAAACCTATGCTGTACAGTGGGGTAACAAATAAAAATAAAAAATAAAAATAGTAAAGCAATGGAACTCTAAATAATTAACTGCAAATACAAAAAATTCCTAGCTTCAAAGTATTATGGAAATGTTAAGCTATAGAGCTATTTTGGGAAAGTCTCTTTTTTGGTCAAAAGGATGTTACATTCCAAAAGAGACGAATTTCACTTTGGAAAAAAAAAAAAAAAGGAAAAAATTCTTCAATTAAATATTATATTTTGGTCTGCTTTTTATAACCTTTGTTACTCAGTCTTTGCTCCCAAGGTGTGTAGGGTCTACTGTAAATCAAACAAGAAGGATAAGTGTGTTTGGCTTTTTTTTGTTATGTTTTTCAGTTAAAATTCAAACCTGCTTTTGGTATTATCACACTTTGGTTTGTATGTTGCATGTGGTCAAAAAGCAGGGTAAAGCAGAAGTGTTCTTGCATCATTTCACTTTCTGGCCTGAGAAAGACCTCATTCAATATCAATGATATAGAGAAATATTACTTCTTTACTGTGAGAGTGACTGAGCACTGGCACAGTTTGCCCAGGAAGGTTGTGGACTCTCTGTCTTTGGAGATATTCAGAAACTGTTTGGACACGGTCCTGGACAACCTTCTGTAGGTGGCCCTGGGTGAGCAGGGTGGTTGGGCCATATGACCTCCAGAGGTCCCTTCCAGTCTACACCACTCTGTGATTCTGTGAAATTTTGCTGAGAAGATGTACAAAGTATCACTCAAAGGAGTAATTAAATGTACAGAAGAAAGCTAGATGAGAAGATAGAAACCAAGTATCTCAGCCTTAAAGAAAGGTCTTTTAACTATTATGTTAGTTAAGAGCTAATGAAACAACAGATGACATAAAAGCAACTGCGTTTACTTGAACCTGCAGGGATCTACGAATACCTGCCTTTCTGTGAGATTGGTACCTATTGTAGACTTTAAGCAAGCTAGTTCTGTACAAAGTAAACTGCATTTCTTCTGAGGTGTGTGAATTGTTTTATGCATGATTCCCTGTGGAATGGGATAGCCTTAATCTTAATAGGTGGTGACTTCCTGAATGTAGCCCCTGTGAGCTTGGGGATAAGCACAATTCCCTCACCTTTTTTTTTTTTTTCAAGGCTTCTGCTGTGATAGCTGTAGATGCAAGTTCAAAGAATTCTTGTCCCATGCGTCCCTCCTGCCACCCATCCCCTTCTTAAATTAAGGTATCCTTTGACTTTTTAAAGCTTATTTTCAGGCTCTTTTATTTTTCCGGGTGTGTTAATTGACAACATAAATGACTATGTGGAAGAAGCTTGTTTTCCTATTAGATGGTTCTAAGAAAAATATATAGTTCATAAAACCATGCCCTCTTGGTGGGCTATGTTTCTTTGTCCCTTGACACACTGGGCTTGGAGTATACTTGTTTTAGGCATGGCACAGAATGTGAGTGTTTGTGGATGCTGAAGAATTTGGGGTGAGATAAAACAGATCAGTTAAACTGTAATGAAAAGCTGAGTATTAATAGCTTCCCTGTAAAAGTTTTGTGTTCTGCCTGTAGGATTTCTTTCACTGGAGCCCTCAGAAGAGGTTGAAAGCTTTTTCTGAACTTGTCTATTGTTTTTGTTGATGGTGGGAATCTACTGGTGGTGGCGGAGATGATGTCTTTTCAGAATAATTCCTTGTTTTTGTAGGGGGAAAACCGAAAGTAATAGATCAGACTTGTATCTGCCTTAATTACACATTTTGAAGAAATTTTGTTACATCATGATGAAAGTGTTTCCCATGCAAAAGTGCATGAGAGACTTTTTTTTAAAAAAAGTGAAAAATATTACTTGTATTTATGTATTTTTAGTCCTTGCTTTGTTAGTTGTTTAAGGCAAAAGTCACCAGATCCCATCACCTTGCAACTCAAGTTCAACTTCTTTTGAGTGGTGATGTGGCCTGAATTATTGGGGGGTTCATTCACAAAAATAACCTGGAGGACTGACTGCTGTGGAGTGGAACAGTCTATTGCCTTCTCTCCCTCTTCTCTGCTCTTGTGAGACCCCACCTGTAGTACTGCATCTGGTTCTGGACATGGAACTGTTGGAGCAGGTCCAGAGGAGGGCCATGAAAGTGATCGGAATGCTGGAACTTGTCTCGTGAAGAAAGGCTGAGAGAATTGAGGTTGTTCAGACTGGTGAAGAGAAGGCTCTGGGGAGACCTTACTGCATCTACAGACGCTTCCATCTACAAAGGGAGCTTATAAGGAAGACTGAGAGATACCTTTTACCAAGGCTTGTTGTCTGTGGAATCACAGGGAAAGGGGCAGCACTTTGAAGAAGGGTAGGTTTAGATTGAACATAAGGAAGAAATTCTTTACTGTGAGGGTGGTGAGACACTAGAACAGGTTGCCCAAAGAAGTTGTGGTTTCCCCATTCCTGGAGGTGTTTAAGGTCAGTTAGACGGGGCTTGCAGCAATCTGATCTAGTGGAAGATGTTCCTGTCCACAGCAGTGTTTCCCTTTATGTGCATTGGTAAAGGAGCTGCAGCAAATGCCTAGATGATCTTTAAGGCCCCTTCCAACTCTTACCATTTTGTGATTCTATGAACATGAGAGTCAAAGGTATTTTTGACCCTGTCTGATGCTGACTGTAGGTAATGCATGCAAGAATAATCTGCTTAGATACTCTTCCCACTGTTCAGTGATCTGCAGCTCAGGTCTTCCTTTCCTGAGCCAGAAGTGGGATTTTTTTAATAGATTTTTTTTTTTTAAATTTAGTAATCCTTAATGGATTTTTTTTTTTTTTGCTTCAGTGAATTTGTCTTTTTTGAGTCTTTAAATTTTCTACACCTTTAATACTTGTCTGCAATAAATTGTCTTAATTGTTGTGTAAGACGCACTTTTATTTAATGGTCTCAAACTCCTGCGTTAAGAATAATTATCTGATTTGCCTTGATACTGCTCATAGTATTCTATTATCTCTATCACATATGCTAGTTACTGAGGGAGGGGAAGGTTTTAATCGGAAGTCTTAGAATATTACACTTATGTTGTTGAATGAAAGAAAATGCGTTTTCGTGACATGTAACCTGTGGGTTGTCTTGGTCATTCATGTTAATGTGAGTATGTGTAAAGCAGAACTCGGAGTTGTGTAGCTAAGCAAGGAGGGATGCCTGTAGGTGGTAACAAGGTGAAAAGAGTTCAAACTAGTCACAGTATATACAGGCAAACTGGCAAATATAAAGGGTGGAAGTTGAAGGAGCTGAAGGATGGTGGTTGTGTGATATCTGTTTTGTTTTGTTTTGTTTTTGAATAACATCCAGTGTTTCCCTGGATGTTCATTGGCAAACAAGCTGCAGCAAATACCTTGAAAGAAACAAGCTGCAAGCTATGGAATCTGCAGTAAAAAGATAAGTACAAAGAACTGAGCTATTTTGTACAAAACCAGAAAAATATGCATGAGTTTTTCTTAGTTTTTTAATTTCATAGTGTGTTACTTGGCACTCTGAGGGTGTAGCTGGGAGGAGTATAGAAATTTAGCATACTTTTTCCAAAGTCATGAAAGGTCACTTGTAACTGTTCTCAGGTTGCCTTGTTGCCTTGAGCTGAGAATTGTTGTCAAACCAAAGTGTTCTAAATATTATAGCACTGGCATCCTTTTCAAATGCTTCAGACTAATTATAGGAGAAGCATTTAGTTTTCTAATGACAAAATTGCTTTGGTTGTGGGATTTTCTTAAACTGAAATTCAAAATAGTGGCAGAAACAGTTTAACAACAGCTGGTGAAAACAAATGGTTGCCCTGATAAAGGCAGCTTTAAAATAAACTATCAATAAACTGTTCCTGAGCTTCATGCATAAGGAGTGTAGAATCTACTGGTTCAGCTAAATTGCTTACGGAGAACAACCTGGTAAAAATGGTTCAGTAAAACAAGCCTTTTCTGCTTGACCTGTGAGTAGCAAGGCATGACTTCATCATCACCTCTAGATAAAGTGGGAAGGGGATGCATTTCAAATACAAACTTTGCTCATAACTGTGAGGTGAAACAGGTTTCTAACGAGACATTTCTATTCTATTAACTGCAAGAATTAAATGTAAATTCTGAAGTCTTCAAATGACAATGTTAGTAAAGCTGTATTTTCCTCTTGGAGTACGTGGTCGTATTAAAATGTTTCATCAGTGCAGGTATTCTCTATGAGAAGATCAGATTTTGCCATCCCCTCTCGTTCCTTATTGTCAGAAATCAGAGCATAGAGAGCAGGAAATGCAGTAGGTGAACTTTCTTGGTTGGAAAATGCCAAGCGAAGAAACTGAGTGATACTGCACATCTTCATCAGCCTGTTAGTGGGGTTTTTTTGTTTATTTAGTTGGGGTTTATTTATTTGTTTGGTTTTTTGGTTTTGTTATGGTTTGTTTTTTTTTAAGGGTGCTTAAATCGACACAAAGCCAACCTTCTTATTCTTCCATTATCACCCTGGGCGGGGGTGCTGCCAGAAGTATATTCAAAATCTGATTTCAGTAGCTTCTTCATTTAACTTAAATTACGGAGTACTTGGCTACACGTGATTTTGGTACTGGTAGACAAGATGTATCAGTTCTTACTGTTAGTATATTAAAAATATTTAATGGCAATGGTGATTATTGAAAAATCTAAGTATAGATATATATGGATGTCACGTTCTAAGGGGATGTGATTTCAAGTATAAATAATTTTATTATTAAAAACAGCTATGTTTTTCAATGGTCAATGATTTTTAATGGATAATTTAGTTAATAAAAGTTGTATTATTTGTATGCTGTAGCATAGTAGCTTTGGAAGTAATCAGGACTGCATAATGAAATGTAGTTTTTATACTGAATATTTTGCTTTTGTTGTGGCACTTTCACCAAGGCATCTCTGGACACCTGCAGTCTCTTGAGAAATGTAGCATCTCGGCACACGCTTAGGTCAGTTTGAGCTATAGTCATATGGATTTCTGTATGCATCTGTTCTTAAGAATGGAATTTTGAGTGATGTTTTACACTACTGACAGCAGCTAACAGTCATATTCCCTCATCAGCTGGTTATGGGTACACCGTGCTATCCCAACGTGCATAATTAGTCTTAATAGACTGGCAGACTAGTATCATTTTGTTGTAAAGAGAAAAGGGTCAGGTAATATCCTTCTGCCAAAACAAACTTGGGATACGTTAAGTACATGCCTGACTATTCTTAATTACAGACTTCTTTCAAGTGATGATGTGACCACTCTTCCCTTAAGCAAAATACTGAAGTCTGAGATACATGGGCCTTGGTTGTCTTGTTTCTTTGGTCATCAGGAAGTAACTCTGACTAAAACATCAAGCTCCTCACTTTGTTCTGAACCAAAAAGAAAGATTAATCCTACTGTTTTATAGGGATAGCAATGTTACAGCAGGAGCTGGCAGAACTTCCAAGACTTTGGATCCTGGAGATTTACTTGGCCCTTCTAGATCTGTTGTTCATTGCCTAATGAAGGCTGTAACAAGGTTACAGTTTTTACATTTTTAATAAACAAAGTAGTCTTCCTATTAGTTAACCTGTTTATGCATAGCCTGTTATAAAACCAAGGCTTTTGTCTCGTGTTTAGTCTTACCGTAAAAGGTCTTTAAAAATGTTTTATAAATCTTGTTTTTCCCGATAATAACTTTTAATCACCCTGACAGTGGGGTTTTTTATTCTCAATGAATTATCAACTGCTATACAACTTAACCTAGTTTTAAAATCAGCTATCTTCCTGTCTGTTGAGAACATTTTCCATGTATGTACCTGTTAACTAATCCTTCCTGTGCATAGTCACATTTATTTTTACCTTGATCAATATAAAGATAGCATTTCATATTGCCAAGAAGTTTACTTCGAGGGCATTTGTGAACCTTCTAGTCAAGTGTAAAATATGTAAGCTAGCTAAATTGCAGTAGAAAAACCCCACAAAAAAAATCCCCCACTCCTTCACCCCCAAAAAAGGAAATAGGGTACTGGAAACTTAGCTTGCATTTTTTAATGTCAGCTTCATTCTGTCCTTTAAAGATTAGGCTATTACTATTTCCATGGTAATATGCAGAAGTGAACTGAGGTGCTGAAAAACAGGCTTTCTGAGACCGGTATTTTATTTTCCATATGGCAGAAGTGTGTAAGGTTGGTATTTAATTATTTTTTTTTATTGTTTGTCAGGTATTGAGCTCCTCTAGTCAGACCGTAAAAACGAACAGTCAACCAGTTTCTTTCTAGTCCTATCCCCATTTCAGAGTTAAGAGGAAGGGCTGGAAAAAAGGACTGGGCCAAGTTCTGTTGTGTCTGTAAGCTATGGAGTAACCTGAGAATTGGGTTGGGGTGATGAGGTAGATCGAGATGTTCAGTAAAAGTAAACTTAAAAGCCTACATTTCTTAGATCTACAAGTAGTTTCCACGCATCTCACATTCGGTAGAATAGTTGGTACTTGGATTTTCAGTTATCTGTTTGCTCTAAGGTTTGGTTCGCAGGAAACTAATTGCGTTCATCTACAAGGAAGTGTTTTTGAACACTTATTCCAAATACGCTTTTCTTTTTGACTGCTTTTTCAATGCCAATGAAAATTGGGGGATTTTGTTATACTACTGCCTTAGCAGAGACTGGGGGTCTCACCAGAGTGGAGTAGAGGGGCGGAATCACCTCCCTCAACCTGCCGGCCATGCTGCTTTTGATGCAGCCCAGGATGTGGTTGGCTTTCTGGGCTGTGAGCACACATTGGTTTTTTATGTTGTTTCTATATAGATCTTTCTGTTAGGGTAGGTCTTTCCTATGTTTAATAAAGTAATAAAAAGAAAACTGGCTTTCAGATTAATGATAGATACTACTAGCTGGGAAAACTTCTTTTCTGTCTCAAAGAACTGAAGTGACTTCAGGTTGTTTTAAAGCACCTGGGAAAAGCTTTACTTTTTTTCTAAGTCATTAAAGTACCTTCATGCAGCTTCTTAGATGTTGTCTTCTCTTTTCTGTTGCCAGTAAGCTTCTTGCACAAAGGAAAAAGACTTCAGGGTTTGGTTTGTTGGGTTTTTTTTAAGGTGTTTAAAACCCACAGACTTAATTTTTTACTGCTGTAAATCTCATGCTTTTAAGTGGTGTTTTTTACAGAAGTTAAGTTTAATTATGAACCTGTTCAGTTGGTTTTGAACACATGGAGACATTTGACATAGGAAGCTTTTGGAGGAGAGGATAACAAGTTCTTACAAATCTTGTCAAAGTTGGCAACAGGCAAAAGATAGAAACTTGCTGCAATGTCCCTGTAGGAGGCGGAAGAGACGAGTGTCTGGTTGATGCTGCAGTTTGTACCGGAAACTTTCTGCTTGTAGTAGCATCTAGACACAATGTTGTGCTGGCCTAACCCAAATTTCTTTTGGTAGTTGAGTGGATCCAGTTCCTCTCTCTCTGCTCCAAACTGTTCTTCCCTACAGAGTGTGTGGGTCCCTTACACGATCCCTTATACAGTTTCTGCTCAGGGGAATTTTCTTCTGTCACATATTGTTTCTTCATAAACCTTTATCAACCATTGCTCCGTGGAGGAAGAGAGGGCAGAATTATCTGTGTACCATTTAAGTAGTACCAAATCACATCAGCTTTGTGTCAATACCAAAACTCAGTATTGTCTTCACTTATATTTAATTTTAAGACATGATTTGCATTTCATTCTTCAGCATGAAACCTCCTTTCTGGTAGACTTTGTTTGGAAAAAAATTGATCTCTGACTAAACTATTGCCACTTTCTTTTGCTGTTGTTTGTTTTAAATTTTAAAATCTTGGCCAATCTTAATCAAAGTAAATTATCTGTTTTTCATTGTGGAAAAAGAACGTTAGAGTAAAGACTTTGCCAGGTGACCGCAGTTGGGATATGCAGAGGAAGGAGAGATGAGAAACCTCTTTTCCTCAATTGCTTTGCATCAGTAAATTGTTGAATGGATGAGCTGCTGCTTCAGCTCCAATGCTTGTAGAGCTTTGGAACTCCACAGGCTGTCATTAACTTTACTTAGCCATCCTGTAGTAATATACATTGAATTATGGAAGTCAGTTGCAACCTTCTCTTTCACTTTTAGGATATGCAGTTGAAAAAATTTTCTGTTTTGCAACATTAGCCACTCTGGCTCTAGGTATATTTTGCAAAGGGTTCCTTGGATTTTGTAGTAAAGTGCACGCTACTGAGATAGCTCTACGTGATTAATGTCGTCATCTTTTTGACTGCTGGTTGCACAACAGCAACAGGAAATCTATACAAATTGTTCTGGGGAACTAAGTACCAGAAACTAGAAGTGTCTTTGTCTTAGTCTTCAATTTCTCTTCCTTCCAAGATCCATTTTCTATAGCTTGTCTCCCATGATTTCAGTGGATCATTAAAGTTAAGTCATTTTCTTCCCGTTCTGCCTTGTTTGTCTCAAAGAGTAGGTTTTCGTGCTTTGCTGGTGAACAAGAGCAGTGTGGGTGCAGGTGGACTGTGTAGTAGCAGGAAGATTGTTCTGACTTAGGGTGGATGTCCAAACCTAATAACCATCACCTTCAGCAGTCAATCATTCTGTAGGAATGTAATTCCTATGTACCATGCATTAGCTTTCTTTAATCATCTTTATTTAAACCAATGTGGGTATTGTTATTTTGCAAATTAGCTTTGAAGCCTAAAACTGATTGCGAGGTATATTATTTGGATTCATAGTCATTACTTTAAATTCTTGAGTTTTCTTGCATGAATGCGTTACAGACTCATGTATACCAGAAAGTGTATATGAGGTGTCACTGCTCAGATGCAGTTTTACTGCAAAATTCAAAAGATGAGTAAGTGATGCTGAAGAACAAAGGATGCACAATCCTTTACCTTGATAATCCTGTATCTTGTGATAATAAGTGATGCATTTACTTAACTGCATAAATGGGAAAGATTAATGACTAGAATCATGCAGGTTCTTCTATTTGGGGAGCCTTAAAAATTTCTATAATGTTCTCGTTAATTACATTTAGTCATAATCATACATGTAATGTTGCAATGAATGAGAGTCTTATTGCACTGGATCTGCAAAATAAATAGATATCAGGTTGCCTTGTTGTTTGCATGTTGTCTTGTGGTGAAATAAATAGTTACTATATGAAAGAAAGAGAGAAGTTAGTCCTGAGAGAAAATGAAATGCAATGGAGTAATTGGTATCAATGTTATTTTATACACTAACATTTTGTTGTAACTTAACATTGTAACCTGACAGCATGTACAATGAAGTTTAGTCATACACAAGTTCAGTGTTTATTTTGATAATCAAGAATGTTTCACAGTTTCAGGAAATTATACTTAAAGAAATCATGGGAACTCAAAAACTTTTTACCTTCTAAGAGCCAGTGTAAACGTGTGGTGACTGCTGTGACAACTCATAATAACAGATGAACTGAAGTGTGACTTGGTTCCCTCCTGTAATGATTTGTTTAGACCTCTTCCTGACATCTGTGTTGAAACATGAGAGCTCTTGTTACTGAAAGGTTTGATTATGAATGGTGAAGTATAGTGATATCAGATCTTGTGGTTTGGAGTGTGTCAGGAAGAAGTAATGATGTCAAGTGATCTCATGATTGTAGCAGAATTTCTGGGAGGCTTTAAACAGTATTTTAATGCCACTGGTAAGAAGTCGTGGATTATTTTTAATAGGTCTTTTTGCTCCATCTGGAAAGTGTCAGGAGATCATTCTTTTCCTGTATGGATAACATTATCTCAACCACCTGTTTTAAGAATGAGCAGGGTTTGTTTCAAATGAAAAACTAATTTGTATATAGGTCCTCTCTAATGAGGACCTCTCATTTTTATAAACTTCTGGAAGTTGCCCTAGTTTGATTTTGTAGGCTGCTGACAAGCTCGTGTCAACTATTAAGTTTTCTCAGTATCTTTTCTTCAGTAAACTTTATTTAAGAAATAATGAAATTCCTTTATCTTCCCTTAATAAGTTAATTAAGTAAATGATATAAAAGTTAAAGTCCTTAGTGATCCATAGTGGATTCCAATATAGAGTTTAAAAAAATCAAAACCCCACAGAACCTAAAAGGCTCACTTTGAGATTTAGACTAGGGCATGTTCTGTCAGTTGTTTCGTGAAAATTTTCTGATTTTTCTTCAAGCGAAAAGATTTTCTAGTTGGTTTAAAATACTTTCATTTTAGTCTGAAAAAACAAGAATGAAAAATTTTATCTTTAACAAATTTAAAATGACTATAGATGCATTTCTTTCTATTGGGATGCTCTTTGGGGAGTTCAACATAAAAATTAAGTCCAGGAATTACATTATTGCACTTTCCAGTGTTTTCTGCTAATGATATAAAACTCTGGGAGAGAATATTTATCAGATGTGTGCTTCCTTCAGTTACTCTTTTATCTCAAAAAGTAGATATTGAATATTATGGCCTGGATCTTTAAATAAGGCTATTTGTCTGACATTTTGAGAGTTTCAGAACCTTCTGCTCTGAATTTAGGAAGTGGAATACAAGGGAAGGGAGTTTAAAATAACAACTCTGTGAGATGAGTGCAAAGAAGGAAATCAACATTCACTTCAGAAAATGTAATAACTTATTTAATGCTATCTAAAGAGCAGCCATTGAATTACTGTTTAACTGAAACCATATGGATAATGTAATTGTCTGCTTGAGACCTTATTTTGGCATTTTCTCTTTCCTTATTTTTTGTTGTCACCTTTATAGTTACTGTGAAGAATTTCTGCTCAGATGCATCTCTGTATTATGTTTCATAAATAGATTAAGGTTGTAGCTCAGTAGCTTGTATCCTATACTCCAAGATAATGTATGGTCCTCACATGGGGGAGGGAAAGTTCAGAGCAGATAAAATATGTGTCAGCAGTGGTACTCAATATTCTGAAGAGGTATTAGAAGACCCTTTTGTGGTTGGTAGTCTCATGGCTGAAAGTTGGTCATATCAAATCAGCACAATCTATCAGATTTTTAGAAATGCTGAACAAGCTTCCCCATAAATGTGAATTGAACACATCCAGCGAGAGTTATGTGCTGGACACTTGTCACTCTAGCACTAGTCATGGAGTAGAAAAAAACGGAGTTGTCCTCCTCAGGGTTGAAGTGCCTCAATTCACATCTTACTCGGAAAACCTTGGTTTGGCAGCCTGAAGGAAAGTTGCATTGAAAATTTAATATCAATTCAAGAAAATTGGAGAGAAAGGGAAAACTGAGATGGTTTTGCTCTCAGGATGCTCTTCAGCTGTGGTCTGACCACAGACTGGTTACATGCCAGGACTTTTTTTGCTCAAACACAACTTTGTGAGATGAATAGAATCATCCCTCTAACGGACTGTAGCAACAAAGGATAATTCTTAGTAATGTACTTGAATATGTGACTGATAGTGAAAATAGCATAAGAGACTGCAGTATGTTGGCCATAGTATCTGTTACATCTTTAACTTTTGCAGTAACCATTTGTAGACTCATCGTTTCTGGTACTCTGTGAATGAAAGGAGGTTGCATCTTGGGTATGTTTAGCAGACAGAAGAGCGGTTGGTGTTCTGCAAAAGATTACAAGCTGAGCAAGTTCTTCCTGTTAATTTATTTACGTTTGGCTAACCAAAAAGTGCAGCTGATTTTCCACACAGGGAATCACATTAGCGTGTTAAGATGAGCATTAGATATAATAAAAATTATCAGCCACCTTTGGCTACTACTCGCAGCACTCAGTCAGCTCTTCAGCTGCTTAACAGACTGACAAGGAATTGCCCATGGACTAGCACTTTCTTTGGAAAATCTTGTGTCCACTTCTGCCACTAGACCCGAGTGGATATTACTATTTGCATTTATGCCACAATGTTCTCCTTACCCTATCATATTCTTCCTCAAGGATTTTCATCAGTGCTTTTCTTCCCCTTTAGAATATGGGAAATAAATTGATTTCTGGTTCATAGCTATTCTGAAAAGGAAGACTTTGTTCTCTCCTAGACATATGGGGGCTCTGCACTCAAGACGAAGCCTATTGTTCCTCTGCTGCAAGTAGCAGACTTTTTTTAAGGTTTGTTTGTTTGTTTTAATAACTACCTATCCAACAGCAAGTGGGATTCAAACGTTATCTTTTCCGAGTTTGTTCTTGTTCTTTTCAGAGAACCAAAGGTACTCAGCATCTGTCAATATTTGTGGCCTACTTAAGAAAACAAGGAATTTGTGTTTATTCATATTTAGGCAGATCAGGTGCAAGTTCCAGACAGAAACCAAGAGAGATAACTGGGAAAACAAGGTCAGTGCTTCTGGTGAATATAACCTTGTATTGACCTAGGCACAAGACAGATTTATTGTTTCCTGTAGCCAACAGTGGCCTGTTAGAGGACAGTCAAGTCACTTTGGGCAGTTCTCTGTATATCACATTTCGTAGTACTAACCTATCTACATGTGTATGGTGGCGTTATGTGGTATGTGTTAGGTCTCATCTATGGCTGTAATCATGGTGTTGTAGAAGATAACCGGTATTGCTCCTCAGCAATCCTGTGAATGAGGCAGTCGTTATCCCTTGCTGTGTTGTGTATGAACTCACTTGGTAGCCAGGCAGTTTAGACTTCAGAGAGACTGTTCTTCTCAGTCTTATCCCCATTGATGTTATGCATGCTTGAGAAAAAAGTTGGAGTACCCATTTGAATCTCTCAGAATCATGTTACCTCCAAGGGATTTCTAAGTTTGGAATTAATGCTTCAATACTGAGGACTTTCAAGTCTTAAAATATTATACTCTATTCTAAGGGATTCTCGTTGGTTATTACACTCTCTCAGTAAGCAGGTAGTATTTCCTCTTATTTCCCACGTGTATGAAAACACTGAATTTTGGAAAATGGCAACATCTAATGATATTTTGTCCCATTCCTGTTACTGGCAGGACTGGCACTCAGTGGTGTCAGATTGCGGCTGGAGGTCACATCTCTGTGTCAGATTTAGTTTGTCACATTATTTGGTTAGACTGTAAAGTACTAACTTTTTAAGCAAACATAATATTACTCTGCTGCTCAAGGAACTACACTTCTTACCTATATTGAAATAGTCTTTATTTTACTTTAATATCAAGAAAGTAGTCCTGATTTCCTTTGATCAAAAAGCCAATGAGATCAATGAACTTATGCAATGAAATTTAATTCTTAATTACCAAATCAACCTTAGAATTCCATTTGATTCAATCAAGCTGCTTTCTCAGTCTTCTTGAAAACATACTCCCTTCTGCAAAACACAATCATAGAATATCTCGAGTTGGAAGGGACCTGTAAAGATCATAGACTCCAACTCCCTACTCCTCACAGACTAAGATCATTGTGCACGAACTCTGACAGGCTTGGTGCCATGACCCCTTCCCTGGGGAACCTCTTCCAGTGACCACCCACCCTCTCAGTGAAGAATCTTTTCCTAATGTCCAACCTGAATTTCCCCTGACGCAGCTTCATACCGTTTCCGTGTGTCCTATGGCTTGGTCACCAGAAAGAGGAGATCAGCACCACCTCCTCTGCTGCCCCCATTGAGGAAGCTGTAGACTGCGATGTGGTCACCCTTCAGCCTTCTCCTCTTCAAGCTGAACAAGCCAAGTGACCTCAGACGCTCCTTGTAAGTCTTGCCCTCGAGACTTTTCACCATATTGGTCGCCTTCTTTTGGACATGCTATAACTCTTCTTATATTGAGGTGCCTGAAACTGCATACAGCACTCGAGGTGGGGCTGCACCAGCACAGTGTAGTAGTGAGACAGTCACCTCCCTTGGCAAGCTGGCTATGCTGTGCTTGAGGCACCCAGGACATGGTTGGTCCTTTTGGCTGCCAGGGCACACTGTTGACTCATGTTCAACTTGACATTAATCCAGACCCTCACATCTCTTTCTGCTCTCCAGCCTCTTGTTCCCCAGTTTGTACACATAACCAGAATTATCATCTCCCAGGTGAGAATCCTGAAAACAAAAAAAAAACCAAAACAAACAAACAAACAAAAACAACAAAGCTCTGGCTACCTTGTTCAAGTCTAGTCCTGCAATGTTTTTTTTTTTTCCTTGTGAAAGTTCCTTTGGGGCTCAGTGTTGATTCAGTACAGATTGTAGAAGTGACAATTCTCTATGTGCCATAAAGCAACTTTTAAAATTAGCTAATTGGAGTTTTCTGAATTTCTGATATGTTTTCAACGGTTATTAGAGAGACATTAACTGGCAATAGATTCAACAATCTATTTGTGTAAGATTTTGTTTAATGTTTTTGCGTTTATCTTAGCTTTTGAGAAAAAACACTTGTTAAATAAATTCACATTTCTTAATATCAGTCAGTAATTTACAGTCTTGTATTGTTCTAATAACAAATTACATTAAACAGGGCTATCTAAGCTAGCAGGTAAGTCCTCTGGTAGTGCTCCAGAAAAATGGCTAGATTTACTATTGCTTTTTAGCTCCCCTTAACTTCAGGTGGATTTTTCTTCTATAAAACACTTGAAGTTTATTTGTGTGTTTCACTTATTGAAATCACCAATAAAGGGTAAAACCACGTGCTTCTTTTACAGGTCAACAGCAAGGACAGGATGGAGTAAAAGTACAGCAAGCAACAATAACTCCTGTTACTGTAGCAGTAGGTGGCATTGCTAATGCGGCAATTGGTGCTGTTAGTCCTGATCAGATAACACAAGTGCAGCTGCAACAGGCTCAACAAGCTTCTGACCAGGAAGTGCAACCTGGCAAGAGATTGAGAAGAGTTGCCTGCTCATGTCCTAATTGCAGAGAGGGAGAAGGAAGGTAAATGTAAATTTTATCAGTACGTATTTAGGCTTCTTATCACAGTTTGTCTCATTTGGGCATGAGATTTTATTATATTGCCTATATTTTATAATGCATGCTATTAGAAAGTATGTTTTTATATTTCTTTTTAGACGGGATTGTAATTGTGTCTATTAGTGTGAAATATTTTTCCTAAAGATAATAATATTTTAGATTATCATTACCTACCTGTTTAAATTCGATCTTTTTAGAGGCAGCAATGAGCCAGGAAAAAAGAAACAACATATCTGCCATATTGAAGGATGTGGAAAAGTTTATGGCAAGACATCTCATCTTCGAGCACATCTGCGCTGGCATACCGGTGAAAGACCATTTATATGCAACTGGATTTTTTGTGGCAAGCGGTTTACAAGGAGCGATGAGTTACAAAGACATAGAAGAACCCACACAGGTTGGTCAGCCCTTTTTGTATGCGTAGTACAACAAGTCTGAATCAGTGGCCAAGGTTAAACAGTGACACCAAAGATCTCACTTATTATGATCTCTGAAAACTACTTTTAAATCTAAATAAAGTAACCTTAAAACAAAGTGGTCGAATTCAATTTTCATCGATGCAAGCCGATTGTGATATCAAATAAATAAAATGAGATCTGTTCAAACTGTTCTTCTGTACCTGTGCTAGGAAAAGATGATTGTTGCATCTCAGATAGCTGATGTACATTAGCTAATGAATGCCTGATCTAAATTTGGCAAAGTTTCTTGAGCATGCAGATGAGGGTAGATTTAGATTAGATATTAGGAAGAAATTCTTTACTGTGAGGATGATGAGATACTGGAACAGTTTGCCCAGAGAAGTTGTGGATTCCCCATCCCTGGAAGTGTTCATGGCCATGCTAGATGGGGCTCTGAGCAGCCTGGTCTGGTGGGAGGTGTCCATGCCTGTGGCAGGGGGTTTGGAACTAGACTTTGAGGTTCTTTCCAACCAGAACCATTCTGTCATATCATTGTATGTAGTATTGGCCATGGACCAGTGTTGTCATTTTCTCACTTGGACTAACTCTCTCCTTAAGAAATGTATTGACCTAGCCCATACATCAGATTTGATCTTCTTGGGAAGTTTATTGAAATTTCAAGTGAGAATAAAGCCAAGTTCTCTTTACAGTTCAGATTGGAAAGGTGGACCTTTTAGAAATTGAAAATTTTATCAGCCTTTGTATTTCTAGCTCCAAGAAGGTTGCCCTCCACCCCATCAGAAGATGCTAGAAACTAGCATTTTACAAGTCCACACTATTTACATTTGAACAATGATAGGACTTTTTAGTACAGTTAATTAGAAGGACTGGTTGGGGATGCAAAGGCTGGGGGCAGCCTTGGCTTCAGTGACCAGGAGATGGTGGGGTTCAGGATCCTGCATGGAAGAAACAAGGCAATAAGTAGGATTGCAACCCTGGACTTTGCAAGAGCTAACTTTGGCCTGTTCAAAGACCGACTTCAAGGAATCCCATGGGTTAGGGTTCTAGAAGGTAGGGGGGGGTCCAAGAGAGCTGGTTCGTATTCAAGCACCACTTCTTCCAATCTCAAGATCAGTGCATCCCTATGAGTAAGAAATCAAGAAAAGGAAGCAGGAGACCTGCATAATTGAGCAAGGAGCTTCTGGAAAACTCAGGTGGAAGATGAAAGTTCACAGAATGTGGAAAAAGGGACTGGATACTTGGGAGGAATATAGGAACATTGTCACAGTATGCAGAGATGCAATGAGGAAGGCTCATTCAATCTGGCAAGGGAAGTCAAGGAGAATAAGACGGGCTGCTTCAAGTACAGCTCATTCTGGATGTCATCTTTAAGCATGTGGAGGAAAAGAAGGTTATTGGGAGTGGTCAGCAGGGATTTAGCAAGGGGAAATCATGCTTGACCAATCTGATAGCCTTGTATAATGGCATTATTGGCTGGGTAAATTAGGGGAGAACAGTGCAGCTTCTTACCTGGACTTTAGCAAAGCTTTTGACGCTGCCTCCCATAACGTCATCATAGGTGAGCTTTGGAAGTGTGGGTTAGATGAGTGGACAGTGAGGTGAATTGAGAACTGACTGAGTGGCAGAGCTCAGAGGGTTGTAATCAGTGGCGCAGAGTCCAATTGGAGACCTATAAATAGAGATGTTCCCCAGGGGTTGCTGCTGGGTCCAATCTTATTCAATATATTCATCAGTGACCTGGATGAAGGGAAAGAGTGTACACTCAGGATGTTTGCTGATGACACAAAACTCTTCAGTGACACCTGGACAGGCTGGAGACTTGGCCAGAGAAGAACCTAATGAAGTTCAACAAGGGCAAGTGTAGGTTCCTGCACCCGGGAAGAAATAACCCTGTGTACTGGTACAGGTTAGGGACTGACCTGCTGTAGAGCAGCTCTGTGGAGAAGAACCTGAGAGTCCTGGTAGACAAGTTGACCATGAGCCAGCAATGTGCCCCTGTAGCCAAGTGATGTAGATTTCATACATCCTCATGGAGCTTTGGGATTCATGTTTCCAAATTCCCTTTGTAATCTAAATAATGATAGTATTCTTAAAAAGGGCTATCAGATAGTTCCTTCAGGGCTTTTACCTCTCCTACTCTGTCAGATTTATATAAGTTTATGAAAATTCTCTGGTGACCTGAAAGTCAAGCTTCTCACCAGATAATCGCAGCATAGCAAGTATTTGTTGAGAACATTTTAGTAGTGAAGAGAGGACTGTCAAAAGCCTGTGACCTGAAAATCAGAGAGGTAGAGAAGAAAACATTGTATCCTTTCAGAGACAGTTCAAATGTTGAATAGAAAAGGGTTAGATTTAAATAACCAAGCGAAAAGTGCTCAGTGCTATTTTTCAGTAACATTTTGGTTTTGTTCTTTTAAAACAGGTGAAAAGAGATTTGAGTGTCCGGAATGTTCTAAAAGGTTTATGCGAAGTGACCATCTCTCAAAACATGTCAAAACTCATCAGAACAAGAAGGGTGGTGGAACGGCCCTTGCTATTGTTACCTCAGGAGAACTGGACTCTTCAGTTACTGAGGTTCTTGGTTCTCCAAGAATTGTCACTGTTGCTGCCATTTCTCAAGATTCAAACCCAGCAACCCCTAATGTTTCAACAAACATGGAAGAATTCTGAAAGGATCATTTATATGGATGCCTAGTGCTGCACTTAAGTTTACATACCTTTCAGGATATGGAAGTGGGCTGGTAAAGTGGATTACAGAGCAGGAAATCATGTTTTCAGTCGTGACTTCTCTAAGTGTTCCAGGCTGGAGGGTCAGCACGGGAAGTGTACACCGGTGCAACAAGACAAAAATTTCAAAAATACAAACAACGCAAATTGATGTACTGGATAAACAGATGGGGGAATATTATTTCCATACTGTACTTTTTTAGTTATATGTCTGTATGTCATGTAATAATTTTAAATGAACTTTCCCCCTCCCCTATTTTAGCATTGTATGTTAACGTGTTTATAAAGTCAGATAATATCAATGTAAAACAGGGTGGAACTTGACTGGGATTAATATCATCTGATGAAGGTACTTTGTTTTTGAAATAAATTTGTAATATTTTCATGAGAACATAATTTTCCCATAAGGCGCAGCAAAGCCTGCTGAATAATCATGGAAATATTTTAGGGTTTTGCTCAGTCCATAGAACACGTCAGTGATTTTGGCCGTCTTTTCTCAAGTTTTGGAATGACTCATATAGCAGCTGGATGATGCACGCTGCAAAGTGGTTCTGAGTTGGACCTCAGATTAATGTTGACCACTACATTATAGTAGTGTGTATAAATGACAATCAGTGAGTTCTAATTCCTCTCTTTGTTTGGAGAGCTAAGGTGATGTAGAATTAGTGTATAGTGTAGGAAAGATAAACCCATAGAAAGATATTAATGTAAGATTTTACAAAAGTAATGGTATCTTTATGTAGGATGAAAAATGGATATGGCAGCTTTTGTGTCAGTTTTTTGGTATTTCGTTATGTTTTAAAACATCCGTGGTCCATTTCTAACTTGTAGGTAACATGAATCATAAAAACTTGATCTTAAGTGTTTAAGTGTTTTAATTTTGTTAGAATTCATGGAAACTAATCAGACAATTGAGTGTTGTAGCTCATTCTCCAGTATCTTCTCTCTGTAAATACTAGTTATAATATTGTGGTTAATGTGCGGAGTTCTTTATGCTTTGACTTAATAGCCAAAGAAAAGAATTAATTATCACATTTTAACCAAAAAAAAGTATCAACAGTAAACATTTTCTCTCTTTTTTCCCCTAAATATTACTGTCTTTATTTTCTGTTCAAGGTTAATATGTGGGCTGGTAATAAATATCTGTAACCCATCAAGTCTTACATTGAGCTTCCAACAACAAAACAAACTGGGGAAAGAGGAATATAGCTATCTTTTTATTACACGACTTTTGATTTCAAAGGTTTGGTTACATTTTCAGATGTGCCAGTTTAATAGGAATATAGAGGAAATAAAAAACAGCAACAATAAAAACAAACTGCATTTTGTATGTGAAAACTCCAGTACGTACAAGGAGGAAAGATGGCCAAATATTTCATACTCAGGATTTTTAATTACTTCCCCTACGTATAAATATAGCCTTTTACACATACAGTTATTTGGTAATAATTCTCATGACCATTTTTAAAAAAAAATTTATACACCAAAATATTTTTGATGTAACTAAAGGGAGTACAGTGCAAGGAGGATAAATTTTGTTTGTTTTTTTTTTTTTTTTCTCTGCAAATAACAAAAGGAAGAATGTGTTTGGAAGCTGTTAGTTTGAGAGACATAACAGGTACCTTTTGCATTCCCTCACGAAACGTATACTTCTCATCTGAATACTTTATCAATCTTGTGGTGTTATCTGTATTTTTGAAGCAAGAGAAATACCAATCATTGTTTACACTGTGTACACTTTAGGCCAGCCCTTTGTAGCAAAATATTAAGCTGAAGGTATTTTATACTTTCAGTTTACATAAAAAGCTTTGAGATTAAAGAAAAACAATTTTACACTGTGGTTATAAATTTCAAGTTTCTTAAAGCTTTTGTAGACTTGTAACAGAGTCTTTAAATTTTAGTTGGGTTTTGTACATTATTTTGTATATTTTATTTAAAGTACTCTTAACTGATGTATCTGGATTTAAAACATCAGAATCAATTAGATGTTACATTTAATACAGATGAACGTTAGGTAGTATTAACTGTTAATTTTATTATATAGGAAATGAAACGTCAAATATATATTTTATCATTAAGCTTCACAATCAGTGCTATAAATTTCTTTATGCAAAGAAAAAAATTTCCTAATGTTAATACCATGTTTCCTAGAACTTAACAATTTTTGTAAACTGAAGTTACGAGCATTCTGCACAACCATTTCATACCTAATTTTTTCATGCATACTTATGTATGCAGATAGGAAACCGAAGTAATTTTTAATCTGCAATGAATCCCTATTATAGATGTATCAAACCCTAAATCTGGTCGGCTTCATAGCATCTCAAGTACATTAACTTGTGTTAGCAGGTGCACATGTTACCGCTGGAATTAGAAACATTTTGACAGTCTGTTCTGCATACCATTCAGAATCCACTTTTCTGTCTTAAAAGGATCGTAAATTTCAATGTCCTTTATTTGACTCAGTGGGATATAGCTGTTGTAAGTAATAGGGCACAGATGTGCAGTAGTATCTTGTTTAATGGCATTTCACTGTTCATTCCTTTTGCCACTGTTAAAAATTTTGCTTTATTGTAATTATCAGTGCAAAGTGTATTTACCATGGTAGAACTCCAGTGTTAGAATAGTTTTTTTCTTACAATATACTTTCTTTGGTTAGGTTCGTGTATGTGTTGCCGATTACATTAGAAATTGGTGTTAAGTCATTATTTATCACATACTTTCACGAGAGCAGTAATAAAAGTGTGTAATCTAGGAGAAAAAGTTAATTTGTCAAAGTTAGGTAAGCATGATGTTTAGGTCCTATTTTTCAATTTTATAACTGTTTTATTGCAACAATATTTGTATTTAAGTCTTCATTTTAATGCCTTGTGGTGTTTTTTTATGCATGTCACTGAATTGTCATCCCGCAAGAATTGATGTGCAGCATAGGGTATTAAATCTACATAATGATTTTGAAACAGAAAAATAGTTGATGGTAAAAATGTAAATGTTTTGCAAAAAATTCCTTATAAAAAAGTTTTGTAGTAATATTTCACTTGTAAATTTTTCTAAAAAAAATGGAAAAGGAAAAAAATGAGAGTAACATTTCCCCACATCTAGACTTTAGAAATTCATTCTGCCAGCAAAGCCTGTGAGGCATTAATTTGACACTTTTACAATGCTGATTTGTATAATTTTTTGGTGGGTTTGGAACTAAAATCGTGTACAAGTTGTTGCCTGCAATAACAATTTGCAAGTAACCTATTAAAATTCCCTTGAGTTTAAAAGGTTTCTTCATTTAATTACTTACAATATAAAGCAGCAATAAATTATGTTTGAGTGATAATCTGTTCATCAAGAAGAACGCTAGAAAGCAAATGCTTCTCAATGGGGAAAGGTTGGCAGCAGCTTCTGGATTTGTGTAATTAAGACCTGTACTTGCTGGTCAGCGTTTCCCAACTGGCAGGCTCCCAGCAGGGAATTAAACCAGCAGATTCGAGCTCAGCATGAATTCCGTGGGATTTGTTCAGCTCTTGGGAATGGAAGTTACGGTTATTCCTGAACCTCCCAAAAGGAGTAACCAAAGGAAAAGACTTTCTAAGGTAAGGAGTGTGAACACACACAAATAAATAATTAAAAGTATAAAAAAAAGATAATTCAGTATGAGAGAGAGATAAATAATAGCAGTGCTATGAGGGTGTTGCAGGGAGGGAATTAATAGAACAAATAAATGGAAACCTGAAAGTACTCACTTGAACTCATAGAAAATATGCTGAGTTTTTCGTAGTGAAATGTAAACAGGCTCCTGCATTGTGTTACACTAAAATAACTTTGGTGCTACACTAAACTGCTAATCATAATGGTGTACTAATGGTTTTAATACTAAAAAGAATAATTATGGTAGGCCTTATCTTACTTTTGCAGTGAACAAGTGGTAGTATTTCACAAAGGAAGAAACAAATATAGAATCACAGAATCTTTTCAGTTAGAGAAGACCTTTAAGATGACTGAGTTCAGCCATAAACCTGACCCTGCCAAGTCCACCCCTGAACCATGTCTGTAAGCCCCACAGCTACACTTAATGAGACCAGTTGCTTGTTCCATTTTCCAAAAGAAGATAGAATTTAAAATTTGTGGCTTCTAGCCTTGTACTCCAAGACAGAATCATCTTTCCTCTTTCCTAATTGAGACCTGAAGTCAGTTTTCTTTCTTGTATGTTTGCTGAAATACCTGGTTAAGTCTCATTAGATTCTATTTGAATGCGGTGATTCTAATGTCAGACAAACTTATTAACTGAAGTCAAACTGTATCATAATTCAAAGTAATATGTCTTTACTGGCCAACTAATATATCTTTATTGGCCAATTTTGGGGGATTGTAGCACTGGTGGTTTTTATTGTTAATGAATACATGCAGTTTTGAAGCAATTTCTAGAATATTGGTAAGAGAGTAGTCCTCCATTTATGCAGCCACCATTGTTCATTATCAGAAGATGTAACAAAATCTAACATAAGGACATTAAGGATGAATATGCATGCTGCATTTTACCCTTTTAGTCCTTTAAATGTGATCATTTTACTCTGTGAAAGATAAAGTAGAACAGCAGATTGAGTAATTTCTTCTGTATATTTAGATTGAGTACCATTGCTATAATTTTCTGAAATTATATTTTATACATTTATTCTGTTAGCTTAGTTTTATGTCCAGGTAAGTAGCAAATACCAGGGTGTTTTTTTTTTCTATATGTAATATGAATATTGAAACTTTGCTGTTGCCTTCACTTCCTTACGCTTTCCACGTCCCTGCTTCCCATTCCTTTTCCTTTCCCAGAGCTACTTGCATCGTTTCCTGACATCCAGCGTGATTGGTGATGGAATCGACTGATGGTCGCTCAAGGTGCTTTCTTCAGGTAAGGTGCTTTCTTCAGGTAAGCTGGACAATAAACGACCCTGAGTGGGGGATTTGGCTCCATGTGCCCATTCCATAATGCAAGTTACTGGAAATGGTGAAAGTTCTCTCCTTGTGGTGGTTGTCTCACTGTTCCCTGGTGGACAATAAGTCGACTGTGGGGCCACATCTGGAGTGCTGTGTTCAGTTCTTGGCTCTCCTGTTCAAGGACAGGGAACTACTGCAGAGAGTCCAGCAGAGGGAATGGAGCACCTCTCTTACAAGGAAAGGCTGAGAGACCTGGATCTGTTTAGCCTGAAAAGAGAAGACTGAGAGGGGACCTCATCAATAAATTCTGTGATTCTGTGATAAATATCTAAAGGGTCGGTGTTAAGAGGATGGAGTCAGGCTCTTCTCAGTGGTGCCTGGTGACAGGACAAGGGGCAATGATTGCAAACTGGAACACAGGAAATTCCATCTGAACATTGAAGAAAAACTTCTTTACTTTGAGGGTAACAGAGCACTGGAACAGGCTGCCCAGAGAGGTTGTGAAGTGTCCTCCTCTGGAGATAAATACACATTCCTGTCCAGCCTGTTCTGGGTGACCCTGCCTTGGCAGGGGGGTTGGACTAGATATCTCAGAAGGTCCATTCCAGCCCCTACCATTCTGTGATTTTGCCTTGGAATTGCCTGTGTCTTTTCCAGAAGCATTTGGGATAGAAAATGTATAGCCTGCAAAGGATTTTTTAACAGGCTCTGATACTTGAGAATTGTTCAAGTGAAATGTTTCTTCAAATCACTCCACTAGCATTGCTGAGATATTTTTCTGTCTGGTTTAATTTTAGTTTGTTGGGTGGGTTGCTTTTTTAGCAAGGATCGAAAATTACCTACTTCTAAATTGCCAGATCAAGGACCATAGGCATTTCTTGGTCTTTTACCAGCAGCAGTGTGCAATGTCAGATTCACAAGGTGTAGATTCCAACCTTTGCCTATCGTTTATACTTTTATGAATGGAAATAGCTAGTATTGAACCATTTAAAAATTTCTTAAAGTAATGGGGCTTGGCACAACTTTTTCATTTAAAAAAAAAAAAAAACACACACAAAAATTGTGTCAACTTTTAGATTTTCCCCTAGGAAGAAACCCTTCTGTTCTAAAATTAAGTGTATTGGAGAGCATAAATGTTCAGAGGTTTCTTTACCAGCAATACATTTTACAGCATTTCTAGAATTTTTCACTTTCTCTCTCGCATCTGTCACCTGTGCTGTATACTCACCTGGGTTTCCATTAAGACCTCTCTTACTGCATTCTCAAATACTGTATCTTTTTCTCCTAATAATCTCCTGCTTCTTGGTAAAACTGTTGCAGAAACACATAGACTGGACAAAAGAAGTACTCTGTCTCCAATATTTATATTGGAAAAGTCTTTTGGAAAGTATTTGAGTTGAACAAGGTCTCTGTTCCATCCCCACATATTGTGGAAGCATAGTCCAGGGCAGAGTTTAAAATGGAGCACAAATTTGCAGGGCAGGGGGTGTTTCTCAAAACATGTGCTGCTGGTCTGAAATTCTGTTGTGTTAGTTTTTAAGCTGTTTTCAGTTCAATGCATAGCTTTGTGTCACTTGTGTATATATAGTCTAAAGGAAAATCTTGGGACAAATTCCAGGAAGAACCCAGTCTCAAAGCTGGCTGAACTTTTGGTGTTGACACATTTGTCAAAGTTTTGGAAGATTTTTTAAAGCAACAAAAAAAGAAGCATTAAGAGAAGCACGGTCTCTGTAGACCGAGACACATTCTGATTTTCAAAAAAATGTAATTGAATTAATGAGGTACTGATTTACTTTCATAGCTCAATTTACTCACTTGAACTGCTGCTGATAGGTAAGGTGTGTGTCTGCTAAGTGATGCATGTGCATCTTTCAGGAGTTACCTCAAAGATTTTTGAGTTGGTCCATCAACAAGTTTATAAAACACTTCTTTCTAACTCCTTTTAATCAGTTCTACTTGTGTCTTACAAATACACATCCTCCACTTAGAGATTTAAAAAAAAATCTAAGAAACTGATATATAAAATTACACAGGTAGGTGGAAAAAAAGCCAAGAACGTGAAAGCCAAACCAAGTGAATTAATGTTTTGTAGGCACATATTTTATTTTTATCCTGCTGTTATTTTTACTTAGGCATGCCAGATTTTCATCACCTTCTTTTGTCAGTTCCTAACAGAAAATTTCCATAACTAGATGTGAAAGAAGTGTTTGTTCAGAGGAAAAAAAGGTAGCTAGAGCATAACCAGGATTCTGGTTGGTGTACCTTTTCCCCCTAAAGTCTAAGTTTTTTGTGGACAGCTGTCATTAAAGCTTACTGCTGTTGGGAAAGGGAAAAGGAGTCAAAATAACTGAAGGAGGAAAGAATTACTTGCGAGTGGGATGAGAGGGATGATAAAGTATCTAATTAGTAGGAAAAAAAGGTGCTATAAAAGAGTACATTAAAAACAGGAGGCTGAAGAACAGGAACAAACCTGAATGGGATATAAAATGATAACAGAGGAGTAGGAAAAGGAGTAGTTCCCATCTTAAGCTGGGAGGTGGAGAACACGTAGGATTGTCCCTTTACAAATACACATTTTTTAATGCTTTTGACTTTTGAAACCACGCTAGCCATGCACGTGATACAGGCAGCTTCTTTCTATCTTGATGAGCAGCAGAAGTTGCTGAGTACTCTACTGAAAGTTCTTTAAAAGTGGAAATCCTTATTAAAGTTTATTTTTCTAAACTGCTGGATTTGCAGACACAGTGGAAAAGATTAAAAGTAGAGTCCCCGAGGAGCTGTGCATGGACATAGTAAACATCAATCATCCTGGATCTGTTACCATCTGTTTACATTAAGACAAGCAATCAATTTTTACAGGCTATCATAAAAGAGAAAGATTTTTCTACTTACATAGAAAAAAATTGAATTTCCATCAGCTTTTTTCCCCTCGTCTTTTATAGCAGAGTGAAACTACACAGAAAACCAAGTCAGTACCCTTGATGGAATAAAAATACTGTGGTTTAAACACTAAGAGTTTAAGATGTGAAATAGCAATACATTTAAGCTCCTGCTCTTAAATATGGACAGAACTGATTTCACTGTCTTTCAACAGCAACTTACTGAAAAAGTTTAAAAGATGTAATTCAGACTTATTATGATCAATATGGCTTTTGCATTAAACACAATCCACACTACCACGTTAACCTTTACAGATTTCACTTCTGTTGAACTAAATGCCTGAACCCACTCCTGAAACTAATATTGGAACCTTTGGGTAGCCTTCTCTTTTTGCACTTCAAGCTTTTGAAACTAGTTTGCCATTGTGGATCACATAGAAACCACTCTGATTGCTCTTTAGCCAGTAATAAGGTGTGATTGTACCTTTGTTCGTCCTTCAGTTGCAGCTGTTCAAGAACCTCTATCTGTTTGTTTTACCACAGTTTACTGTTACCACACTGTAAAAATAAAATTTCTTAGTCTTTTAAGAATTCTAGCCGGTATTAGATTGTTATCTAATTAACTGGCAATAGTCGACTGATCAGCCAGTAGCATGCATGTGAAGAGTAGAGAGCTGGAGAGCCAGGGAGTGTGTAACAAGCCAATATGTAAAGAGGCATTACCTGCAAAAATGTTGAATTTAACCCTTATTTACTCTCTTCCATTCTTTAAATTTCTGCATGTGGCCTGCAGAAAAAATAAATAAATCATTGTCCTTGATCTTGAGAAGATGTCTAGAAAATACAGAGGAACACATGCAGAGAAAAAAAGTTGGCTGAGACAAGAATTTTTTGCAACCAACCCCTGCCAGTTAGACAGCAATGATATGTTGAGGAAAATCAAAAGTGAAATTTATTGGGGAAAATGATAACAGATTTCAAATGTGTCACGTGTTCAGAGAAGGAATTTTGGGGGATTACCTTTTTGTCATATTGAAGAAATGAAAGTTCATGTATCATAATAATCTGTATGAATCCCTTCATTTAAATGACTTCACAGAATGTTGCATGTGATCCCTCAGCTGAAGCTACAGGCCAAAACTTTCCACAAAGTTTCAATGAGCAGGAGTTTATAATGAGGATCAGAAAATGACTTTTTGAAGGTGCCAACCCTTTTCATTTCAGAGAAAAAAAGCTTCTATTCAATTACTTTGCTGAGATCCTTGGGATCGATATCTATTTCTTGCACATCTAGTCAGCTGTCACCTGATGTCCCTCAAGGTTTAAGATTATGATTTCAAATTACTGTTGATTTTGTTTGTTAACCATCTGATGATTACTCTTCTAACTGGCCAACGAAGAGATTCAAATATCCACTCTACATCCCTTGTTGAATGTGTCTATTCATTGCTGCAACAGCTACAAAATTTACATTTAAGCTTCCAACCAGACTCTTGCTGAACTGCAGTGCTAGAAGACCCGCTGCTTTGCTGAGTATTTGAGGCAATATTTAAAGAAACCAAAAGAATAAGAGTAAGGCAAATAAAACTCAAGGACAGTTTATGTCAGTCACCGAGGTTATGGAAGATGACAGTAAGATACTTAGGGTCAATCTTTATGATTTTTAGCCCTCATTTAATGGTAGAATTATTTTATTTTCGTTAAAGAATATTGCACTTGGTTTTCCCCCAAGGACACGGGGATATTACTTGCCTTCAGTAGATAGATAGGTGGAAAGATAGATGAGACTTTTTCACCAGGGCCCATTTAAGCTTGTAGACTGCTCTGGATGGGACCCAAGAGGCAGGTTTGTTTGTCTGCAAGGAAGCCTTGAAAAAACCCTGCACTTATACCAGGACATCTATTTTCTGTGCTGCTCTGTGATCCCAGAAAAGAAGCAGATCAAGCCTGGCAGTGTGGAGCTATATTGCACAGATCGATGGCTCCAAAGAGACAGAAGTTGAAAGAAAAAGACTTCTCTTGCTGTTTCATTGAGAAAGGTGGGAAGTGCTCTTACAAGGTGGTTACGTGCTAAATGTCAACCAAATGAAGCATGAAAAGGAAACGGATGGCACTGGCGAGAGAGCCAAACTCCAAGCCTTAGCAACAGCGCTGAACTCCAGCTGGCCCCCACAGAGGGGTAAGTAATCCCCTCTTCTGACGGTGTAAGGACAAAGGTGGTCACAGAAAAGAAACCAGGGGAAGAAATGTAACGTCCCCTGTGCTGCAGAAGAATGAGAGGAAATTTGATCAAGGAGCACTGCAGTTTCCTGCACAAAGTGAGAAAGTGAGCCAGCCCCAAAGGTCCGTCGGGCAGCAGCCTGGCACGCCGTGGGTGGCTGTCATTAGGGACTACCTCGCTATTTGTGCGCAGCTTTCAAGACAGAGCAGGGTTTCTGGGGTATGTTAATAGCCAACTCAACTCAGAGTCATCATTTGTCCTAGATGCAACCTGTTTTTCTTGAAAAAACTCCATGATCATAGAGGTCTTCTAGTTGCCCGTTCCAGGAGCATGCACATATTTCATAAGGGCGTTGTTCCGTTAGTCACGTGGGGAAAAACAACTTCTTCTGAGATGAGTTGCCCTCTACAGAAGTGCTCTTCAGTTTGGCTGACCAGCAAGTTGGCTGGCCACCATGGACTCGTAGAGGAATGAGCAGCCTGTAAGGGCCAAACTGAGGAAAATTCTGACAGAAACCTGTCACACAACAAATAAAACTGGCTTTCTTTGCAGCTGTCGTAATGGATGTTTTTCTCACATCAAACATAGAATCATAGAATTGTTCAGGTTGGAAGGGACCTTAAAGATGATCGAGTTCCAACCCCCCTGCCCTGGGCAGGGACACCTCCCACCAGACCAGGTTG
>JAOQGH010000012.1:30865973-30880469 GCA_025769975.1 Gallinago jamesoni
CAGTGTCTCACCACCCTCACAGGAAAGAATTTCTTTCTAGTATCTAATCTAAATCTCCCCTCTTCCAATTTAAAACCCTTGCCCCTTGTCCTGTCACTACACTTCCTCGTAAAGAGTCCCCCTCTGGCCCTTCTGTAGGCTCCCTTCAGATATTGAAAGGCTGTTATAAGGTCTCCCTGGAGCCTTCTCCAGGGTGAAAAACCCCAGGTCTCTCAGCCTGTCCTCACAGGAGAGGTGCTCCATCCCTCTGATCATCCTCATGGCCTTCTGCTGGACCCGTTCCAACAGATCCATGTCCTTACTGTGCTGACTCCAAAGCTGGATAAAGTACTCCAGGGGGGGTCTCACGAGGGCAAAGCAGAGGGGTAGAGGTCCCGAGAGGTCCTGAGACCTGCTGGCCACACTTCTCTTCATGCAGCCCAGGACACTGGCTCTCCGGGCTGCCAGCACATACTGCCAGCTCATGTTGAGCTTCTCATCCCCAAACACTCCCAAGTCCTTCTCCTCAGGGCTGCTCTCCAGCCATTCTCCAATCTCCATCTACAGATTTTTTCCTTTCACTGGAACATATATTATGCAAATATCTGTATTTGGTTTGTGCTTAATCAGATACAATCAGGCACCTGGAGCAGCTGTGAAGTTGGGAAGGCAAACACTAGTGACCTGTTTCTTCTTCCTTCGGCAACAAAAAAGCTGTTTGAAATCGCCACAGGAAATATTTATGATGCGGTAAGAGGCACTTACTTTTCACGTCTCTAAGAGCTGCCCAGATGAAATCACGACAGCCACGACACTTCCCTTCGAGCCCCTGGCCTTGTGTCCCGGTGTCCCTGTCCCTGTCCCCGGGCGGGAGCGGGGCGCGGCGGGAGGTGCCCCGGGGGACGCGGGGTGGCGCTGGGCCCCGACCGGGAACCGGAGGTTTGCGGTCTGTCTGATTTCTCACCGCTTCCATCCGCCGGGCTGTCCCGCCATCCCCGGGCCGTGCTGGGGAGCGAGCGTGGGCAGACAGCAAACAGTTAATTTATGGCAGATTTAATTAAACATATTCGGGGGAGGATGCTGCTATAGAGAGCCGTGTTTCGCGTATTCCCGGCGGGGGGCGGAAGGGGAGGATGATGATGATAATGATGATTCCTAAGTGTTTCTCCATAAGGACCCGATGCTCGAAATGATCCCGAATTCCTTCAAATCCGGCCGTGCCACCTGCGTCCTTCCCCTCCCCCTCCCGCGGGGGATCCGCGCCCGCCCCCGGGGTTGCCGCAGGCGGGACGGGCCGCCCCCGCTCAGCCGCCGGAGGGAGCGGAGGGGAGAGGAGAGGACCCCCCCCAGCTCCGCGCCTGCCCGCGGCAGCAGTGGTGGGGGGGACGGACGGACGGACGGACACCTGGGACCGCCACCCCCAGGGAGACCGGGATGCGGTAAGTGCGGGGCGGGGTGGGGGGAGAGGGATAAAGCGGAGCGGTGGCCGGTGCACCCACTGGGGCTCCGCGGGGCGGTCGCGGATGGTGGAGCCCCCGCACCCCCGGAGCCGCCGTCCCGCGGGAGAGAGCGCTGGCACCCGTCGCGGCTGCCTCCTGCCGGCCCGCGGGGGGGGGGGGAAGGGGTTCGGGCAATTTAGGAGGTTTTTATAGTTCCCCGTCCCTCCGCCCGGCGGGAATAGTGGGAGGAAGCAGCGGGTTTGTGGTTCTTTTTTTTTTTCCCCCAGTTCTGAGCTTTGTATTATTTTGAAAGTCTGAAGAGCGTAGCGACCGGCGGAGAGGCTGGTGAGAATGTCATGTCTCCATGAAACTTAGTAGCAGCCTAAAACAAAAAAGTTGTTGGGTTTTAGGTTGGTATGTGTTTGTTTGTTTGTTTGCTGTTTTTTTTCGGAGGGGGTGGGGGATGGCCAAAACCTCAAGCTGATTCCAAACTCTTGGTTTGACCAGGAGGCTCATAAATTAACTGTTGATGTAACTCTTCTTTGCGTCCCCGTGAAGCTGCACTTGTATCCCTTCTCAAGTAAGCTGAATACAATTTAAGAACGGTTTAACTTTGTGATACCAATCGAGGGGTGGAGGTGCTTTGCAGTGGCAGTGTCCCTTCATCATCTCCTTCCTTCTCCTCCCTTAAACGTATATGGTTTTGAAGTGCCGTTTACTTTGGCAAAGGTTGTTGTTTTCTCTTGTCCCGTCATGGCTCTGTGGCACCTGTGTTGAGAACTAGAAATACGAGAACTGTGTAAAGCTTGGTTAAAAAACTTGGTGGCAAATTAGTTGTTTTCATGAATGTAGTGCCCAGCTGGAAAACCTGGGAAAAATTTAGTTGTGCATGGCATAGCTCCCGTTCTCCCTCTTCTCATTCCGATGGAATTATGCTTGTGCTATGGCCAGGACTCCTGCTGTTTCTTACCTCTAGTTGCTGATCTAGGCCAGGAGCATGCTGACCTTCTCTGAGGGGATTATTCCTCTGCTGAGGAGCTGCCTCAGTCCCTCGTACCCCTCTGCCCGATACCGTTCAGTGGGCTGCAACCTAACCGTAAGGGTCACTTAATGGTGTCTGTGCTTGTTGTGGATGGAGTGATCTCATGTCGCCATGGTCCCACACTGCACCCAATACTCACTTATGGCTTTTCACTTTTTCAGGTAGGTTAGAAACGATTTTGCTTCAGTGAAAATTCAGATTCTGTATTTCTGAGGAAGTGGTGAAATTCACAGTGACTTGCACAGCTGCTAAGTCATGAAATTCAGAGCTCTGGCAAACAAGGTTCTGAAGAGTTAGTTTATTTTTGAATATCAATACATAATTGACAGGGAGATTATGCTGCTGTAAATATTCTTTTGGCTCCCACTAACTTAAGGAGGCGTCATGTGTATAGAGTTGAACAGAGTTAGATCTGTGACAGTCTCATCTCATGTCTTAAAATGGAGCTTTGCTGGTATCTGGAAGTGTGACCCTGATTCTGTGTCTGTTAGCTACAAAGTCAGCTCTCTGGAAGATGAGAATATACAACTTCTTGGCAGAGCAGAATATAGATGACTAAATGCAATTATGCATTTTGAAATACAGCACTGATGAACGGTGGTGTGGATTATCTGGAGTTGTTTTTCAAAAGATGATTTGCATAGTCATATTTCCAAGCCCAGAGGCTTGGAAAAGACACATCCATAGGGAAGCTGGAAAAGCAGGTTTAGGAGGAAGACCAAGACGTATGTTTATGTAGTATAGGTGTTCTGGAAGATGTTCTTTGGATTTGCAGCTTGCCAATTTACATACCATGCATTCTCCACTCAGTCCCAACAACATATGCTGATATTTTGACTTTTATGATGCATCAGTTGTTGGAGAGCTCTGATGGGTAACTGAGGGTCTCCTCATTTTGTGTATTCTGTCTAAGTAGCGGTGCAACAGTGACACTGTCAAACTGAAAGCCTGCATCTCACTTGCTTTAGGTGCCACGTGAGGTGGTGCAGAGAGCCATCTGTGCTATGAGGAAGACTGTAGAATGCCTTGGAATGAAGAGCAACAGAAAGGACCTTCAGCTGGGGGAGCTGTCTCAGACACCACCCTGGCATAAAGTAGCTTTCACAGAAGAGGTAATTATAGCCAAATACTATAGCCAAATAAAGCAGCAAAGCTAAGAATGAGATTTTAACTGGCACCAGAGACAACTGATGCAAAATAACTCTCATGAAAGGAAAAAAGTGCCCCTTAAAAAAAAGTAGCTACCTACTCTCCCTATAATCGTCAGAGATGGCTTGTTGCTGGAAGCTTAGTTCTGTGTAGCACGTTCCTCTTGCTTTCTTTTTATTGCTTTTTGTATAATGGATATGACTGCTGAATTGTCTGAATTGTTTACAGCACGAGGTATATATTCTTTCCTGTGCCCAGGTCTCTAGAGCCACCCTCAGTGCAGTGATGGGTGGTGTGCTTCTTGTCCAGTGTATGTCCTTGTGGAAGAGGAGGGATGAGTCTCCTCCCCTGTGGGCAGTGATGACTAACCACCTCCCCTTTGGGAGCAGTGACATGGGGCAGCTACCACACCAGCAGTTAAACACCCAGAGAACCATCCCTTCAAATCATCACTCTGCTGACTGTGTGGTCTAAAAACAGTTTATTAGGTCACATGATTAAAATCTTTTATAGCTCCTGAAAAAGGAAAGCTTATAGGAAGTTAATAAGAAACAGAAAAGTACTTTGTTTTCTACCAGTTTTTCTGAAATTGTGCTGCTTCTGAAATGTAAATCCTAAGATGAACAAGCTATTCCAGGGTTTTCGAACTTGTCTTATAAGAGTCATTAGGAATTAAGTTATAAAAACAAGTACTTATATGAGATAGTCTTAAAGAATAAGGCATAAGTAATTAAATTCATATATATGTAATTTCTTTTAGTGTACATGTCTTAAAGTTGCATAGAAACCTCCTGCTTTACTAAAAATACTGTGTAGCAGACACTCAGAATTCGGGCTGGATACAAAATGTTTGGGGCTTTTTAGTCTTGTAAAAGGTCTGGGAATAACATGAAATATTTCATTTTGAAGTATAGATGAGTCTACATGACTATCTTAAACAAAAAGTAGAGAGAGACTGTAATCCAGATCAGACTCCTACCTTTGCAATAAAAATTCTCTCAAAATTGCGTTTGAAGCTCTGCTTTAAATCAATAGTGGATCCACACTGTGAAAAAGTAACATCATGGATGTAAAATTGTTGTACTGCTCTTTCCAGGTCCTTGGTCATGTCTGTTGACCTAACCCTGATTATCTGGGATTCTTTCCCAAAATTTTGAAAAGCATTGGTTCATCAAAATAACTTTTTTTTTTTTTTAAATGGAAATACTCTAGTTCTGCGTAAATTTTTGTAATTACAGATCCATGATCAAATTTTGCATTGAGAAAGAGACCAATACAGTGGTCCATGTCCATCCTTGGGATTCAGAAGACCCAAATATAAGGCCAGGACAGCAAAACAGGTTTCACAGGATAGATTTAGTTGTTACTCCTGCATTTCTATGGAGAAATTGAAGTTTCAAGAAGGAAATAAGTGTGGGCCATTTATGCCGCAGTATTACAGATACTGTGTATAAATACTGATGGCAATGACAAAAAGAATGGTTTTCATCTTCCTGCCTTTTGGTACTTTGTTAGCAGCACTGAGGTTTCAGGCTGGTCATTATCTCAGCAGTTTGATCTTGAGAGACAGCGGTTATGAATAGGGGCAGGGACAGAACCGCCACTCTCCTGCCGAGAAGGAAATCTCTTCCTGATTGAAGCCCGTGACAAAACTCCCATCGACTTCAAAGGGGAAGGATTTCAAGCACAGCAACCTGAATGCATCTGAAATCCACTGTTGGGCAGTCTGGAAAGGTCAAGGTTTTTTCAAAGATTAGTAAGGGAGAGAAAAAGACTGGGAGCGGATGTGACCAGCATAAAGAAAAGAGGAAGTTGACAACTAAGTTCACAGTTTGTTGCTAAATCTGTGTTTATTAAGGAAGCTGATTTTTGTGAAAGCTAATGCAGGCATTCAGCTGTCTAAGGTATTTCTGCTTAAAATGAGAATGGGATTATTTCTCCTTTGGCTCAGCGTTATGGAAAAAAACATTTAAGATTTGGTTGTCACAATTGGCATCTGTAGCACTATCATGGGCGTTTACTTAACTCACATATTCTGCAGAAAGAAGTCAAAAATTCCCAGTAGTAGCACCTGCTAAAGTTTTTAACTTATCTAGTAACTTCTGATCTCCATGTGTTGCTCATCTGTCTTATAAAAAAAAAAGAAGTCTTCAGCAAAATCACAGAATCACAGAATGATGTAGGGTTGGAAGGGACCTTAAAGTGCTTTAAAAATTGTTTTAAAATTAAATTATTTTAAAACCTTTTACAAAGGAGAAACTAAACAAATGAAAGTTTAGATATTTTTGATGTGAATTTAGTGCTTGCTCAGCATCTACATAAAGTGTTTCATTTAAAGCCTTGATATTTCAATCTGGTCTCTGAGCTCCAGTGACATCTCATATCCTGATTTAAATGTTCAACAACAGAAGAATAACCTCGCAAAATGTCAGTCTTGCTCCTCTTCTCCATACTGGGGCAAACCCAAACTCTACCACATTTATGAAGTGTGGTAAATTTAAGGGTATAAAAGGTAAGTATTACGTTAAGGGAAAGTAACTTCCTTCATGAAGCCACAAACGAACTCATTAAAGGAATGTCTTGTCTTAGGAGTCCGTAGGGAGCGCACAGGTAGTGTAAGGCTTGGATGGAGCAGTGTAAGCTCCAAAGTGCTGAAGAAACTGTTTGTTTCTCTGTCAGTGCCCAATAAATTAGGTGTGGGGAGAGGGGTGATGGTTAAAGCAGCTAAACAGAAGCACCGTGCCACTCATCCCGGCTTCTGTAGCTGGGATCTTGCTTGCCCATCCCATTCAGTAATAATGGCAAAGCAGCAGGTATGCTGAGGCTGCTCTTGTGCTATTCAGTGTCTGCGCTGCCAAAACAAGCAAATCTGAACCCTAAAAGCAGACTCTGAGTTTGTAGCTCCTTGTGCAAGAGCAGACTTCCGTCACTGTTTTCCCCATTGCTTCCCTTTCTGTTAGTTTTCAGTTTCTGGTTTGTAAATCGCTCTGGCACGGAGAGGAGTAAATGGGACGTGCTGTGGATGTGGCAGCGCATCTTCAACGGCGCTGAGCCCTCAAGCTGAGCTCACAGCAGGGAATCCATCTCCCTGAATTCTCTAACTCGGAGTTTACTCACCGATTTTGGTGTTTGGCGATAAAATACTTTCAGCCTTTCGAGGGCCTGGAGTGACTGAAATCCCTACACTGATGAAGACATTCTTCCAGAAGCTCATTTGGGAGGCTGATGTGAAGTTTTAATTCATCTGTCCATGTCTTGGACCTGACTCGGCGAAGTACTTTGATTTGAGCAGATTTGAGCATGTGTTTAATTTTAAGCATCATGGCAAATACTGACATACTTTAAGTTCCTTCATGCTGTCTGAGCAGAACTCTGTACTGACAAAGTTTAAGAAATAACGTGGGGAGAAGTTGGGAAATGTTTCTGTAGTGAAAGAAGGAGGAGGATTTAAAATAAATGTGTGAACAAAATTCATAATTGGTGTTATAAGTTTGCACTGCAGAAAAAAATATCTTTCCAAGGGATACTTCTTTTCCAAGACACTTATTTGTTACCTGGAGTGTTTAGCGTGAACTAAACTCTTATTATAAAAGGCATCTCATTGTTTTCAATTAGACTAGTGCTAATCTCAAAGGATGGCTTCAAAAAGGAGCGTGTCACCCCTCACTGGGATGTGCATCTATTGCCTGTAGGAACAGCAGCAATATGAGCTATGACCCAGAGAACTCACACTTTAAGTAAACCAAAGGTTTAATTTCAGTTTGGGATTGACTGTGGCCAGAGATGATGTTGGATAAGCGAAGATTTAGAATCCTGTCAATAATAAATGGTTTTGAAGGTCCTGGTTAGGGTCAGGTCCTTGCTGTATGTCACAGCAGTGAAGCAGATGTGCCAGGCAGAACAGTGTAGGTGAGCACGGAGCTAAAACTGGGGCAGGACAGATGAATTAGCTTAGCAAAAAGGACTAAATGGGGGGAAAAAAAGAATGTGAAAGGGAGAATGTAAACTTTAATGATCCATTAATATTTTATTAAAGTGCTTTGTTGCGCGGTGTTAGTTTTTCTTTTTGTAAACACTGGTAAAGTGTAATACAAGATATTTTAAGAAATCTATTTGTTAACTAACAGCATTCATTCAAATACAAAATTAACCATGTAACTAACTTATTAAAAAAATAAACAGTAAATTGCAAATTTTTCACATCTGGAATAATTGCAAGGAACTGTTCAAAGAATCTGGTACCAATAATTTCTGAGAGGGTGGTTGGCTGGGATTTTGATTAGTAAATTCATCTGGAAGTGTGATCTGTGTCTTCATAAACAGCCTTTTCAGCTCTATCTTCAGGGTTTTTCTTTGTTTTTTCTTCTGATCAGAACTAAATTCCCAATGTCAGTGTTGCTCATCAAGAAGATCTCCGTTCTCTCACAGTATGGTACTTGATTTGAAATTCAAGGGCTTTTTTTGGGTATTTTGCAGCCAAGAACCCAATTCCAGGCAGCACTACATACTATCAAGTCACTGGTTTTTAGGTGGTCACATCAGATTCATGATGCTGTGGGTGAGCACACTGCCAAACCTCTTCTGCATGGCCTTCATCCAAACCTCTAAACTGAACTGAACTTCTGGAAAGCAAGAAAACAGAATCTTTTGCTATATAAAAAGGAAGTAAGTGATTTCCAATATTACTGTAGACATCAAGGAGAACTTTCTTTTGGTTTGTCTTTCCCCATGCACACTGAAAAATGAGACACCAAAATGATATTTTTTTTTTGTTGGTTTATTTACGCAAGTAGCTTTTAGTGGTTTCCAAAAGTAATCAAACCTTGCATAAGTTGCCAAAGAAAAACAGAGTTAAACATTAGAGGACAGTGGAAGTTAGCAACAAAGGGCTTCGTGGATATAAGGAATTCTGTTGTTCTTGTTTGTCTTCTCTAAATTTCCTCCCATGACATCTCTCAAACTGTGGAGAAATGAAGTTGAGAACATATTTGGGAATATTTGGGAAATTATTGCCAAATTTATCTCTGAAACCAATACTATTGTTTAATGATAATAATCACAGCTTATTACAAGTCGAACAGCTCTCTTTAATTGAAAAAGATATGCAAGTTTATTTACTTCCCAAATATGAAATGCTGTTAGGAGCTGTGTTTAATCCTCTCTCTCTTCTGTACCTGTTATTAGTGATATTGCCATGTCAGGTAAGTGAAGGCCATGAAGGTCCAAGTTCATTCCCTGCTGGAAGTTTCTGGGGATTTCAGCTGGCTTGGATCAGCCTTTATCTGCCAATAGACTTGAGACGTATTTGTTCATTAATCCTCTAAGGGCAATTGTAAGTCACTTGAGTTCTACCTTCTATTCTTTCTACTCTTTTGACAGGTGACCATAATCTTTGATTGGGTTTTTTTAGCCCTTTGTTTAATTCTAGCTTCAGAGTCCTGTTGTTCAAAAAATTATTAAGATCTTAAAAGGCAAAGAAAGTAGCTATCATTCTGCTTCTAAGGACATTTTCAACGAGGTAGAAGATGGTAAGGGCAGAGTGAATGTGATGTGGATTTTTTTCTGTATTTATATGTGTGTGTTACAGAATAATCTATAATTTCTCTTGACATAACTGTGTAAATCATGATGGTGAGATGTATAGAGGGCTGCAGGGGCATACACATGTTAAATCAAGTACCTTTGTGTGCTGAGCTCGCTCATTATTTGTTTTTGTTCTTTTTTTTTAAGGAAAAAAAGCTTTGTGGGTGCTTTTCCTGTCATAAAAATAGATGAGAAATATAGGAATAGCAAAATTAATTAGTATGTGCATTTTTTTTCAGCATCAGTTTTTGATTCTTTAGCTGCAGTAAATCTGTTGATAAATTCTACTGCTAAAAGATATTAAACAAGGCAGTTAGCATTAAAGAAATATTTGGCTAATATACTATGTTGTATATCAAAATAAACTTTAATGGGATGTAATAAAATGCCAGTTTCTTCTATAATGTTATTCAGTTTCGAAAATACTAGCTCTGCAAGCAGTTTACACTCACGAGTATTGTCTTGCCTATTCTATTCGTAGTTAAAAAATCACTGTTTAAGTTTTGAAATAAAATCTTAAAGTACTCACATGTTTACTTTTTTTCTTTTTATTTTTTTAAATCTCTGTTAAAACTTTGGTTTCTTGATGGTGGTGATAATTTTGTACTAGCGAATTGAAATATATTTAAGCAGTTTTTCTGTTAATGTATGACTAGAAGAAAGGATTGAATCTTCTGTAGTTCACCAGGTGCCTTTAGTTAGCAAATAGTCTACAGTGAAAAAGTGTAAAAACTTTTCAGGTCTCCTCTGAACTTCTGAGGCCAGAGCTGTGTGGAGTACCTACCAGGCAATGGAAAGACATTATTCACCAGGATCTTGCTGCTTGTAGAGGCTGGCATTGTTCTGCAACCTTGATTTTAATCAAAGTTTTGAGCTGTTAAAGAACAGACTTTATGTACGTTGAACGGAGCCCAAACCTAATGGCCTGTATGAGTCTGAATACTTCTTGTGTCACCTCATGCTAGTGGTAGCCCAGATTATACCTGTTGTGCCTTCTGCTGAAGGGCAAAATAACACCAGCTCCTACAGTCTATGAAAAGAAATAAGCTGCCAGTGTTTGCTAAACATCCAGCTTGAATCAAATGTGGAATCCTCTTCCCCTTTAAAAAATCACAGAATGGTTCAGGTTGGAAAGGACCTTAAAGATCATTGGGTTCCAACCCCCCTGCCATGGGCAGGGACACCTTCCACCAGACCAGGTTGCTCAAAACCCCATCCAGCCTGGTCTTGCACACTTCCAGGGATGCCAAGCCATTGAAGGTAATGTTGGAAGGGGCAGTGGAGAACACAGCCCTCTCCAGAATGTCAAGATGCACTTTGAGTGCCAGACTAGCCAGGGTATAATCTGAACTCTTGTGGTCAGACCTGGCCTGTCTCTTTAAAAGGATTGCAGGCTTCAGATTTTTTCTTTATTTCATTTCAAGGTAGAATTTCACATTTCCATAACCTGGGTGTTTGTGATGATTCCTGCTTCTCCTCAGTCTGTAGGAGGAACAGACTGATTACAGAAAGCTGTTAAGTGTCCTTAACTACCAGAAGTGGAATGGGGACTGTCCTGTCTGCTTACAGAGTCTCTGTGCAGTTTCATGTGCAATCTTTGGTTGTAACATGCCACTCAAGCCTACGTATTTTTCTCTTCTAAATAAGTACAGGATAACTTTGCATTTTTCATCAAGGCTAGGTTAATTTGGAAGTGATCATCTCTTAAGCTGCAGTGTTTTTCCCTTTTATATTTTTACAGCACTTGTAGAAGCCCAAGGTCTTGATCCTTGACAATCAGATGGTCCCACAGAGAGCAGTCCCTGCGTGAGCAGGGTCCCTTCAGGGTGAGGTGGCAGTGAAGTCTTTGTAGATGATACTACTGAGCCTTAGGGGTCTGCAGTCCACCAGGAGCCTGCTTGGGGAACCCGCAGCTCCTTTGATTCGCTCCTGAAGAGAATGGGTGTTGAGCGTTTCTGAACACACAAGGAACTAGTTATTTTCATCCCTTTGGGGCATAAAACAATTACTTCATTCAAGTGAAATCAGAGACCATAGAAATTCATTTGGCACATGTTACAAAGGAGGTTAAAGTAGGTTCAATTTTACTCCTCTGAGAAAGATTTACGTTTAGCTTTCATAGCAACATTTTCTGTTATGATAATAAATCATCTGTTTATACACGAAAGTATGTGTTTAGTAGTGCTTGTGTGGTTTTTTTTGGTCTAGGCCTCTTTTAACTTAATCTGATAAAAGTAAAATGGAGTTACGTTTGTATGTTCTATGGGACAATTCATTTCCACTTGTATTTTAATTTTTTAAGTGGCTCAACCAGAATAAAGTCTTGCTGGAATTACCTGTTGCTCCACTGCTTTTTTTCATATTAATTGTTTTAGATGGCACAATTTATAAATTCTCATTTGCCATACTGGAAGAGAGAAAGTCAAATGAGGCAAAAACCATCTCAAACATCAGGTTTGTTACTGTTTGTTTTAGGGGCATACCGTTAATTAATTTTTATTTATTTGATCTAGGAAATTTTCATTAACATGTTGGAATTTCAAAAGATGGAAAAGCTGGAGTCTGGAATCAAGGGGAAAATTTTAACTAAGCAGGTCTGCTGAATGAATGAAGAGTTTCTGGAAAGCTGTGAAGTTTTCAGGAGAACATGCGATCCTTCAGATAACAGTAATGTGGTAATATTGCACCCTTGTTTATTTTAAAGTCTCTGTGAACTTGGAGGCTGGAAAACTGGGAGTTTTATAGTGCTGAATGGAACAAGGCATAAGATGGGCTTCCAGCACAACTGGTTCAGTGTCTACCACTTCTTCTTAAACCAGAAATTAAGTTTTTTAAGAAAAGATTTCTGGAGGCCTTCTCTTGATCAGATGACTTGAAGTCCCACAAGTGGAGAAAGATTCAGATGGCTCTTACCAAAGACATTTGAGTGAATAAATCATTCAAAAAACTCCAAATCACCCAGCCCCAGCTGCGTAGTTATGGGTGCCTCAATAATGGGTGTTCTCTTCTTTGCCATCCTGATTCAAATAGTAGCCATCACAAGTAGGATTCAATCACCCCAAATAATCTGGATTAAAAACATACTTTTTCTAATCTGCTTGCTGACTGAACTCCAGTTAAATGAATTTCTTGTCTATCAGATGACCAATTTTTATTCTTTTTACACTTACACCCACCTATTTTCTCCCCCAAAAAATCCTTCAGCCAGCTGATTCCCCTAGCTGTGTCCCTGCAGTTTCCTCGTGCTCCTGACACCCGTGTACCCCAGGGCCCTGCTGGGTTTGCAGGGATGAAGGTGATGAGGAGGTGGGCTCAGCCTCCTGGTGGGTGTGAGCTCTGCTGGTCTTTGGGAGCCCAGACCTGCTGCAGTAAGGAGAGAGAGCATTGTGTGTGCAAGGAACACATTTTTGAGTAAGGTTATTTTAACAGGTGATTTTTCTGAAATGGACCCAAATCTTAAAGTTGTTATTACTAAATTAATATATATTAATAATAATGTAATTAGCAGTACATAGACATTTGCTGTTCTGTTAGATGTGGTAGGAAATACATTCTGTGTGCGTGCACACTGACTTTTCTTGCAAATATGCGGTTTAATCTAGGTAATTAAAAACCCAGAAGAATGGTTGTAAACCAGATTTGAACTAAATGAATTACACAGGTTTAATTTATGCAGAAGCCTCGCAAACTTGTTAATGTCTTTGGGGTAAAATCCTGGTACTGCTTTAAAATCCATAGCAAAGCTTCCCATGTCTTAAGGTCAGGACTCACTGTACTGCACTTCTAAATTTCATCGCTCCTGATAAAATCCCTTAACGATTCACACTAAATTCCTGCTAATCCCTGCACAAAGCTACAAAGCTACCTCAGAAAGGAGAAGTCAGTGGCAGCAGAGACCTGCTGCTTTTTTTTTTTTTTCCTTTCTCACTTTCTGAGGAAGCAGGATGCTCTGAAGCCTCCTTGTTGGCAGAAGATGGGGTTTCAAGACACCCCTTCTCTGGTCTGTAGGTAGTTTACCTCTGTGGAAGATTCCCTGTGTATAAATTTATATATTCCCTGTATATAAATATAAATGTTGGTGAGACGCTTGAATTACGGTTTAAAGCTGCTGGGTAAAGTGCAGCAATTATCACATCTGGCCAGATGTAGACTGTAAGATGGTTTGAGCTGATCTGCTTTTGAGGCAACGAGTCCTCCCTTAGTGACTTGACTGACTGGGGACAAAAAGCAGCCTTTATAGCACGCTTCCAAACAATCATTCTGCGTTGTGTATTGACTTTCCAGCTTACTGCCAAGTAAAGCATAGTCAATGAGCATTAGTTTTGAAGTTTGAGTCACTCGTACTCATGTATGTAGGCTTAGTGTTGACAGAAGTACAAGTGGAATACCAGACACTAATTTCTATGCTGTTTTCACTGTCATCACTAAATTTATTATTTTTTTTTTCAGGTTCTTCAGGAACTATTTGCCTCTGGGTTTAACAGTACTAATCAGGAGCTTTATCAAACAACAGCTGTCATCTTATAGCTAATTTGTTTCTCAGAAGCTTCAAAATTCGTGGTGTTCAGTGTATGATACATGAACAGGGGCCACATATTTCCAAGAACAAGTTTTACATGCTTCTGAATAGGCAATGTGCAGGATGCGTCTGGTTAATATGAGGATGCAATTGTCCCAAATCCAGAACGGAGATGTGGTGTCACTCGGGGTCTGACCCTGAAGAGGACCAAAGGATGCTTAGCTTTCAGGGCACAGATATGGGCTTCTCAGACTGATTGTCTTAAATGGATTTTTTGATGTGTAAAATATAGGCGTTTTAAAACGTATCGCACCCAGTCACAGAACTAAATCTGAATTTCTTTATTGGCTATGGAGAAGTGCATGTAGTTCACCTGTTGTGTTTTGGGTATATATGTGTGGTTTTCTTCAGTGTGTTTACAAAACAAACCCACATTAGTTGGGAAGGAGGGAGTTAGAAAGTAAGAAGATTCTTAAATAAACCTTTCCAAAGAGGCTGGATTTAATTTAAATGTCCAGTTAGGCTACTAATACTTCTTTTTTTCCTTTTTTTTTTTTTTTTTGAGTGGCTCGTAACAGAAAAGAGATTTAGCAAAGTTGTAAAGATAATATTTTCTCAGAGATGATCAAAGTTTAACTGAAGGTTGGATACTTGGGGGAGCTGTCAGCCTGGATCTTCCAGACTGGAACTGGTCCAGCAGAGGGCCATGAGGATGATCAGAGGGATGGAGCACCTCTCCTGTGAGGACAGGCTGAGAGAGCTGGGGTTGTTCAGCCTGGAGAAGA